>CM075723.1:92468973-93668973 GCA_037974335.1 Prionace glauca
AATTACACTGCTGTACCCATAGACCCAGTGTAAATTACACTGCTGTACCCCATAGACACAGGGTAAATTACACTGCCATGCCCCATAGACCCAGTGTAAATTACACTGCTGTACCCATAGACCCAGTGTAAATTACACTGCTGTACCCATAGACCCAGTGTAAATTACACTGCTGTACCTCATAGACCCAGTGTAAATTACACTGCTGTACCCATAGACCCAGTGTAAATTACACTGCTGTACCCCATAGACCCAGTGTAAATTACACTGCTGTACCCCATAGACCCAGTGTAAATTACACTGCTGTACCCATAGACCCAGTGTAAATTACATTGCTGTACCTCATAGACCCAGTGTAAATTACACTGCCGTACCTCATAGACCCAGTGTAAATTACACTGCTGTACCCATAGACCCAGTGTAAATTACACTGCTGTACCCCATAGACCCAGTGTAAATTACACTGCTGTACCCCATAGACCCAGTGTAAATTACACTGCTGTACCCATAGACCCAGTGTAAATTACATTGCTGTACCTCGTAGACCCAGTGTAAATTACACTGCCGTACCTCATAGACCCAGTGTAAATTACACTGCTGTACCTCATTGAACCAGTGTAAATTACACTGCTGTACCTCATAGACCCAATGTAAATTACACTGCTGTACCCATAGACCCAGTGGAAATTACACTGCTGTACCCATAGACCCAGTGTAAATTACACTGCTGTACCTCATAGACCCAGGGTAAATTACACTGCTGTACCCCATAGACCCAGTGTAAATTGCACTGCTGTACCTCATAGACCCAGTGTAAATTACACTGCTGTACCCATAGACCCAGTGTAAATTACACTGCTGTACCCATAGACCCAGTGTAAATTACGCTGCTGTACCTCATTGAACCAGTGTAAATTACACTGCTGTACCTCATAGACCCAGTGTAAATTACACTGCTGTACCCATAGACCCAGTGTAAATTGCACTGCTGTACCCATAGACCCAGTGTAAATTACACTGCTGTACCTCATAGACCCAGGGTAAATTACACTGCTGTACCCCATAGACCCAGTGTAAATTGCACTGCTGTACCTCATAGACCCAGTGTAAATTACACTGCTGTACCCATAGACCCAGTGTAAATTACACTGCTGTACCCATAGACCCAGTGTAAATTATACTGCTGTACCCATAGACCCAGTGTAAATTACACTGCTGTACCTCATAGACCCAGTGTAAATTACACTGCTGTACCCATAGACCCAGTGTAAATTACACTGCTGAACCCATAGACCCAGTGTAAATTACACTGCTGTACCCATAGACCCAGTGTAAATTATACTGCTGTACCCATAGACCCAATGTAAATTACACTGCTGTACCCATAGACCCAGTGTAAATTACACTGCTGAACCCATAGACCCAGTGTAAATTACACTGCTGTACCTCATAGACCCAGTGTAAATTACACTGCTGTACCTCATAGACCAAGTGTAAATTACACTGCTGTACCCATAGACCCAGTGTAAATTACACTGCTGTACCTCATAGACCCAGTGTAAATTACACTGCTGTACCTCATAGACCCAGTGTAAATTACACTGCCGTACCTCAAAGACCCAGTGTAAATTACACTGCTGTACCCATAGACCCAGTGTAAATTACACTGCCGTACCCCATAGACCCGGTGTAAATTATACTGCTGTACCCCATAGACCCAGTGTAAATTACACTGCTGTACCTCATAGACCCAGTGTAAATTACACTGCTGTACCTCATAGACCCAGTGTAAATTACACTGCTGTACCCATAGACCCAGTGTAAATTACACTGCCGTACCCATGGACCCAGTGTACATTACACTGCTGTACCTCATAGACCCAGTGTAAATTACACTGCCGTACCTCATAGACCCAGTGTAAATTACACTGCTGTACCTCATAGACCCAGTGTAAATTACACTGCCGTACCTCATAGACCCAGTGTAAATTACACTGCTGTACCCATAGACCCAGTGTAAATTACACTGCTGTACCCATAGACCCAGTGTAAATTACACTGCTGTACCCATAGACCCAGGGTAAATTATACTGCTGTACCCCATAGCCCCAGGGTAAATTATACTGCTGTACCCCATAGACCCAGTGTAAATTGCACTGCTGTACCTCATAGACCCAGTGTAAATTACACTGCTGTACCCATAGACCCAGTGTAAATTACACTGCTGTACCTCATAGACCCAGTGTAAATTACACTGCTGTACCTCATAGACCCAGTGTAAATTACACTGCCGTACCTCATAGACCCAGTGTAAATTACACTGCTGTACCCATAGACCCAGTGTAAATTACACTGCCATACCCCATAGACCCAGTGTAAATTATACTGCTGTACCCCATAGACCCAGTGTAAATTACACTGCTGTACCTCATAGACCCAGTGTAAATTATACTGCCGTACCTCATAGACCCAGTGTAAATTACACTGCTGTATCCATAGACCCAGTGTAAATTACACTGCCGTACCCATGGACCCAGTGTACATTACACTGCTGTACCTCATAGACCCAGTGTAAATTACACTGCCGTACCTCATAGACCCAGTGTAAATTACACTGCTGTACCTCATAGACCCAGTGTAAATTACACTGCCGTACCTCATAGACCCAGTGTAAATTACACTGCTGTACCCATAGACCCAGTGTAAATTACACTGCTGTACCCATAGACCCAGTGTAAATTACACTGCTGTACCCATAGACCCAGCATAGACCCAGTGCAAATTACACTGCCATGCCCCATAGACCCAGTGTAAATTGCACTGCTGTACCCATAGACCCAGCGTAAATTACACTGCTGTACCTCATAGACCCAGTGTAAATTGCACTGCCGTACCTCATAGAAAAAGTCTGACAACACCAGGTTTTAGTCCAACCGATTTATTTGATAATATTCTCACAAGCTTTCGAGGGGACTGCCTCTTTGTCAGGTGAATGGAGAGTTCTGGCCTCAGACAGACAGAGGTCAGAACTCTCCATTCACCTGACGAAGAGGCTGCCCCCTCGAAAGCTTGCTTGCTTGTGAGAATATTATCAAATAAATCGGTTAGACTAAAACCTGGTGTTGTCAGACTTTTTACTGTGTTCACGCCAGTCCAACGCCGGCAAACCCACATCGTACCTCATAGAACCAGTGTAAATTACACTGCTGTACCTCATAGACCAAGTGTAAATTACACTGCTGTACCCATAGACCCAGTGTAAATTATACTGCTGTACCTCATAGACTCAGTGTAAATTACACTGCTGTACCGATAGACCCAATGTAAATTACACTGCTGTACCTCATAGACCCAGTGTAAATTACACTGCTGTACCCATAGACCCAATGTAAATTACACTGCTGTACCTCATAGACCCAGTGTAAATTACACTGCTGTACCTCATAGACCCAGTGCAAATTACACTGCCGTACCTCATAGACCCAGTGTAAATTACACTGCTGTACCGCATTGGCCCAGTGTAAACTACACTGCTGTACCCATAGACCCAATGTAAATTACACTGCTGTACCTCATAGACCCAGTGTAAATTACACTGCTGTACCTCATAGACCCAGTGTAAATTACACTGCCGTACCCCATAGACCCAGTGTAAATTACACTGCTGTACCTCATAGACCCAGTGTAAATTACACTGCTGTACCTCATAGACCCAGTGTAAATTACACTGCTGTACCCATAGACCCAGTGTAAATTACACTGCTGTACCCATAGACCCAGTGTAAATTACACTGCTGTACCCATAGACCCAGTGTAAATTACACTGCTGTACCTCATAGACCCAGTGTAAATTACACTGCTGTACCCATAGACCCAATGTAAATTACACTGCTGTACCTCATAGACCCAGTGTAAATTACACTGCTGTACCCAGAGACCCAGTGTAAATTACACTGCTGTACCCATAGACCCAGTGTAAATTACACTGCTGTTCCTCATAGACCCAGTGTAAATTACACTGCTGTACCCATAGACCCAGTGTAAATTACACTGCTGTACCTCATAGACCCAGTGTAAATTACACTGCTGTACCCATAGACCCAGTGTAAAATACACTGCTGTACCCATAGGCCCAGTGTAAATTACACTGCTGTACCTCATTGACCCAGTGTAAATTACACTGCTGTACCTCATAGACCCAGTGTAAATTACACTGCTGTAGCCATAGACCCAGTGTAAATTACACTGCCGTACCTCATAGACCCAGTGTAAATTACACTGCTGTACCCATAGACCCAGTGTAAATTACACTGCTGTACCCATAGACCCAGTGTAAATTACACTGCTGTACCTCATAGACCCAGTGTAAATTACACTGCTGTACCCATAGACCCAGTGTAAATTACACTGCTGTACCTCATAGACCCAGTGTAAATTACACTGCTGTACCCATAGACCCAGTGTAAATTACACTGCTGTACCCATAGGCCCAGTGTAAATTACACTGCTGTACCCCATAGACCCAGTGTAAATTACACTGCTGTACCCATAGACCCAGTGTAAATTACACTGCTGTACCTCATAGACCCAGTGTAAATTACACTGCCGTACCCATAGAGCCAGTGTAAATTGCACTGCTGTACCCCATAGATCCAGTGTAAATTACACTGCTGTACCCATAGACCCAGTGTAAATTACACTGCTGTACCTCATAGACCCAGTGTAAATTACAATGCTGTACCCATAGACCCAGTGTAAATTACACTGCTGTACCCCATAGACCCAGTGTAAATTACACTGCCATGCCCCATAGACCCAGTGTAAATTACACTGCTGTACCCATAGACCCAGTGTAAATTACACTGCTGTATCCATAGACCCAGTGTAAATTACACTGCTGTACCTCATAGACCCAGTGTAAATTACACTGCCGTACCCATAGACCCAGTGTAAATTACACTGCTGTACCTCATAGACCCAGTGTAAATTACACTGCTGTACCTCATAGACCCAGTGTAAATTACACTGCTGTACCCATAGACCCAGTGTAAATTACACTGCTGTACCCATAGACCCAGTGTAAATTACACTGCTGTACCCATAGACCCAGTGTAAATTACACTGCTGTACCTCATAGACCAAGTGTAAATTACACTGCTGTACCCATAGACCCAGTGTAAATTACACTGCTGTACCTCATAGACCCAGTGTAAATTACACTGCTGTACCTCATAGACCCAGTGTAAATTACACTGCCGTACCTCATAGACCCAGTGTAAATTACACTGCTGTACCCATAGACCCAGTGTAAATTACACTGCCGTACCCCATAGACCCAGTGTAAATTATACTGCTGTACCCCATAGACCCAGTGTAAATTACACTGCTGTACCTCATAGACCCAGTGTAAATTACACTGCCGTACCTCATAGACCCAGTGTAAATTACACTGCTGTACCCATAGTGCCATATGTGGACATTTCTGGAGACAACACATCTCCCGAAAGCCCACATATGCGGGAAATGTCTCGAGGTGCAGCGATTAAGGGCCCGGGTGAGGCAGCTGGAACTGAGACTGGAGGATATGTTTTTAGTTAGGGAAAATGAGGAGGTAATGGAGAGGAATGGCAACCCTGAGCTAATTCCAGAACCTACAAGTATAGATGGTTGGGTTACAGTTAGGAAGAGCAAAAAGAAAAGTACTAGGAATGCCCCAGATGAATTACTCCGGAATGTCAAGGGTGGGGTGACAGTCGGGGTAGAGAAGGCAAGGGAGGGAGATCAGAAAGTGAAGAGTGCAGGGTGTGAGATAGTGGTGGGGGATGGGAATGTCAAGGGGATTGACAGGCGATTCTGTGGGCAAAAGCGGGACTCCAGGATGGTAGTCTGCCTCCCTGGAGCTGGGGTACAGGACATCTCAGAAAGGGTAGAGGGAATCTTGAAGGGTGGAGGGACTGAGTCGAATGTGATAGTGCATGTAGGAGAGAAGGATGTAGGAACAAAGTGCAGGGGGGACATACGCAGGCAGTTCAGGGAGTTGGGGGCCAGGCTGAAATGTAGGGCCTCCAGGGTGGCGTTCTCTGGGCTGCTGCCGGTGCCTGGGGCTAGCAGGGCTAGAAATAATGAACTAATCCAATTAAATGCTTGGTTGAAAGATTGGTGTAGGGCAGAGGGATTTATATTCATAGACCACTGGGAAGTCTTTATGAAAGAACGGCTAATATACAAGAGGGATGGGGTACAGTTAACTGGGAAGGGCATACATATCTTAGCTGGAAGGTTAGCTGGTGTGTATCGGCAGGGTTTAAACTAATATGGAGGGGGGGTGGGGAGGTAGACGGAACTGGGATTGGGGATAGGGTAGGCCCGGAGGGTAGGAAGAAGGATCGGGATGTTTCGGAGGGTCTTCAGTGCATGTGTTTCAATGCCAGGAGTGTGACTGGCAAAACAGATGAACTGAAGGCATTAATGTTTGAAAGGAAGTTGGAAGTGGTGGCGGTGACAGAGACTTGGTTAAAGGAAGGGCAGGATTGGCAGTTGAATGTTCCTGGGTATAAGTGTTTCAGGCGAGATAGGGGTGGGTCGCTGAGAGGTGGGGGAGTGGCGTTGTTAGTTAAGGATTGCATCGTAGCAGTGCAGAGGGAGGGAGGTACGGAGGATGTAGGAATCGAGTCGCTATGGGTGGAGTTGAGGAATAGGAAGGGTGATGTTACTCTGCTGGGTGTTTACTACAGACCGCCCAACAGCCCGAGGGCTGTGGAAGAAGGGATAAGCAGGGACATTCTAGATAAGTGCAGGAAGAATAGGGTGGTGGTAGTGGGAGATTTTAATCTCCCCAGGGTAGATTGGAATGTACTGAGATCAGAGGGTGCTGACGGGGAGGAATTTGTACAGTGTGTAATGGAAGGATCCCTGGAGCAGTACGTGGATAGACCGACCAGGGAGGGGGCTATACTTGACTTGGTTCTGGGGAATGAGCCTGGGCAGGTGGTTGACGTTGAGGTAGGAGAGCATGTGGCTAACAGTGACCACAACTCTGTCTGGTTCAAGATATTAATGGATAAAGATGAAGCCTGTCCTAAGGGGAGGGTGTTAAATTGGGGGAGGGCTAGATACAGCCGGATTAGGCAGGATCTTAAAGATACAGACTGGGGTACGCTATTTAACGGTAGGTCGACGCTGGGTATGTGGGAGTCTCTCAAGGGAAAACTACAATCTTTACAGGAAAGACATGTGCCGGTCAAGAGGAAGGATGGGAAAGGTAGGATTAGAGAGCCGTGGGTAACTAGGGATATTGAGGACCTGGTCAGGAGAAAGAGGGAAGCGTACACTAGATCGAGGCATTTGAGGACAGAGATAGCGTTAGAAGAATACAGAGAATGTAGGAGGGAACTTAAAAGGGGCATCAGAAAGGCAAAAAGGGGCCACGAAATGGCTTTGGCAGGTAGGATTAAGGAAAATCCTAAAGCATTTTACTCTTATATTAGAAACAAAAGGATGGTTAGAGGGAACATTGGTCCTCTCAGGGACAGAGGAGGGGAACTATGCTTGGAGCCTGGGGGAATGGGGGAGATCTTGAATGAATACTTTGCGTCGGTATTCACTCAGGAGAGGGGTCAGTCCTCTGCTGCTGTGCTTGAGAAGTTTGAGGATCCGTTGAGGGAAATAGTCATCACGAGGGAAGAGGTGTTGGGACTTTTAGACACTATAAAGACAGACAAATCTCCGGGGCCTGATGGCATCTATCCTAGGCTGCTAAGGGAGGTGAGGGATGAAATTGCTGGGCCTCTGACGCAAATCTTTGTCTCTTCTTTGGACACAGGTGAGGTCCCAGAGGATTGGCGGATTGCAAATGTTGTACCGTTGTTTAAGAAGGGTCAGAGGGATAACCCAGGGAACTATAGGCCAGTGAGCTTGACTTCAGTTATAGGCAAGATAATGGAGAGGATCCTCAAGGATAGGATGTATGAGCATCTGGAGCGCTGCAATCTGATCAGGGATACGCAGCATGGCTTCGTTACAGGGAGGTCGTGCCTTACGAATCTGTTGGAATTTTTTGAAGAGGTGACAAAAACGGTTGACGAAGGACAAGCCGTTGATGTTGTCTATATGGATTTCAGTAAGGCGTTTGACAAGGTCCCTCACGGTAGGCTGATAGAAAAGGTGAAGGCTCATGGGATACAAGGCCAGGTATGTAGATGGGTGAAGAACTGGCTTGGGAGGAGAAGACAGCGGGTAGTAGTGGAGGGCTCCTTTTCCAATTGGAGGTCTGTCACCAGTGGGGTGCCGCAGGGCTCGGTACTAGGACCTCTACTATTTGTAGTATACATTAATGACTTGGAAGAGGGGGTAGGTGGTGTGATCAGCAAATTTGCTGATGACACTAAGTTGGTTGGATTGGCGGGTACTGAGGAGCAGTGCCTGGCAATGCAACAGGACATAGATAGGCTGGTAGATTGGGCAGATAGATGGCAAATGGAATTTAATCCGGAGAAATGCGAGGTGATGCACTTTGGCCGGAATAATGTGGAAGGGAGTTATATGATAAAAGGTAGAACTATCCGGAGTATAGATACGCAGAGAGACCTGGGGGTGCAGGTACACAAGTCCCTGAAGGTGTCGGTGCAGGTGCAGAATGTGATGAGGAAAGCGTATGGCATGTTAGCCTTCATAGGAAGGGGTATAGAATATAAGAGTAGGAGTCTGATGTTGCAGTTGTATAGAACGTTGGTTAGGCCTCACCTGGAGTACTGCGTCCAGTTCTGGTCGCCGTACTACCGGAAGGATGTAGAGATCCTGGAGAGAGTGCAGAGGAGATTTACCAGGATGTTGCCTGGTATGGAAGGGCTGTCTTACGAGGAAAGATTGAACGCACTTGGGCTGTTTTCCCTTGAGAGACGTCGGCTGAGGGGGGATTTGATAGAGGTTTATAAGATTATGAAGGGGACAGATAGAGTAGATGGTGATAAGCTTTTTCCGCTATTAGAAATGGATAGAACGAGGGGTCACGGGCTTAGGGTGAGGGGGGCTAGATATAAGACTAATGTTAGAGGGCAGTTTTTCACACAAAGGGTAGTGGGGATGTGGAATGCACTGCCGAGTGAGGTGGTGGAAGCAGGCACGCTAGGGTTGTTCAAGAGTCACTTGGACAGCCACATGAGCAGTTTACATATAGGGGGATATAGCAGGCCTTATTAAGCATTGTAGGCTTGGGGTCAGTTTAGTCTCAGGGGTATAGAGTCTTTAATAATGAAATTTTTATCCACAGGCATTTACCATCTCGAGGGCATCATGGCAGCACAGAGGTTATCTCTGTTGCTGTGCGGACAGATGGAGTTGGGCCTGTGTCCGTGGGAGTTTGTGCGTTCTCCCCGTGGTTGCGTGGGTTTCCTCCGGGTGCTCCGGTTTCCTCCCACATCCCAAAAATGTGCTTTTAGGCTGATTGATTGGGTAACAAATTGTCCCTATATTGGACCTCCCTGATCCTCACACAGTAGGCATAGACTAGAGTCATGAATAGGTCACTGACCATGGGACGGCGGCGCGGGCTCGTTGGGCCGAAGGGCCTGTTTCCCGTGCTGTTTTGTTCTTTGTTCTTTGTTCATAGACCCAGTGTAAATTACACTGAAGTACCCATAGACACAGTGTAAATTACACTGCCATGCCCCATAGACCCAGTGTAAATTACACTGCTGTACCTCATAGACCCAGTGTAAATTACACTGCTGTAGCCATAGACCCAGTGTAAATTACACTGCTGTACCCATAGACCCAGTGTAAATTACACTGCTGTACCCATAGACCCAGTGTAAATTACACTGCTGTACCCATAGACCCAGTGTAAATTACACTGCTGTACCTCATAGACCCAGGGTAAATTACACTGCTGTACCCCATAGACCCAGTGTAAATTGCACTGCTGTACATCATAGACCCAGTGTAAATTACACTGCTGTACCCCATAGACCCAGTGTAAATTACACTGCTGTACCCATAGACCCAGTGTAAATTACACTGCTGTACCCATAGACCCAGTGTAAATTACACTGCTGTACCCATAGACCCAATGTAAATTACACTGCTGTACCAATAGACCCAGTGTAAATTACACTGCCATGCCCCATAGACCCAGTGTAAATTACACTGCCATGCCCCATAGACCCAGTGTAAATTACACTGCTGTACCCATAGACCCAATGTAAATTGCACTGCTGTACCCATAGACCCAGTGTAAATTATACTGCCGTACCTCATAGACCCAGTGTAAATTACACTGCCATGCACCATAGACCCAGTGTAAATTGCACTGCCATGCCCCATAGACCCAGTGTAAATTACACTGCTGTACCCATAGACCCAGTGTAAATTGCACTGCTGTACCCAAAGACCCAGTGTAAATTACACTGCCGTACCCATGGACCCAGTGTACATTACACTGCTGTACCTCATAGAGCCAGTGTAAATTACACTGCCGTACCTCATAGAACCAGTGTAAATTACACTGCCGTACCTCATAGACCCAGTGTAAATTACACTGCCGTACCTCATAGACCCAGTGTAAATTACACTGCTGTACCCATAGACCCAGTGTAAATTACACTGCTGTACCTCATAGACCCAGTGTAAATTACACTGCCGTACCTCATAGACCCAGTGTAAATTACACTGCTGTACCCATAGACCCAGTGTAAATTACACTGCTGTACCCATAGACCCAGCATAGACCCAGTGCAAATTACACTGCCATGCCCCATAGACCCAGTGTAAATTGCACTGCTGTACCCATAGACCCAGCGTAAATTACACTGCTGTACCTCATAGACCCAGTGAAAATTACACTGCCGTACCTCATAGACCCAGTGTAAATTACACTGCTGTACCTCATAGACCCAGTGTAAATTGCACTGCCGTACCTCATAGAAAAAGTCTGACAACACCAGGGTTTAGTCCAACCGATTTATTTGATAATATTCTCACAAGCTTTCGAGGGGACTGCCTCTTCGTCAGGTGAATGGAGAGTTCTGGCCTCAGACAGACAGAGGTCAGAACTCTCCATTCACCTGACGAAGAGGGTAACCTCGAAAGCTTGCTTGCTTGTGAGAATATTATCAAATAAATCGGTTGGACTAAAACCTGGTGTTGTCAGACTTTTTACTGTGTTCACGCCAGTCCAACGCCGGCAAACCCACATCGTACCTCTTAGACCCAGTGTAAATTACACTGCTGTACCTCATAGACCAAGTGTAAATTACACTGCTGTACCCATAGACCCAGTGTAAATTATACTGCTGTACCTCATAGACCCAGTGTAAATTACACTGCTGTACCCATAGACCCAATGTAAATTACACTGCTGTACCTCATAGACCAAGTGTAAATTACACTGCTGTACCCATAGACCCAGTGTAAATTATACTGCTGTACCTCATAGACCCAGTGTAAAATACACTGCTGTACCCATCGACCCAATGTAAATTACACTGCTGTACCTCATAGACCCAGTGTAAATTACACTGCTGTACCCATAGACCCAATGTAAATTACACTGCTGTACCTCATAGACCCAGTGTAAATTACACTGCTGTACCTCATAGACCCAGTGCAAATTACACTGCCGTACCTCATCGACCCAGTGTAAATTACACTGCTGTACCGCATTGACCCAGTGTAAATTACACTGCTGTACCGATAGACCCAATGTAAATTACACTGCTGTACCTCATAGACCCAGTGTAAATTACACTGCTGTACCTCATAGACCCAGTGTAAATTACACTGCCGTACCTCATAGACACAGTGTAAATTACACTGCTGTACCTCATAGATCCAGTGTAAATTACACTGCTGTACCTCATAGACCCAGTGTAAATTACACTGCTGTAGCCATAGACCCAGTGTAAATTACACTGCTGTACCCATAGACCCAGTGTAAATTACACTGCTGTACCCATAGACCCAGTGTAAATTACACTGCTGTACCCATAGACCCAGTGTAAATTACACTGCTGTACCTCATAGACCAAGTGTAAATTACACTGCTGTACCCATAGACCCAGTGTAAATTACACTGCTGTACCTCATAGACCCAGTGTAAATTACACTGCCGTACCTCATAGACCCAGTGTGAATTTCACTGCTGTACCCATAGACCCAGTGTAAATTACACTGCCGTACCCCATAGACCCAGTGTAACTTATACTGCTGTACCCCATAGACCCAGTGTAAATTACACTGCTGTACCTCATAGACCCAGTGTAAATTACACTGCCGTACCTCATAGACCCAGTGTAAATTACAGTGCTGTACCCATAGACCCATTGTAAATTACACTGCCGTACCCATGGACCCAGTGTACATTACACTGCTGTACCTCATAGACCCAGTGTAAATTACACTGCCGTACCTCATAGACCCAGTGTAAATTACACTGCTGTACCCCATAGACCCAGTGTAAATTACACTGCCGTACCTCATAGACCCAGTGTAAATTACACTGCTGTACCCATAGACCCAGTGTAAATTACACTGCTGTACCCATAGACCCAGTGTAAATTACACTGCTGTACCCATAGACCCAGCATAGACCCAGTGCAAATTACACTGCCATGCCCCATAGACCCAGTGTAAATTGCACTGCTGTACCCATAGACCCAGCGTAAATTACACTGCTGTACCTCATAGACCCAGTGTAAATTACACTGCTGTACCTCATAGACCCAATGTAAATTACACTGCCGTACCTCATAGACCCAGTGTAAATTACACTGCCGTACCCAAAGACCCAGTGTAAATTACACTGCCGTACCCATGGACCCAGTGTACATTACACTGCTGTACCTCATAGAGCCAGTGTAAATTACACTGCCGTACCTCATAGAACCAGTGTAAATTACACTGCCGTACCTCATAGACCCAGTGTAAATTACACTGCCGTACCTCATAGACCCAGTGTAAATTACACTGCTGTACCCATAGACCCAGTGTAAATTACACTGCTGTACCTCATAGACCCAGTGTAAATTACACTGCCGTACCTCATAGACCCAGTGTAAATTACACTGCTGTACCCATAGACCCAGTGTAAATTACACTGCTGTACCCATAGACCCAGCATAGACCCAGTGCAAATTACACTGCCATGCCCCATAGACCCAGTGTAAATTGCACTGCTGTACCCATAGACCCAGCGTAAATTACACTGCTGTACCTCATAGACCCAGTGAAAATTACACTGCCGTACCTCATAGACCCAGTGTAAATTACACTGCTGTACCTCATAGACCCAGTGTAAATTGCACTGCCGTACCTCATAGAAAAAGTCTGACAACACCAGGGTTTAGTCCAACCGATTTATTTGATAATATTCTCACAAGCTTTCGAGGGGACTGCCTCTTCGTCAGGTGAATGGAGAGTTCTGGCCTCAGACAGACAGAGGTCAGAACTCTCCATTCACCTGACGAAGAGGGTAACCTCGAAAGCTTGCTTGCTTGTGAGAATATTATCAAATAAATCGGTTGGACTAAAACCTGGTGTTGTCAGACTTTTTACTGTGTTCACGCCAGTCCAACGCCGGCAAACCCACATCGTACCTCTTAGACCCAGTGTAAATTACACTGCTGTACCTCATAGACCAAGTGTAAATTACACTGCTGTACCCATAGACCCAGTGTAAATTATACTGCTGTACCTCATAGACCCAGTGTAAATTACACTGCTGTACCCATAGACCCAATGTAAATTACACTGCTGTACCTCATAGACCAAGTGTAAATTACACTGCTGTACCCATAGACCCAGTGTAAATTATACTGCTGTACCTCATAGACCCAGTGTAAAATACACTGCTGTACCCATCGACCCAATGTAAATTACACTGCTGTACCTCATAGACCCAGTGTAAATTACACTGCTGTACCCATAGACCCAATGTAAATTACACTGCTGTACCTCATAGACCCAGTGTAAATTACACTGCTGTACCTCATAGACCCAGTGCAAATTACACTGCCGTACCTCATCGACCCAGTGTAAATTACACTGCTGTACCGCATTGACCCAGTGTAAATTACACTGCTGTACCGATAGACCCAATGTAAATTACACTGCTGTACCTCATAGACCCAGTGTAAATTACACTGCTGTACCTCATAGACCCAGTGTAAATTACACTGCCGTACCTCATAGACACAGTGTAAATTACACTGCTGTACCTCATAGACCCAGTGTAAATTACACTGCTGTACCTCATAGACCCAGTGTAAATTACACTGCTGTAGCCATAGACCCAGTGTAAATTACACTGCTGTACCCATAGACCCAGTGTAAATTACACTGCTGTACCCATAGACCCAGTGTAAATTACACTGCTGTACCCATAGACCCAGTGTAAATTACACTGCTGTACCTCATAGACCCAGGGTAAATTACACTGCTGTACCCCATAGACCCAGTGTAAATTGCACTGCTGTACATCATAGACCCAGTGTAAATTACACTGCTGTACCCCATAGACCCAGTGTAAATTACACTGCTGTACCCATAGACCCAGTGTAAATTACACTGCTGTACCCATAGACCCAGTGTAAATTACACTGCTGTACCCATAGACCCAATGTAAATTACACTGCTGTACCAATAGACCCAGTGTAAATTACACTGCCATGCCCCATAGACCCAGTGTAAATTACACTGCCATGCCCCATAGACCCAGTGTAAATTACACTGCTGTACCCATAGACCCAATGTAAATTGCACTGCTGTACCCATAGACCCAGTGTAAATTATACTGCCGTACCTCATAGACCCAGTGTAAATTACACTGCCATGCCCCATAGACTCAGTGTAAATTGCACTGCCATGCCCCATAGACCCAGTGTAAATTACACTGCTGTACCCATAGACCCAGTGTAAATTGCACTGCTGTACCCATAGACCCAGTGTAAATTACACTGCTGTACCTCATAGACCCAGTGTAAATTACACTGCCATGCCCCATAGACCCAGTGTAAATTACACTGCTGTACCTCATAGACCCAGTGTAAATTACACTGCCGTACCTCATAGACCCAGTGTAAATTACACTGCTGTACCCCATAGACCCAGTGTAAATTACACTGCTGTACCCATAGACCCAGTGTAAATTACACTGCTGTACCTCATAGACCCAGTGTAAATTACACTGCCGTACCCATAGACCCAGTGTAAATTGCACTGCTGTACCCCATAGATCCAGTGTAAATTACACTGCTGTACCCATAGACCCAGTGTAAATTACACTGCTGTACCTCATAGACCCAGTGTAAATTACACTGCTGTACCCAGAGACCCAGTGTAAATTACACTGCTGTACCCGATAGACCCAGTGTAAATTACACTGCTGTACCTCATAGTCCCAGTGTAAATTACACTGCTGTACCCATAGACCCAGTGTAAATTACACTGCTGTACCCCATAGACCCAGTGTAAATTACACTGCTGTACCCCATAGACCCAGTGTAAATTACACTGCTGTACCCATAGACCCAGTGTAAATTACACTGCTGTACCTCATAGACCCAGTGTAAATTACACTGCCGTACCTCATAGACCCAGTGTAAATTACACTGCTGTACCTCATTGACCCAGTGTAAATTACACTGCTGTACCTCATAGACCCAGTGTAAATTACACTGCTGTACCCATAGACACAGTGTAAATTACACTGCTGTACCCATAGACCCAGTGTAAATTACACTGCTGTACCTCATAGACCCAGGGTAAATTACACTGCTGTACCCCATAGACCCAGTGTAAATTGCACTGCTGTACCTCATAGACCCAGTGTAAATTACACTGCTGTACCTCATAGACCCAGTGTAAATTACACTGCTGTACCCATAGACCCAGTGTAAATTACACTGCTGTACCCATAGACCCAGTGTAAATTACACTGCTGTACCCATAGACCCAGTGTAAATTACACTGCTGTACCTCATAGACCCAGTGTAAATTACACTGCTGTGCCTCATAGACCCAGTGTAAATTACACTGCTGTACCTCATAGACCCAGTGTAAATTACACTGCTGTACCTCATAGACCCAGTGTAAATTACACTGCTGTACCTCATAGACCCAGTGTAAATTACACTGCCGTACCCCATAGACCCAGTGTAAATTATACTGCTGTACCCCATAGACCCAGTGTAAATTACACTGCTGTACCTCATAGACCCAGTGTAAATTACACTGCCGTACCTCATAGACCCAGTGTAAATTACACTGCCGTACCCTTAGACCCAGTGTAAATTACACTGCCGTACCCATGGACCCAGTGTACATTACACTGCTGTACCTCATAGAGCCAGTGTAAATTACACTGCCGTACCTCATAGACCCAGTGTAAATTACACTGCCGTACCTCATAGACCCAGTGTAAATTACACTGCCGTACCTCATAGACCCAGTGTAAATTACACTGCTGTACCCATAGACCCAGTGTAAATTACACTGCTGTACCTCATAGACCCAGTGTAAATTACACTGCCGTACCTCATAGACCCAGTGTAAATTACACTGCTGTACCCATAGACCCAGTGTAAATTACACTGCTGTACCCATAGACCCAGCATAGACCCAGTGCAAATTACACTGCCATGCCCCATAGACCCAGTGTAAATTGCACTGCTGTACCCATAGACCCAGCGTAAATTACACTGCTGTACCTCATAGACCCAGTGAAAATTACCCTGCCGTACCTCATAGACCCAGTGTAAATTACACTGCTGTACCTCATAGACCCAGTGTAAATTGCACTGCCGTACCTCATAGAAAAAGTCTGACAACGCCAGGTTTTAGTCCAACCGATTTATTTGATAATATTCTCACAAGCTTTCGAGGGGACTGCCTCTTCGTCAGGTGAATGGAGAGTTCTGGCCTCAGACAGACAGAGGTCAGAACTCTCCATTCACCTGACGAAGAGGCAGTCCCCTCGAAAGCTTGCTTGCTTGTGAGAATATTATCAAATAAATCGGTTGGACTAAAACCTGGTGTTGTCAGACTTTTTACTGTGTTCACGCCAGTCCAACGCCGGCAAACCCACATCGTACCTCATAGACCCAGTGTAAATTATACTGCTGTACCTCATAGACCAAGTGTAAATTACATTGCTGTACCCATAGACCCAGTGTAAATTACACTGCTGTACCCATAGACCCAGTGTAAATTACACTGCTGTACCCATAGACCCAATGTAAATTACACTGCTGTACCTCATAGACCAAGTGTAAATTACACTGCTGTACCCATAGACCCAGTGTAAATTATACTGCTGTACCTCATAGACCCAGTGTAAAATACACTGCTGTACCCATCGACCCAATGTAAATTACACTGCTGTACCTCATAGACCCAGTGTAAATTACACTGCTGTACCCATAGACCCAATGTAAATTACACTGCTGTACCTCATAGACCCAGTGTAAATTACACTGCTGTACCTCATAGACCCAGTGCAAATTACACTGCCGTACCTCATCGACCCAGTGTAAATTACACTGCTGTACCGCATTGACCCAGTGTAAATTACACTGCTGTACCGATAGACCCAATGTAAATTACACTGCTGTACCTCATAGACCCAGTGTAAATTACACTGCTGTACCTCATAGACCCAGTGTAAATTACACTGCCGTACCTCATAGACACAGTGTAAATTACACTGCTGTACCTCATAGACCCAGTGTAAATTACACTGCTGTACCTCATAGACCCAGTGTAAATTACACTGCTGTAGCCATAGACCCAGTGTAAATTACACTGCTGTACCCATAGACCCAGTGTAAATTACACTGCTGTACCCATAGACCCAGTGTAAATTACACTGCTGTACCCATAGACCCAGTGTAAATTACACTGCTGTACCTCATAGACCCAGGGTAAATTACACTGCTGTACCCCATAGACCCAGTGTAAATTGCACTGCTGTACATCATAGACCCAGTGTAAATTACACTGCTGTACCCCATAGACCCAGTGTAAATTACACTGCTGTACCCATAGACCCAGTGTAAATTACACTGCTGTACCCATAGACCCAGTGTAAATTACACTGCTGTACCCATAGACCCAATGTAAATTACACTGCTGTACCAATAGACCCAGTGTAAATTACACTGCCATGCCCCATAGACCCAGTGTAAATTACACTGCCATGCCCCATAGACCCAGTGTAAATTACACTGCTGTACCCATAGACCCAATGTAAATTGCACTGCTGTACCCATAGACCCAGTGTAAATTATACTGCCGTACCTCATAGACCCAGTGTAAATTACACTGCCATGCCCCATAGACTCAGTGTAAATTGCACTGCCATGCCCCATAGACCCAGTGTAAATTACACTGCTGTACCCATAGACCCAGTGTAAATTGCACTGCTGTACCCATAGACCCAGTGTAAATTACACTGCTGTACCTCATAGACCCAGTGTAAATTACACTGCCATGCCCCATAGACCCAGTGTAAATTACACTGCTGTACCTCATAGACCCAGTGTAAATTACACTGCCGTACCTCATAGACCCAGTGTAAATTACACTGCTGTACCCCATAGACCCAGTGTAAATTACACTGCTGTACCCATAGACCCAGTGTAAATTACACTGCAGTACCTCATAGACCCAGTGTAAATTACACTGCCGTACCCATAGACCCAGTGTAAATTGCACTGCTGTACCCCATAGATCCAGTGTAAATTACACTGCTGTACCCATAGACCCAGTGTAAATTACACTGCTGTACCTCATAGACCCAGTGTAAATTACACTGCTGTACCCAGAGACCCAGTGTAAATTACACTGCTGTACCCGATAGACCCAGTGTAAATTACACTGCTGTACCTCATAGTCCCAGTGTAAATTACACTGCTGTACCCATAGACCCAGTGTAAATTACACTGCTGTACCCCATAGACCCAGTGTAAATTACACTGCTGTACCCCATAGACCCAGTGTAAATTACACTGCTGTACCCATAGACCCAGTGTAAATTACACTGCTGTACCTCATAGACCCAGTGTAAATTACACTGCCGTACCTCATAGACCCAGTGTAAATTACACTGCTGTACCTCATTGACCCAGTGTAAATTACACTGCTGTACCTCATAGACCCAGTGTAAATTACACTGCTGTACCCATAGACACAGTGTAAATTACACTGCTGTATCCATAGACCCAGTGTAAATTACACTGCTGTACCTCATAGACCCAGTGTAAATTACACTGCCGTACCCCATAGACCCAGTGTAAATTATACTGCTGTACCCCATAGACCCAGTGTAAATTACACTGCTGTACCTCATAGACCCAGTGTAAATTACACTGCCGTACCTCATAGACCCAGTGTAAATTACACTGCCGTACCCTTAGACCCAGTGTAAATTACACTGCCGTACCCATGGACCCAGTGTACATTACACTGCTGTACCTCATAGAGCCAGTGTAAATTACACTGCCGTACCTCATAGACCCAGTGTAAATTACACTGCCGTACCTCATAGACCCAGTGTAAATTACACTGCCGTACCTCATAGACCCAGTGTAAATTACACTGCTGTACCCATAGACCCAGTGTAAATTACACTGCTGTACCTCATAGACCCAGTGTAAATTACACTGCCGTACCTCATAGACCCAGTGTAAATTACACTGCTGTACCCATAGACCCAGTGTAAATTACACTGCTGTACCCATAGACCCAGCATAGACCCAGTGCAAATTACACTGCCATGCCCCATAGACCCAGTGTAAATTGCACTGCTGTACCCATAGACCCAGCGTAAATTACACTGCTGTACCTCATAGACCCAGTGAAAATTACCCTGCCGTACCTCATAGACCCAGTGTAAATTACACTGCTGTACCTCATAGACCCAGTGTAAATTGCACTGCCGTACCTCATAGAAAAAGTCTGACAACGCCAGGTTTTAGTCCAACCGATTTATTTGATAATATTCTCACAAGCTTTCGAGGGGACTGCCTCTTCGTCAGGTGAATGGAGAGTTCTGGCCTCAGACAGACAGAGGTCAGAACTCTCCATTCACCTGACGAAGAGGCAGTCCCCTCGAAAGCTTACTTGCTTGTGAGAATATTATCAAATAAATCGGTTGGACTAAAACCTGGTGTTGTCAGACTTTTTACTGTGTTCACGCCAGTCCAACGCCGGCAAACCCACATCGTACCTCATAGACCCAGTGTAAATTACACTGCTGTACCTCATAGACCAAGTGTAAATTACACTGCTGTACCCATAGACCCAGTGTAAATTACACTGCTGTACCCATAGACCCAATGTAAATTACACTGCTGTACCCATAGACCCAGTGTAAATTACACTGCTGTACCCATAGACCCAGTGTAAATTATACTGCTGTACCTCATAGACCCAGTGTAAATTACACTGCTGTACCCATAGACCCAATGTAAATTACACTGCTGTACCTCATAGACCCAGTGTAAATTACACTGCTGTACCCATAGACCCAATGTAAATTACACTGCTGTACCTCATAGACCCAGTGTAAATTACACTGCTGTACCTCATAGACCCAGTGCAAATTACAATGCCGTACCTCATAGACCCAGTGTAAATTACACTGCTGTACCGCATTGACCCAGTGTAAATTACACTGCTGTACCCATAGACCCAATGTAAATTACACTGCTGTACCTCATAGACCCAGTGTAAATTACACTGCTGTACCTCATAGACCCAGTGTAAATTACACTGCCGTACCTCATAGACACAGTGTAAATTACACTGCTGTACCTCATAGACACAGTGTAAATTACACTGCTGTACCTCATAGACCCAGTGTAAATTACACTGCTGTACCCATAGACCCAGTGTAAATTACACTGCTGTACCCATAGACCCAGTGTAAATTACACTGCTGTACCTCATTGACCCAGTGTAAATTACACTGCTGTACCCATAGACCCAATGTAAATTACACTGCTGTACCTCATAGACCCAGTGTAAATTACACTGCTGTACCCATAGACCCAGTGTAAATTACACTGCTGTACCCATAGACCCAGTGTAAATTACACTGCTGTACCTCATAGACCCAGTGTAAATTACACGGCTGTACCCATAGACCCAGTGTAAATTACACTGCTGTACCTCATAGACCCAGTGTAAATTACACTGCTGTACCCATAGACCCAGTGTAAATTACACTGCTGTACCCATAGGCCCAGTGTAAATTACACTGCTGTACCTCATAGACCCAGTGTAAATTACACTGCTGTACCCGTAGACCCAGTGTAAATTACACTGCCATGCCCCATAGACCCAGTGTAAATTACACTGCTGTACCTCATAGACCCAGTGTAAATTACACTGCTGTAGCCATAGACCCAGTGTAAATTACACTGCTGTACCCATAGACACAGTGTAAATTACACTGCTGTACCCATAGACCCAGTGTAAATTACACTGCCGTACCTCATAGACCCAGTGTAAATTACACTGCTGTACCCCATAGACCCAGTGTAAATTACACTGCTGTACCCATAGACACAGTGTAAATTACACTGCTGTACCTCATAGACCCAGTGTAAATTACACTGCTGTACCTCATAGACCAAGTGTAAATTGCACTGCTGTACCCCATAGATCCAGTGTAAATTACACTGCTGTACCCCATAGACCCAGTGTAAATTACACTGCCATGCCCCATAGACCCAGTGTAAATTACACTGCTGTACCCATAGACCCAGTGTAAATTACACTACTGTACCCATAGACCCAGTGTAAATTACACTGCTGTACCCATAGACCCAATGTAAATTACACTGCTGTACCAATAGACCCAGTGTAAATTACACTGCCATGCCCCATAGACCCAGTGTAAATTACACTGCCATGCCCCATAGACCCAGTGTAAATTACACTGCTGTACCCATAGACCCAATGTAAATTGCACTGCTGTACCCATAGACCCAGTGTAAATTATACTGCCGTACCTCATAGACCCAGTGTAAATTACACTGCCATGCCCCATAGACTCAGTGTAAATTGCACTGCCATGCCCCATAGACCCAGTGTAAATTACACTGCTGTACCCATAGACCCAGTGTAAATTGCACTGCTGTACCCATAGACCCAGTGTAAATTACACTGCTGTACCTCATAGACCCAGTGTAAATTACACTGCCATGCCCCATAGACCCAGTGTAAATTACACTGCTGTACCTCATAGACCCAGTGTAAATTACACTGCCGTACCTCATAGACCCAGTGTAAATTACACTGCTGTACCCCATAGACCCAGTGTAAATTACACTGCTGTACCCATAGACCCAGTGTAAATTACACTGCTGTACCTCATAGACCCAGTGTAAATTACACTGCCGTACCCATAGACCCAGTGTAAATTGCACTGCTGTACCCCATAGATCCAGTGTAAATTACACTGCTGTACCCATAGACCCAGTGTAAATTACACTGCTGTACCTCATAGACCCAGTGTAAATTACACTGCTGTACCCAGAGACCCAGTGTAAATTACACTGCTGTACCCGATAGACCCAGTGTAAATTACACTGCTGTACCTCATAGTCCCAGTGTAAATTACACTGCTGTACCCATAGACCCAGTGTAAATTACACTGCTGTACCCCATAGACCCAGTGTAAATTACACTGCTGTACCCCATAGACCCAGTGTAAATTACACTGCTGTACCCATAGACCCAGTGTAAATTACACTGCTGTACCTCATAGACCCAGTGTAAATTACACTGCCGTACCTCATAGACCCAGTGTAAATTACACTGCTGTACCTCATTGACCCAGTGTAAATTACACTGCTGTACCTCATAGACCCAGTGTAAATTACACTGCTGTACCCATAGACACAGTGTAAATTACACTGCTGTATCCATAGACCCAGTGTAAATTACACTGCTGTACCTCATAGACCCAGGGTAAATTACACTGCTGTACCCCATAGACCCAGTGTAAATTGCACTGCTGTACCTCATAGACCCAGTGTAAATTACACTGCTGTACCTCATAGACCCAGTGTAAATTACACTGCTGTACCCATAGACCCAGTGTAAATTACACTGCTGTACCCATAGACCCAGTGTAAATTACACTGCTGTACCCATAGACCCAGTGTAAATTACACTGCTGTACCTCATAGACCCAGTGTAAATTACACTGCTGTGCCTCATAGACCCAGTGTAAATTACACTGCTGTACCTCATAGACCCAGTGTAAATTACACTGCTGTACCTCATAGACCCAGTGTAAATTACACTGCTGTACCTCATAGACCCAGTGTAAATTACACTGCCGTACCCCATAGACCCAGTGTAAATTATACTGCTGTACCCCATAGACCCAGTGTAAATTACACTGCTGTACCTCATAGACCCAGTGTAAATTACACTGCCGTACCTCATAGACCCAGTGTAAATTACACTGCCGTACCCTTAGACCCAGTGTAAATTACACTGCCGTACCCATGGACCCAGTGTACATTACACTGCTGTACCTCATAGAGCCAGTGTAAATTACACTGCCGTACCTCATAGACCCAGTGTAAATTACACTGCCGTACCTCATAGACCCAGTGTAAATTACACTGCCGTACCTCATAGACCCAGTGTAAATTACACTGCTGTACCCATAGACCCAGTGTAAATTACACTGCTGTACCTCATAGACCCAGTGTAAATTACACTGCCGTACCTCATAGACCCAGTGTAAATTACACTGCTGTACCCATAGACCCAGTGTAAATTACACTGCTGTACCCATAGACCCAGCATAGACCCAGTGCAAATTACACTGCCATGCCCCATAGACCCAGTGTAAATTGCACTGCTGTACCCATAGACCCAGCGTAAATTACACTGCTGTACCTCATAGACCCAGTGAAAATTACCCTGCCGTACCTCATAGACCCAGTGTAAATTACACTGCTGTACCTCATAGACCCAGTGTAAATTGCACTGCCGTACCTCATAGAAAAAGTCTGACAACGCCAGGTTTTAGTCCAACCGATTTATTTGATAATATTCTCACAAGCTTTCGAGGGGACTGCCTCTTCGTCAGGTGAATGGAGAGTTCTGGCCTCAGACAGACAGAGGTCAGAACTCTCCATTCACCTGACGAAGAGGCAGTCCCCTCGAAAGCTTGCTTGCTTGTGAGAATATTATCAAATAAATCGGTTGGACTAAAACCTGGTGTTGTCAGACTTTTTACTGTGTTCACGCCAGTCCAACGCCGGCAAACCCACATCGTACCTCATAGACCCAGTGTAAATTACACTGCTGTACCTCATAGACCAAGTGTAAATTACACTGCTGTACCCATAGACCCAGTGTAAATTACACTGCTGTACCCATAGACCCAATGTAAATTACACTGCTGTACCCATAGACCCAGTGTAAATTACACTGCTGTACCCATAGACCCAGTGTAAATTATACTGCTGTACCTCATAGACCCAGTGTAAATTACACTGCTGTACCCATAGACCCAATGTAAATTACACTGCTGTACCTCATAGACCCAGTGTAAATTACACTGCTGTACCCATAGACCCAATGTAAATTACACTGCTGTACCTCATAGACCCAGTGTAAATTACACTGCTGTACCTCATAGACCCAGTGCAAATTACAATGCCGTACCTCATAGACCCAGTGTAAATTACACTGCTGTACCGCATTGACCCAGTGTAAATTACACTGCTGTACCCATAGACCCAATGTAAATTACACTGCTGTACCTCATAGACCCAGTGTAAATTACACTGCTGTACCTCATAGACCCAGTGTAAATTACACTGCCGTACCTCATAGACACAGTGTAAATTACACTGCTGTACCTCATAGACACAGTGTAAATTACACTGCTGTACCTCATAGACCCAGTGTAAATTACACTGCTGTACCCATAGACCCAGTGTAAATTACACTGCTGTACCCATAGACCCAGTGTAAATTACACTGCTGTACCTCATAGACCCAGTGTAAATTACACTGCTGTACCCATAGACCCAATGTAAATTACACTGCTGTACCTCATAGACCCAGTGTAAATTACACTGCTGTACCCATAGACCCAGTGTAAATTACACTGCTGTACCCATAGACCCAGTGTAAATTACACTGCTGTACCTCATAGACCCAGTGTAAATTACACGGCTGTACCCATAGACCCAGTGTAAATTACACTGCTGTACCTCATAGACCCAGTGTAAATTACACTGCTGTACCCATAGACCCAGTGTAAATTACACTGCTGTACCCATAGGCCCAGTGTAAATTACACTGCTGTACCTCATAGACCCAGTGTAAATTACACTGCTGTACCCGTAGACCCAGTGTAAATTACACTGCCATGCCCCATAGACCCAGTGTAAATTACACTGCTGTACCTCATAGACCCAGTGTAAATTACACTGCTGTAGCCATAGACCCAGTGTAAATTACACTGCTGTACCCATAGACCCAGTGTAAATTACACTGCTGTACCCATAGACCCAGTGTAAATTACACTGCCGTACCTCATAGACCCAGTGTAAATTACACTGCTGTACCCCATAGACTCAGTGTAAATTACACTGCTGTACCCATAGACACAGTGTAAATTACACTGCTGTACCTCATAGACCCAGTGTAAATTACACTGCTGTACCTCATAGACCAAGTGTAAATTGCACTGCTGTACCCCATAGATCCAGTGTAAATTACACTGCTGTACCCCATAGACCCAGTGTAAATTACACTGCCATGCCCCATAGACCCAGTGTAAATTACACTGCTGTACCCATAGACCCAGTGTAAATTACACTGCTGTACCCATAGACCCAGTGTAAATTACACTGCTTTACCCATAGACCCAGTGTAAATTACACTGCTGTACCCATAGACCCAGTGTAAATTACACTGCTGTACCTCATAGACCCAGGGTAAATTACACTGCTGTACCCCATAGACCCAGTGTAAATTGCACTGCTGTACCTCATAGACCCAGTGTAAATTACACTGCTGTACCTCATAGACCCAGTGTAAATTACACTGCTGTACCCATAGACCCAGTGTAAATTACACTGCTGTACCCATAGACCCAGTGTAAATTACACTGCTGTACCCATAGACCCAGTGTAAATTACACTGCTGTACCCATAGACCCAATGTAAATTACACTGCTGTACCCATAGACCCAGTGTAAATTACACTGCTGTACCCATAGACCCAGTGTAAATTACACTGCTGTACCTCATAGACCAAGTGTAAATTACACTGCTGTACCCATAGACCCAGTGTAAATTACACTGCTGTACCTCATAGACCCAGTGTAAATTACACTGCCGTACCTCATAGACCCAGTGTGAATTTCACTGCTGTACCCATAGACCCAGTGTAAATTACACTGCCGTACCCCATAGACCCAGTGTAAATTATACTGCTGTACCCCATAGACCCAGTGTAAATTACACTGCTGTACCTCATAGACCCAGTGTAAATTACACTGCCGTACCTCATAGACCCAGTGTAAATTACAGTGCTGTACCCATAGACCCATTGTAAATTACACTGCCGTACCCATGGACCCAGTGTACATTACACTGCTGTACCTCATAGACACAGTGTAAATTACACTGCCGTACCTCATAGACCCAGTGTAAATTACACTGCTGTACCCCATAGACCCAGTGTAAATTACACTGCCGTACCTCATAGACCCAGTGTAAATTACACTGCTGTACCCATAGACCCAGTGTAAATTACACTGCTGTACCCATAGACCCAGTGTAAATTACACGGCTGTACCCATAGACCCAGCATAGACCCAGTGCAAATTACACTGCCATGCCCCATAGACCCAGTGTAAATTGCACTGCTGTACCCATAGACCCAGCGTAAATTACACTGCTGTACCTCATAGACCCAGTGTAAATTACACTGCTGTACCTCATAGACCCAATGTAAATTACACTGCCGTACCTCATAGACCCAGTGTAAATTACACTGCCGTACCCATAGACCCAGTGTAAATTACACTGCCGTACCCATGGACCCAGTGTACATTACACTGCTGTACCTCATAGAGCCAGTGTAAATTACACTGCCGTACCTCATAGACCCAGTGTAAATTACACTGCCGTACCTCATAGACCCAGTGTAAATTACACTGCCGTACCTCATAGACCCAGTGTAAATTACACTGCTGTACCCATAGACCCAGTGTAAATTACACTGCTGTACCTCATAGACCCAGTGTAAATTACACTGCCGTACCTCATAGACCCAGTGTAAATTACACTGCTGTACCCATAGACCCACTGTAAATTACACTGCTGTACCCATAGACCCAGCATAGACCCAGTGCAAATTACACTGCCATGCCCCATAGACCCAGTGTAAATTGCACTGCTGTACCCATAGACCCAGCGTAAATTACACTGCTGTACCTCATAGACCCAGTGAAAATTACACTGCCGTACCTCATAGACCCAGTGTAAATTACACTGCTGTACCTCATAGACCCAGTGTAAATTGCACTGCCGTACCTCATAGAAAAAGTCTGACAACACCAGGGTTTAGTCCAACCGATTTATTTGATAATATTCTCACAAGCTTTCGAGGGGACTGCCTCTTCGTCAGGTGAATGGAGAGTTCTGGCCTCAGACAGACAGAGGTCAGAACTCTCCATTCACCTGACGAAGAGGCTGCCCCCTCGAAAGCTTGCTTGCTTGTGAGAATATTATCAAATAAATCGGTTGGACTAAAACCTGGTGTTGTCAGACTTTTTACTGTGTTCACGCCAGTCCAACGCCGGCAAACCCACATCGTACCTCTTAGACCCAGTGTAAATTACACTGCTGTACCTCATAGACCAAGTGTAAATTACACTGCTGTACCCATAGACCCAGTGTAAATTATACTGCTGTACCTCATAGACCCAGTGTAAATTACACTGCTGTACCCATAGACCCAATGTAAATTACACTGCTGTACCTCATAGACCAAGTGTAAATTACACTGCTGTACCCATAGACCCAGTGTAAATTATACTGCTGTACCTCATAGACCCAGTGTAAATTACACTGCTGTACCCATCGACCCAATGTAAATTACACTGCTGTACCTCATAGACCCAGTGTAAATTACACTGCTGTACCCATAGACCCAATGTAAATTACACTGCTGTACCTCATAGACCCAGTGTAAATTACACTGCTGTACCTCATAGACCCAGTGCAAATTACACTGCCGTACCTCATCGACCCAGTGTAAATTACACTGCTGTACCGCATTGACCCAGTGTAAATTACACTGCTGTACCGATAGACCCAATGTAAATTACAGTGCTGTACCTCATAGACCCAGTGTAAATTACACTGCTGTACCTCATAGACCCAGTGTAAATTACACTGCCGTACCTCATAGACACAGTGTAAATTACACTGCTGTACCTCATAGACCCAGTGTAAATTACACTGCTGTACCTCATAGACCCAGTGTAAATTACACTGCTGTACCCATAGACCCAGTGTAAATTACACTGCTGTACCCATAGACCCAGTGTAAATTACACTGCTGTACCTCATAGACCCAGTGTAAATTACACTGCTGTACCCATAGACCCAATGTAAATTACACTGCTGTACCTCATCGACCCAGTGTAAATTACACTGCTGTGCCCATAGACCCAGTGTAAATTACACTGCTGTACCCATAGACCCAGTGTAAATTACACTGCTGTACCTCATAGACCCAGTGTAAATTACACTGCTGTACCTCATAGACCCAGTGTAAATTACACTGCTGTACCCATAGACCCAGTGTAAATTACACTGCTGTACCCATAGGCCCAGTGTAAATTACACTGCTGTACCTCATTGACCCAGTGTAAATTACACTGCTGTACCTCATAGACCCAGTGTAAATTGCACTGCTGTAGCCATAGACCCAGTGTAAATTACACTGCCGTACCTCATAGAACCAGTGTAAATTACACTGCTGTACCCGTAGACCCAGTGTAAATTACACTGCTGTACCCATAGACCCAGTGTAAATTACACTGCTGTACCCCATAGACCCAGTGTAAATTACACTGCTGTACCCATAGACCCAGTGTAAATAACACTGCTGTACCCATAGACCCAATGTAAAGTACACTGCTGTACCCATAGACCCAGTGTAAATTACACTGCAGTACCTCATAGACCCAGTGTAAATTACACTGCTGTACCCATAGACCCAGTGTAAATTACACTGCTGTACCTCATAGACCCAGTGTAAATTACACTGATGTACCCATAGACCCAGTGTAAATTACACTGCTGTACCCATAGGCCCAGTGTAAATTACACTGCTGGACCTCATAGACCCAGTGTAAATTACACTGCTGTACCCATAGACCCAGTGTAAATTACACTGCCATGCCCCATAGACCCAGTGTAAATTACACTGCTGTACCGAAAGACCCAGTGTAAATTTCACTGCTGTACCTCATAGACCCAGTGTAAATTACACTGCTGTACCCATAGACCCAGTGTAAATTACACTGCTGTACCCATAGACCCAGTGTAAATTACACTGCTGTACCCATAGACCCAGTGTAAATTACACTGCTGTACCCATAGACACAGTGTAAATTACACTGCCATGCCCCATAGACCCAGTGTAAATTACACTGCTGTACCTCATAGACCCAGTGTAAATTACACTGCCGTACCTCATAGACCCAGTGTAAATTACAGTGCTGTACCCATAGACCCATTGTAAATTACACTGCCGTACCCATGGACACAGTGTACATGACACTGCTGTACCTCATAGACCCAGTGTAAATTACACTGCCGTACCTCATAGACCCAGTGTAAATTACACTGCTGTACCCCATAGACCCAGTGTAAATTACACTGCCGTACCTCATAGACCCAGTGTAAATTACACTGCTGTACCCATAGACCCAGTGTAAATTACACTGCTGTACCCATAGACCCAGTGTAAATTACACTGCTGTACCCATAGACCCAGCATAGACCCAGTGCAAATTACACTGCCATGCCCCATAGACCCAGTGTAAATTGCACTGCTGTACCCATAGACCCAGCGTAAATTACACTGCTGTACCTCATAGACCCAGTGTAAATTACACTGCTGTACCTCATAGACCCAGTGTAAATTACACTGCCGTACCTCATAGACCCAGTGTAAATTACACTGCCGTACCCATAGACCCAGTGTAAATTACACTGCCGTACCCATGGACCCAGTGTACATTACACTGCTGTACCTCATAGAGCCAGTGTAAATTACACTGCCGTACCTCATAGACCCAGTGTAAATTACACTGCCGTACCTCATAGACCCAGTGTAAATTACACTGCCGTACCTCATAGACCCAGTGTAAATTACACTGCTGTACCCATAGACCCAGTGTAAATTACACTGCTGTACCTCATAGACCCAGTGTAAATTACACTGCCGTACCTCATAGACCCAGTGTAAATTACACTGCTGTACCCATAGACCCAGTGTAAATTACACTGCTGTACCCATAGACCCAGCATAGACCCAGTGCAAATTACACTGCCATGCCCCATAGACCCAGTGTAAATTGCACTGCTGTACCCATAGACCCAGCGTAAATTACACTGCTGTACCTCATAGACCCAGTGAAAATTACACTGCCGTACCTCATAGACCCAGTGTAAATTACCCTGCTGTACCTCATAGACCCAGTGTAAATTGCACTGCCGTACCTCATAGAAAAAGTCTGACAACACCAGGGTTTAGTCCAACCGATTTATTTGATAATATTCTCACAAGCTTTCGAGGGGACTGCCTCTTCGTCAGGTGAATGGAGAGTTCTGGCCTCAGACAGACAGAGGTCAGAACTCTCCATTCACCTGACGAAGAGGCTGCCCCCTCGAAAGCTTGCTTGCTTGTCAGAATATTATCAAATAAATCGGTTGGACTAAAACCTGGTGTTGTCAGACTTTTTACTGTGTTCACGCCAGTCCAACGCCGGCAAACCCACATCGAACCTCATAGACCCAGTGTAAATTACACTGCTGTACCTCATAGACCAAGTGTAAATTACACTGCTGTACCCATAGACCCAGTGTAAATTATACTGCTGTACCTCATAGACCCAGTGTAAATTAGACTGCTGTACCCATAGACCCAATGTAAATTACACTGCTGTACCTCATAGACCAAGTGTAAATTACACTGCTGTACCCATAGACCCAGTGTAAATTATACTGCTGTACCTCATAGACCCAGTGTAAATTACACTGCTGTACCCATAGACCCAATGTAAATTACACTGCTGTACCTCATAGACCCAGTGTAAATTACATTGCTGTACCCATAGACCAAATGTAAATTACACTGCTGTACCTCATAGACCCAGTGTAAATTACACTGCTGTACCTCATAGACCCAGTGCAAATTACACTGCCGTACCTCATAGACCCAGTGTAAATTACACTGCTGTACCGCATTGACCCAGTGTAAATTACACTGCTGTACCGATAGACCCAATGTAAATTACACTGCTGTACCTCATAGACCCAGTGTAAATTACACTGCTGTACCTCATAGACCCAGTGTAAATTACACTGCCGTACCTCATAGACACAGTGTAAATTACACTGCTGTACCTCATAGACCCAGAGTAAATTACACTGCTGTACCTCATAGACCCAGTGTAAATTACACTGCTGTACCCATAGACCCAGTGTAAATTACACTGCTGTACCCATAGACCCAGTGTAAATTACACTGCTGTACCTCATAGACCCAGTGTAAATTACACTGCTGTACCCATAGACCCAATGTAAATTACACTGCTGTACCTCATCGACCCAGTGTAAATTACACTGCTGTACCCATAGACCCAGTGTAAATTACACTGCTGTACCCATAGACCCAGTGTAAATTACACTGCTGTACCTCATAGACCCAGTGTAAATTACAGTGCTGTACCCATAGACCCAGTGTAAATTACACTGCTGTACCTCATAGACCCAGTGTAAATTACACTGCTGTACCCATAGACCCAGTGTAAATTACACTGCTGTACCCATAGGCCCAGTGTAAATTACACTGCTGTACCTCATTGACCCAGTGTAAATTACACTGCTGTACCTCATAGACCCAATGTGAATTGCACTGCTGTAGCCATAGACCCAGTGTAAATTACACTGCCGTACCTCATAGACCCAGTGTAAATTACACTGCTGTACCCGTAGACCCAGTGTAAATTACACTGCTGTACCCCATAGACCCAGTGTAAATTACACTGCTGTACCCATAGACCCAGTGTAAATAACACTGCTGTACCCATAGACCCAGTGTAAAGTACACTGCTGTACCCATAGACCCAGTGTAAATTACACTGCAGTACCTCATAGACCCAGTGTAAATTACACTGCTGTACCCATAGACCCAGTGTAAATTACACTGCTGTACCTCATAGACCCAGTGTAAATTACACTGCTGTACCCATAGACCCAGTGTAAATTACACTGCTGTACCCATAGGCCCACTGTAAATTACACTGCTGTACCTCATAGACCCAGTGTAAATTACACTGCTGTACCCATAGACCCAGTGTAAATTACACTGCCATGCCCCATAGACCCAGTGTAAATTACACTGCTGTACCGATAGACCCAGTGTAAATTTCACTGCTGTACCTCATAGACCCAGTGTAAATTACACTGCTGTACCCATAGACCCAGTGTAAATTACACTGCTGTACCCATAGACCCAGTGTAAATTACACTGCTGTACCCATAGACCCAGTGTAAATTACACTGCCATGCCCCATAGACCCAGTGTAAATTACACTGCTGTACCTCATAGACCCAGTGTAAATTACACAGCTGTAGCCATAGACCCAGTGTAAATTACACTGCTGTACCCATAGACCCAGTGTAAATCACACTGCTGTACCCATAGACCCAGTGTAAATTACACTGCTGTACCTCATAGACCCAGTGTAAATTACATTGCTGTACCTCATAGACCCAGTGTAAATTACACTGCTGTACTCATAGACCCAGTGTAAATTACACTGCTGTACCCATAGTCCCAGTGTAAATTACACTGCTGTACCCATAGACCCAGTGTAAAATACACTGCTGTACACATGGACACAGTGTAAATTACACTGCTGTACCTCATAGACCCAGTGTAAATTACACTGCTGTACCCATTGACCTAGTGTAAATTACACTGCTGTACCTCATAGACCCAGTGTAAAATACACTGCCATGCCCCATAGACCCAGTGTAAATTACACTGCCGTACCTCATAGACCCAGTGAAAATTACACTGCTGTATCTCATAGACCCAGTGTAAATTACACTACTGTACCCTGTAGACCCAATGTAAATTAAATTGCTGTACCCATAGACCCAGTGTAAATTACACTGCCGCACCTCATAGACCCAGTGTAAATTACACTGCTGTACCCATAGACCCAGTGTAAATTTCACTGCTGTACCCAGAGACCCAGTGTAAATTACACTGCTGTACCAATAGACCCAGTGTAAATTACACTGCTGTACCTCATAGACCCAGTGTAAATTGCACTGCTGTACGCTGTAGACCCAATGTAAATTACATTGCTGTACCCATAGACCCAGTGTAAAATACACTGCCATGCCCCATAGACCCAGTGTAAATTACACTGCCGTACCCATAGACCCAGTGTAAATTACACTGCTGTACCCCATAGACCCAGTGTAAATTACACTGCTGTACCCCATAGACCCAGTGTAAATTACACTGCTGTACCCATAGACCCAGTGTAAATTACACTGCTGTACCTCATAGACCCAGTGTAAATTATACTGCCGTACCTCATAGATCCAGTGTAAATTACACTGCTGTACCTCATTGACCCAGTGTAAATTACACTGCTGTACCTCATAGACCCAGTGTAAATTACACTGCTGTACCCATAGACCCAGTGTAAATTACACTGCTGTACCCATAGACCCAGTGTAAATTACACTGCTGTACCTCATAGACTCAGGGTAAATTACACTGCTGTACCCCATAGACCCAGTGTAAATTGCACTGCTGTACCTCATAGACCCAGTGTAAATTACACTGCTGTACCTCATAGACCCAGTGTAAATTACACTGCTGTACCCATAGACCCAGTGTAAATTACACTGCTGTACCCATAGACCCAATGTAAATTACATTGCTGTACCCATAGACCCAGTGTAAATTACACTGCCATGCCCCATAGACCCAGTGTAAATTACACTGCTGTACCCATAGACCCAGTGTAAATTGCACTGCTGTACCCATAGACCCAGTGTAAAGTATACTGCCGTACCTCATAGACCCAGTGTAAATTACACTGCCATGCCCCATAGACCCAGTGTAAATTACACTGCCATGCCCCATAGACCCAGTGTAAATTACACTGCTGTACCCATAGACCCAGTGTAAATTACACTGCTGTACCCATAGACCCAGTGTAAATTACACTGCTGTACCTCATAGACCCAGTGTAAATTACACTGCCATGCCCCATAGACCCAGTGTAAATTACACTGCTGTACCTCATAGACCCAGTGTAAATTACACTGCCGTACCTCATAGACCCAGTGTAAATTACACTGCTGTACCCAATAGACCCAGTGTAAATTGCACTGCTGTACCCCATAGATCCAGTGTAAATTACACTGCTGTACCCATAGACCCAGTGTAAATTACACTGCTGTACCTCATAGACCAAGTGTAAATTACACTGCTGTACCCATAGACCCAGTGTAAATTATACTGCTGTACCTCATAGACCCAGTGTAAATTACACTGCTGTACCCATAGACCCAATGTAAATTACACTGCTGTACCTCATAGACCAAGTGTAAATTACACTGCTGTACCCATAGACCCAGTGTAAATTATACTGCTGTACCTCATAGACCCAGTGTAAATTACACTGCTGTACCCATCGACCCAATGTAAATTACACTGCTGTACCTCATAGACCCAGTGTAAATTACACTGCTGTACCCATAGACCCAATGTAAATTACACTGCTGTACCTCATAGACCCAGTGTAAATTACACTGCTGTACATCATAGACCCAGTGCAAATTACACTGCCGTACCTCATCGACCCAGTGTAAATTACACTGCTGTACCGCATTGACCCAGTGTAAATTACACTGCTGTACCGATAGACCCAATGTAAATTACACTGCTGTACCTCATAGACCCAGTGTAAATTACACTGCTGTACCTCATAGACCCAGTGTAAATTACACTGCCGTACCTCATAGACACAGTGTAAATTACACTGCTGTACCTCATAGACCCAGTGTAAATTACACTGCTGTACCTCATAGACCCAGTGTAAATTACACTGCTGTACCCATAGACCCAGTGTAAATTACACTGCTGTACCCATAGACTCAGTGTAAATTACACTGCTGTACCTCATAGACCCAGTGTAAATTACACTGCTGTACCCATAGACCCAATGTAAATTACACTGCTGTACCTCATCGACCCAGTGTAAATTACACTGCTGTGCCCATAGACCCAGTGTAAATTACACTGCTGTACCCATAGACCCAGTGTAAATTACACTGCTGTACCTCATAGACCCAGTGTAAATTACACTGCTGTACCTCATAGACCCAGTGTAAATTACACTGCTGTACCCATAGACCCAGTGTAAATTACACTGCTGTACCCATAGGCCCAGTGTAAATTACACTGCTGTACCTCATTGACCCAGTGTAAATTACACTGCTGTACCTCATAGACCCAGTGTAAATTGCACTGCTGTAGCCATAGACCCAGTGTAAATTACACTGCTGTACCTCATAGACCCAGTGTAAATTACACTGCTGTACCCGTAGACCCAGTGTAAATTACACTGCTGTACCCATAGACCCAGTGTAAATTACACTGCTGTACCCCATAGACCCAGTGTAAATTACACTGCTGTACCCATAGACCCAGTGTAAATAACACTGCTGTACCCATAGACCCAGTGTAAATTACACTGCTGTACCCATAGACCCAATGTAAATTACACTGCAGTACCTCATAGACCCAGTGTAAATTACACTGCTGTACCCATAGACCCAGTGTAAATTACACTGCTGTACCTCATAGACCCAGTGTAAATTACACTGATGTACCCATAGACCCAGTGTAAATTACACTGCTGTACCCATAGGCCCAGTGTAAATTACACTGCTGGACCTCATAGACCCAGTGTAAATTACACTGCTGTACCCATAGACCCAGTGTAAATTACACTGCCATGCCCCATAGACCCAGTGTAAATTACACTGCTGTACCGAAAGACCCAGTGTAAATTTCACTGCTGTACCTCATAGACCCAGTGTAAATTACACTGCTGTACCCATAGACCCAGTGTAAATTACACTGCTGTACCCATAGACCCAGTGTAAATTACACTGCTGTACCCATAGACCCAGTGTAAATTACACTGCTGTACCCATAGACACAGTGTAAATTACACTGCCATGCCCCATAGACCCAGTGTAAATTACACTGCTGTACCTCATAGACCCAGTGTAAATTACACTGCCGTACCTCATAGACCCAGTGTAAATTACAGTGCTGTACCCATAGACCCATTGTAAATTACACTGCCGTACCCATGGACCCAGTGTACATGACACTGCTGTACCTCATAGACCCAGTGTAAATTACACTGCCGTACCTCATAGACCCAGTGTAAATTACACTGCTGTACCCCATAGACCCAGTGTAAATTACACTGCCGTACCTCATAGACCCAGTGTAAATTACACTGCTGTACCCATAGACCCAGTGTAAATTACACTGCTGTACCCATAGACCCAGTGTAAATTACACTGCTGTACCCATAGACCCAGCATAGACCCAGTGCAAATTACACTGCCATGCCCCATAGACCCAGTGTAAATTGCACTGCTGTACCCATAGACCCAGCGTAAATTACACTGCTGTACCTCATAGACCCAGTGTAAATTACACTGCTGTACCTCATAGACCCAGTGTAAATTACACTGCCGTACCTCATAGACCCAGTGTAAATTACACTGCCGTACCCATAGACCCAGTGTAAATTACACTGCCGTACCCATGGACCCAGTGTACATTACACTGCTGTACCTCATAGAGCCAGTGTAAATTACACTGCCGTACCTCATAGACCCAGTGTAAATTACACTGCCGTACCTCATAGACCCAGTGCAAATTACACTGCCATGCCCCATAGACCCAGTGTAAATTGCACTGCTGTACCTCATAGACCCAGCGTAAATTACACTGCTGTACCTCATAGACCCAGTGAAAATTACACTGCCGTACCTCATAGACCCAGTGTAAATTACACTGCTGTACCTCATAGACCCAGTGTAAATTGCACTGCCGTACCTCATAGAAAAAGTCTGACAACACCAGGGTTTAGTCCAACCGATTTATTTGATAATATTCTCACAAGCTTTCGAGGGGACTGCCTCTTCGTCAGGTGAATGGAGAGTTCTGGCCTCAGACAGACAGAGGTCAGAACTCTCCATTCACCTGACGAAGAGGCTGCCCCCTCGAAAGCTTGCTTGCTTGTGAGAATATTATCAAATAAATCGGTTGGACTAAAACCTGGTGTTGTCAGACTTTTTACTGTGTTCACGCCAGTCCAACGCCGGCAAACCCACATCGAACCTCATAGACCCAGTGTAAATTACACTGCTGTACCTCATAGACCAAGTGTAAATTACACTGCTGTACCCATAGACCCAGTGTAAATTATACTGCTGTACCTCATAGACCCAGTGTAAATTACACTGCTGTACCCATAGACCCAATGTAAATTACACTGCTGTACCTCATAGACCCAGTGTAAATTACACTGCTGTACCCATAGACCAAATGTAAATTATACTGCTGTACCTCATAGACCCACTGTAAATTACACTGCTGTACCTCATAGACCCAGTGCAAATTACACTGCCGTACCTCATAGACCCAGTGTAAATTACACTGCTGTACCGCATTGACCCAGTGTAAATTACACTGCTGTACCGATAGACCCAATGTAAATTACACTGCTGTACCTCATAGACCCAGTGTAAATGACACTGCTGTACCTCATAGACGCAGTGTAAATTACACTGCCGTACCTCATAGACACAGTGTAAATTACACTGCTGTACCTCATAGACCCAGAGTAAATTACACTGCTGTACCTCATAGACCCAGTGTAAATTACACTGCTGTACCCATAGACCCAGTGTAAATTACACTGCTGTACCCATAGACCCAGTGTAAATTACACTGCTGTACCTCATAGACCCAGTGTAAATTACACTGCTGTACCCATAGACCCAATGTAAATTACACTGCTGTACCTCATCGACCCAGTGTAAATTACACTGCTGTACCCATAGACCCAGTGTAAATTACACTGCTGTACCCATAGACCCAGTGTAAATTACACTGCTGTACCTCATAGACCCAGTGTAAATTACAGTGCTGTACCCATAGACCCAGTGTAAATTACACTGCTGTACCTCATAGACCCAGTGTAAATTACACTGCTGTACCCATAGACCCAGTGTAAATTACACTGCTGTACCCATAGGCCCAGTGTAAATTACACTGCTGTACCTCATTGACCCAGTGTAAATTACACTGCTGTACCTCATAGACCCAATGTGAATTGCACTGCTGTAGCCATAGACCCAGTGTAAATTACACTGCCGTACCTCATAGACCCAGTGTAAATTACACTGCTGTACCCGTAGACCCAGTGTAAATTACACTGCTGTACCCCATAGACCCAGTGTAAATTACACTGCTGTACCCATAGACCCAGTGTAAATAACACTGCTGTACCCATAGACCCAGTGTAAAGTACACTGCTGTACCCATAGACCCAGTGTAAATTACACTGCAGTACCTCATAGACCCAGTGTAAATTGCACTGCTGTACCCATAGACCCAGTGTAAATTACACTGCTGTACCTCATAGACCCAGTGTAAATTACACTGCTGTACCCATAGACCCAGTGTAAATTACACTGCTGTACCCATAGGCCCAGTGTAAATTACACTGCTGTACCTCATAGACCCGTGTAAATTACACTGCTGTACCCATAGACCCAGTGTAAATTACACTGCCATGCCCCATAGACCCAGTGTAAATTACACTGCTGTACCGATAGACCCAGTGTAAATTTCACTGCTGTACCTCATAGACCCAGTGTAAATTACACTGCTGTACCCATAGACCCAGTGTAAATTACACTGCTGTACCCATAGACCCAGTGTAAATTACACTGCTGTACCCATAGACCCAGTGTAAATTACACTGCCATGCCCCATAGACCCAGTGTAAATTACACTGCTGTACCTCATAGACCCAGTGTAAATTACACAGCTGTAGCCATAGACCCAGTGTAAATTACACTGCTGTACCCATAGACCCAGTGTAAATCACACTGCTGTACCCATAGACCCAGTGTAAATTACACTGCTGTACCTCATAGACCCAGTGTAAATTACATTGCTGTACCTCATAGACCCAGTGTAAATTACACTGCTGTACTCATAGACCCAGTGTAAATTACACTGCTGTACCCATAGTCCCAGTGTAAATTACACTGCTGTACCCATAGACCCAGTGTAAAATACACTGCTGTACCCATGGACACAGTGTAAATTACACTGCTGTACCTCATAGACCCAGTGTAAATTACACTGCTGTACCCATTGACCTAGTGTAAATTACACTGCTGTACCTCATAGACCCAGTGTAAAATACACTGCCATGCCCCATAGACCCAGTGTAAATTACACTGCCGTACCTCATAGACCCAGTGTAAATTACACTGCTGTACCCATAGACCCAGTGTAAATTTCACTGCTGTACCCAGAGACCCAGTGTAAATTACACTGCTGTACCAATAGACAGAGTGTAAATTACACTGCTGTACCTCATAGACCCAGTGTAAATTGCACTGCTGTACCCTGTAGACCCAATGTAAATTACATTGCTGTACCCATAGACCCAGTGTAAAATACACTGCCATGCCCCATAGACCCAGTGTAAATTACACTGCCGTACCCATAGACCCAGTGTAAATTACACTGCTGTACCCCATAGACCCAGTGTAAATTACACTGCTGTACCCCATAGACCCAGTGTAAATTACACTGCTGTACCCATAGACCCAGTGTAAATTACACTGCTGTACCCATAGACCAAATGTAAATTACACTGCTGTACCTCATAGACCCAGTGTAAATTACACTGCTGTACCTCATAGACCCAGTGCAAATTACACTGCCGTACCTCATAGACCCAGTGTAAATTACACTGCTGTACCGCATTGACCCAGTGTAAATTACACTGCTGTACCGATAGACCCAATGTAAATTACACTGCTGTACCTCATAGACCCAGTGTAAATTACACTGCTGTACCTCATAGACCCAGTGTAAATTACACTGCCGTACCTCATAGACACAGTGTAAATTACACTGCTGTACCTCATAGACCCAGAGTAAATTACACTGCTGTACCTCATAGACCCAGTGTAAATTACACTGCTGTACCCATAGACCCAGTGTAAATTACACTGCTGTACCCATAGACCCAGTGTAAATTACACTGCTGTACCTCATAGACCCAGTGTAAATTACACTGCTGTACCCATAGACCAAATGTAAATTACACTGCTGTACCTCATCGACCCAGTGTAAATTACACTGCTGTACCCATAGACCCAGTGTAAATTACACTGCTGTACCCATAGACCCAGTGTAAATTACACTGCTGTACCTCATAGACCCAGTGTAAATTACAGTGCTGTACCCATAGACCCAGTGTAAATTACACTGCTGTACCTCATAGACCCAGTGTAAATTACACTGCTGTACCCATAGACCCAGTGTAAATTACACTGCTGTACCCATAGGCCCAGTGTAAATTACACTGCTGTACCTCATTGACCCAGTGTAAATTACACTGCTGTACCTCATAGACCCAATGTGAATTGCACTGCTGTAGCCATAGACCCAGTGTAAATTACACTGCCGTACCTCATAGACCCAGTGTAAATTACACTGCTGTACCCGTAGACCCAGTGTAAATTACACTGCTGTACCCCATAGACCCAGTGTAAATTACACTGCTGTACCCATAGACCCAGTGTAAATAACACTGCTGTTCCCATAGACCCAGTGTAAAATACACTGCTGTACCCATAGACCCAGTGTAAATTACACTGCAGTACCTCATAGACCCAGTGTAAATTGCACTGCTGTACCCATAGACCCAGTGTAAATTACACTGCTGTACCTCATAGACCCAGAGTAAATTACACTGCTGTACCCATAGACCCAGTGTAAATTACACTGCTGTACCCATAGGCCCAGTGTAAATTACACTGCTGTACCTCATAGACCCAGTGTAAATTACACTGCTGTACCCATAGACCCAGTGTAAATTACACTGCCATGCCCCATAGACCCAGTGTAAATTACACTGCTGTACCGATAGACCCAGTGTAAATTTCACTGCTGTACCTCATAGACCCAGTGTAAATTACACTGCTGTACCCATAGACCCAGTGTAAATTACACTGCTGTACCCATAGACCCAGTGTAAATTACACTGCTGTACCCATAGACCCAGTGTAAATTACACTGCCATGCCCCATAGACCCAGTGTAAATTACACTGCTGTACCTCATAGACCCAGTGTAAATTACACAGCTGTAGCCATAGACCCAGTGTAAATTACACTGCTGTACCCATAGACCCAGTGTAAATCACACTGCTGTACCCATAGACCCAGTGTAAATTACACTGCTGTACCTCATAGACCCAGTGTAAATTACATTGCTGTACCTCATAGACCCAGTGTAAATTACACTGCTGTACTCATAGACCCAGTGTAAATTACACTGCTGTACCCATAGTCCCAGTGTAAATTACACTGCTGTACCCATAGACCCAGTGTAAAATACACTGCTGTACCCATGGACACAGTGTAAATTACACTGCTGTACCTCATAGACCCAGTGTAAATTACACTGCTGTACCCATTGACCTAGTGTAAATTACACTGCTGTACCTCATAGACCCAGTGTAAAATACACTGCCATGCCCCATAGACCCAGTGTAAATTACACTGCCGTACCTCATAGACCCAGTGTAAATTACACTGCTGTACCATAGACCCAGTGTAAATTTCACTGCTGTACCCAGAGACCCAGTGTAAATTACACTGCTGTACCAATAGACCCAGTGTAAATTACACTGCTGTACCTCATAGACCCAGTGTAAATTGCACTGCTGTACCCTGTAGACCCAATGTAAATTACATTGCTGTACCCATAGACCCAGTGTAAAATACACTGCCATGCCCCATAGACCCAGTGTAAATTACACTGCCGTACCCATAGACCCAGTGTAAATTACACTGCTGTACCCCATAGACCTAGTGTAAATTACACTGCTGTACCCCATAGACCCAGTGTAAATTACACTGCTGTACCCATAGACCCAGTGTAAATTACACTGCTGTACCTCATAGACCCAGTGTAAATTATACTGCCGTACCTCATAGATCCAGTGTAAATTACACTGCTGTACCTCATTGGCACAGTGTAAATTACACTGCTGTACCTCATAGACCCAGTGTAAATTACACTGCTGTACCCATAGACCCAGTGTAAATTACACTGCTGTACCCATAGACCCAGTGTAAATTACACTGCTGTACCTCATAGACTCAGGGTAAATTACACTGCTGTACCCCATAGACCCAGTGTAAATTGCACTGCTGTACCTCATAGACCCAGTGTAAATTACACTGCTGTACCTCATAGACCCAGTGTAAATTACACTGCTGTACCCATAGACCCAGTGTAAATTACACTGCTGTACCCATAGACCCAATGTAAATTACATTGCTGTACCCATAGACCCAGTGTAAATTACACTGCTGTACCCCATAGACCCAGTGTAAAATACACTGCTGTACCCATAGACCCAGTGTAAATTACACTGCTGTACCTCATAGACCCAGTGTAAATTATACTGCCGTACCTCATAGATCCAGTGTAAATTACACTGCTGTACCTCATTGACCCAGTGTAAATTACACTGCTGTACCTCATAGACCCAGTGTAAATTACACTGCTGTACCCATAGACCCAGTGTAAATTACACTGCTGTACCCATAGACCCAGTGTAAATTACACTGCTGTACCCCATAGACTCAGGGTAAATTACACTGCTGTACCCCATAGACCCAGTGTAAATTGCACTGCTGTACCTCATAGACCCAGTGTAAATTACACTGCTGTACCTCATAGACCCAGTGTAAATTACACTGCTGTACCCATAGACCCAGTGTAAATTACACTGCTGTACCCATAGACCCAATGTAAATTACATTGCTGTACCCATAGACCCAGTGTAAATTACACTGCCATGCCCCATAGACCCAGTGTAAATTACACTGCCATGCCCCATAGACCCAGTGTAAATTACACTGCTGTACCCATAGACCCAGTGTAAATTGCACTGCTGTACCCATAGACCCAGTGTAAAGTATACTGCCGTACCTCATAGACCCAGTGTAAATTACACTGCCATGCCCCATAGACCCAGTGTAAATTACACTGCCATGCCCCATAGACCCAGTGTAAATTACACTGCTGTACCCATAGACCCAGTGTAAATTGCACTGCTGTACCCATAGACCCAGTGTAAATTACACTGCAGTACCTCATAGACCCAGTGTAAATTACACTGCCATGCCCCATAGACCCAGTGTAAATTACACTGCTGTACCTCATAGACCCAGTGTAAATTACACTGCCGTACCTCATAGACCCAGTGTAAATTACACTGCTGTACCCAATAGACCCAGTGTAAATTGCACTGCTGTACCCCATAGATCCAGTGTAAATTACACTGCTGTACCCATAGACCCAGTGTAAATTACACTGCTGTACCTCATAGACCAAGTGTAAATTACACTGCTGTACCCATAGACCCAGTGTAAATTATACTGCTGTACCTCATAGACCCAGTGTAAATTACACTGCTGTACCCATAGACCCAATGTAAATTACACTGCTGTACCTCATAGACCAAGTGTAAATTACACTGCTGTACCCATAGACCCAGTGTAAATTATACTGCTGTACCTCATAGACCCAGTGTAAATTACACTGCTGTACCCATCGACCCAATGTAAATTACACTGCTGTACCTCATAGACCCAGTGTAAATTACACTGCTGTACCCATAGACCCAATGTAAATTACACTGCTGTACCTCATAGACCCAGTGTAAATTACACTGCTGTACATCATAGACCCAGTGCAAATTACACTGCCGTACCTCATCGACCCAGTGTAAATTACACTGCTGTACCGCATTGACCCAGTGTAAATTACACTGCTGTACCGATAGACCCAATGTAAATTACACTGCTGTACCTCATAGACCCAGTGTAAATTACACTGCTGTACCTCATAGACCCAGTGTAAATTACACTGCCGTACCTCATAGACACAGTGTAAATTACACTGCTGTACCTCATAGACCCAGTGTAAATTACACTGCTGTACCTCATAGACCCAGTGTAAATTACACTGCTGTACCCATAGACCCAGTGTAAATTACACTGCTGTACCTCATAGACCCAGTGTAAATTACACTGCTGTACCTCATAGACCCAGTGTAAATTACACTGCTGTACCCATAGACCCAATGTAAATTACACTGCTGTACCTCATCGACCCAGTGTAAATTACACTGCTGTGCCCATAGACCCAGTGTAAATTACACTGCTGTACCCATAGACCCAGTGTAAATTACACTGCTGTACCTCATAGACCCAGTGTAAATTACACTGCTGTACCTCATAGACCCAGTGTAAATTACACTGCTGTACCCATAGACCCAGTGTAAATTACACTGCTGTACCCATAGGCCCAGTGTAAATTACACTGCTGTACCTCATTGACCCAGTGTAAATTACACTGCTGTACCTCATAGACCCAGTGTAAATTGCGCTGCTGTAGCCATAGACCCAGTGTAAATTACACTGCCGTACCTCATAGACCCAGTGTAAATTACACTGCTGTACCCGTAGACCCAGTGTAAATTACACTGCTGTACCCATAGACCCAGTGTAAATTACACTGCTGTACCCCATAGACCCAGTGTAAATTACACTGCTGTACCCATAGACCCAGTGTAAATAACACTGCTGTACCCATAGACCCAGTGTAAAGTACACTGCTGTACCCATAGACCCAGTGTAAATTACACTGCAGTACCTCATAGACCCAGTGTAAATTACACTGCTGTACCCATAGACCCAGTGTAAATTACACTGCTGTACCTCATAGACCCAGTGTAAATTACACTGATGTACCCATAGACCCAGTGTAAATTACACTGCTGTACCCATAGGCCCAGTGTAAATTACACTGCTGGACCTCATAGACCCAGTGTAAATTACACTGCTGTACCCATAGACCCAGTGTAAATTACACTGCCATGCCCCATAGACCCAGTGTAAATTACACTGCTGTACCGAAAGACCCAGTGTAAATTTCACTGCTGTACCTCATAGACCCAGTGTAAATTACACTGCTGTACCCATAGACCCAGTGTAAATTACACTGCTGTACCCATAGACCCAGTGTAAATTACACTGCTGTACCCATAGACCCAGTGTAAATTACACTGCTGTACCCATAGACACAGTGTAAATTACACTGCCATGCCCCATAGACCCAGTGTAAATTACACTGCTGTACCTCATAGACCCAGTGTAAATTACACTGCCGTACCTCATAGACCCAGTGTAAATTACAGTGCTGTACCCATAGACCCATTGTAAATTACACTGCCGTACCCATGGACCCAGTGTACATGACACTGCTGTACCTCATAGACCCAGTGTAAATTACACTGCCGTACCTCATAGACCCAGTGTAAATTACACTGCTGTACCCCATAGACCCAGTGTAAATTACACTGCCGTACCTCATAGACCCAGTGTAAATTACACTGCTGTACCCATAGACCCAGTGTAAATTACACTGCTGTACCCATAGACCCAGTGTAAATTACACTGCTGTACCCATAGACCCAGCATAGACCCAGTGCAAATTACACTGCCATGCCCCATAGACCCAGTGTAAATTGCACTGCTGTACCCATAGACCCAGCGTAAATTACACTGCTGTACCTCATAGACCCAGTGTAAATTACACTGCTGTACCTCATAGACCCAGTGTAAATTACACTGCCGTACCTCATAGACCCAGTGTAAATTACACTGCCGTACCCATAGACCCAGTGTAAATTACACTGCCGTACCCATGGACCCAGTGTACATTACACTGCTGTACCTCATAGAGCCAGTGTAAATTACACTGCCGTACCTCATAGACCCAGTGTAAATTACACTGCCGTACCTCATAGACCCAGTGCAAATTACACTGCCATGCCCCATAGACCCAGTGTAAATTGCACTGCTGTACCTCATAGACCCAGCGTAAATTACACTGCTGTACCTCATAGACCCAGTGAAAATTACACTGCCGTACCTCATAGACCCAGTGTAAATTACACTGCTGTACCTCATAGACCCAGTGTAAATTGCACTGCCGTACCTCATAGAAAAAGTCTGACAACACCAGGGTTTAGTCCAACCGATTTATTTGATAATATTCTCACAAGCTTTCGAGGGGACTGCCTCTTCGTCAGGTGAATGGAGAGTTCTGGCCTCAGACAGACAGAGGTCAGAACTCTCCATTCACCTGACGAAGAGGCTGCCCCCTCGAAAGCTTGCTTGCTTGTGAGAATATTATCAAATAAATCGGTTGGACTAAAACCTGGTGTTGTCAGACTTTTTACTGTGTTCACGCCAGTCCAACGCCGGCAAACCCACATCGAACCTCATAGACCCAGTGTAAATTACACTGCTGTACCTCATAGACCAAGTGTAAATTACACTGCTGTACCCATAGACCCAGTGTAAATTATACTGCTGTACCTCATAGACCCAGTGTAAATTACACTGCTGTACCCATAGACCCAATGTAAATTACACTGCTGTACCTCATAGACCCAGTGTAAATTACACTGCTGTACCCATAGACCAAATGTAAATTATACTGCTGTACCTCATAGACCCAGTGTAAATTACACTGCTGTACCTCATAGACCCAGTGCAAATTACACTGCCGTACCTCATAGACCCAGTGTAAATTACACTGCTGTACCGCATTGACCCAGTGTAAATTACACTGCTGTACCGATAGACCCAATGTAAATTACACTGCTGTACCTCATAGACCCAGTGTAAATGACACTGCTGTACCTCATAGACGCAGTGTAAATTACACTGCCGTACCTCATAGACACAGTGTAAATTACACTGCTGTACCTCATAGACCCAGAGTAAATTACACTGCTGTACCTCATAGACCCAGTGTAAATTACACTGCTGTACCCATAGACCCAGTGTAAATTACACTGCTGTACCCATAGACCCAGTGTAAATTACACTGCTGTACCTCATAGACCCAGTGTAAATTACACTGCTGTACCCATAGACCCAATGTAAATTACACTGCTGTACCTCATCGACCCAGTGTAAATTACACTGCTGTACCCATAGACCCAGTGTAAATTACACTGCTGTACCCATAGACCCAGTGTAAATTACACTGCTGTACCTCATAGACCTAGTGTAAATTACAGTGCTGTACCCATAGACCCAGTGTAAATTACACTGCTGTACCTCATAGACCCAGTGTAAATTACACTGCTGTACCCATAGACCCAGTGTAAATTACACTGCTGTACCCATAGGCCCAGTGTAAATTACACTGCTGTACCTCATTGACCCAGTGTAAATTACACTGCTGTACCTCATAGACCCAATGTGAATTGCACTGCTGTAGCCATAGACCCAGTGTAAATTACACTGCCGTACCTCATAGACCCAGTGTAAATTACACTGCTGTACCCGTAGACCCAGTGTAAATTACACTGCTGTACCCCATAGACCCAGTGTAAATTACACTGCTGTACCCATAGACCCAGTGTAAATAACACTGCTGTACCCATAGACCCAGTGTAAAGTACACTGCTGTACCCATAGACCCAGTGTAAATTACACTGCAGTACCTCATAGACCCAGTGTAAATTGCACTGCTGTACCCATAGACCCAGTGTAAATTACACTGCTGTACCTCATAGACCCAGTGTAAATTACACTGCTGTACCCATAGACCCAGTGTAAATTACACTGCTGTACCCATAGGCCCAGTGTAAATTACACTGCTGTACCTCATAGACCCAGAGTAAATTACACTGCTGTACCTCATAGACCCAGTGTAAATTACACTGCCGTACCTCATAGACCCAGTGTAAATTACACTGCTGTACCCAATAGACCCAGTGTAAATTGCACTGCTGTACCCCATAGATCCAGTGTAAATTACACTGCTGTACCCATAGACCCAGTGTAAATTACACTGCTGTACCTCATAGACCAAGTGTAAATTACACTGCTGTACCCATAGACCCAGTGTAAATTATACTGCTGTACCTCATAGACCCAGTGTAAATTACACTGCTGTACCCATAGACCCAATGTAAATTACACTGCTGTACCTCATAGACCAAGTGTAAATTACACTGCTGTACCCATAGACCCAGTGTAAATTATACTGCTGTACCTCATAGACCCAGTGTAAATTACACTGCTGTACCCATCGACCCAATGTAAATTACACTGCTGTACCTCATAGACCCAGTGTAAATTACACTGCTGTACCCATAGACCCAATGTAAATTACACTGCTGTACCTCATAGACCCAGTGTAAATTACACTGCTGTACATCATAGACCCAGTGCAAATTACACTGCCGTACCTCATCGACCCAGTGTAAATTACACTGCTGTACCGCATTGACCCAGTGTAAATTACACTGCTGTACCGATAGACCCAATGTAAATTACACTGCTGTACCTCATAGACCCAGTGTAAATTACACTGCTGTACCTCATAGACCCAGTGTAAATTACACTGCCGTACCTCATAGACACAGTGTAAATTACACTGCTGTACCTCATAGACCCAGTGTAAATTACACTGCTGTACCTCATAGACCCAGTGTAAATTACACTGCTGTACCCATAGACCCAGTGTAAATTACACTGCTGTACCTCATAGACCCAGTGTAAATTACACTGCTGTACCTCATAGACCCAGTGTAAATTACACTGCTGTACCCATAGACCCAATGTAAATTACACTGCTGTACCTCATCGACCCAGTGTAAATTACACTGCTGTGCCCATAGACCCAGTGTAAATTACACTGCTGTACCCATAGACCCAGTGTAAATTACACTGCTGTACCTCATAGACCCAGTGTAAATTACACTGCTGTACCTCATAGACCCAGTGTAAATTACACTGCTGTACCCATAGACCCAGTGTAAATTACACTGCTGTACCCATAGGCCCAGTGTAAATTACACTGCTGTACCTCATTGACCCAGTGTAAATTACACTGCTGTACCTCATAGACCCAGTGTAAATTGCGCTGCTGTAGCCATAGACCCAGTGTAAATTACACTGCCGTACCTCATAGACCCAGTGTAAATTACACTGCTGTACCCGTAGACCCAGTGTAAATTACACTGCTGTACCCATAGACCCAGTGTAAATTACACTGCTGTACCCCATAGACCCAGTGTAAATTACACTGCTGTACCCATAGACCCAGTGTAAATAACACTGCTGTACCCATAGACCCAGTGTAAAGTACACTGCTGTACCCATAGACCCAGTGTAAATTACACTGCAGTACCTCATAGACCCAGTGTAAATTACACTGCTGTACCCATAGACCCAGTGTAAATTACACTGCTGTACCTCATAGACCCAGTGTAAATTACACTGATGTACCCATAGACCCAGTGTAAATTACACTGCTGTACCCATAGGCCCAGTGTAAATTACACTGCTGGACCTCATAGACCCAGTGTAAATTACACTGCTGTACCCATAGACCCAGTGTAAATTACACTGCCATGCCCCATAGACCCAGTGTAAATTACACTGCTGTACCGAAAGACCCAGTGTAAATTTCACTGCTGTACCTCATAGACCCAGTGTAAATTACACTGCTGTACCCATAGACCCAGTGTAAATTACACTGCTGTACCCATAGACCCAGTGTAAATTACACTGCTGTACCCATAGACCCAGTGTAAATTACACTGCTGTACCCATAGACACAGTGTAAATTACACTGCCATGCCCCATAGACCCAGTGTAAATTACACTGCTGTACCTCATAGACCCAGTGTAAATTACACTGCCGTACCTCATAGACCCAGTGTAAATTACAGTGCTGTACCCATAGACCCATTGTAAATTACACTGCCGTACCCATGGACCCAGTGTACATGACACTGCTGTACCTCATAGACCCAGTGTAAATTACACTGCCGTACCTCATAGACCCAGTGTAAATTACACTGCTGTACCCCATAGACCCAGTGTAAATTACACTGCCGTACCTCATAGACCCAGTGTAAATTACACTGCTGTACCCATAGACCCAGTGTAAATTACACTGCTGTACCCATAGACCCAGTGTAAATTACACTGCTGTACCCATAGACCCAGCATAGACCCAGTGCAAATTACACTGCCATGCCCCATAGACCCAGTGTAAATTGCACTGCTGTACCCATAGACCCAGCGTAAATTACACTGCTGTACCTCATAGACCCAGTGTAAATTACACTGCTGTACCTCATAGACCCAGTGTAAATTACACTGCCGTACCTCATAGACCCAGTGTAAATTACACTGCCGTACCCATAGACCCAGTGTAAATTACACTGCCGTACCCATGGACCCAGTGTACATTACACTGCTGTACCTCATAGAGCCAGTGTAAATTACACTGCCGTACCTCATAGACCCAGTGTAAATTACACTGCCGTACCTCATAGACCCAGTGCAAATTACACTGCCATGCCCCATAGACCCAGTGTAAATTGCACTGCTGTACCTCATAGACCCAGCGTAAATTACACTGCTGTACCTCATAGACCCAGTGAAAATTACACTGCCGTACCTCATAGACCCAGTGTAAATTACACTGCTGTACCTCATAGACCCAGTGTAAATTGCACTGCCGTACCTCATAGAAAAAGTCTGACAACACCAGGGTTTAGTCCAACCGATTTATTTGATAATATTCTCACAAGCTTTCGAGGGGACTGCCTCTTCGTCAGGTGAATGGAGAGTTCTGGCCTCAGACAGACAGAGGTCAGAACTCTCCATTCACCTGACGAAGAGGCTGCCCCCTCGAAAGCTTGCTTGCTTGTGAGAATATTATCAAATAAATCGGTTGGACTAAAACCTGGTGTTGTCAGACTTTTTACTGTGTTCACGCCAGTCCAACGCCGGCAAACCCACATCGAACCTCATAGACCCAGTGTAAATTACACTGCTGTACCTCATAGACCAAGTGTAAATTACACTGCTGTACCCATAGACCCAGTGTAAATTATACTGCTGTACCTCATAGACCCAGTGTAAATTACACTGCTGTACCCATAGACCCAATGTAAATTACACTGCTGTACCTCATAGACCCAGTGTAAATTACACTGCTGTACCCATAGACCAAATGTAAATTATACTGCTGTACCTCATAGACCCAGTGTAAATTACACTGCTGTACCTCATAGACCCAGTGCAAATTACACTGCCGTACCTCATAGACCCAGTGTAAATTACACTGCTGTACCGCATTGACCCAGTGTAAATTACACTGCTGTACCGATAGACCCAATGTAAATTACACTGCTGTACCTCATAGACCCAGTGTAAATGACACTGCTGTACCTCATAGACGCAGTGTAAATTACACTGCCGTACCTCATAGACACAGTGTAAATTACACTGCTGTACCTCATAGACCCAGAGTAAATTACACTGCTGTACCTCATAGACCCAGTGTAAATTACACTGCTGTACCCATAGACCCAGTGTAAATTACACTGCTGTACCCATAGACCCAGTGTAAATTACACTGCTGTACCTCATAGACCCAGTGTAAATTACACTGCTGTACCCATAGACCCAATGTAAATTACACTGCTGTACCTCATCGACCCAGTGTAAATTACACTGCTGTACCCATAGACCCAGTGTAAATTACACTGCTGTACCCATAGACCCAGTGTAAATTACACTGCTGTACCTCATAGACCTAGTGTAAATTACAGTGCTGTACCCATAGACCCAGTGTAAATTACACTGCTGTACCTCATAGACCCAGTGTAAATTACACTGCTGTACCCATAGACCCAGTGTAAATTACACTGCTGTACCCATAGGCCCAGTGTAAATTACACTGCTGTACCTCATTGACCCAGTGTAAATTACACTGCTGTACCTCATAGACCCAATGTGAATTGCACTGCTGTAGCCATAGACCCAGTGTAAATTACACTGCCGTACCTCATAGACCCAGTGTAAATTACACTGCTGTACCCGTAGACCCAGTGTAAATTACACTGCTGTACCCCATAGACCCAGTGTAAATTACACTGCTGTACCCATAGACCCAGTGTAAATAACACTGCTGTACCCATAGACCCAGTGTAAAGTACACTGCTGTACCCATAGACCCAGTGTAAATTACACTGCAGTACCTCATAGACCCAGTGTAAATTGCACTGCTGTACCCATAGACCCAGTGTAAATTACACTGCTGTACCTCATAGACCCAGTGTAAATTACACTGCTGTACCCATAGACCCAGTGTAAATTACACTGCTGTACCCATAGGCCCAGTGTAAATTACACTGCTGTACCTCATAGACCCAGTGTAAATTACACTGCTGTACCCATAGACCCAGTGTAAATTACACTGCCATGCCCCATAGACCCAGTGTAAATTACACTGCTGTACCGATAGACCCAGTGTAAATTTCACTGCTGTACCTCATAGACCCAGTGTAAATTACACTGCTGTACCCATAGACCCAGTGTAAATTACACTGCTGTACCCATAGACCCAGTGTAAATTACACTGCTGTACCCATAGACCCAGTGTAAATTACACTGCCATGCCCCATAGACCCAGTGTAAATTACACTGCTGTACCTCATAGACCCAGTGTAAATTACACAGCTGTAGCCATAGACCCAGTGTAAATTACACTGCTGTACCCATAGACCCAGTGTAAATCACACTGCTGTACCCATAGACCCAGTGTAAATTACACTGCTGTACCTCATAGACCCAGTGTAAATTACATTGCTGTACCTCATAGACCCAGTGTAAATTACACTGCTGTACTCATAGACCCAGTGTAAATTACACTGCTGTACCCATAGTCCCAGTGTAAATTACACTGCTGTACCCATAGACCCAGTGTAAAATACACTGCTGTACCCATGGACACAGTGTAAATTACACTGCTGTACCTCATAGACCCAGTGTAAATTACACTGCTGTACCCATTGACCTAGTGTAAATTACACTGCTGTACCTCATAGACCCAGTGTAAAATACACTGCCATGCCCCATAGACCCAGTGTAAATTACACTGCCGTACCTCATAGACCCAGTGTAAATTACACTGCTGTACCCATAGACCCAGTGTAAATTTCACTGCTGTACCCAGAGACCCAGTGTAAATTACACTGCTGTACCAATAGACCCAGTGTAAATTACACTGCTGTACCTCATAGACCCAGTGTAAATTGCACTGCTGTACCCTGTAGACCCAATGTAAATTACATTGCTGTACCCATAGACCCAGTGTAAAATACACTGCCATGCCCCATAGACCCAGTGTAAATTACACTGCCGTACCCATAGACCCAGTGTAAATTACACTGCTGTACCCCATAGACCCAGTGTAAATTACACTGCTGTACCCCATAGACCCAGTGTAAATTACACTGCTGTACCCATAGACCCAGTGTAAATTACACTGCTGTACCCATAGACCAAATGTAAATTACACTGCTGTACCTCATAGACCCAGTGTAAATTACACTGCTGTACCTCATAGACCCAGTGCAAATTACACTGCCGTACCTCATAGACCCAGTGTAAATTACACTGCTGTACCGCATTGACCCAGTGTAAATTACACTGCTGTACCGATAGACCCAATGTAAATTACACTGCTGTACCTCATAGACCCAGTGTAAATTACACTGCTGTACCTCATAGACCCAGTGTAAATTACACTGCCGTACCTCATAGACACAGTGTAAATTACACTGCTGTACCTCATAGACCCAGAGTAAATTACACTGCTGTACCTCATAGACCCAGTGTAAATTACACTGCTGTACCCATAGACCCAGTGTAAATTACACTGCTGTACCCATAGACCCAGTGTAAATTACACTGCTGTACCTCATAGACCCAGTGTAAATTACACTGCTGTACCCATAGACCCAATGTAAATTACACTGCTGTACCTCATCGACCCAGTGTAAATTACACTGCTGTACCCATAGACCCAGTGTAAATTACACTGCTGTACCCATAGACCCAGTGTAAATTACACTGCTGTACCTCATAGACCCAGTGTAAATTACAGTGCTGTACCCATAGACCCAATGTAAATTACACTGCTGTACCTCATAGACCCAGTGTAAATTACACTGCTGTACCCATAGACCCAGTGTAAATTACACTGCTGTACCCATAGGCCCAGTGTAAATTACACTGCTGTACCTCATTGACCCAGTGTAAATTACACTGCTGTACCTCATAGACCCAATGTGAATTGCACTGCTGTAGCCATAGACCCAGTGTAAATTACACTGCCGTACCTCATAGACCCAGTGTAAATTACACTGCTGTACCCGTAGACCCAGTGTAAATTACACTGCTGTACCCCATAGACCCAGTGTAAATTACACTGCTGTACCCATAGACCCAGTGTAAATAACACTGCTGTACCCATAGACCCAGTGTAAAGTACACTGCTGTACCCATAGACCCAGTGTAAATTACACTGCAGTACCTCATAGACCCAGTGTAAATTGCACTGCTGTACCCATAGACCCAGTGTAAATTACACTGCTGTACCTCATAGACCCAGTGTAAATTACACTGCTGTACCCATAGACCCAGTGTAAATTACACTGCTGTACCCATAGACCCAGTGTAAATTACACTGCTGTACCTCATAGACCCAGTGTAAATTACACTGCTGTACCCATAGACCCAGTGTAAATTACACTGCCATGCCCCATAGACCCAGTGTAAATTACACTGCTGTACCGATAGACCCAGTGTAAATTTCACTGCTGTACCTCATAGACCCAGTGTAAATTACACTGCTGTACCCATAGACCCAGTGTAAATTACACTGCTGTACCCATAGACCCAGTGTAAATTACACTGCTGTACCCATAGACCCAGTGTAAATTACACTGCCATGCCCCATAGACCCAGTGTAAATTACACTGCTGTACCTCATAGACCCAGTGTAAATTACACAGCTGTAGCCATAGACCCAGTGTAAATTACACTGCTGTACCCATAGACCCAGTGTAAATCACACTGCTGTACCCATAGACCCAGTGTAAATTACACTGCTGTACCTCATAGACCCAGTGTAAATTACATTGCTGTACCTCATAGACCCAGTGTAAATTACACTGATGTACTCATAGACCCAGTGTAAATTACACTGCTGTACCCATAGTCCCAGTGTAAATTACACTGCTGTACCCATAGACCCAGTGTAAAATACACTGCTGTACCCATGGACACAGTGTAAATTACACTGCTGTACCTCATAGACCCAGTGTAAATTACACTGCTGTACCCATTGACCTAGTGTAAATTACACTGCTGTACCTCATAGACCCAGTGTAAAATACACTGCCATGCCCCATAGACCCAGTGTAAATTACACTGCCGTACCTCATAGACCCAGTGTAAATTACACTGCTGTACCATAGACCCAGTGTAAATTTCACTGCTGTACCCAGAGACCCAGTGTAAATTACACTGCTGTACCAATAGACCCAGTGTAAATTACACTGCTGTACCTCATAGACCCAGTGTAAATTGCACTGCTGTACCCTGTAGACCCAATGTAAATTACATTGCTGTACCCATAGACCCAGTGTAAAATACACTGCCATGCCCCATAGACCCAGTGTAAATTACACTGCCGTACCCATAGACCCAGTGTAAATTACACTGCTGTACCCCATAGACCCAGTGTAAATTACACTGCTGTACCCCATAGACCCAGTGTAAATTACACTGCTGTACCCATAGACCCAGTGTAAATTACACTGTTGTACCTCATAGACCCAGTGTAAATTATACTGCCGTACCTCATAGATCCAGTGTAAATTACACTGCTGTACCTCATTGGCACAGTGTAAATTACACTGCTGTACCTCATAGACCCAGTGTAAATTACACTGCTGTACCCATAGACCCAGTGTAAATTACACTGCTGTACCCATAGACCCAGTGTAAATTACACTGCTGTACCTCATAGACTCAGGGTAAATTACACTGCTGTACCCCATAGACCCAGTGTAAATTGCACTGCTGTACCTCATAGACCCAGTGTAAATTACACTGCTGTACCTCATAGACCCAGTGTAAATTACACTGCTGTACCCATAGACCCAGTGTAAATTACACTGCTGTACCCATAGACCCAATGTAAATTACATTGCTGTACCCATAGACCCAGTGTAAATTACACTGCCATGCCCCATAGACCCAGTGTAAATTACACTGCCATGCCCCATAGACCCAGTGTAAATTACACTGCTGTACCCATAGACCCAGTGTAAATTGCACTGCTGTACCCATAGACCCAGTGTAAAGTATACTGCCGTACCTCATAGACCCAGTGTAAATTACACTGCCATGCCCCATAGACCCAGTGTAAATTACACTGCCATGCCCCATAGACCCAGTGTAAATTACACTGCTGTACCCATAGACCCAGTGTAAATTGCACTGCTGTACCCATAGACCCAGTGTAAATTACAGTGCTGTACCTCATAGACCCAGTGTAAATTAAACTGCCATGCCCCATAGACCCAGTGTAAATTACACTGCTGTACCTCATAGACCCAGTGTAAATTACACTGCCGTACCTCATAGACCCAGTGTAAATTACACTGCTGTACCCAATAGACCCAGTGTAAATTACACTGCTGTACCCATAGACCCAGTGTAAATTACACTGCTGTACCTCATAGACCCAGTGTAAATTACACTGCCGTACCCATAGACCCAGTGTAAATTGCACTGCTGTACCCCATAGATCCAGTGTAAATTACACTGCTGTACCCATAGACCCAGTGTAAATTACACTGCTGTACCTCATAGACCCAGTGTAAATTACACTGCTGTACCCATAGACCCAGTGTAAATTACACTGCTGTACCCCATAGACCCAGTGTAAATTACACTGCCATGCCCCATAGACCCAGTGTAAATTACACTGCTGTACCCATGGACCCAGTGTAAATTACACTGCTGTACCCATAGACCCAGTGTAAATTACACTGCTGTACCTCATAGTCCCAGTGTAAATTACACTGCTGTACCCATAGACCCAGTGTAAATTACACTGCTGTACCCCATAGACCCAGTGTAAATTACACTGCTGTACCCCATAGACCCAGTGTAAATTACACTGCTGTACCCATAGACCCAGTGTAAATTACACTGCTGTACCTCATAGACCCAGTGTAAATTACACTGCCGTACCTCATAGACGCAGTGTAAATTACACTGCTGTACCTCATTGACCCAGTGTAAATTACACTGCTGTACCCATAGACCCAGTGTAAATTACACTGCTGTACCCATAGACCCAGTGTAAATTACACTGCTGTACCCATAGACCCAATGTAAATTACACTGCTGTACCCATAGACCCAGTGTAAATTACACTGCCATGCCCCATAGACCCAGTGTAAATTACACTGCCATGCCCCATAGACCCAGTGTAAATTACACTGCTGTACCCATAGACCCAGTGTAAATTGCACTGCTGTACCCATAGACCCAGTGTAAAGTATACTGCCGTACCTCATAGACCCAGTGTAAATTACACTGCCATGCCCCATAGACCCAGTGTAAATTACACTGCCATGCCCCATAGACCCAGTGTAAATTACACTGCTGTACCCATAGACCCAGTGTAAATTGCACTGCTGTACCCATAGACCCAGTGTAAATTACACTGCTGTACCTCATAGACCCAGTGTAAATTACACTGCCATGCCCCATAGACCCAGTGTAAATTACAGTGCTGTACCTCATAGACCCAGTGTAAATTACACTGCCGTACCTCATCGACCCAGTGTAAATAACACTGCTGTACCCCATAGACCCAGTGTAAATTACACTGCTGTACCCATAGACCCAGTGTAAATTACACTGCTGTACCTCATAGACCCAGTGTAAATTACACTGCCGTACCCATAGACCCAGTGTAAATTGCACTGCTGTACCACATAGATCCAGTGTAAATTACACTGCTGTACCCATAGACCCAGTGTAAATTACACTGCTGTACCTCATAGACCCAGTGTAAATTACACTGCTGTACCCATAGACCCAGTGTAAATTACACTGCTGTACCCCATAGACCCAGTGTAAATAACACTGCCATGCCCCATAGACCCAGTGTAAATTACACTGCTGTACCCATAGACCCAGTGTAAATTACACTGCTGTACCCATAGACCCAGTGTAAATTACACTGCTGTACCTCATAGTCCCAGTGTAAATTACACTGCTGTACCCATAGACCCAGTGTAAATTACACTGCTGTATCCCATAGACCCAGTGTAAATTACACTGCTGTACCCCATAGACCCAGTGAAAATTACACTGCTGTACCCATAGACCCAGTGTAAATTACACTGCTGTACCTCATAGACCCAGTGTAAATTACACTGCCGTACCTCATAGACCCAGTGTAAATTACACTGCTGTACCTCATTGACCCAGTGTAAATTACACTGCTGTACCTCATAGACCCAGTGTAAATTACACTGCTGTACCCATCGACCCAGTGTAAATTACACTGCTGTACCCATAGACCCAGTGTAAATTACACTGCTGTACCTCATAGACCCAGGGTAAATTACACTGCTGTACCCCATAGACCCAGTGTAAATTGCACTGCTGTACCTCATAGACCCAGTGTAAATTACACTGCTGTACCTCATAGACCCAGTGTAAATTACACTGCTGTACCCATAGACCCAGTGTAAATTACACTGCTGTACCCAAAGACCCACTGTAAATTACACTGCTGTACCCATAGACCCAATGTAAATTACACTGCTGTACCCATAGACCCAGTGTAAATTACACTGCTGTACCTCATAGACCCAGTGTAAATTATACTGCTGTACCTCATAGACCCAGTGTAAATTACACTGCCGTACCTCATAGACCCAGTGCAAATTACACTGCTGTACCCATAGACCCAGTGTAAATTACACTGCCGTACCCCATAGATCCAGTGTAAATTATACTGCTGTACCCCATAGACCCAGTGTAAATTACACTGCTGTACCTCATAGACCCAGTGAAAATTACACTGCCGTACCTCATAGACCCAGTGTAAATTACACTGCTGTACCCATAGACCCAGTGTAAATTACACTGCCGTACCCATGGACCCAGTGTACATTACACTGCTGCACCTCATCGACCCAGTGTAAATTACACTGCCGTACCTCATAGACCCAGTGTAAATTACACTGCCGTACCTCATAGACCCAGTGTAAATTACACTGCCGTACCTCATAGACCCAGTGTAAATTACACTGCTGTACCCATAGACCCAGTGTAAATTACACTGCTGTACCCATAGACCCAGCATAGACCCAGTGCAAATTACACTGCCATGCCCCATAGACCCAGTGTAAATTACACTGCTGTACCTCATAGACCCAGTGTAAATTGCACTGCCGTACCTCATAGAAAAAGTCTGACAACACCAGGTTTTAGTCCAACCGATTTATTTGATAATATTCTCACAAGCTTTCGAGGGGACTGCCTCTTCGTCAGGTGAATGGAGAGTTCTGGCCTCAGACAGACAGAGGTCAGAACTCTCCATTCACCTGACGAAGAGGCTGCCCCCTCGAAAGCTTGCTTGCTTGTGAGAATATTATCAAATAAATCGGTTGGACTAAAACCTGGTGTTGTCAGACTTTTTACTGTGTTCACGCCAGTCCAACGCCAGCAAACCCACATCGTACCTCATAGACCCAGTGTAAATTACACTGCTGTACCTCATAGACCAAGTGTAAATTACACTGCTGTACCCATAGACCCAGTGTAAATTATACTGCTGTACCCATAGACCCAGTGTAAATTACACTGCTGTACCCATAGACCCAATGTAAATTACACTGCTGTACCGATAGACCCAGTGTAAATTACACTGCTGTACCCATAGACCCAGTGTAAATTATACTGCTGTACCTCATAGACCCAGTGTAAATTACACTGCTGTACCCATAGACCCAATGTAAATTACACTGCTGTACCTCATAGACCCAGTGTAAATTACACTGCTGTACCCATAGACCCAATGTAAATTACACTGCTGTACCTCATAGACCCAGTGTAAATTACACTGCTGTACCTCATAGACCCAGTGCAAATTACACTGCCGTACCTCATAGACCCAGTGTAAATAACACTGCTGTACCGCATTGACCCAGTGTAAATTACACTGCTGTACCGCATAGAAGTCATGATGTGGGTATGCCGGCGTTGGACTGGCGTAAACACAGTAAAAAGTCAGACTTTGTACCGCATAGACCCAGTGTAAATTATACTGCTGTACCTCATAGACCCAGGGTAAATTACACTGCCGTACCTCATAGACCCAATGTAAATTACACTGCTGTACCTCATCGACCCAGTGTAAATTACACTGCTGTACCCATAGACCCAATGTAAATTACACTGCTGTACCTCATAGACCCAGTGTAAATTACACTGCTGTACCCATAGACCCAATGTAAATTACACTGCTGTACCTCATAGACCCAGTGTAAATTACACTGCTGTACCTCATAGACCCAGTGCAAATTACAATGCCGTACCTCATAGACCCAGTGTAAATTACACTGCTGTACCGCATTGACCCAGTGTAAATTACACTGCTGTACCCATAGACCCAATGTAAATTACACTGCTGTACCTCATAGACCCAGTGTAAATTACACTGCTGTACCTCATAGACCCAGTGTAAATTACTCTGCCGTACCTCATAGACACAGTGTAAATTACACTGCTGTACCTCATAGACCCAGTGTAAATTACACTGCTGTACCTCATAGACCCAGTGTAAATTACACTGCTGTACCCATAGACCCAATGTAAATTACACTGCTGTACCTCATAGACCCAGTGTAAATTACACTGCTGTACCCATAGACCCAGTGTAAATTACACTGCTGTACCCATAGACCCAGTGTAAATTACACTGCTGTACCTCATAGACCCAGTGTAAATTACACTGCTGTACCCATAGACCCAGTGTAAATTACACTGCTGTACCTCATAGACCCAGTGTAAATTACACTGCTGTACCCATAGACCCAGTGTAAATTACACTGCTGTACCCATAGGCCCAGTGTAAATTACACTGCTGTACCTCGTAGACCCAGTGTAAATTACACTGCTGTACCCGTAGACCCAGTGTAAATTACACTGCCATGCCCCATAGACCCAGTGTAAATTACACTGCTGTACCTCATAGACCCAGTGTAAATTACACTGCTGTAGCCATAGACCCAGTGTAAATTACACTGCTGTACCCATAGACCCAGTGTAAATTACACTGCTGTACCCATAGACCCAGTGTAAATTACACTGCCGTACCTCATAGACCCAGTGTAAATTACACTGCTGTACCCCATAGACCCAGTGTAAATTACACTGCTGTACCCATAGACCCAGTGTAAATTACACTGCTGTACCTCATAGACCGAGTGTAAATTACACTGGTGTACCTCATAGACCAAGTGTAAATTGCACTGCTGTACCCCATAGATCCAGTGTAAATTACACTGCTTTACCCATAGACCCAGTGCAAATTACACTGCTGTACCTCATAGACCCAGTGTAAATTACACTGCTGTACCCATAGACCCAGTGTAAATTACACTGCTGTACCCCATAGACCCAGTGTAAATTACACTGCCATGCCCCATAGACCCAGTGTAAATTACACTGCTGTACCCATAGACCCAGTGTAAATTACACTGCTGTACCTCATAGACCCAGTGTAAATTACACTGCTGTACCCATAGACCCAGTGTAAATTACACTGCTGTACCCCATAGACCCAGTGTAAATTACACTGCTGTACCCCATAGACCCTGTGTAAATTACACTGCTGTACCCATAGACCCAGTGTAAATTACATTACTGTACCTCATAGACCCAGTGTAAATTACACTGCCGTACCTCATAGACCCAGTGTAAATTACACTGCTGTACCTCATTGACCCAGTGTAAATTACACTGCTGTACCTCATAGACCCAGTGTAAATTACACTGCTGTACCCATAGACCCAGTGTAAATTACACTGCTGTACCCATAGACCCAGTGTAAATTACACTGCTGTACCTCATAGACCCAGGGTAAATTACACTGCTGTACCCCATAGACCCAGTGTAAATTGCACTGCTGTACCTCATAGACCCAGTGTAAATTACACTGCTGTACCTCATAGACCCAGTGTAAATTACACTGCTGTACCCATAGACCCAGTGTAAATTACACTGCTGTACCCATAGACCCAGTGTAAATTACACTGCTGTACCCATAGACCCAGTGTAAATTACACTGCTGTACCTCATAGACTCAGTGTAAATTACACTGCTGTACCTCATAGACCCAGTGTAAATTACACTGCTGTACCTCATAGACCAAGTGTAAATTACACTGCTGTACCCATAGACCCAGTGTAAATTACACTGTTGTACCTCATAGACCCAGTGTAAATTACACTGCTGTACCTCATAGACCCAGTGTAAATTACACTGCCGTACCTCATAGACCCAGTGTGAATTTCACTGCTGTACCCATAGACCCAGTGTAAATTACACTGCCGTACCCCATAGACCCAGTGTAAATTATACTGCTGCACCCCATAGACCCAGTGTAAATTACACTGCTGTACCTCATAGACCCAGTGTAAATTACACTGCCGTACCTCATAGACCCAGTGTAAATTACAGTTCTGTACCCATAGAACCAGTGTAAATTACACTGCCGTACCCATGGACCCAGTGTACATTACACTGCTGTACCTCATAGACCCAGTGTAAATTACACTGCCGTACCTCATAGACCCAGTGTAAATTACACTGCTGTACCCCATAGACCCAGTGTAAATTACACTGCCGTACCTCATAGACCCAGTGTAAATTACACTGCTGTACCCATAGACCCAGTGCAAATTACACTGCTGTACCCATAGACCCAGCATAGACCCAGTGCAAATTACACTGCCATGCCCCATAGACCCAGTGTAAATTGCACTGCTGTACCCATAGACCCAGCGTAAATTACACTGCTGTACCTCATAGACCCAGTGAAAATTACACTGCCGTACCTCATAGACCCAGTGTAAATTACGCTGCTGTACCTCATAGACCCAGTGTAAATTGCACTGCCGTACCTCATAGAAAAAGTCTGACAACACCAGGTTTTAGTCAAACCGATTTATTTGATAATATTCTCACAAGCTTTCGAGGGGACTGCCTCTTCGTCAGGTGAATGGAGAGTTCTGGCCTCAGACAGACAGAGGTCAGAACTCTCCATTCACCTGACGAAGAGGCTGCCCCCTCGAAAGCTTGCTTGCTTGTGAGAATATTATCAAATAAATCGGTTGGACTAAAACCTGGTGTTGTCAGACTTTTTACTGTGTTCACGCCAGTCCAACGCCGGCAAACCCACATCGTACCTCATAGACCCAGTGTAAATTACACTGCTGTACCTCATAGACCAAGTGTAAATTATACTGCTGTACCTCATAGACCCAGTGTAAATTACACTGCTGTACCTCATAGACCCAGTGTAAATTACACTGCTGTACCCATAGACCCAGTGTAAATTATACTGCTGTACCTCATAGACCCAGTGTAAATTACACTGCTGTACCCATAGACCCAATGTAAATTACACTGCTGTACCTCATAGACCCAGTGCAAATTACCCTGCCGTACCTAATAGACCCAGTGTAAATTACACTGCTGTACCGTATTGACCCAGTGTAAATTACACTGCTGTACCCATAGACCCAATGTAAATTACACTGATGTACCTCATAGACCCAGTGTAAATTAAACTGCTGTACCTCATAGACCCAGTGTAAATTACACTGCCGTACCTCATAGACACAGTGTAAATTACACTGCTGTACCTCATAGACCCAGTGTAAATTACACTGCTGTACCTCATAGACCCAGTGTAAATTACACTGCTGTACCCATAGACCCAGTGTAAATTACACTGCTGTACCCATAGACCCAGTGTAAATTACACTGCTGTACCTCATAGACCCAGTGTAAATTACACTGCTGTACCCATAGACCCAATGTAAATTACACTGCTGTACCTCATAGACCCAGTGTAAATTACACTGCTGTACCCATAGACCCAGTGTAAATTACACTGCTGTACCCATAGACCCAGTGTAAATTACACTGCTGTACCTCATAGACCTAGTGTAAATTACAGTGCTGTACCCATAGACCCAGTGTAAATTACACTGCTGTACCGCATAGACCCAGTGTAAATTACACTGCTGTACCCATAGACCCAGTGTAAATTACACTGCTGTACCCATAGGCCCAGTGTAAATTACACTGCTGTACCTCATTGACCCAGTGTAAATTACACTGCTGTACCTCATAGACCCAGTGTAAATTACACTGCTGTAGCCATAGACCCAGTGTAAATTACACTGCCGTACCTCATAGACCCAGTGTAAATTACACTGCTGTACCCGTAGACCCAGTGTAAATTACACTGCTGTACCCATAGACCCAGTGTAAATTACACTGCTGTACCCCATAGACCCAGTGTAAATTACACTGCTGTACCCATAGACCCAGTGTAAATAACACTGCTGTACCCATAGACCCAGTGTAAATTACACTGCTGTACCCATAGACCCAGTGTAAATTACACTGCAGTACCTCATAGACCCAGTGTAAATTACACTGCTGTACCCATAGACCCAGTGAAAATTACACTGCTGTACCTCATAGACCCAGTGTAAATTACACTGCTGTACCCATAGACCCAGTGTAAATTACACTGCTGTACCCATAGACCCAGTGTAAATTACACTGCAGTACCCATAGACCCAGTGTAAATTACACTGCCATGCCCCATAGACCCAGTGTAAATTACACTGCTGTACCTCATAGACCCAGTGTAAATTACACTGCTGTAGCCATAGACCCAGTGTAAATTACACTGCTGTACCCATAGACCCAGTGTAAATTACACTGCTGTACCCATAGACCCAGTGTAAATTACACTGCTGTACCTCATAGACCCAGTGTAAATTACATTGCTGTACCTCATAGACCCAGTGTAAATTACACTGCTGTACTCATAGACCCAGTGTAAATTACACTGCTGTACCCATAGACCCAGTGTAAATTACACTGCTGTACCCATAGACCCAGTGTAAAATACACTGCTGTACCCATAGACCCAGTGTAAATTACACTGCTGTACCTCATAGACCCAGTGTAAATTACACTGCTGTACCCATAGACCTAGTGTAAATTACACTGCTGTACCTCATAGACCCAGTGTAAAATACACTGCCATGCCCCATAGACCCAGTGTAAATTACACTGCCGTACCTCATAGACCCAGTGTAAATTACACTGCTGTATCTCATAGACCCAGTGTAAATTACACTGCTGTACCCTGTAGACCCAATGTAAATTACATTGCTGTACCCATAGACCCAGTGTAAATTACACTGCCGCACCTCATAGACCGAGTGTAAATTACACTGCTGTACCCATAGACCCAGTGTAAATTACACTGCTGTACCCATAGACCCAGTGTAAATTACACTGCTGTACCCATAGACCCAGTGTAAATTACACTGCTGTACCTCACAGACCCAGTGTAAATTGCACTGCTGTACCCTGTAGACCCAATGTAAATTACATTGCTGTACCCATAGACCCAGTGTAAAATACACTGCCATGCCCCATAGACCCAGTGTAAATTACACTGCTGTACCTCATAGACCCAGTGTAAATTACACTGCTGTACCCATAGACCCAGTGTAAATTACACTGCTGTACCCGATAGACCCAGTGTAAATTGCACTGCTGTACCCTGTAGACCCAGTGTAAATTACATTGCTGTACCTCATAGACCCAGTGTAAATTACACTGCTGTACCCATAGACCCAGTGTAAATTACACTGCTGTACCTCATAGACCCAGTGAAAATTACACTGCCGTACCTCATAGACCCAGTGTAAATTACGCTGCTGTACCTCATAGACCCAGTGTAAATTGCACTGCCGTACCTCATAGAAAAAGTCTGACAACACCAGGTTTTAGTCAAACCGATTTATTTGATAATATTCTCACAAGCTTTCGAGGGGACTGCCTCTTCGTCAGGTGAATGGAGAGTTCTGGCCTCAGACAGACAGAGGTCAGAACTCTCCATTCACCTGACGAAGAGGCTGCCCCCTCGAAAGCTTGCTTGCTTGTGAGAATATTATCAAATAAATCGGTTGGACTAAAACCTGGTGTTGTCAGACTTTTTACTGTGTTCACGCCAGTCCAACGCCGGCAAACCCACATCGTACCTCATAGACCCAGTGTAAATTACACTGCTGTACCTCATAGACCAAGTGTAAATTATACTGCTGTACCTCATAGACCCAGTGTAAATTACACTGCTGTACCTCATAGACCCAGTGTAAATTACACTGCTGTACCCATAGACCCAGTGTAAATTATACTGCTGTACCTCATAGACCCAGTGTAAATTACACTGCTGTACCCATAGACCCAATGTAAATTACACTGCTGTACCTCATAGACCCAGTGCAAATTACCCTGCCGTACCTAATAGACCCAGTGTAAATTACACTGCTGTACCGTATTGACCCAGTGTAAATTACACTGCTGTACCCATAGACCCAATGTAAATTACACTGATGTACCTCATAGACCCAGTGTAAATTAAACTGCTGTACCTCATAGACCCAGTGTAAATTACACTGCCGTACCTCATAGACACAGTGTAAATTACACTGCTGTACCTCATAGACCCAGTGTAAATTACACTGCTGTACCTCATAGACCCAGTGTAAATTACACTGCTGTACCCATAGACCCAGTGTAAATTACACTGCTGTACCCATAGACCCAGTGTAAATTACACTGCTGTACCTCATAGACCCAGTGTAAATTACACTGCTGTACCCATAGACCCAATGTAAATTACACTGCTGTACCTCATAGACCCAGTGTAAATTACACTGCTGTACCCATAGACCCAGTGTAAATTACACTGCTGTACCCATAGACCCAGTGTAAATTACACTGCTGTACCTCATAGACCTAGTGTAAATTACAGTGCTGTACCCATAGACCCAGTGTAAATTACACTGCTGTACCGCATAGACCCAGTGTAAATTACACTGCTGTACCCATAGACCCAGTGTAAATTACACTGCTGTACCCATAGGCCCAGTGTAAATTACACTGCTGTACCTCATTGACCCAGTGTAAATTACACTGCTGTACCTCATAGACCCAGTGTAAATTACACTGCTGTAGCCATAGACCCAGTGTAAATTACACTGCCGTACCTCATAGACCCAGTGTAAATTACACTGCTGTACCCGTAGACCCAGTGTAAATTACACTGCTGTACCCATAGACCCAGTGTAAATTACACTGCTGTACCCCATAGACCCAGTGTAAATTACACTGCTGTACCCATAGACCCAGTGTAAATAACACTGCTGTACCCATAGACCCAGTGTAAATTACACTGCTGTACCCATAGACCCAGTGTAAATTACACTGCAGTACCTCATAGACCCAGTGTAAATTACACTGCTGTACCCATAGACCCAGTGTAAATTACACTGCTGTACCTCATAGACCCAGTGTAAATTACACTGCTGTACCCATAGACCCAGTGTAAATTACACTGCTGTACCCATAGACCCAGTGTAAATTACACTGCAGTACCCATAGACCCAGTGTAAATTACACTGCCATGCCCCATAGACCCAGTGTAAATTACACTGCTGTACCTCATAGACCCAGTGTAAATTACACTGCTGTAGCCATAGACCCAGTGTAAATTACACTGCTGTACCCATAGACCCAGTGTAAATTACACTGCTGTACCCATAGACCCAGTGTAAATTACACTGCTGTACCTCATAGACCCAGTGTAAATTACATTGCTGTACCTCATAGACCCAGTGTAAATTACACTGCTGTACTCATAGACCCAGTGTAAATTACACTGCTGTACCCATAGACCCAGTGTAAATTACACTGCTGTACCCATAGACCCAGTGTAAAATACACTGCTGTACCCATAGACCCAGTGTAAATTACACTGCTGTACCTCATAGACCCAGTGTAAATTACACTGCTGTACCCATAGACCTAGTGTAAATTACACTGCTGTACCTCATAGACCCAGTGTAAAATACACTGCCATGCCCCATAGACCCAGTGTAAATTACACTGCCGTACCTCATAGACCCAGTGTAAATTACACTGCTGTATCTCATAGACCCAGTGTAAATTACACTGCTGTACCCTGTAGACCCAATGTAAATTACATTGCTGTACCCATAGACCCAGTGTAAATTACACTGCCGCACCTCATAGACCGAGTGTAAATTACACTGCTGTACCCATAGACCCAGTGTAAATTACACTGCTGTACCCATAGACCCAGTGTAAATTACACTGCTGTACCCATAGACCCAGTGTAAATTACACTGCTGTACCTCACAGACCCAGTGTAAATTGCACTGCTGTACCCTGTAGACCCAATGTAAATTACATTGCTGTACCCATAGACCCAGTGTAAAATACACTGCCATGCCCCATAGACCCAGTGTAAATTACACTGCTGTACCTCATAGACCCAGTGTAAATTACACTGCTGTACCCATAGACCCAGTGTAAATTACACTGCTGTACCCGATAGACCCAGTGTAAATTGCACTGCTGTACCCTGTAGACCCAGTGTAAATTACATTGCTGTACCTCATAGACCCAGTGTAAATTACACTGCTGTACCCATAGACCCAGTGTAAATTACACTGGTGTACCTCATAGACCCAGTGTAAATTACACTGCTGTACCTCATAGACCCAGTGTAAATTACACTGCCGTACCTCATAGACCCAGTGTAAACAAACTGCTGTACCCCATAAATGTGGAGATGCCAGTGTTTAACTGGGGTAAACACAGTAACAAGTCTCACAACACCAGGTTAAAGTCCAACAGGTTTATTTGATAGCAAAAGCCATTAGCTTTTGGAGCACTGCTCCTTTGTTAGGTAAGTGGGAGTTCTGTTCACAAACAGGGCATATAAAGATACAAACTCAATTTACAAAATAATGGTCGGAATGCGAGTCTTTACAGGTAATCAAGTCTTAAAGTACAGACAATGTGAGCAGAGAGAGGGTTATGCACAGGTTAATGAGATGTGTATTGTCTCCAGCCAGGACAGTTAGTGAGATTATACGAGAATAAGCAAGTCATGGGGGTTACAGATAGTGTGCCATGAACTCAAGATCCCAGTTGAGGCCGTCCTTGTGTGCGGAACTTGGCTATCGGTCTCTGCTCAGCGACTCTGCACTGTCAGGTGTTGTATAGACCCCATAGACCCAGTGTAAATGACACTGTTGTACCCCATAGACCCAGTGTAAACGACATTGCTGTAGTCCATAGACCCAGTGTATATGACACTGCTGTACTCTGTAAACCCAATGTATACTACATGCTGTAGCTCATAAACCCAGGGTAACAATTCTGGTCTCACCACCAATTGGCAGATGAGCTGCTACAATCATCACAATATCTCTAAACCATGGAAAAGCAATTTAGCCAGGATTTCTGTCTCTGGTTATCCTGCAGGAATCTCTGCTGGATAGTGCATCTACTTCCTATAATTCACAGCAGAACAGGACAGAACCTGCCTTGTATGAAAACCTTGGCAGAATAAAGGTAAGATCTGTTTCTGACGCCTCCTCCCTGATTCCATTCGACTGCCAGGAGTCTTTCGGAAGCTGGTGCCTGCGTCCTCACAGTGGTCTTGGTGTTGATGGTTGTGAAACAGGGAAAATGCAGTGAGTTAATGAATTCTATTTGTGTTGAACACCTACTGCTTAGGAAGTTAATAAGTTATCCAAAGACAAACATTGGCAGAATGCTGCAGTGAGATTGTGGAAAGGGTCATGCATTGAGCCCAGGCAAACAGGAGAATATTTGGGTCCAGCAGGGCAACCACATCAGTGACCCACATAGCTGTACAAAATGAAGTCCCTCCGTATCCTCGTCTTCGTTTTAAGCAGCACAATCGTGTTTGGTAAGTTAACTAAAATTGGTAGGTGGATTACCTGTTTACTATTAAATGGTTAGATAATGAAGTCTCTCACATTACTGCATTGAGGTAAATTATACTTTTGGAAGGACATGTTAATAGGGTGGTAAAAAAGGCATATGTAACACTTGCCTTTATCAATTACAAAAGCAGGAAAGTCAAGTTTGAGTTGCATAGAACTCTGGTGAGGCCACAGCTAGAGTACCATGTAAAAGATAAAGAGAGACTTGGACGAAGTGGATAAGGAGCGGCTGTTCCCCTTAGTTGATGAGTTAGTCACGAGGGGGCATAAGTTCAAGATAGAGCAGGAGGTTTGAGGGGATGTGAGGAAAAACTTTTTTACCCTGAGGGTGGTGATAGTCTGGAATGTGCTGCCTAGGAGGGTTTTAGAGGCGGGTTGCCTCACATCCTTTAAAAAGTACCTGGACGAGCACTTGGCATAATATCTGGGCTATGGGTCTAGTGCTGGCAGATGGGATTGGGTGGGAGTTCAGGTGTTTCTGATATGTCGGTGCATACTCAATGGGCTGAAGGGCCTCTTCTACACTATATAATTCTATGACTATTAACCAATGTCTCATGGAAGAATTTAAAGTAAATGTCATTGCATGTGCTTTCATGATCAGTGCGTCATAGTGTAAGATTTACTGCCTGGAGTTACCTCTCTCTGGCAGCCTTGAGACCAGAGATCCATCTGAGCCCGCCCCCCTCCTCCAGCAGACACTAGTGGAAGGCCAGTAAGGTGCTGGAGACTGTCCAACGAGTGAAGTAAGAAGTCTCACAACACCAGGTTCAACTCCAACAGGACATTCACCTGGTGTTGTGAGACTTCTTACTGTGTTTACTCCAGTCCAATGCTGGCATCTCTACATGAACGAGTGCAGGTCAGAAGGATGGTGGAGGGAGAGCAGAAATCGAGGTAGGTTGGGGGTGTGCTCTGCCAAGGGGGGGGGCCTGCCTCCCGGGGGATTCAGATCGTGGGAGGGGTGGGTCTGCCGGGGTGGTTAGCGGGGGGTCTGCGAAGGGTGTTCGAGGAGGATGGGCTTCAGAGGTTCCCCTGCAGAATAGGAATCCGCTTTGGATTTTTATTCTGCAGGTTGATAACAGCATGGATCCAAAATAGATCCGAAGACAGTAAAGTGGGATTTGGCAGTAAAGCTGGGCGTGAGATTCATTAAATCATCGGGCCGCCCAATTGTGGTGCGGACCGGATCCGCTCCCAAATCGGGTGTCAGTAAAGGTGCAATCTGCTCAGTTTTGGGTGCAGATCACGTTGGAGGCCCCAATGCCTGAATTTACCGCGATTTTGTGCCAGTTTTTGGTAAAATTGGGCCCATAGTCTATTGGTAATACAGAACTTGAATATTGCTTAAAAAATAGCTTTTGCCAAAGCTTTTCAACTTATACTCATGAGGACATTCACAAGAATACCAATGTCAGAGGAAGTAACAACTTTATAAGAAGAAAATTAAGATGAAGTGGCAGATAGACTCTAATTGGTGGAGGCATTGCCATGAAAATGCACGAATTAATGATGACTGTTAGTAAACGCCAGAACATTGTTTGAAATTTAAACCAAATATGCATGTGCAGTTCAAAAAAATTTGAAACAGCGCGCCCGGGTGGGAGAAACGAAAACAAAGGTGGGGGGGGGGGGAGGTGGTGAGCCATGACCGGACCCCCCCCGGGAAGTGATGCCCCTCCCCCAGCAGACCATCCCCCCACCGATCAGACCCCTCCTGGAGGCAGGCCTCCCTCGGCAGAGCATATCCCCAACCTACGATGGCACGGTAGCACAGTGGTTAGCACTGCTGCTTCACAGTTCCAGGGTCCTGGGTTCGATTCCCGGCTCGGGTCACTGCCTGTGTGGAGTTTGCACATTCTCCTTGTGTCTGCGTGGGTTTTCTCCGGGTGCTCCGGTTTCCTCCCACAGTCCAAAGATGTGCGGGTTAGGTTCATTGGCTATGCTAAAATTGTCCCTTAGTATCCTGGGATGTGTAGGTTAGAGGGATTAGCAGGTAAATGTGTAGGGATGTGAGGATAGGGTCTGGGTGGGATTGTGTTCGGTGCAGACTCGATGGGCCGAAGGGCCTGTTTCTGCACTGTAGGGTTCTATGCTGTAGGGTTCTATGCTGGTTCTACCTCAATTTCTGCTCTCCCTCCACCATCCTTCTGACCTGCACTCGAAATCGAGGTAGGTTGAGGGTGTGCTCTGTCCTGCCTCCAGGAGGGGTCTGATTGGTGGGGGGATGGTCAGCTGGGGGGGTTGGTGGGGGATGGGGGGAGGATGGACTTGGGAGAATCCCCACCACCCCCCTCCCCCAATCAGGATCCATCTGAGCCCGCCCCCCTCCTCCGGCAGACACTAGTGGAAGGCCAGTAAGGTGCTGGAGACTGTCCAACGAGTGCAGTAAGAAGTCTCACAACACCAGGTTCAACTCCAACAGGACATTCACCTGGTGTTGTGAGACTTCTTACTGTGTTTACTCCAGTCCAATGCTGGCATCTCCACATGAACGAGTGCAGGTCAGAAGGATGGTGGAGGGAGAGCAGAAATCGAGGTAGGTTGGGGATGCGCTCTGCCGAGGGAGGCCTGCCTCCTGGGGGGGGGGGAGGGGGGATCTGAACATGGGTGGGGGGGCCTGCCTCCTGGAGGGGTCTGATCCGGGGAGGGGTCTGCTCGGGAGGCCTGCCTCCCAGGGGGTCCGATCACAGCTCATCCCCCCCGCCCCCCTCCCGGCTCTCTCTTTGTTTTTGTTTTTCCCGCCCGGGCGCGCTGTTTCAAATTTTTTTCAAACTGCGTATGCACAGTTCAGAGCTCCAATCATTCCGGCAGCGCTAAGCCCCGCCCACAACGTGGACTGGACCAGAGCTGGCAAAAACCATATGGGCGCACTGGAATGAGGATTCTGGGCTCAGACCCCTTTTATGTCCAGATCTGGCCCTTAGCCTCTGATTGGTAAAATCTGGCCCTACGAGTTACACATTATCAGGGACAGAGTATTGGTTAGTTAGCAGGAAGCAGAGAGTTGGAATACTCAGAATGGCAAGGTGTAACACTTGGAGTGCCAAGGGATCAGTGCTGGGGCTTCAATTATTTACAGTATACATCAATGACTTGGATGAAGGGACCAAAGATAAGTAGGAAATAAGATGTCAAGAGGACACAAAAGCTTGAGTTTTTAGTGGTCCCCAGCATAGAACATAGAACCCTACAGTGCAGAAACAGGCCCTTCGGCCCATCGAGTCTGCACTGAACACAATCCCACCCAGACCCTATCCCCATATCCCTACACATTTACCTGCTAATCCCTCTAACCTACACATCCCAGGACACTAAGGGGCAATTTTTAGCATAGCCAATGAACCTAACCCGCACATCTTTGGACTGTGGGAGGAAACCGGAGCACCCGGAGAAAACCCACGCAGACACGAGGAGAATGTGCAAATTCCACACAGGCAGTGACCCGAGCCGGGAATCGAACCCAGGACCCTGGAGCTGTGAAGCAGCAGTGCTAACCACTGTGCTACCGTGCCGCCCAAGGCAAGATGGTGCCCAAGGTCAGATTTCAGAAATCTTAACTCCCCCCACCCCCCCAAAAATCAGCATCTATAATCGTGAGTTGTAGTTTGCACATCTGTGGTTCAGAGAGGCAGGTACTCATATAAAAGTACAGTTGCCTTTAAAGAGATACAATTTTTGTTAGTAAGATGTCCAGAACATGATTGTGATCTTTACACTTTTCAGGAAAAGATCTGGACAAGTAAGGTACCCTTTTAGACGGGTAAAGGAGCCCTTCTGGATAGGTCAGGGACACCTTTGAGAGAGGAATTGTGCTTTAGAAGAGGCCAAGTACTCTTTGGCATTGTTAAAAATGGACATCAATATGAGTAAAAGTAGTTCAACTCACTGGAATAATTAAGCTGTCAAGAAAATGAAACCTCCTTTGGAAAATGAAACCCACTATGGTAGTGCAGAGTAATCCAGAGACTCAAGGTAAAGCTCTGAGGACCCAGTTTCAAATCCTACTATGGCAGATGGTGGAATTTAAACTCAATAAAACATCTGGAATTAAAATTGTAACAATGACCATGAAACCATTGTCATATAAACCTGTCTGGTTCACTGATGTCCTTTAGGGAAGGAAATCTGCCATCCTTACCTGGTCTGGCTTACACGTGACTCCAGACTCACAGCAATGTGGTTGACTCTTAAACACGCTCGAAATACTCCATTATATTTAACTGCTACAAATAAAACACAAGGGAATGAAACCGGGCAGACCACCCAGCATTGATCTAGGCATCAGAAATGACAGCTGCAAACCCAACTCTGTCAACCCTGCAAAAGCCTCCTCATAATCAGCTGGGAGCTTGTGCCAAAATTGGGAGAGCTGTCACACAGACTAGTCAAGAAACAATCTGACAGGCATTCTCACGGAATCATACCTTACAGATAATATCCCAGACAACACATTACCATCCCTGGGTATATCCTGTCTCGCCGGCAGAAGTGGAGGTACATGGTATACAGGCTGGAGGGAGTTGCCCTGGGAGTCCTCAACATTGTATCTGGATCCCATGAAGTCTCATAGCACCAGGTCAAACATAGGTAAAGAAGCCTTCTGCTGATTACCACATACCATCCCCCACCAGCTGATGAATTAGTATTCCTCTATGTTGACCACTGGGAGCAAGCATTAAGAATGGCAAGGGTATAGACCATCACCAACCTGCCTGCCACTGATACATCTGTCCCTGACAGCATCGATAGGAGTGACCACTGCACAGTCCTTGCAGTGACAAAGTCCCATTGACACCTTAATGATGTGCTCCATCATGTTGTGTTACCACTGTGCTAAATGGGATAGATTTTGAACAGATCTAGTAAGTTAAGACTGGGCATCCATGGGGCATTGTGGGCCATCAGCATCAATAGCATTCTACTTAACCATAATCTGTAACCTCGTAGCCCGGCATACCCCCATCTTCCATTACCATCAAACCAGAGGATCAATCCTGGTTCAATGAAGAGTGCAGGAGGGCATGTTAGGAACAACACCAGAAATATCTAAAAATGAGATGTCAATCTGGCAAAGCTACAACATAGAATTACTCGTGTGCCAAACAGCATATGCGACAAGTAATAGTCAGATCTAAACTTGCCATAATTCTAGCTGTACTGTTCCAATATAGCTACAACACTAGTATCTACCTGACAATGTGGAAAATTGCCCCGGTAAGTCCTATATACAAGAAACTGGACAAATTCAACCTGCCAATTACCACTCTATCAATCTACTCTCAATCATCAGCAAAGTGATGGAAAGGGTCATTAACAATATTATTAAGCAGCATCTGCTCAGCAATAGCCTGCTCAGTGACACCCCGTTTGGATTCTGCCAGGGTCACTCATTGACCTCATAACAGCCTTGTTAGCTGTACTAGTGAGGTGAGAGTGACTGTCCTTGATATGAAGAAGCATTTGACCAATTAAAACATCAAGAGTCCTAGCAAAATTGGAGTTGATGGGAATCAGGGGGAAATCGTTCTAGTGGTTGATGTCATTCTTGGCACAAAGAAAGATGGTCCTTATTGTTGAAGATCAATCGTTTATGTTGCAGGACATCACTTTAGGTGTTCCTCAGGTTAATGTCCTAGGTCCAACCATCTTCAGCTGCTTCATCAATGACCTTCCCTTGTCATAAGGTCAGAAGTGGGAATGTTCACTGATGACCGCACAACGTTCAGTATCATTTGTGACTCCTCAAATACTGAGGCAGTCCGCGTTCAAATGCATAATCTGTAACCTCATGGCCAGGCATATCCCCCACTCCTCCATTACCACCAAGCTAGCGGATCAACCCTGGATCAATGAAGAAGCAACACCAGGAATAATAACTGGACACCTGGACAATACCTAGGCTTGGGCTGACAAGTGGCAATTCATATTCGTGCCATACAAGTGCCTGACACAGGCTATCAACAACAAGAGAAAATTGAACCATTGCTTCTTGACATTCAATGGTGTTACCATCGTTGAGCCCCCCACTATCAACAGCCTGGGGGCTACCTGTGGCCACAAAATGCATTATGATTACTTTTAATCTTTACTTGTAAAAATATGGAATACTGTACAGCACGAACTCAGAACTGGAGGCAACTAATTACACATGTTCCTCATGATAAGACCAAACCTGTGACAGCCTGTGTTACCAATGCATCACTCGTGCATCCTCAAAGACACTAGTACGTGCATTCAAATAAGTCAATGCTCACTATGACACTCTATAGTAACGTCTATAGACATTGTCAATGGGTGGGAGGCTGGTGTGAGTGACAGACTGGGCTTGTTCAAAACTCTTTATAGTTTCTTGCTGCTTTGGACAGATTAGGAGCCATACCAAGCTGTGATAACAACCAGAAAGAATGCTTTCTATGGTGCATCTGTAAAAGTTGGTGAGGTTCATAGCGGACATGCCAAATTTCCTTTGTCTTCTGAGAAAGTAGAGTTGTCAGTGGGCTTTCTTAACTATAGTGTTGGCACATGGGGCCCAGGACATTGAAGATCTCCACTCAGAGTATAGACTGCGCCATTGCCACCCTCAGTGCTTTCTCCAAGTGATGTACAATGTGGAGGAGTTGATCAGCTGAAGGAAGTCAATAAACACAAGAAGCTTTTCTTGCCCATGTTTGACCTGAATCTGACACTTTTGACCCCCTGTCTCTGACACTGTTCACCGTCTCTCCCCACTGTCTCCAATACAGTTCACTCCCTGCCCCCACTGTCTCTGACATCATTCAGCCATTCTCACATTTGGAAAGAAATGGACTTATTAGTGGTAGACAGCATGGGTTTGTGAAGGTGAGGTTGTGCCTCACTAACTTGATCGAAGTGACGAAGATGATAGATGAGGGAAAGGCACTTCAGTAAAGCCTTTGGCAAGGTACCTCATGGTAGACTGGTATGAAAGGTGAAGTCACACAGGATCAGAGGAGAGCTGGCAAGATGGATGCAGAACTGGCTTGTCGATAGAAAGAAGTCTCACAACACCAGGTTAAAGTCCAACAGGTTTATTTGGTAGCAAACGCCATTAGCTTTTGGCACTCTGCCTCTTTGTCAGGTGAGTGCCACTCACCTGACGAAGGGGCACAACCCCGATCAGTTCTGGGATCTTTGTTGTTTGTAGTATATATAAATGATTTGAAGGAAAATGTAGCTGCTCTGATCAGTAACTTTGCAGACAACACAAAACTGGTGGAGTTGCAGATAGTGAAGAGGATTATCAGAGGATACAGTAAGATATAGACCTGTTGGAGACTTGGGCAGAGAAATGGCAGATGGAGTTTAATCCGGACAAGTGTCAAATAATGCATTTTGGAAGGTCCAATGCATGTAGGAATTATACAGTAAATGGTAAAGCCCTTAGGAATATTGACAGACAGAGAGATCTGGGTGTACATGTCCACCAATCACTGAAAGTGGTGACAGAGGTGGAAAAGGTAGCCAAGAAGGCATATGGCATGCTTGCCTTCATCAGTCGGAGCACTGAGTATAAAAATTGGCAGTTCATGCTTAGTTATGCACCTTAGTTAGGCCTCATTTAGAATATTCTGTATAATTCGGGTCGCTACATCAGAAGGATGTGGAGGCTTTGGAGAGGGTACAGAAGAGGTTTAGCAGGATGTTGCCAGGTCTGGAAGGTATTAGCTCTAAAGAGAGGTTGGATTAACTCGGTTTGTTCTCACTGGAATGACAGAGGTTGAGGGGTGACCTGATAGTCTACAAGATTATGAGGGGCATGGACAGAATGGATAGTCACATGCTCTTTCCTAGGATAGAAAAGTCAAATACTAGGGGTTTAAAGTGTATGGAGAAAAGTTTAAAGGAGGTAGGCGAGGCAAGTATTTTATAGACATGGTGGTGAATGTCTGGAACGCACTACCTGGGGAGGTGCTGGGAGCAGGTACAATAGCAGCATTTAAGGGGCAACTGGACAAATAAATGAATAGGATAAGAATGGAAGGATATGGACACCTTAAGTGCATTCGGTTTTAGTTTAGACAGGTATCATGGTCAGTGCAGGCTTGGAGGGCCAAAGAGCCTATTCCTGTGCTTTACTTTTCTTTATTCTTTGTTCTCCCCCTGTCTCCCACACTGTTCACCCCCTCTCCCCAATGTCTTTGATACTGCTCATCCCCTCTCCCCCTTGGCTCTGACAGTGTTCACTCCTCTCACCCTGGTCTCCCACACTGTTACCCCCTCTCTCCCCTGTCTCTGACAGTGTTCATCTCCTCTTGTATCTGTCACTGTTCACTCCCTCTCCCTTCTATCTCCCTGTCTTCCCCCATCCTTGACACTGTTCATCCCTCCTCTCCACTGTCTCCCAGACTGTTCACCCTCTCTCCCCATATCTCCCCTACTGTTCACCTCATCTCTCTCCTGTGTCGCACATTATTCACCCCCTGTCTCTGATGCTGTTCACCCCATCTCCCCACCATCTCCCACACTGTTCATTCTTTCAGCATGCTTGGTTTCATTGGTCAGAACATTGAATATAGGAGTTGGGATATCTTGTTGAAGTTGTATGAGACATTAATATAGCCACATTTAGAATGCTGTGTACGGTTCTGGTCACCCTATTATAGAAAGGATATTATTAAACTAGAAAGAGTGCAAAAAAGATTTACTAGGATGCTACCGGGACTTGATGGTTTGAGTTATAAGGAGAGGCTGGATAGACTGGGACTTTTCCCCTGGAGCACAGGAGGCTTAAGAGTGAATTTATAGAGGTCTATAAAATAATAAGTGGCATAGATGAAGTAAATAGTCAACATCTTTTCCCAAAATTAGGGGAGTCGAAAACTGGAAGGCATAGGTTTAAGGGGAGAGACACAAAATGATTCAGTGGGGCAATTTTTTCACTCAGAGGGTGGTGGGTGTCTGGAACGAGTTCCCAAAGACAGTAGAGGCGGGTACAATTTTGTTTTTTAAAAAGCATTTAGACAGTTACATGGGTAAGATGGGTATAGAGGGATATGGGCCAAATGTAGGCAATTGGGACTAGGTTAATGATAAAAATTGGGTGGCTTGGACAAGTTTAGCCGAAGTGCCTGTTTCTCTGTTGTAAATCTCTATGACTCTATGTGTGTCAGTGATGTTGCAGTTGATAAATTGTTTTATTATCATTTCCCTGAATTTGAACATGTGGGAACACAATTGGCTTCTCACCAGTAAATATCCCCAAACTTTGGAGATCAGTCAAGCAGTATTGGGCAGGTTGTGTCCTAGTAAATAAAATAAGTCAATACTAAGTTGGCTAGTTCCCTAAATTTAGCAATGATTCAGACATAAAATATCCTGTTTCTTTGGTCGTTCAAAACTTGAATATTATTGAAAACGTTGCCAAAGCTTTTCATCTTGCAGTTAACGTGACAAATGCAAGAATACCAAATTTAAAACAATCACAACAATTTATACTGCAGGACAAGAGGGTTGCTGATTGATTGGCAAGTGAACAGTGATTGGCCAAAGTGATACATGGAGAGAGTAACTCCCCTGCTTCTTTGAAGTTTAGTAAAAGGTGCAAAGCTTGACTATAGGGCAGCACGTTGGCAAAGTCGTGAGCACTACTGCCTCACAGCACCAGTGACCGGGTTCTATACCTGGCTTGGGTCACTGACTGTGTGGCATTTGCACATTCTCCCTGTGTCTGCATGTGTTTCCTCCAGGTGCTCCGTTTTCCTCCCACAGTTCAAAGATGTGCGGGTTACGTAGATTACCCATGCTAAAATTGCTGCTTAATGTTGGGGGTGGCAGGGGGTGCTAGTTAGGGTAAAAGCTTGGAGTTATGGGGATAGGGCCTGAGTGGGGTTGTGGTCGGTGCAGATCAATGGGCTGAATGGCCTCCTTCTGCACTGATGGCATTCTATGATTCTTTATTTGTTTTATTTACAGAGAATGGATCTCTGCGTATAAACAAATGTCGTTTTATAGCAAGCATAAATTAATCATATAAGCGGAATGATTATTCTAAATTTGTTGTTAGTATAGCTACTGTCAGTCAGAATGTTCAGTAACAGTAGGTGTTTTGTTTTGGGTTTTGAGTGTGTGGGTTGGTTGAGTACAGTCTGTACTCTGCCTATTACAAACAGATGCAGGAACATGTTATTTGATTTGATTAACCAATCATTAAGATGGATGTCCTATCTGTGTTTGATGTTTCGCATGCTGGGATTGTCCTTATGAGTGCAAGAACTTCAACAACGGTCACCCTTTCCATTGTCTCTTCAAATTTCAACAGAACCTAGCATTATAACCATTAAACTGGCTTTTACTGAAATTGTTCAGTATATTTTGTAAGTAGTCTATTAAGATCAATCCCATGCTATATAGTGTACACTCACAATACTATACCTGACACTGTCCTGGTAGTTGTAACATACAACGACAACAGTTATTGACTATCATAGCAAGTAATCTCTATTGTTTATTTAAAACAGACTCCTACATGATATGAGGAAATATTCAGTGTTGTAAAGCTTCAAGAATCATTGGTCCAAAGTTTCCTGTTCACCCACTCAAAGCCTCATTTACCATATATCATGTCGCAATTACTGATGTACCAAGTTCCAAAATGTGATTTTCCAAATGGGACCTTGTCTTATTTGCATTTGAAGGAATCAATGCTAATTACTTCTACCATCTCTCTAGGGAGTCTGTCTCATGGATTTACTGCTTGCTGACTGAATTGAAATTGCTTCCACAGATCAGTTTTGCATTTACCTCTTTATATTCGAATACTGTCTTAGCTTCTACTGCTCCAGAGACCATAAAGCACTTTGTCATGGTCTATATTATTGTGTTGTGGCCATTAATCATGGGGTGATAGTATTTTCCTGCCTTTTATTTTTAAATGATATCTCTATGAACACATCTGTAATGTGTTAATTGATACTCCCAGTACCATGCTGAAATGAATCTGGAGAGCTGCACTGAAGTGATGGCCAATTCTAGTTTGGAGCAATGACTTTCATTGCCCCATCCAACCCCTGGCCAACATTTGTGGCCTCTATTTAGAATCATAGAATCCCTTACAGTGCAGAAGGAGGTCATTCAGCCCATCGAGTCTGCACCAACCACAATCCCACCCAGTCTCTATCCCTGTTGCCCCACATATTTACCCTGCTAGTCCTCCAACACTAAGTGGCAATTTAGCATAGCCAATCAACCTAACCTACACATCTTTGGAGTGTGGAAGGAAACCCATGTAGACAGGGGGAGAAATTGCAAACTCCACACAGATAGTGACCCAAACCAGGAATTGAACCCAGGTCCCTGGTGCTGTGAGGCAGCAGTGTTAACCACTGTTGACTTTAACTTGTTGAATTAAGCTGTAACCTGTCTTTCCAGGCCAGCGGAGCCCTCTGAATGATTACCGCCGCTCTAAAGGAGTGGAGCTCCGGGATCCAAGTAATTGGCCACGTGAAGTGCCTTTCTCAGAAGAGGAGTGTGCCAGCCATTGTACCCGGAATTATCAATGCAGGTAGAGAGTTCTGTGAAAAGCGACTCCCTCAGAGTTATTCACTTTCCATTTTACCAGTGCAGCCCAGTAAAGGCTGGATAGCTGGAGATGGAGCTGGGTTTTCCACTGTCAGTGAACTGGGTTGAGCTTTGACATGTTGTAATTTCTGCCTGTCATAGAGATGTAACCCAGAAAACAGCGAATGTTTCTGCTCTGGGCCATTGACTGAAGCTGTTAGAAAGTTTTTCCTGAGAGTGAATGAAGATGGGCTCAGGCAGCACTGAATACAGTGTAATCTGTGTCTCTGGTGTTGCTTGGAAATGCAAAAAATATTTGAATTATTTGAAAATGAGGCCATCAATCAATTGCAGAGGTGTACTTTCTTCCAGACATCTACAAGTCTGCTGCATGTGTCCTAATGCACCTTCCATTCACCCCTGTGTTTACTGACCAACCCTGGCTTTAACCTGAAAGTTCTTGTCCTTTTCAAATTCCTCATTGGCCTTCCCTTCCCAATCTATGTAACCCCCTCTACAACTCTCTGAGGTGTCTACAGTATTTCTCCACGTCCATTTCTTGTTCCTTATTAACAGCTCTGCCTTTAGCTGCCGAGGCCCTCAGATTCAGCATTTGCTCCCTAAATCCCTCTGCCTATCTGCTTTCTCTCTCTCTCTCTCTCTCTCTGTTCTCCTTTAAAACACTTCCTGAAGCTTACCTCTTTAATCCAGTTTTTTGGCCCTCTGCTCTGATATCACTTTAGGTGACTCAGTGCCAATTTCTTTGCTTGATTATAGTCTGAGCCTGAGGATTGATACTTACATTATTCTCTGTTTAATTTTACCTCTTAATGAACAGGTTTCAAAATAAAAAATATATTTAAATATGGAGCTGCTACGATGGTGGAAACACTGTCTTGAACTCTTCTCTTCTTCCCCATATAGAGCTTTCAATTACAACCTGCAGAGTAAGCAATGCCAGCTGCTGCACTGGACCAGTCAGGAACTGAGCACAGAACGGCACAGACACAATCACATTGATCTGTATGAAAAGAAAGGTATGTCTCTCCCTGCAGACTCTGCCCATAGGCCTGGTCGCTCCCAAAAAAACAACTTCTTATTTCCAGAAAATCTGAGGAGTGCTGTGTTGGGAACTTACTAGATGTGGGAAGAGACAGAAACATGAGAGATAAAAGGCTGTAACAGTCATGCCTAGTCGCAATCTCCATTATGTGTGTATTAATAATAATAACAGAAACAGCAAATGTAGATAAAGGTAATGTAGTAGATGTAATATATTTGGCTTTTCAAAAGATTTTCAAAAAGTTACCATATAGTGGACTCACGTCTAAGCTCAGCCCACATGTAGTCGGGGGCAAGAAACTGAGTGGGTAGCAAGCTTGCTACAAAAGAGAAAACAGACAGTTTAAAGTAGTTACTTAGATTACTCATTATTCAGGGAGCAATGGATCCGCGTTTATACCACAGCATCCACCCGGACTCTTTCCCTTTGCCCAGATTTGCCTGGGGAATCTAATGATTCTACCAGCAGATTAAATTCCAAAGGAAGCTTCATGGGAAGAGTCCACACAAGGAATCCTAATTAACGTACCAAAGTTGAAAGGAACTCAGATTGGCTGGGAAGTGCTGGGAAGTGGTGTTCCACAAGGATCAATGTTGGGACCACATATCTTTAGGGCATGGTAGCTTTTACAGCCAGGACTTGGGCTCAATTCCAGCCTTGGTGATTGTCTATGTGGAGTTTGCACATTCTCCCTGTGCCTGCTTGAGTTTCCTCAGGGTGCTCCAGTTCACTCCCATAATCCAAAGATATAAGATTAGGAGGATTGGCCATGTTAAATTGCCTCTCAGTGTCAGCGGGGTTAGCGAAGTAAATATGCAAGGTTACAGGGATAGGGCCTGGGTGGGATTGTTGTCGTGCAGACTTGATGGGCCACATAGCCTTCTTCTGCATTGTAGGAATTGTATTCTATTCTTTTCTAACTTGAATCTTGAAATGAACATCCAATTTTGAAATCTGCGAAGGACATGACTTCAGATGAACTTTCAGGATGGGTGTCTAATTGCAAAATTGTCCTGGTGAAAGAAGTATTTAAGTGGAGTCGAGGAAGAAAAATACCTGGGGGTATAGAGACACAAGTCATGAAAAGTAACAATGCAAATGACTAAGCTTGAAAATGACTTCTAATTGACAAATTAATTTCAATGTCGATAAGTTCTTAAAAATTAATTCATGAGATGTGAGCATTGCTGGCCAGGCTAGCAGTTATTGCCCATCCCTAATTACCCTTGAGAAGGCAGCGGTGAGCCACTTTCTTGCAGAACTGCAGTCCTGAGGTGTAAGTACGCCCATAGTGCTGTTAGGAAGGGAGTTCTAAATTTTGAAGGAATGATGATACAGTGATGTAGTGGTACTGTCACTAAAGAGTAATACAGATACCCAAGATAATACCCTATGGAGCCGGTTTCAAATCCCACCACTGTAGCAATAAAAGTATCTGGAATTAAAAGTCTATTGATGATCATGAAACAATTATCAATTGTTGTAAAAACGCATCTTGTTCTCTAATGTCCTTTCGATAAGGAAATCTACCGTCCGTAGCTGGTCTGGCCTCACGTGACTTCAGAGCCACAGCAATGTGGTTGATTCTTAACTGCCCCCTGAAGTGGCCAAGCAAAACACTCAAAATATGCAACTGCTCCTAATAAAACACAAAGGAATGAAACTGGACGGACCACCCATAGGTACTGGAAATGACTATGACAAACCCAGCCCTGTCAAACCCATAATGTTCAACTAACATCTGGGGGTTTGTGCCAAAACTGGGAGAGCTGTCTCACAGAATAGTCAAGCAGCAACTTTACATTGTTATACTCACACAATCATACTTACAGATAATGTCCTGGATACCCCCATGTTACATATAGTTAGATGGGAATTGCCCTGGGAGTCCTCAACATCAACTTTGGACCCCATGAAGTCTCATGGCACCAGGTCAAACATGGGCAAGGAAACCTCTAACTGATTACCATGTACCCTCTCCCCCTTAGCTGATGAATCAGTATTCAAAAACCACTTGGAGAAAACACTGAGAATGACAAAGGCACAGAATATACCTTGGGTGGGGGATTTCAATGCCTATTATGAAGAGCTGGCTGGGTCCTAAGGGACAAAGTTGCTAGACTGAAATAGTGGCAGGTGGTGAGGGAATCAAGAAGAAAGAAAAACATACTTGACCTCATCCTCACAAACCTGCCTGCCGCAGATGTATCTGTCCATGACAGTAGTGACCACCGCACAGTCCTTGTGAAGTCCCATCTTCACATTGAGCATACCCTCCATTGTGTAATGTGGCACTACCACTGTGTTAGATTTCAAATAGATCTAACAGCTCAAAACTGGGCATTCATGAAACGCTGTGAGCCATCAACAGCAGCAGAGTTTGCAAAAATTGCTCTAGTGAACCAGATGGCATTTTACTACAATCCAGTCATTTAACAGTCACCAATACTGAGGCTAGATTTTTGTTCCTGATATTTATTAATTCATAGATGTTTATAATACAGAAGGAGGCCATTTGGCCCATCATGTTGATGCCGATCAACAAAGATCTGACTACACTAATTCCATCTTCCAGCACTTGGTCCATCGCCTTGGAGGTTACGGCAGCACAAGTGAATATTCAAATGCTTTTAAGTGTTACAAGAGTTCCTGACTCAACCACTCTTTCAAGCAGTAAGTTCCAGTCTCCCAGCATCCACTGGGTGAGGACGTTTCCCCTCAAGTCCCTCTTAGCCTTCGACCACTTACCTTAAATCTATTCCCCCTGGAAATTGACCCCTCAACTTAGTGAATTGAATTGAATTTCCAATCACTGCCTTGGTGGGATTCAAACTCAAGTTTCTGGGGCATTTGTCCAGTCCTCTGCCTTACTGGTTCACTGACATTACCACTGCCACCTTTGAGAGACTGCACACTTGAATATACAGTGACCGCATCAACGTTCAGGGAGACTCAATCCTCTGGCCTTTCCCCTTTATTAGAATAAACATGAGACTGGCATTCCATTCCAGTGGCTGTTCCTAACCTAACAATGATAGATACTCACCATAAAGAGCAGTATAATTGCTGTTCTGAAGAACAGTCACATTCAACTCAAAACATTAACTGTACAGATCAGCTGAGTGTTTTTCTGGCACTTTCTGTTTTTATTTCAGCATTATTTCTTGGAGCTAACTTGTACTTCATGTAGTTCTGTACTCCTTTGTCCACATTGTCTTTGTAGATTACGTACAAGGCTGCATTATGGACAGGGGAGTTACACACAGGGGACGTGTCTCCCACACCAAAAGTCAGAAGGTTTGCCAGCAATGGAGCTCCAATGTGCCTCATGAACACAGGTGGGGTATCTCTTTGATCTTTAAGTTCAGTTTGTGGTTTCTATTTGAAGCAATGGCCATCAGTTGTTCACTGATGGGAATGGTTTTGATATTGGAAAATATTCAGCTCTATTAATCAGTCCAAATAAAGATGGTGAGTGAACCTGCTCACTTCGGGGTATCATGCAGAGAAACCCCTTTCTCACTGAGATTACCAGGGAAGGGCATGGAAGAAATCTTCCTGGTATTGAGGTGTATGGTAAGCGGGCTAATCTAAGAGAATGGTTGAGCTAAGGAGGTGGGGGGCAATTGGTGTGGGACTTGGGGGGTGCTTTCTGGGGGGCAGGGCCTAGGGGGTGATCAGCAGGGGTGGCGGATCCCACTGCAACTTGGCATTGGGATTTGATTGGAGCGGACTGGAGGTGGGTAGTCAGCGTGGGTGGGGTCTGCCTGCAGGAGGAGTGGGGGAACCATTAACGCTGCAGGAGGGCTGGAGATTGGGGCAGGCCGGGACGATGTGGCGTGGGGAGTGGTTTGGGGTTGGCCCACGAATGGATGGGTGACCGTGATTGGGCCATGGGGGGTTGGGGGGCAGCACTATGGGGGTCCCAGGCTGGCCAGCAAACAAGAGACTGACACTTTGGGGCCACTGCACATGAACAGCGTCTCCAACTTGAATAGGCCCGTCCCCTGAAGTCGTGTGATATTCAGACTGGTGCCCTCTGCATTGTAGAGTGTGGGAAATTCTAGTTTGAACTCCCATTGAATAAACCAGTTTTCCTGTGAATTTTTCACTTAGAATTTTTCTGGGAGAACTGCCCCCTTAGAATTATTTTGGAGAATCCCCCTGCTGTATATGGGTCACTACCTGCACCTATTCCACACTGCTACACTGGGGCTGTGGGAGTGGCCGATGGTGACAGGGAGACTTAGCTTAGTGGTTATACCTCTGTCTCTAACTCAGAAGGTACCAGTTACAAATCACACTGTCTCAGTGTATAAGACCATGGAATGCTGCATTAGAGTCCAGCCGGATGCTTGAATCTAGTAGAAGTGAGTTGCTGGCTGGGCCAGCATTTACTGTCCCTAATTGTCCTTGAGGGGATTGTTAAGTCAACCACATTGCTGTGGTCTGGAGTCATGTGTAGGCAAGATGACAGGTTTCTTTCCGTGAGTGAATCAGATGGGTTACTGTGGCTTCATGGTCACCATTAGACTTTAAATTCCAGCTTTTTATTGAATTCAAGTTTCACTATCTGCAGTGGCAGGATTTGAACCTGGGGCTGCGATTCTCCCATTGCAACCCACAACTTTTCTGTTGGGTTGCGATGTGAGACGTGTGTCTCAGCCTTGAACAGGGATTTGCACATGCGCCGGGAATGCATGTGTATCTCCCTGAGCCAGTGAACAGTTGCCGGTCAGACCACACTGGAAACTGGCGGGAAGGCAACTAAGTCACTTAAGTCTTTTTTGCACATATTTGAAATATATTTATTAGCTCATTATCAGAACCTTTCAGATCCTCAGGTGGTCAAGCGACGGGGGGTGGGGGTGGTGCATTCTAGGCATGGGCACCCAGGCAGTGCCAGCCTGGTGGGCAGTGCCAAGGTGCTTCTGGTGCTGCCCAATGGGCAAATTGTCCATGCCCAGGGGCACCTTGGCATTGCCCACAAGGCATTGGGCAGAGCCAAGGGGGCGGGGCCTATGTGGGCAGGGCCTGGGACAATCGGTGGGGGATGGGAGCTGCCACTCTGTAGATAGGATCAGTCTAGGATGGAGGGAGGGCACGATTGGGGGTGGTCTCCCAGGGGGTCTGACCCAGGAGGGATCGGGCAGGGGTGAGGGGGTGTGTGGAGGGATTGCCACTGCTGGGGAGGCTGGACTGTGCATTAGGGCACTCTGGGACGGGGAGGGGGTTCAGGCTAGCCCGGGAATTGCCCGGGAATTGAGCCCTGGGGGGATGCTGGAGGGGTGGCACTGCAGACGTCCTGGGCTGGCCAGCGATAGGGGAGCCTGACAGATTGGGGCCACTGTGCATGTGCAAGGTTCCAGAACTGTCAAACTCCTGGCGTGAATAGGCCCCACACCACCTCCCCCCCCCCCCCTCCACCCCCGCCCCCCAGGTTTTCAATGAGGTTCGCGACTGGGGCCTCTGCAGTGTACAGAGCGGGGAGATTCGAGTGAGAAGCTAAGTGACAGAACAGTCGGGATTTAAAACTGTTCTCCCATCAATTCAGCACTTTCAGAAGAATTGCCCCCAGGATTTCCAGATTACTCTTCCAGTGACAATACCAATGTACCTCCACTACTTTGTGGGATCCCATACAACTCTACCACGATGTGGTACTAACCACCTTATTGATCTGTAAGAGGTTAGTTGCAGTTCTGGAAGTGGTGTTCACATCAAGGCCTGTCAGTCTACTAACCACTCTCCCACTGCTTCCCACTGTTTCCCAAGGCAAGATTGTGAAAATACAAAGGCAACAACTCCCTGTTAGACTGTTCAACGTCCTGTGACTCTTTCTATAGACTGTAAAGATACAAAATGATGGTGATTGGAGGGGATGGTGGGGGTGGAGGGATGTCGTTAAAAGTGCAGAGTTTCTCCAGGACGGAGATTTGGAATCTCTGCTCTCATATTTCAAGCTGTATATTTGTAGAAAACGTCTAATGTTTCGTTTGGGCTTTCACTTTTGAAAGACACACGCCAACTGAATTCCCAGAGAAAGGGTTGGATTTCAATTACTGCCGTAACCCTGACAACCATGAGAACGGCCCCTGGTGTTACACTACAGACTGGCACACTCGGCTGGAGGAATGTGACATCCCAAGATGCGACCAAGGTAAAACTCTCTTCATAGAATTCCAGCCACTTGATGGAGAGTGCCCACAGGCCCACCTCAAGGCCTATACCCATGCCAACGTGATGCAGTTTTGTGTACAACAACCTGCTGTTTGGCCTAGTCCACCAGGATGTGAGTTTTGGTAAAACGTCACAGCGCAGTGAGGGTTGCGGTCAAATATTCCAGATGACTAACTGACCTGAGGGATGAATATGCGCCGCAGCACTGCCACATTCTTTTACGTTATGGTAGCCCTGACCCAGTTCGCAAAACTTTGGGTGGCAAGTTTCTGCGTTCAAACACCACTTCAGGGCCTGAGTGCAAAGTATCAAGGCTGAAGTTCCAGTCTAGTACAGGCACATAGTTAGAGGTGCTGTCCTTTGGATGAGGCTTTCAACTAAGACCCCTCTGTTTCCATGGTTCAATGGGAAAGATCCCATGGTACTGTTTTGAATAAGATTTGGGAGTTATCCCTGGTGTTCTGGTTGAAATTTGTTTCTCAATCAACATCACAAAAAAACTCATTATTCCATTGCTATTTATGTGAGCTTGCTATGCGTAGATTGGCAGTTAGGCGTCCAACGTGACAACACAGAAAATTTCATTGGCTGCAAAGCACTTTGAGATATTCACTGGTCATGAAAAGTGCTATAAAAATGTAAATTTTTCTTTAAAGTTGCCTGCCAGGCAATCAGAATTCTTTCATAGGATATGAGTGTCACTGTTGAGGCCAGCCTTTATTGTCCATCCCTAATTACCCTTGAGAAGATGGTAGTGAGTTCCCTTCTTGAAACGCTGTTATCCAAGTTACGTAGGTACACCCACATTGCTGTTAGGATGAGAATTCCTGGATTTTGTCCCAGCAGCAGTGAAGGAACGGTGATATATTTCCAAGTGAGGATGGTGAATGGCCTGGGAGAAACATGCAGGTGATAGTGTTCTGATGTGACTCCTAGCTTTGTCCTCCTAGGCGGTAGAGGTCATGGGTTTAGAAGGTGCTGTTAAAGGAGTCTTGGTGAGTTACTGCAGTGCATCTTGTAATTGGTACACACCACTGCCACTGTGCATTGGTGATGAAGGGATTGAATTTTTGTACAAGGGTTAGTAATCAAGTGAACTGATGCTTCCTGGATGGTGTCAAGCTTCTTGAATGTTGTTGGAGCTGCATTCATCCAGGCAAGTGGAGAGTATTCAATCATATTCTTGACTTGTGGATGGTGGGCAGACTCTGGGGAAGCAGGAGATGAGTTACTCGCTGCAGAAACGCTAGTGCGGAACTTTCTGTGCAACCTACTGTGAAATGCATGGTGGTGAAGAATGGTTCGCCATGGTCAGCAGTGGGATCTTCTGGTTCCATTGTTGTCAATGATATTTCTGGTTGAATGCCGGGAAACCTGTGGTGTGGGTGTGTCATCAGTGGTTCCGGAAGATCCTGCCAGCCTGAAAAGTTGGAAATCCTGCAGTTAGCCTCTGATCTACTCTTGTAGCCACAGTATTTATATAGCTGATCAATAGTTTCTGGTCAACGGAACCCCCAGAATGTCAATAACATTAAGAGCTCATTGATCTAACCTGGTTTGGAATTCAGTAAAGCAAATGGATATATTCCTGTGTGAGGCTCAATTGATAACATTCTCGCTTCTGAATCTGAAGGTTGTGGATTCAATACCCACCCAGCACCTTGGGCACAATATCCAGACTGGCTCTCCATTGCAGTAATGAGGGAGTGCTGCACTGTCGGAAGTGTTGTCTTTCGGGTGAAGAGGAGGTGTTCTCCCCATTGTCCTGGTCATTATTTCTCTCTCAATTAGCATTTGATAGACAGGTTACCTGGCTATTTTTTTCATTCCTGCTTATGAGGTCTTGCTGAGTACCAAATTGGTTGTGACAGTTTCTACATTACAACAATAATTTTTTAAAAAATTAATAGTTCATATAATGTATTGAAATTATGGGGTCATACATGGTACTGTTGCAATCAAACTAATCCATGGTTCAACAATTTCAATAAATATTTCAATATATTTATTGAAATTGGTCTCTTCCCATTGTTCAATTTTTGTGTAATTTAGTGATAACCTTTGGGACAAAGATTGAAAAAAATTAAGGCACTTGATAGGATTTTCAGTGTCCTGCAGTGGCAGAAACAGCCCACAATTGGCTGGTTGCTGTCAACGTGGTTTCTGAAAATTCTGGCCATTATTGACAATGTTGTTACTTTAAAAGTAAACTTCCTGGGCATTTGTATTTGCCGTGATTCTACTGTGAATCCTTTATAAATCACTGCTTTGGCTCAGCTCAAATACTCTGACTGATTCTGGACTCTACACCTCAGGAAGGATGTTAAGGTCTTAGAGAGAGTACAAATGATACAGGAAATGAGGAGTTTCATTTACGTGGAGAGACTCAGGATGTTGAGATTATACTCCCCAGACCGAAGATGGTTCAGGGGAGATTTAATTGAGATGTTCAAAATTATGAAGGAGAAAATAAGGAGAAATTATTTCCTCAGATTTAAATAGATGAACTTCACATGGTGAATCCCTTATCTTAATGGGGGGGGGGGGTGTGTTAAAGAGTCAGATCACTGGCAGGTTGGGAAAAACAGTGCCTTGAATGAAGGAATCCTCCTTGTTGATGAGTGAAGATTGACACTGAAGAGCAAACAGCCAAGTATAATCTTCAATAACGAGCAATAGTTGGATCTCCACTTGCTGATGAGATGGGGAGAGAGAATCACCATCATTTTTCAGCAAATAGGATCTCAGAAACATCTTCTGAAGTTGCCTGACATGTGTATTTATCTGTTTCTTTGCTCAGTTGTATGTCAGTACTGCAACGGTGAGGATTACAATGGCGTCGTAGACCGCACTGAGAATGGGAGAGAGTGTCAGCGCTGGGATCTCAGTTATCCACACTCACATAAATACCAACCAGAGAAGTACGTGGCTGTTACTCTTCAAAGCAAGCAGTAGAAACTTATCACTGCGGCATGTGGTGGCAAATTAGAAGCTCAATGCTGTGACATAACAGCAACAATGCAGGAAGATGTACCCACTGCTGTCACTAGGATATATGACAGTGTTGTCCTGCAATGTTGGCAGAATGACAGATGATGGATGGCTCTGCTGCCAACCTTCACTTCTTTCTGCAAGTCTCTGCTTTCACTTCCTGCCTTTCTGGTACAACAATGACTGGAATTTAATGCTGCAGGGTTCAACCCATCTCGCCATGCCAACGGTTCTTGTGTGTAGATCCCCACATTCCTCTTCCAATCCACTGAGTAAATTCTGGGGATTTTATTCCCCTTGAGCTGAAGCTGAAACTTTTTTCCTTTTTTAAAGACGGGGATTTGAAACCAGGACCAATCACAGCAGAGAATGAAGGAGAGGATGGATGGTGAGGCCTATCACACACTTGTATCAGCACCTCTCCCAGTGCCACTCCTTCAGGCCTTTCCATATCTGACTGGCCATGTGTAATGGCAGGGGAGATTCATGGCCTGATCTCCCAGTCAATGTCTTTCCTGTCCACCACTGCCCAATGCTGGGCAGAAAGATAACGCTGGGTTCCAGGAGTGACAGGAACAACTCTGAGGCTCCTCGTGGAGGGAGAGGACTGTATAGTCTACTCTTCCTCCACAACTTCACACTTATCTTGCTTTGACATCTGCTGAAACTGACTGGGTCATTTGTACCTCTTTAGCTGCCTGACTACTTCTGCCGGGGTTTCAGAGTGAGTTATCAGTGAGATCCCTCTTAAGCAATATGAATGCAACCAGGACCTGCCAGATAAATTGATGAAAACAGAGTTCAACCTGTCGGTCTTAGTGGCTCTCTCAAGTTTTTGTGCACACTAGCATAGCTGTCGATGTCCCAGGAGCACGTTCATTATCTCATCACATCAACGTGCAATCCCTAAGGAAGGCCCACACTAATAGACTTGCAGAGTCAGTGCAAAAAAGGCCCTTCGGCCCATCAATTCTGCATCAACAATAACTACCACTAAAGGCACACTCATCCCATTTTCCAGCGCTTGTCCCATAGCCTTGAATGTTATGATGCTTCAAGTGCTCATCCAAACACTTTTTAAAGATTGTAAGGTTTTCAGCCTCCATTACTTTGCCAGGCAGTGCGTTCCAGATTCCACTACCCTCTGAATGAATTTTCTTTTCTCAAATCCCCTCCAAATCTCGTGATTGACCCCTCAACCAAGGGGAACAGCTGCTTCCTATTCACCCTGTCCATACTCCTCATTATCTTATACACCTCAATTATATCCTGCATCAGCCTTCTCTGCTCCAAAGAAAATAATTCAAGCCTGTTGAGTCTCACCCTATAGCTCAAATGCTTCATCTCAGGTAACATCTTGGTGAATCTCCTCTGTACCCCCACTAGTGCTATCATACCCATCCTATAATGAGGTGACCAGAACTGCACGCAGTACTCCAGCTGTGGCCTAATCAACATTCAGAACTACTCCAACATTATCTCATTGCTCTTATACTCTGTGCCCTACTAATAAAAGCACGTGTCCCATTTGCTTCTTAACAATGCTACTCATCTACTCTGCTGCCATCAGGGATCTGTGCATAAGTATCCCAAGATCTTTCTGTTCCTCTGAGTTTCCTATTGTCCTGCTATTCATTAAATACTTCCTTGTCTTGTTACTTCTTCCAAAGTGTATTAACTCGTACTTATCAGCGTTAAATATCATCTGCCACTACTCTACCCATCTGACCCACCCATATATATCTTCCTGTAACCTGTGACCACCTTATTCACTATTAACCATTTACCAATCTTGATGTCATCTGGAATTTGCTTATCAATCTCATCCACATTATCATCTCTATCATTTATGTATATAACAAACAGTAAAGGTCCCAAAACTGAACCTTGTAGTACACCACTGGGCACTGGCTTCTAGTCACTCAAACAGTCTTCTACCACCATCCTTTCCATCCTGTTATACTGTTGTGTGCACGATTTTGGGATAGATTTGAATCTAAGTAAAAGACAAGGGTGCCAAATCATTGGACAACTCCCACCAGCTCATTTTCCCATCATCATAATTAAGATAAGGCATTTTTTTGTCATTCTTGGTACAAGCCTAGTTCCTAATGCCATTATGGTTCCTCTCTCTTCTGATGGATCAAGGTATCCCGAGAAAAACTTGGATGATAATTATTGTCGCAATCCTGATGGCTCCCTTCGGCCCTGGTGTTATACTGTTGACCCTAATGTGGAGCGTGAATATTGCAACATAAAGAAATGTGGTGAGTGAAGCTACTGTAATTCAAATTACATAAATTACATCTTTTTCATATATTGCTCTTGGACAAGAATTTCAGCTCTTTTCCCCGGAGATGCTCGGGTATAAACAATGGCAGCCCTTCTCTTCTCATCAAAGCAACTATTCCTGATTATATATGATTAAGTATTGAGCTCAGGATAGCTGTTCAACCATGGAGGGCATCACAGGCAAGTCTGATCCAATCCTCACGTGTGTGCTTTCCATCAGAAGGTGCTGGATAACTAGGTGAGAACATCTTGGTGATCCAATTGGAGATCATAAGAACATAAGAACATAAGAAATAGGAGCAGGAGTAGGCCATCTAGCCCTTCGAGCCTGCCTCGCCATTCAATAAGATCATGGCTGATCTGTCGTGGCTCAGTTCCACCTTCCCGCCCTCTCCCTATAACCCTTAATCCCTTCTCTTATCAAAAACCCATCAACCCGCTTCTTAAAAATATTTAGCGAGGCAGCCTCCACCACTTCAACGGGCAGAGAATTCCAGAGATTCACCACCCTTTGAGTGAAGAAGTTCCTCCTCAACTCTATCTTAAACCGCCTCCCCTTTATCTTGAGGCTGTGCCCCCTAGTCCTACTGTCTTTTTTGAGCGGGAAGAGTCTCTCCACCTCTATCCTATCCATCCCATTCATCATCTTATACGTCTCAATGAGATCTCCCCTCATTCTTCTAAACTCTAACGAGTACAAGCCTAGTTTATTCAGCCTCTCCTCATAGCTCAATCCCCTCAACTCCGGTATCAGCCTAGTAAACCTCCTCTGCACTCCCTCCAGGGCCAAAATATCCTTGCGCAGGTGCGGCGCCCAAAACTGCACACAGTACTCCAGCTGCGGCCTCACCAATGCCCTATACAGCTGCAGCAAGACCTCCCTACTTTTATATTCAATCCCCTTCGCTATGAAGGCCAGCATCCCATTCGCCTTCCTGACCACCTGCTGCACCTGCAAGCTGGGTTTTTGCGACTCATGCACAAGGACCCCGAGGTCCCTCTGCACCGTCGCCTGCTGCAGTTTTTCGCCCCGTAAGTAATAGTCCTTCCTACCAAGATCAGGTGACTTGAGTCAAGGACAGAGTTGAATATGCTGGCCTGTGTGGCTCAGTGATATACTGGGCCAGACCCATGTCCAGTGATGCACTGGGGAAATATTCATAACTTTTAACAATTTGGATGGTAGCAACATGGTGGGAGAAGGTCTTGTGGCGCAGTGGGTAGCATTTTGGCCTCTGAACCAGAAGCCCCAGATTTGAGTTCCACTCTAAGACTTGATGACCAAGAACAATGTATTGATAATGCCACGATACATATTGAGTATAGACTTGTAAATTCCTCTGACACACACCAGTGTCTGGCAGCAAGAATAGGAGTGATTCCTGGTCAGCTACATTGGAATGGCACCTCTCAAGCTATAGCTTCCGCCTTTAGGCTAATGATCTGTTCCAAGGAAAAGCGTGCTACTGAAAAATATGTTGAAAGATGTAGGAAGTTGACTAAGTCTAAATTTAACATTGCCACCTTTTCTAATGGGACTCCCAACCTTTTCTCCAACCCCTAAACCCCTCTAATGTAAAAGGAGAAGGGACAATAAATTAAACCACAAATTATTGCAGGTGCTGGAGGCCCGAAACAAATGTGGTCTTTTTTGTGAATAACTGGATAATTGTTGCTCACATTTTGTTTGTTTGTGCTTTTGCTTTGATCCAATAGAAGGGAAACATGAGCTGAAAGACGTGGAGATTACCAAAACATGTTTCAAACATAATGGGATAGGATACAGAGGAAGAATAAGCCAAACTTCAGCTGGCAACATCTGTCAACGTTGGGATCAGCAGCACCCACATGCTCACGAGTTCACACCTGAAAACTATCCTTGCAAGTATGGAACAATGCAAGCCTTCAGCTACTACTGACCTGTGTCAATTGAAGTAAAAAGCAGTCACTATATATTGCAACGGCAAAATGGAAGATATGTTGGAGATCTGTAGTATAAACAGCAAAGACAGGAAGTACACAGCAGGGTATGCACATCTGTACAAGGCCAATGACCTTTCATCAAAAATAAACGTTGTTAGAGATTAAACAATCATGACAGATCAGTGCCTCCAAGATGTCTTCCTATTTTATTACTCGAGGAAATTGGCCACACTCTAAATTTTCCCATCCTGTCTGCGACGATGCCCACTGCTGGTGAGACACAAAAATCCTAGCCTCTGATATTGAACAGATTATAGTAAGAAGTCTCACAACATTAGGTTAAAGCCCAACCGATTTATTTAGTAGCACAAGCCACAAGCTTTTGGAGCACTACCCCTTCATCTTGACTCACGTCTTGAAGGGGCAGTGCTCTGAAAGTTTGTGGCTTGTGCTATCAAATGAATCTGTTGGACTTTAACTTGGTATTGTGATACTCCTTACTGTGCTTACCCCAGTCCAACACTGGCATCTCCTCATCTTGAACAGGTTATCCCAGGTCACTTCTACCACCAAACACATCTTCCTCTCCCCTTGGACTGTCACATTGTCTGCATCTCTGCAATACTCCTCTACATCTGTTCTTTCTCACATTATCCATTATCTCTCTCTATTCTCTCTCTAATTGTTAGCTGTCTCTCTTTCCACTAGCTCTTTTTCACAATTAACTGTGTCTTTCTCTATCTCGATTAACTGCCTCTCTATCCATTAACTGTCTTGAGCCAGTGTTTTTCGTTTTTTGCTCCAATAATTTTAGTTTTTAGAAGGGAATCACAGAATCCCTACAGGGTAGAATGAGGCCATTCAATCCATCGAGTCTGCACCGACTCCCAGGCCTATCATCCACCCAATTCCTGTAACCCCACACATTTTATGACTTATGTAACCTACACATATTTGAACATCAAGGGGCAATTTAGCATAGGAACCATAGAACCATAGAAAATTACAGCACAGAAACAGGCCTTTTGGCCCTTTTTGTCTGTGCCGAACCATTTTTTGCCTAGTCCCACTGACCTGTACTTGGACCATATCCCTCCACACCCCTCTCACTCATCCAAGCTTTTCTTAAATGTTAGAAGTGACCCCGCATTTACCACTTTATCCAGCAGCTCATTCCACACTCCTACACTCTCTGCGTGAAGAAGCCCCCCCTAATACTCCCTTTAAACTTTTCTCCTTTCACCTTTAACCCATGCCCTCTGGTTTTTTTCTCCCCTAGCCTCAGTGGAAAAAGCCTGCTTGCATTCACTCTATCTATACCCATCAAAATCTTATAGCATGGCCAATCAACCTAACCTGCACATCTTTAGACTGTGGGAGGAAACTGGAGCACCTAGAAGAAACCCATGCAGACATGGGGAGAATGTGCAGATTCCACACAGATGGTGACCTGAGGCTGGAATTGAACTCGGCCACTGGCAATGTGAGGCAGCAGTGTTAACCACTGTGCCACCATACCGCCTGAAGATTGATGTTACTGTTATGTTTGTTTTAAGTTCTTAAGTAACCTTCGCTCTTTGAACATTTAACCATAATTCCTTAACTTAGTCAATCCATTAGCGGTGCCATTGCTGATTCACCATGATGCTAAACATGTTCCAATCTCATTGGCATAAATTCTGCAGTGGAGCATTGGACAACACAATGGTTTAAGAAATGGTGTTTTTGCCATAATGACAGTTCAGGAAGTTTGAGCCAAATTAACTTCCTCTTTGTATTTCAAAGTTGAACTGATAGTGTTTTTCACAGCTGCAGTCCAGATAAAGCAATACACAGTGACAGGAATACATTTCTGAAACAATCTCTATAAAGGAATACCTTTCATATTAAATCCATTAACCTCCAGTTTATAATGTTGTTCACTGTTAAATCTACAATTACTGATTTGGAGCAATGATTTAAACTGAACCTGCTTTACTGTGAAACACATTCACTATAATGGCCCTGCTCACACTATCTGTTCCTTGTGTTTGGTTCCATAGTAGCAGAATATAAAACTTTTGGCTTCAAATCCCACTCCAGGGGGATAACACAGTCCTAATGCTATTTTTTTTCAAAAATATACTTTATTGATAAAATTTTAAAAATACATTATGAAATGTTTCAAGATAAAAATGACAGAAATTATGGAATTACATGTCTCCATAAAGTATATCCCACTCTTAGCTACAATTATAATTGTAATTCTTTTGACATTTTTAATGTACATTCTAGGTCAGGTATATAATCCAGTCCAATATTCCCAGTACAGGATCCAAACGGGCTGACAATCAGTGCGGGATTCCTTCCACCACTTCCGCACTGTTCCCCAAAGGGAAATATTGGGGTAAATTTTCTGGTCTCGCCTACTATGGAAAATTGATGGACCTCTTAAAGGTCCATTGATCTTGGGCAGGAACTTATGATCTTGGGGTGGCCGTGATTGGAAAATCCCAGCCTTTGTGTGCGTAAAGATGCACTAAAGTACGGTACTGTGGGAATGCAGTACTGTTGAAGCCATTGTCTTTGGAAGAGCTGTTAAACTAATCCTCTCAGGTGAATGTAGAAGGTCCTGTGGCACTTGGGTATTTCCCTGATCTCCAGTCAGTAACCCTCAACCCATATTACCAAAACACGCAGGCCAAAATTCTCCTGTCTCATTTCCCACGGGAATCATAGTGCATGAGACAGAAAACTTGGTGGATGATTTAATGGATGGGAATTTCTGTTCTTGGGATGTGTGCAGTTGAAGAATCCCACCTGATGATCAAATTTTCATATGTGGGATTTTGGTTTATGTAAATTAGCTGCTGTGTTTCCTATAATGCAACAGTGACTAAGCATCACTCCTTTGCTGTAAAATGCTTGGGGATGTCTTGAGATGGCCAACGTAATCAAACTGCATGTATGGTCCACTAATAATGAGGACGTTCCAGACCAGAATCTCATTTTTTGTTCCAGAGGGCTGAAGGAGAATTATTGCCGAAATCCTGATGGGTTAGAAGCCCCTTGGTGTTTCACAACAGATGAAGGGATCCGGAAGGCATTCTGTTTTCAACTGCAACGTTGTGACGATGACATTGAACCTGAAGGTAATATGATCTGAACAAATTAACAGCAATGAGGGATGTAGGTGTTACAGTAACTGACCAAGGGTGGACTATGATCGCGCTGAACAAGAATATTGGCTGAACAATGTCTGAGAGTGGACTGAGACAGAGGCAGAGCAAGGTGGACACAGACTTAGAGAGAGAAAGAGAAAAAAAACAGAGAGAGAGAGAGACACACACACAGTGAGAGCGAGGGAGAGATAGAGAGACGGGGGAGAGAGACAGAGGGTGGGGGGGGAGAGAGGGGAGGAGAGGGAAAAAGTGAGATAGAGACAGACAAAGGGTGAGGGAGAGAGAAACAGAGAGAGAGAGACACACACACACAGTGAGAGCGAGGGAGAGATAGAGAGACGGGGGAGAGAGACAGAGGGTGGGGGGGAGAGAGGGGAGGAGAGGGAAAAAGTGAGATAGAGACAGACAAAGAGTGAGGGAGAGAGAAACAGAGAGAGAGAGAGATGGAGAAGGAGAGCACTGACGAAGAGATACTTTGGGCCCCATTTTACCAATCAGAGCCTAAAGGCTGGATCCGAATGTAATATGGATCTGAGCCCGGAATTCCCGTTCCTGTACCAGCCACAGCCATCTCTCCCACACTCTTGCCCCTGCAGGGAAGAGTAATCTGTGGCTGGTAGTGTACCAGTGATGGTGTATCCCTTTACAGGCCCAGCTTGGTCCTTCTTCAGTGTCTCCTCTTGGAGTTGTCCCTCATCTTGTTGCAGGTTTTCATGTGGATCCCCTGTGGAATCGGTCAGTTCTGCTTCATCTTCTTAGTGAGGTATTGCTTGATCCTGAAGGTTTGGTGGGATGGCATGGCCACACATCCGAGAGGAGGGATTCGTTCCTCCGGTGGGGAGGAGGGATCATCTGCAGAGTGGCAGTGGACACCCCTCCACCTCAACCAGAGGTCCATCTGAGTTCCCTTCTTCTCCAGCAGATGGGATTTGATGGTAGAGTTGGGCGCGGGGTTCATTAAGTGCATGCTAATGCATCTAAATCGACAGACCGGATCCGTACCCAAATTGGGTGTCGGTAAAGTCGCGATCTGCTTGAATTCGGGTGCAGATTGTGTTAAAGGCGTGACGCCCGAATTTTGCGCCTGTTGTAAAATTGGGCCCTTTGTGTTTATTATAATTTTCTGTTTCTATTGTGAAAAGCAGACATCTCCTTCATGCTCTGGCCAATTGACCCTTCAACCAATATCACCATACCACATAATCTGTTCACAATCAGATTCAGTAAGACATCTCAACACCAGGTTAAAGCCCAACAGGTTTATTTGGTAGCAAAAGCCATTAGCTTTTGGAGCGCTATGCCTTCGTCAGGTAAGGAGCAGCACTCTAAAAGCTAATGGCTTTTGTTACCAAATAAACCTGTTGGACTTTAACCTGGTGTTATGAATCTTCTTACTGTGCCTACCCCAGTCCAACACTAGCAACTCCACATCATCACAATCAGATTGCCACTTGGCTGGCATGGTCATTATATCACGGGGGAGGGATTCCCCATCCCTTCCCGTTGATGTAACAAGGTTCACACTCACAATCAAAAGAATCTCATTTTAATGCATTTACACAAATTTTATAATCATTGGACACTCTTTGCCACATATTGACGCCTAGCTGTATTTTCAAATGTCAGCGAGATTTACAACAGATTCACACAGGTGTGAACCTGTCGGGATCCTCCACCGCCCCCAGGGCATAAAGGTGAGTATAGCCCCCAGGAGAGAGAGATATGGTCAGGCAGTGCCCTGGCATTGCCCCGGCACTGGCCCGGCACAGATTGATACCACACCAATCTAGCAGTGTCAACCTACCAGCTCCAACCCAGTGGCACTAGTGTGAATCTTGATGAAAAGCTGTAGCTGGACCCAGTGCCAGGGCAGACCCTAATGGGTGGAGGGTGGGGGGGGAGGTGGTTGATGCATTTATTTGTGGTGGGGGTGGGAGGGGGACGGTTAGTGGGTATGGGACGGTGGGGATGGCAGTGATGACTGTGTGGAGGAGAAGGGGTCTGATGCCGGAGATGACTGTTTGGGGTGGGGGCCAGGTAGTGGGCATAGGATTATTGGGGATGCTGACGATGTATGGCTGTGTGGGTTGGGGGGGGCGGCTGATGCTGGTGATGACTGTTTGAAGGAGGCTATTCCTCAGTCTGATTGGGCTCCGATCTCAGGGCAGTCGGATTTTCCTGGTGTAATTAGGCCCTGCCTCTCAACATGACAGTGTGAAGCAAGCCCCTTTTCCTGAAAAATTTCCATAAAGTCTGGAGAGAAACACACTGATTTTCAGTCAGATCCTGAGACTTTGCTATTTTTTGATCAGTATCTCCAAGGGCTAATCCTCTCCCAAAAAATTTCAAAATTATGTCAAATTTGCATAAAAACTAGAGTAAATCCCGCTACATTTTTCAGCGGGACTTTCAAGATGAATCTCCCACACTTTGTGCATCACAGAGAGCCCTAGTGTGAATCTTGATGAAATGCTGTAGATGTGGGGGTGGTGGCGGAGGGGCAGTGGTGGGTGGTGGGGGGCTGGCGCTGTTCCTGCTGGAGAGGCCGGGCACTGTGCATGTGCTGATCTGTCAGAGTGGAGATAGGCACATGTGCAGTAGCCCCACATTGCTGACCTTCTGATCGCTGGCCAGCACAACATCCACCCCCATACCCAACACTGCCCCACCATCCCCCCGGCCTGATTGCTGGCTTCCTGAACATCCCCCACCGTACCCCTAGCCCTCCCTGGCAGGCCAACCCCCCCAACCCTATCCTGATGGCCAGTCCCAATCAGAGCCCTTCCTTCCCTCTGACATTAAGCCAAAGTGCAGAGTGGCAGCAGAACCTCCCCCCCCCCCCCCATGATCTTACCCCTGCAATGGCTCTGACCCTATTGGCCCTGCTCCCCTCTGACCCTGCCCCTGGAGGTGACCTTGGGCATTGCCACTTTGCCCCTTGGGCAATGCCAAGTGCCAGGCTGGCAATGTCCAGATGCACCAAGCCCATTTACTCCTGACCTCTGGGTGCCTCTGCGGTGCCCCCCTGCCCCATCACTCCAGAGGGGTTGGGCTGCCAGCTGTCTGTTAGTGGGGAGCTGTTGTAAACCCTGTTGGAGTGAAACCACTCCTGGTGGGTGGAGGGAGGCTAGCGGACCCGGAGACCTCAGTCCCAGGCCTGCTAATCAGATTCAAAACAGTATTTAAATATGGAGATCAGCTCCACTCCAATTTCTGGCACGGAGCTGACAATTTCGGAAATCTGGCAGTTGGAGACATGCGGAGGATGTGGCGCCCAGCGGGAAGCCCAGTACATGGCCTCCATTTATGCAGCTTATGCTTTAGCAGTGCAGCAGGCTGGGAGTGTCACCCTCTATGTCCATGCTGGCTTCTGCTAGATTACTGGTGTACTTAGTCCACTATCATGTGGCTTTGTCCATCATACTGGAGATAGTACAGTTTTTAATAGTGTTTTTACTTCTCGTTCCTTGACCTTCAGGGTTGGTTTTACACTTTCCAATCTTATTTTTGCCTTCTCCCATCTGCTTTATTCCTCTCCTTTGTTTTGGTTTCACTGTTGACAAGGTCTGTCTCTTTTAGTTTCTGTAATCCTGCTATTCATGGCTACGTTATCCACTCTCTGCTTGGAAAATGTAATGGCTTTTCCTTGCAACACCTCTTTTCCATTCAGCTGGTTTTTCAACCTAACAATACTCATGTTCATCTTATCCTTCAACTGGATATGTGGTGAAAGTGATCAAGAACTCTTTTTTTGACAGTCCAGTTGGAGGTGTAATTTCTTTAATCTTCGTTGCTTCTGTACACCAGAATTCATAGAATCATAGAATCCCTACAGTGCAGGAGGAGGCATTCGGCCCATCAAATCTACACCAACCATAATCCCACCAAGGTCTATCCCTGTAACCCCACATGTTTACCCTGTTTAACCCCTGACACTAAGGGGCAATTTTTCATGACCTATCAACATAACCCACACGCACATCTTCATCTTTTCCTTTTCCTGCTCTGATCTTTCACTTTGCAGTTGGAGCTCTACATACTTTAGCACTTTTTCCACACACTCACTCTTTTCACAAATAGCATTAACAAACTTGCCGTCTATTACCTCATATTACCTTTCAATGAATTGTTCCTCTAAATTTTATTCAAGTGTTCAATTGTTTTGTCCTGCTCTGAAGTCTCTTCCTTCCTTTCACCAAATACGTTCAAGAATTATATTATATATTGAATGTTACTAAGTCTTCTCTCTCAACAGTTCTTCAGTTTGCTCCAAGTAACACTAAATTTATTTTGCTTTCTCTTTGTAATTTTCCTGAGAAACAAACTTTGAATTGAGGGATGGTTGTGTAATGTGAATGTCCTTCACTAGGTTTTATTTTCTTTGCAAAGCTCAATTGTTTTAAAATCCCTATAGTGCAGAAGCAGGCCATTTGGCCCATTGAATCTGCACCAACTTTCCAAAAGATTATCTTACCCAGGCCCACACTTTGCCGTATCATTTTAACCCCACATATTTAGCAAGACCAATCCACCTAACCTACACATCTTTGGAGTGTGAAAGGAAACCAGAGCACCCAGAGGAAACACAAGTACACATGGGGAGAACATACAAGCTCCACACTATCTGTAGATTCCCTCCATCCTTGATTGCCACCGTAGCAAGGTTCCTTCCATCCTCGATCGCTCTCCCTTGCAAAGTGCAGAGTTCTCTCCTTCCTCGATTGCCCCCCACCTGCAGAGATCTCTCTCTCCTACCCCTGTGGAACTCCCATTCCCTCCCGCACTCTGTCATAGCACCAAGCCACCCTGGCTGTGACTGGAAAATCACTGCCCTGGCACAGTTATGGTGCCCTGTGGGCATTGCCAGGATGCCAGATGGGTAATGCCAGGATGTCAGGTGGCTAGTGCAGGGTGGCATGTGGGCACTGCCCCTAGGGCATTTCCCAGCTCTGCCCCTGACCACCCAATGGCTTCAATGGCCTCCGATCTCCCAGCAAGGCCCATCACATCTCATCTGTGATTCTTGCCGATGAGAACCTCGACCGGCGAGCAACTAAGGTCAAGTGAGCCCCGCCAATAGCGTCTAGGACTTGTTAATGACATTTAAATGATGTTGTTAATATTTAAGGTGAAAAGCCGATTTTATCGGCAAAACAGTACTGATATGATCGAGGGAGACTAGAAACAGGTCGTGTTTCTCATTTTTTGTTCTCACTTGGTTGTATCACTTTGCCTTGGGTAGGATGATGTCATAAGATTGCAACTCCTAATGTTTTTCCAGCAATGCATATTGACTCTTCAAAGAATCTTTCGAGGCAGCAACTTCTTTGAGTATATTTTCTATCTGCTGTTATTCCTGTCTATACTTCTGGTTGAGTTCTTCCAACTCAGTACTGAGACAAATATTTTCCCGCAGAATAGCTTCATTTCCTTTTTGCAAGTTTTCTTTTTTTTAGGGTCACATCAGATAGCTTTCCATCATTCACAGCCACCTGCTCACTCTGCCCTGCTACCAGTTGTTGTTTCGGTAATGTGTCAACAGTTTCAAAAGCTCTATTTGTGCCTTGCTTGGGTAATGTCTCCCTTACCCTGGGGTCTCCTCGCTCTTTGGCACTCTGTTGGGGGTGTTCTATACATTCTTTTAAGGGCTGCATTCTCTACAACTTGGAGTTTAAAATAGTTGTCAAAGGCTTTTAATGCCTCACCAAATGTGGTTGGGGTTTCCTTTATCCCTTGGCTCATGATTACATTGTCAACCACTTCACCAAGTAAGTATAAGAATGTATCAACTTGCACTTCCTCTCATGAGTGTCACCTGACACTCTGAAAGCTTGTGCTACCAAATAAACCTGTTGGACTTTAATTGTGAGACTTTTTACTGTGCCCATTCCAGTCCAATGCTCACATCTCCACATCATGACCTGTTGTATTCTGGTAACTTAAAAATATTCTTTTGATGACACTCAATGTTGTGTCTGCATTGGTCCTTGCATGAGCTTAATTTGGTTTGGTAGTTTTGATTTACTGTCTGTGGTTGCTGTTTAACTCTGATGGCGTCAACAGTAACAGTTTTTTAAAGAGTTTTCCCACACTTGTTGGGTTTTAGCGATTCCTGCGATGATCACCATCTCAAACTCTAACAGCTTTATTTTCCACAGCAATTTATTCAGTCAATAATTTTCAGCCTATCCTGTGACAGTAGATGATTGGGGTTTCAGATGTACAATCATCAATTCCTGGTTTTAGTTAAACTTTTTAACCCTTATTATTTTTTTCTTTTAAATGAGCTCAACGAACACAGGCAGTGGAACAAGTCCGAGACTAAGGTGGCCGTGGTCATTCCAGAAAGGGGCCACTATAATTCTGGAAAAAGGTCATGGTGATTCCGGAATGGAGCCGTGGTGGGTTTGGAGAGGGTCCTGTGGTGGTTTTGGAGAGGGGGCCGTGGTGGTTTTGGAGAGGGGCCCGTGGTGATTTTGGAGAGGGGGCCGTGGTGATTTTGGAGAGGGTCCTGTGGTGGTTTTGGAGAGGGGCCGTGGTGGTTTTGGAGAGGGGCCCGTGGTGATTTTGGAGAGGGGGCCGTGGTGATTTTGGAGAGGGGGCCGTGGTGGTTTTGGAGAGGGGCAGTGGTGGTTTTGGAGAGGGGGCCGTGGTGGTTTTGGAGAGGGGGCCGTGGTGGTTTTGGAGAGGGGGGCCGTGGTGGTTTTGGAGAGGGGGCCGTGGTGGTTTTGGAGAGGGGGCTGTGGTGGGTTTGGAGAGGGGGCCGTGGTGATTTTGGAGAGGGGCCGTGGTGGTTTTGGAGAGGGGCCCGTGGTGGTTTTGGGGAGGGGCCCGTGGTGGTTTTGGAGAGGGGGCCGTGGTGATTTTGGAGAGGGGGCCGTGGTGATTTTGGAGAGGGTCCTGTGGTGGTTTTGGAGAGGGGGCCGTGGTGGTTTTGGAGAGGGGGCCGTGGTGGTTTTGGAGAGGGGGCCGTGGTGATTTTGGAGAGGGGGCCGTGGTGGTTTTGGAGAGGGGCCCGTGGTGGTTTTGGAGAGGGGCCCGTGGTGGTTTTGGAGAGGGGGCCGTGGTGGTTTTGGAGAGGGGGGCCGTGGTGGTTTTGGAGAGGGGCCCGTGGTGGTTTTGGAGAGGGGGCCGTGGTGGTTTTGGAGAGGGGGCCGTGGTGATTTTGGAGAGGGGGTCGTGGTGATTTTGGAGAGGGGGCCGTGGTGGTTTTGGAGAGGGGGCCGTGGTGATTTTGGAGAGGGGGCCGTGGTGGTTTTGGAGAGGGGCCCGTGGTGGTTTTGGAGAGGGGGCCGTGGTGGTTTTGGAGAGGGGCCGTGGTGATTTTGGAGAGGGGGCCGTGGTGGTTTTGGAGAGGGGCCCGTGGTGGTTTTGGAGAGGGGGCCGTGGTGGTTTTGGAGAGGGGGCCGTGGTGATTTTGGAGAGGGGCCCGTGGTGGTTTTGGAGAGGGGCCGTGGTGGTTTTGGAGAGGGGACCGTGGTGGTTTTGGAGAGGGGGCCGTGGTGATTTTGGAGAGGGGACCGTGGTGATTTTGGAGAGGGGCCCGTGGTGGTTTTGGAGAGGGGGCCGTGGTGGTTTTGGAGAGGGGACCGTGGTGGTTTTGGAGAGGGGACCGTGGTGATTTTGGAGAGGGGCCCGTGGTGATTTTGGAGAGGGGCCCGTGGTGATTTTGGAGAGGGGGCCGTGGTGATTTTGGAGAGGGGGCCGTGGTGGTTTTGGAGAGGGGGCCGTGGTGATTTTGGAGAGGGGACCGTGGTGGTTTTGGAGAGGGGACCGTGGTGATTTTGGAGAGGGGGCCGTGGTGATTTTGGAGAGGGGACCGTGGTGGTTTTGGAGAGGGGACCGTGGTGATTTTGGAGAGGGGCCGGTGGTGATTTTGGAGAGGGGCCCGTGGTGATTTTGGAGAGGGGGCCGTGGTGATTTTGGAGAGGGGGCCGTGGTGGTTTTGGAGAGGGGGCCGTGGTGATTTTGGAGAGGGGGCCGTGGTGGTTTTGGAGAGGGGGCCGTGGTGGTTTTGGAGAGGGGGCCGTGGTGGTTTTGGAGAGGGGCCCGTGGTGATTTTGGAGAGGGGGCCGTGGTGATTTTGGAGAGGGGGCCGTGGTGGTTTTGGAGAGGGGGCCGTGGTGATTTTGGAGAGGGGGCCGTGGTGATTTTGGAGAGGGGACCGTGGTGATTTTGGAGAGGGGCCCGTGGTGATTTTGGAGAGGGGCCCGTGGTGATTTTGGAGAGGGGCCCGTGGTGGTTTTGGAGAGGGGGCCGTGGTGGGTTTGGAGAGGGGGCCGTGGTGATTTTGGAGAGGGGGCCGTGGTGGTTTTGGAGAGGGGGCCGTGGTGGTTTTGGAGAGGGGGCCGTGGTGATTTTGGAGAGGGGCCGTGGTGATTTTGGAGAGGGGGCCGTGGTGGTTTTGGAGAGGGGGCCGTGGTGATTTTGGAGAGGGGACCGTGGTGGTTTTGGAGAGGGGGCCGTGGTGGGTTTGGAAAGGGGCCCGTGGTGGTTTTGGAAAGGGGGCCGTGGTGGTTTTGGAGAGGGGACCGTGGTGGTTTTGGAGAGGGGCCCGTGGTGGGTTTGGAGAGGGGGCCGTGGTGGTTTTGGAGAGGGGACAGTTGTGGTTTTGGAGAGGGGCCCGTGGTGATTTTGGAGAGGGGGCCGTGGTGATTTTGGAGAGGGGGCCGTGGTGATTTTGGAGAGGGGGCCGTGGTGGGTTTGGAGAGGGGGCCGTGGTGAATTTGGAGTGGGGGCCGTGGTGAATTTGGAGTGGGGGCCGTGGTGGTTTTAGAGAGGGGGCCGTGGTGGTTTTGGAGAGGGGCCCGTGGTGGTTTTGGAGACGGGGCCGTGGTGATTTTGGAGAGGGGCCGTGGTGGTTTTGGAGAGGGGGCCGTGGTGGGTTTGGAGTGGGGGCCGTGGTGGTTTTGGAGAGGGGGCCGTGGTGGTTTTGGAGAGGGGGTCGTGGTGATTTTGGAGAGGGGGCCGTGGTGATTTTGGAGAGGGGGCCGTGGTGATTTTGGAGAGGGGGCCGTGGTGGTTTTGGAGAGGGGGCCGTGGTGGTTTTGGAGAGGGGGCCGTGGTGATTTTGGAGAGGGGGCCGTGGTGGTTTTGGAGAGGGGGCCGTGGTGATTTTGGAGAGGGGGCCGTGGTGATTTTGGAAAGGGGGCCGTGGTGATTTTGGAGAGGGGCCGTGGTGATTTTGGAGAGGGGGCCGTGGTGATTTTGGAGAGGGGGCCGTGGTGGTTTTGGAGAGGGGGCCGTGGTGATTTTGGAGAGGGGACCGTGGTGATTTTGGAAAGGGGGCCGTGGTGATTTTGGAGAGGGGACCGTGGTGATTTTGGAGAGGGGGCCGTGGTGATTTTGGAGAGGGGGCCGTGGTGATTTTGGAGAGGGGCCCGTGGTGGTTTTGGAGAGGGGCCGTGGTGATTTTGGAGAGGGAGCCGTGGTGGTTTTGGAGAGGGGGCCGTGGTGGTTTTGGAGAAGGGCCCGTGGTGGTTTTGGAGAGGGGGCCGTGGTGGTTTTGGAGAGGGGGCCGTGGTGGTTTTGGAGAAGGGCCCGTGGTGATTTTGGAGAGGGGGCCGTGGTGGTTTTGGAGAGGGGGCCATGGTGATTTTGGAGAGGAGGCCGTGGTGATTTTGGAGAGGGGCCCGTGGTGGGTTTGGAGAGGGGGCCGTGGTGGTTTTGGAGAGGGGCCCGTGGTGGTTTTGGAGAGGGGGCCGTGGTGGTTTTGGAGAGGGGACCGTGGTGGTTTTGGAGAGGGGGCCGTGGTGATTTTGGAGAGGGGCCCGTGGTGGTTTTGGAGAGGGGCCGTGGTGATTTTGGAGAGGGGCCCGTGGTGATTTTGGAGAGGGGCCCGTGGTGATTTTGGAGAGGGGCCCGTGGTGGTTTTGGAGAGGGGGCCGTGGTGATTTTGGAGAGGGGCCCGTGGTGATTTTGGAGAGGGGCCCGTGGTGATTTTGGAGAGGGGCCCGTGGTGGGTTTGGAGAGGGGGCCGTGGTGGTTTTGGAGAGGGGCCCGTGGTGGTTTTGGAGAGGGGGCCGTGGTGGTTTTGGAGAGGGGACCGTGGTGGTTTTGGAGAGGGGGCCGTGGTGATTTTGGAGAGGGGCCCGTGGTGGTTTTGGAGAGGGGGCCGTGGTGGTTTTGGAGAGGGGGCCGTGGTGATTTTGGAGAGGGGGCCGTGGTGATTTTGGAGAGGGGGCCGTGGTGGTTTTGGAGAGGGGCCCGTGGTGATTTTGGAGAGGGGGCCGTGGTGGGTTTGGAGAGGGGCCCGTGGTGATTTTGGAGAGGGGGCCGTGGTGGTTTTGGAGAGGGGACCGTGGTGATTTTGGAGAGGGGGCCGTGGTGGTTTTGGAGAGGGGACCGTGGTGATTCCGGAAAGGGGCCCGTGGTGATTTTGGAGAGGGGGCCGTGGTGGTTTTGGAGAGGGGGCCGTGGTGGTTTTGGAGAGGGGGCCGTGGTGATTCCGGAAAGGGGCCCGTGGTGATTTTGGAGAGGGGGCCGTGGTGGTTTTGGAGAGGGGACCGTGGTGGTTTTGGAGAGAGGCCCGTGGTGGTTTTGGAGAGGGGGCCGTGGTGATTTTGGAGAAGGGGCCGTGGTGGTTTTGGAGAGGGGCCGTGGTGATTCCGGAAAGGGGCCCGTGGTGATTTTGGAGAGGGGGCCGTGGTGATTTTGGAGAGGGGGCCGTGGTGGTTTTGGAGAGGGGGCCGTGGTGATTCCGGAAAGGGGCCCGTGGTGATTTTGGAGAGGGGGCCGTGGTGGTTTTGGAGAGGGGGCCGTGGTGATTTTGGAGAGGGGCCGTGGTGATTCCGGAAAGGGGCCCGTGGTGGTTTTGGAGAGGGGGCCGTGGTGGTTTTGGAGAGGGGCCCGTGGTGGTTTTGGAGAGGGGCCCGTGGTGGTTTTGGAAAGGGGCCCGTGGTGATTTTGGAGAGGGGCCGTGGTGGTTTTGGAGAGGGGGCCGTGGTGGTTTTGGAGAGGGGCCCGTGGTGGTTTTGGAGAGGGGCCGTGGTGGTTTTGGCAAGGGGCCCGTGGTGATTTTGGAGAGGGGCCCGTGGTGATTTTGGAGAGGGGCCGTGGTGATTTTGGAGAGGGGGCCGTGGTGGTTTTGGAGAGGGGCCGTGGTGATTTTGGAGAGGGGCCGTGATGATTTTGGAGAGGGGCCGTGGTGATTTTGGAGAGGGGCCGTGGTGATTTTGGAGAGGGGGCCGTGGTGGTTTTGGAGAGAGGGCCGTGGTGGTTTTGGAGAGGGGCCCGTGGTGGTTTTGGAGAGGGGGCCGTGGTGGTTTTGGAGAGGGGCCCGTGGTGATTTTGGAGAGGGGGCCGTGGTGGTTTTGGAGAGGGGGCCGTGGTGGTTTTGGAGAGGGGGCCGTGGTGGTTTTGGAGAGGGGGCCGTGGTGGTTTTGGAGAAGGGCCCGTGGTGATTTTGGAGAGGGGGCCGTGGTGGTTTTGGAGAGGGGGCCGTGGTGATTTTGGAGAGGAGGCCGTGGTGATTTTGGAGAGGGGCCCGTGGTGGGTTTGGAGAGGGGGCCGTGGTGGTTTTGGAGAGGGGCCCGTGGTGGTTTTGGAGAGGGGGCCGTGGTGGTTTTGGAGAGGGGACCGTGGTGGTTTTGGAGAGGGGGCCGTGGTGATTTTGGAGAGGGGCCCGTGGTGGTTTTGGAGAGGGGGCCGTGGTGGTTTTGGAGAGGGGGCCGTGGTGATTTTGGAGAGGGGCCCGTGGTGGTTTTGGAGAGGGGCCCGTGGTGATTTTGGAGAGGGGCCCGTGGTGGTTTTGGAGAGGGGCCGTGGTGATTTTGGAGAGGGGCCCGTGGTGATTTTGGAGAGGGGCCCGTGGTGATTTTGGAGAGGGGCCCGTGGTGGTTTTGGAGAGGGGGCCGTGGTGATTTTGGAGAGGGGCCCGTGGTGATTTTGGAGAGGGGCCCGTGGTGATTTTGGAGAGGGGCCCGTGGTGGGTTTGGAGAGGGGGCCGTGGTGGTTTTGGAGAGGGGCCCGTGGTGGTTTTGGAGAGGGGGCCGTGGTGGTTTTGGAGAGGGGACCGTGGTGGTTTTGGAGAGGGGGCCGTGGTGATTTTGGAGAGGGGCCCGTGGTGGTTTTGGAGAGGGGGCCGTGGTGGTTTTGGAGAGGGGGCCGTGGTGATTTTGGAGAGGGGGCCGTGGTGATTTTGGAGAGGGGGCCGTGGTGGTTTTGGAGAGGGGCCCGTGGTGATTTTGGAGAGGGGGCCGTGGTGGGTTTGGAGAGGGGCCCGTGGTGATTTTGGAGAGGGGGCCGTGGTGGTTTTGGAGAGGGGACCGTGGTGATTTTGGAGAGGGGGCCGTGGTGGTTTTGGAGAGGGGACCGTGGTGATTCCGGAAAGGGGCCCGTGGTGATTTTGGAGAGGGGGCCGTGGTGGTTTTGGAGAGGGGGCCGTGGTGGTTTTGGAGAGGGGGCCGTGGTGATTCCGGAAAGGGGCCCGTGGTGATTTTGGAGAGGGGGCCGTGGTGGTTTTGGAGAGGGGACCGTGGTGGTTTTGGAGAGAGGCCCGTGGTGGTTTTGGAGAGGGGGCCGTGGTGATTTTGGAGAAGGGGCCGTGGTGGTTTTGGAGAGGGGCCGTGGTGATTCCGGAAAGGGGCCCGTGGTGATTTTGGAGAGGGGGCCGTGGTGATTTTGGAGAGGGGGCCGTGGTGGTTTTGGAGAGGGGGCCGTGGTGATTCCGGAAAGGGGCCCGTGGTGATTTTGGAGAGGGGGCCGTGGTGGTTTTGGAGAGGGGGCCGTGGTGATTTTGGAGAGGGGCCGTGGTGATTCCGGAAAGGGGCCCGTGGTGGTTTTGGAGAGGGGGCCGTGGTGGTTTTGGAGAGGGGCCCGTGGTGGTTTTGGAGAGGGGCCCGTGGTGGGTTTGGAGAGGGGCCCGTGGTGGTTTTGGAGAGGGGGCCGTGGTGGGTTTGGAGAGGGGCCCGTGGTGGTTTTGGAGAGGGGGCCGTGGTGGTTTTGGAGAGGGGGCCGTGGTGGTTTTGGAGAGGGGGCCGTGGTGGTTTTGGAGAGGGACCGTGGTGATTTTGGAGAGGGGCCGTGGTGATTTTGGAGAGGGGCCGTGGTGATTTTGGAGAGGGGCCGTGGTGATTTTGGAGAGGGGGCCGTGGTGGTTTTGGAGAGGGGGCCGTGGTGGTTTTGGAGAGGGGCCCGTGGTGGTTTTGGAGAGGGGGCCGTGGTGGTTTTGGAGAGGGGCCCGTGGTGATTTTGGAGAGGGGGCCGTGGTGGTTTTGGAGAGGGGGCCGTGGTGGTTTTGGAGAGGGGCCCGTGGTGGTTTTGGAGAGGGGGCCGTGGTGGTTTTGGAGAGGGGCCCGTGGTGATTTTGGAGAGGGGCCCGTGGTGGTTTTGGAGAGGGGGCCGTGGTGATTTTGGAGAGGGGGCCGTGGTGATTTTGGAGAGGGGGCCGTGGTGGTTTTGGAGAGGGGGCCGTGGTGGTTTTGGAGAGGGGGCCGTGGTGGTTTTGGAGAGGGGGCCGTGGTGGTTTTGGAGAGGGGGCCGTGGTGGTTTTGGAGAGGGGGCCGTGGTGATTTTGGAGAGGGGGTCGTGGTGATTTTGGAGAGGGGGCCGTGGTGGTTTTGGAGAGGGACCGTGGTGATTTTGGAGAGGGGCCCGTGGTGATTTTGGAGAGGGGCCCGTGGTGATTTTGGAGAGGGGCCCGTGGTGATTTTGGAGAGGGGGCCGTGGTGGTTTTGGAGAGGGGGCCGTGGTGATTTTGGAGAGGGGGCCGTGGTGATTTTGGAGAGGGGCCCGTGGTGATTTTGGAGAGGGGGCCGTGGTGGTTTTGGAGAGGGGGCCGTGGTGATTTTGGAGAGGGGCCCGTGGTGATTTTGGAGAGGGGGCCGTGGTGGTTTTGGAGAGGGGGCCGTGGTGATTTTGGAGAGGGGGCCGTGGTGGTTTTGGAGAGGGACCGTGGTGATTTTGGAGAGGGGCCCGTGGTGATTTTGGAGAGGGGGCCGTGGTGATTTTGGAGAGGGGGCCGTGGTGGTTTTGGAGAGGGGGCCGTGGTGGTTTTGGAGAGGGGCCCGTGGTGGTTTTGGAGAGGGGCCCGTGGTGATTTTGGAGAGGGGGCCGTGGTGGTTTTGGAGAGGGGGCCGTGGTGGTTTTGGAGAGGGGGCCGTGGTGGTTTTGGAGAGGGGGCCGTGGTGATTTTGGAGAGGGGGCCGTGGTGATTTTGGAGAGGGGGCCGTGGTGATTTTGGAGAGGGGGCCGTGGTGATTTTGGAGAGGGGCCCGTGGTGGTTTTGGAGAGGGGGCCGTGGTGATTTTGGAGAGGGGCCCGTGGTGGTTTTGGAGAGGGGGCCGTGGTGGTTTTGGAGAGGGGCCCGTGGTGGTTTTGGAGAGGGGGCCGTGGTGGTTTTGGTGAGGGGGCCGTGGTGGTTTTGGAGAGGGGGCCGTGGTGATTTTGGAGAGGGGGCCGTGGTGATTTTGGAGAGGGGCCCGTGGTGGTTTTGGAGAGGGGGCCGTGGTGATTTTGGAGAGGGGCCCGTGGTGGTTTTGGAGAGGGGGCCGTGGTGGTTTTGGAGAGGGGCCCGTGGTGGTTTTGGAGAGGGGGCCGTGGTGGTTTTGGTGAGGGGGCCGTGGTGGTTTTGGAGAGGGGGCCGTGGTGATTTTGGAGAGGGGGCCGTGGTGGTTTTGGAGAGGGGGCCGTGGTGATTCCGGAAAGGGGCCGTGGTGGTTTTGGAGAGGGGGTCGTGGTGATTTTGGAGAGGGGGCCGTGGTGGTTTTGGAGAGGGGCCCGTGGTGGTTTTGGAGAGGGGGCCGTGGTGGTTTCGGAGAGGGGCCCGTGGTGGTTTTGGAAAGGGGCCCGTGGTGATTTTGGAGAGGGGCCGTGGTGATTTTGGAGAGGGGGCCGTGGTGATTTTGGAGAAGGGGGCCGTGGTGATTTTGGAGAGGGGGCCGTGGTGGTTTTGGAGAGGGGCCCGTGGTGGTTTTGGAGAGGGGCCGTGGTGGTTTTGGCAAGGGGCCCGTGGTGATTTTGGAGAGGGGCCCGTGGTGATTTTGGAGAGGGGCCGTGGTGATTTTGGAGAGGGGGCCGTGGTGGTTTTGGAGAGGGGCCGTGGTGATTTTGGAGAGGGGCCGTGATGATTTTGGAGAGGGGCCGTGGTGATTTTGGAGAGGGGCCGTGGTGATTTTGGAGAGGGGGCCGTGGTGGTTTTGGAGAGGGGGCCGTGGTGGTTTTGGAGAGGGGCCCGTGGTGGTTTTGGAGAGGGGGCCGTGGTGGTTTTGGAGAGGGGCCCGTGGTGATTTTGGAGAGGGGGCCGTGGTGGTTTTGGAGAGGGGGCCGTGGTGGTTTTGGAGAGGGGGCCGTGGTGGTTTTGGAGAGGGGGCCGTGGTGGTTTTGGAGAAGGGCCCGTGGTGATTTTGGAGAGGGGGCCGTGGTGGTTTTGGAGAGGGGGCCGTGGTGATTTTGGAGAGGAGGCCGTGGTGATTTTGGAGAGGGGCCCGTGGTGGGTTTGGAGAGGGGGCCGTGGTGGTTTTGGAGAGGGGCCCGTGGTGGTTTTGGAGAGGGGGCCGTGGTGGTTTTGGAGAGGGGACCGTGGTGGTTTTGGAGAGGGGGCCGTGGTGATTTTGGAGAGGGGCCCGTGGTGGTTTTGGAGAGGGGGCCGTGGTGGTTTTGGAGAGGGGGCCGTGGTGATTTTGGAGAGGGGCCCGTGGTGGTTTTGGAGAGGGGCCCGTGGTGATTTTGGAGAGGGGCCCGTGGTGGTTTTGGAGAGGGGCCGTGGTGATTTTGGAGAGGGGCCCGTGGTGATTTTGGAGAGGGGCCCGTGGTGATTTTGGAGAGGGGCCCGTGGTGGTTTTGGAGAGGGGGCCGTGGTGATTTTGGAGAGGGGCCCGTGGTGATTTTGGAGAGGGGCCCGTGGTGATTTTGGAGAGGGGCCCGTGGTGGGTTTGGAGAGGGGGCCGTGGTGGTTTTGGAGAGGGGGCCGTGGTGGTTTTGGAGAGGGGACCGTGGTGGTTTTGGAGAGGGGGCCGTGGTGGTTTTGGAGAGGGGACCGTGGTGGTTTTGGAGAGGGGGCCGTGGTGGTTTTGGAGAGGGGGCCGTGGTGATTTTGGAGAGGGGCCCGTGGTGGTTTTGGAGAGGGGGCCGTGGTGGTTTTGGAGAGGGGACCGTGGTGGTTTTGGAGAGGGGGCCGTGGTGATTTTGGAGAGGGGCCCGTGGTGGTTTTGGAGAGGGGGCCGTGGTGGTTTTGGAGAGGGGGCCGTGGTGATTTTGGAGAGGGGGCCGTGGTGATTTTGGAGAGGGGGCCGTGGTGGTTTTGGAGAGGGGCCCGTGGTGATTTTGGAGAGGGGGCCGTGGTGGGTTTGGAGAGGGGCCCGTGGTGATTTTGGAGAGGGGGCCGTGGTGGTTTTGGAGAGGGGACCGTGGTGATTTTGGAGAGGGGGCCGTGGTGGTTTTGGAGAGGGGACCGTGGTGATTCCGGAAAGGGGCCCGTGGTGATTTTGGAGAGGGGGCCGTGGTGGTTTTGGAGAGGGGGCCGTGGTGGTTTTGGAGAGGGGGCCGTGGTGATTCCGGAAAGGGGCCCGTGGTGATTTTGGAGAGGGGGCCGTGGTGGTTTTGGAGAGGGGACCGTGGTGGTTTTGGAGAGAGGCCCGTGGTGGTTTTGGAGAGGGGGCCGTGGTGATTTTGGAGAAGGGGCCGTGGTGGTTTTGGAGAGGGGCCGTGGTGATTCCGGAAAGGGGCCCGTGGTGATTTTGGAGAGGGGGCCGTGGTGATTTTGGAGAGGGGGCCGTGGTGGTTTTGGAGAGGGGGCCGTGGTGATTCCGGAAAGGGGCCCGTGGTGATTTTGGAGAGGGGGCCGTGGTGGTTTTGGAGAGGGGGCCGTGGTGATTTTGGAGAGGGGCCGTGGTGATTCCGGAAAGGGGCCCGTGGTGGTTTTGGAGAGGGGGCCGTGGTGGTTTTGGAGAGGGGCCCGTGGTGGTTTTGGAGAGGGGCCCGTGGTGGGTTTGGAGAGGGGCCCGTGGTGGTTTTGGAGAGGGGGCCGTGGTGGGTTTGGAGAGGGGCCCGTGGTGGTTTTGGAGAGGGGGCCGTGGTGGTTTTGGAGAGGGGGCCGTGGTGGTTTTGGAGAGGGGGCCGTGGTGGTTTTGGAGAGGGACCGTGGTGATTTTGGAGAGGGGCCGTGGTGATTTTGGAGAGGGGGCCGTGGTGATTTTGGAGAGGGGCCCGTGGTGATTTTGGAGAGGGGGCCGTGGTGGTTTTGGAGAGGGGGCCGTGGTGATTTTGGAGAGGGGCCCGTGGTGATTTTGGAGAGGGGGCCGTGGTGGTTTTGGAGAGGGGGCCGTGGTGATTTTGGAGAGGGGGCCGTGGTGGTTTTGGAGAGAGACCGTGGTGATTTTGGAGAGGGGCCCGTGGTGATTTTGGAGAGGGGGCCGTGGTGATTTTGGAGAGGGGGCCGTGGTGGTTTTGGAGAGGGGGCCGTGGTGGTTTTGGAGAGGGGCCCGTGGTGGTTTTGGAGAGGGGCCCGTGGTGATCTTGGAGAGGGGGCCGTGGTGGTTTTGGAGAGGGGGCCGTGGTGGTTTTGGAGAGGGGGCCGTGGTGGTTTTGGAGAGGGGGCCGTGGTGATTTTGGAGAGGGGGCCGTGGTGATTTTGGAGAGGGGGCCGTGGTGATTTTGGAGAGGGGGCCGTGGTGATTTTGGAGAGGGGCCCGTGGTGGTTTTGGAGAGGGGGCCGTGGTGATTTTGGAGAGGGGCCCGTGGTGGTTTTGGAGAGGGGGCCGTGGTGGTTTTGGAGAGGGGCCCGTGGTGGTTTTGGAGAGGGGGCCGTGGTGGTTTTGGTGAGGGGGCCGTGGTGGTTTTGGAGAGGGGGCCGTGGTGATTTTGGAGAGGGGGCCGTGGTGATTTTGGAGAGGGGCCCGTGGTGGTTTTGGAGAGGGGGCCGTGGTGATTTTGGAGAGGGGCCCGTGGTGGTTTTGGAGAGGGGGCCGTGGTGGTTTTGGAGAGGGGCCCGTGGTGGTTTTGGAGAGGGGGCCGTGGTGGTTTTGGTGAGGGGGCCGTGGTGGTTTTGGAGAGGGGGCCGTGGTGATTTTGGAGAGGGGGCCGTGGTGGTTTTGGAGAGGGGGCCGTGGTGATTCCGGAAAGGGGCCGTGGTGATTTTGGAGAGGGGGCCGTGGTGATTTTGGAGAGGGGGCCGTGGTGATTTTGGAAAGGGGCCCGTGGTGGTTTTGGAGAGGGGGCCGTGGTGATTTTGGAGAGGGGGCCGTGGTGATTTTGGAGAGGGGCCCGTGGTGATTTTGGAAAGGGGCCCGTGGTGATTTTGGAGAGGGGGCCGTGGTGATTTTGGAGAGGGGCCCGTGGTGATTTTGGAAAGGGGCCCGTGGTGATTTTGGAGAGGGGGCCGTGGTGATTTTGGAGAGGGGGCCGTGGTGATTTTGGAGAGGGGCCCGTGGTGATTTTGGAAAGGGGCCCGTGGTGATTTTGGAGAGGGGGCCGTGGTAATTTTGGAGAGGGGCCCGTGGTGATTTTGGAAAGGGGCCCGTGGTGATTTTGGAGAGGGGGCCGTGGTGATTTTGGAGAGGGGGCCGTGGTGATTTTGGAGAGGGGCCCGTGGTGATTTTGGAAAGGGGCCCGTGGTGATTTTGGAGAGGGGGCCGTGGTGATTTTGGAGAGGGGGTCGTGGTGGTTTTGGAAAGGGGCCGTGGTGGTTTTGGAGAGGGGGTCGTGGTGATTTTGGAGAGGGGGCCGTGGTGGTTTTGGAGAGGGGCCCGTGGTGGTTTTGGAGAGGGGGCCGTGGTGGTTTTGGAGAGGGGCCCGTGGTGGTTTTGGAAAGGGGCCCGTGGTGATTTTGGAGAGGGGCCGTGGTGATTTTGGAGAGGGGGCCGTGGTGATTTTGGAGAAGGGGGCCGTGGTGATTTTGGAGAGGGGGCCGTGGTGATTTTGGAGAGGGGGCCGTGGTGGTTTTGGAGAGGGGCCCGTGGTGGGTTTGGAGAGGGGGTCGTGGTGATTTTGGAGAGGGGGCCGTGTTGATTTTGGAGAGGGGGCCGTGGTGGTTTTGGAGAGGGGACCGTGGTGATTCCGGAAAGGGGCCCGTGGTGATTTTGGAGAGGGGGCCGTGGTGGTTTTGGAGAGGGGGCCGTGGTGGTTTTGGAGAGGGGGCCGTGGTGATTCCGGAAAGGGGCCCGTGGTGATTTTGGAGAGGGGGCCGTGGTGGTTTTGGAGAGGGGACCGTGGTGGTTTTGGAGAGAGGCCCGTGGTGGTTTTGGAGAGGGGGCCGTGGTGATTTTGGAGAAGGGGCCGTGGTGGTTTTGGAGAGGGGCCGTGGTGATTCCGGAAAGGGGCCCGTGGTGATTTTGGAGAGGGGGCCGTGGTGATTTTGGAGAGGGGGCCGTGGTGGTTTTGGAGAGGGGGCCGTGGTGATTCCGGAAAGGGGCCCGTGGTGATTTTGGAGAGGGGGCCGTGGTGGTTTTGGAGAGGGGGCCGTGGTGATTTTGGAGAGGGGCCGTGGTGATTCCGGAAAGGGGCCCGTGCTGGTTTTGGAGAGGGGGCCGTGGTGGTTTTGGAGAGGGGCCCGTGGTGGTTTTGGAAAGGGGCCCGTGGTGATTTTGGAGAGGGGCCGTGGTGGTTTTGGAGAGGGGGCCGTGGTGGTTTTGGAGAGGGGCCCGTGGTGGTTTTGGAGAGGGGCCGTGGTGGTTTTGGCAAGGGGCCCGTGGTGATTTTGGAGAGGGGCCCGTGGTGATTTTGGAGAGGGGCCGTGGTGATTTTGGAGAGGGGGCCGTGGTGGTTTTGGAGAGGGGCCGTGGTGATTTTGGAGAGGGGCCGTGGTGATTTTGGAGAGGGGCCGTGGTGATTTTGGAGAGGGGCCGTGGTGATTTTGGAGAGGGGGCCGTGGTGGTTTTGGAGAGGGGCCGTGGTGATTTTGGAGAGGGGCCGTGGTGATTTTGGAGAGGGGCCGTGGTGATTTTGGAGAGGGGCCGTGGTGATTTTGGAGAGGGGGCCGTGGTGGTTTTGGAGAGGGGGCCGTGGTGGTTTTGGAGAGGGGCCCGTGGTGGTTTTGGAGAGGGGGCCGTGGTGGTTTTGGAGAGGGGCCCGTGGTGATTTTGGAGAGGGGGCCGTGGTGGTTTTGGAGAGGGGGCCGTGGTGGTTTTGGAGAGGGGCCCGTGGTGGTTTTGGAGAGGGGGCCGTGGTGGTTTTGGAGAGGGGCCCGTGGTGATTTTGGAGAGGGGCCCGTGGTGGTTTTGGAGAGGGGGCCGTGGTGATTTTGGAGAGGGGGCCGTGGTGATTTTGGAGAGGGGGCCGTGGTGGTTTTGGAGAGGGGGCCGTGGTGGTTTTGGAGAGGGGGCCGTGGTGGTTTTGGAGAGGGGGCCGTGGTGGTTTTGGAGAGGGGGCCGTGGTGATTTTGGAGAGGGGGCCGTGGTGATTTTGGAGAGGGGGCCGTGGTGGTTTTGGAGAGGGACCGTGGTGATTTTGGAGAGGGGCCCGTGGTGATTTTGGAGAGGGGCCCGTGGTGATTTTGGAGAGGGGCCCGTGGTGATTTTGGAGAGGGGGCCGTGGTGGTTTTGGAGAGGGGGCCGTGGTGATTTTGGAGAGGGGGCCGTGGTGATTTTGGAGAGGGGCCCGTGGTGATTTTGGAGAGGGGGCCGTGGTGGTTTTGGAGAGGGGGCCGTGGTGATTTTGGAGAGGGGCCCGTGGTGATTTTGGAGAGGGGGCCGTGGTGGTTTTGGAGAGGGGGCCGTGGTGATTTTGGAGAGGGGGCCGTGGTGGTTTTGGAGAGGGACCGTGGTGATTTTGGAGAGGGGCCCGTGGTGATTTTGGAGAGGGGGCCGTGGTGATTTTGGAGAGGGGGCCGTGGTGGTTTTGGAGAGGGGGCCGTGGTGGTTTTGGAGAGGGGCCCGTGGTGGTTTTGGAGAGGGGCCCGTGGTGATTTTGGAGAGGGGCCCGTGGTGATTTTGGAGAGGGGGCCGTGGTGGTTTTGGAGAGGGGGCCGTGGTGGTTTTGGAGAGGGGGCCGTGGTGGTTTTGGAGAGGGGGCCGTGGTGATTTTGGAGAGGGGGTCGTGGTGATTTTGGAGAGGGGGCCGTGGTGATTTTGGAGAGGGGGCCGTGGTGATTTTGGAGAGGGGCCCGTGGTGGTTTTGGAGAGGGGGCCGTGGTGATTTTGGAGAGGGGCCCGTGGTGGTTTTGGAGAGGGGGCCGTGGTGGTTTTGGAGAGGGGCCCGTGGTGGTTTTGGAGAGGGGGCCGTGGTGGTTTTGGTGAGGGGGCCGTGGTGGTTTTGGAGAGGGGGCCGTGGTGATTTTGGAGAGGGGGCCGTGGTGATTTTGGAGAGGGGCCCGTGGTGGTTTTGGAGAGGGGGCCGTGGTGATTTTGGAGAGGGGCCCGTGGTGGTTTTGGAGAGGGGGCCGTGGTGGTTTTGGAGAGGGGCCCGTGGTGGTTTTGGAGAGGGGGCCGTGGTGGTTTTGGTGAGGGGGCCGTGGTGGTTTTGGAGAGGGGGCCGTGGTGATTTTGGAGAGGGGGCCGTGGTGGTTTTGGAGAGGGGGCCGTGGTGATTCCGGAAAGGGGCCGTGGTGATTTTGGAGAGGGGGCCTTGGTGATTTTGGAGAGGGGGCCGTGGTGATTTTGGAAAGGGGCCCGTGGTGGTTTTGGAGAGGGGGCCGTGGTGATTTTGGAGAGGGGGCCGTGGTGATTTTGGAGAGGGGCCCGTGGTGATTTTGGAAAGGGGCCCGTGGTGATTTTGGAGAGGGGGCCGTGGTGATTTTGGAGAGGGGCCCGTGGTGATTTTGGAAAGGGGCCCGTGGTGATTTTGGAGAGGGGGCCGTGGTGATTTTGGAGAGGGGGCCGTGGTGATTTTGGAGAGGGGCCCGTGGTGATTTTGGAAAGGGGCCCGTGGTGATTTTGGAGAGGGGGCCGTGGTGATTTTGGAGAGGGGCCCGTGGTGATTTTGGAAAGGGGCCCGTGGTGATTTTGGAGAGGGGGCCGTGGTGATTTTGGAGAGGGGGCCGTGGTGATTTTGGAGAGGGGCCCGTGGTGATTTTGGAAAGGGGCCCGTGGTGATTTTGGAGAGGGGGCCGTGGTGATTTTGGAGAGGGGGCCGTGGTGGTTTTGGAAAGGGGCCGTGGTGGTTTTGGAGAGGGGGTCGTGGTGATTTTGGAGAGGGGGCCGTGGTGGTTTTGGAGAGGGGCCCGTGGTGGTTTTGGAGAGGGGGCCGTGGTGGTTTTGGAGAGGGGCCCGTGGTAGTTTTGGAAAGGGGCCCGTGGTGATTTTGGAGAGGGGCCGTGGTGATTTTGGAGAGGGGGCCGTGGTGATTTTGGAGAAGGGGGCCGTGGTGATTTTGGAGAGGGGGCCGTGGTGATTTTGGAGAGGGGGCCGTGGTGGTTTTGGAGAGGGGCCCGTGGTGGGTTTGGAGAGGGGGTCGTGGTGATTTTGGAGAGGGGGCCGTGGTGATTTTGGAGAGGGGCCCGTGGTGATTTTGGAGAGGGGGCCGTGGTGATTTTGGAGAGGGGGCCGTGGTGATTTTGGAGAGGGGGCCGTGGTGATTTTGGAGAGGGGGCCGTGGTGATTTTGGAGAGGGGGTCGTGGTGATTTTGGAGAGGGGGCCGTGGTGATTTTGGAGAGGGGGCCGTGGTGAATTTGGAGAGGGGGCCGTGGTGAATTTGGAGAGGGGCCCGTGATGATTCCGGAAAGGGGCTGCTCTGATGTTTTAAATGCATTGAAGTCTTTTAAACCTAATTTTGGCTGAGACCTGAATTCTTTGCTCACTCCAACCTGTCCTTTGACTCTGCAAATGATGGGTATACAGATGGTTCACCGTGAGATCAGTTATAGTCCTCTGTCCCACAGTGGAGTTTTTTCCATTTTGCCTTGTTTTTCTTTTTGGAATTTTACTCAGTCTTTGTGATCTGGCTAGGCCCCATGACTTTACATTTGATCAGACCTGGCAACGGGGGTTTCCTAGACAACCTGCCCTCAGTTTCAGCACACTTTAGTGTCAGACTGAGCTTTCTTGTATGTTTCATTCTGGAGCCCTCCTCCAGGTTCTTTGTGATTCTGGGTTCGTTCCTCCACTAATACCATGCTTTATGGTTCTCTCAGTGTTTCGTTAAGAGGCCTAGAGGCTTGTGTAGTTGAACATTAAGGGGGGAATTTTCCCATCCTTCCTCCCAAGGGAATTGTAGCAGACGGGTGGTGAACCATTAAAAGGTCCATTGACCTCAGGTAGGATTTTCCAGTTTTGGGTGAGTGTGGCCAGAAAATCCCATCCTAAGTGTCTATTAACAAAGGAAAGTCTTAACTAGGGACTCCATCTCCATGCTGGCTTCTGCTAAACTGCCACTGTACTCTGACCACTATCTTGTGATTCAGTACATCATAATGTGGGCTGTTCTCCAGTCCCAAATTAATCGTTATTATGCCAAACCCTTATACTACATCTTTCTTTATATGCTTTATGGTGCAATGTGATAATTAAAGATACTATAAAAATGCAAGTCTTCTTGTATGTTGTATGTTGAGGGATGGTACACATTGTTCACCAGTAACTTTCTTCAGAGAATCACTTTCAGATTATTCCTAAATAATAGAACAACCAATTTACACTGAACCTTATTACTTCACAGACTGTTACACTGGAAATGGAACAACGTACAGAGGAGTTGTTAGTAAAACTAGGAAAGGAATCCCCTGCCAGATGTGGAATTCCAATACACCTCACGTGCCACGGTATGACAACATCACATTGTTCAAAATGCTAAAAGCCAGTGATTGGAACTAGGGCATTGTTCAGAGAATTCATTTAATACAGCAGTGTACTACTGCTGGAGTTAACATGAGAAACAGGGACTGTGTATTAGTGGAGTTAGTGTGAAACACAGGGCCTGTGTATACTGGGATTTGTTTTAATTACAGGGACTGTGATATAACTGGGATTAGGGTCCATCATAGGGACTGTGTATAGAGTCATGGAGGCATACAGTGCAGAATAGGCTCTTCAGCCCATCAAGTCTGCATCAACAGTAAGTACCACTAAAGGTGCGCTGATCCCATTTTCCTGCACTTGTTCTTTATCCTTTAATGTTATGATATTTCGAGTGGTCATCCAAATATTTTTTAAAGGTTGTAATGTTACCAGCCTCCACTATCTTTCAGGCAGTGCATTCCAGATTCCCACACTGTCTGAGTGAAAAAGGGATTCACCCACTCTAGTGCTTCCTATACTGAGGTGACCAGAACTGCACACATGACTCCAGCTGTGGTCTAATCAACGCCCCACACAGCTCCAACATTACCTCCTTGCTCTTATAGTCTATACCATAACTAATGAAAGCAAGTGTCCCACATGCCTTCTTAACTTTCCTATTCATGTATTTCTGCAGGCTTCAGGGATATGTCAACAATTATTCCAAGATTCCTCTGTTCCTCTGAACTACCCAGTGTCCTGCCGTTCATTAAATACTCTCTCATCTTGTTTCTCCTTCCAAAGTGTTAACCACAGGGACTGTGTATATAACTGGGATTAGTGTTAATCACAGGGACTGTGTGTTACTGGGGTTAGTGTTAATCACAGGGACTGTGCGTTACTGGGGTTAGTGTTAATCACAGGGACTGTGTGTTACTGGGGTTAGTGTTAATCACAGGGACTGTGCGTTACTGGGGTTAGTGTTAATCACAGGGACTGTGCGTTACTGGGGTTAGTGTTAATCACAGGGACTGTGCATTACTGGGGTTAGTGTTAATCACAGGGACTGTGCGTTACTGGGGTTAGTGTTAATCACAGGGACTGTGTGTTACTGGGGTTAGTGTTAATCACAGGGACTGTGCGTTACTGGGGTTAGTGTTAATCACAGGGACTGTGTGTTACTGGGATTAGTGTTAATCACAGGGACTGTGCGTTACTGGGGTTAAGTGTTAATCACAGGGACTGTGCGTTACTGGGGTTAGTGTTAATCACAGGGACTGTGCGTTACTGGGGTTAGTGTTAATCACAGGGACTGTGTGTTACTGGGGTTAGTGTTAATCACAGGGACTGTGCGTTACTGGGGTTAGTGTTAATCACAGGGACTGTGTGTTACTGGGATTAGTGTTAATCACAGGGACTGTGCGTTACTGGGGTTAAGTGTTAATCACAGGGACTGTGTGTTACTGGGGTTAAGTGTTAATCACAGGGACTGTGCGTTACTGGGGTTAGTGTTAATCACAGGGACTGTGTGTTACTGGGGTTAAGTGTTAATCACAGGGACTGTGCGTTACTGGGGTTAGTGTTAATCACAGGGACTGTGTGTTACTGGGATTAGTGTTAATCACAGGGACTGTGCGTTACTGGGATTAGTGTTAATCACAGGGACTGTGCATTACTGGGGTTAGTGTTAATTACAGGGACTGTATGTTACTGGGGTTAAGTGTTAATCACAGGGACTGTGCGTTACTGGGGTTAGTGTTAATCACAGGGACTGTGCGTTACTGGGGTTAGTGTTAATCACAGGGACTGTGTGTTACTGGGATTAGTGTTAATCACAGGGACTGTGTGTTACTGGGATTAGTGTTAATCACAGGGACTGTGTGTTACTGGGATTAGTGTTAATCACAGGGACTGTGCGTTACTGGGGTTAGTGTTAATCACAGGGACTGTGTGTTACTGGGATTAGTGTTAATCACAGGGACTGTGTGTTACTGGGGTTAGTGTTAATCACAGGGACTGTGTGTTACTGGGATTAGTGTTAATCACAGGGACTGTGCGTTACTGGGATTAGTGTTAATCACAGGGACTGTGCATTACTGGGGTTAGTGTTAATTACAGGGACTGTGTGTTACTGGGGTTAAGTGTTAATCACAGGGACTGTGCGTTACTGGGGTTAGTGTTAATCACAGGGACTGTGCGTTACTGGGGTTAGTGTTAATCACAGGGACTGTGTGTTACTGGGATTAGTGTTAATCACAGGGACTGTGTGTTACTGGGATTAGTGTTAATCACAAGGACTGTGCGTTACTGGGGTTAGTGTTAATCACAGGGACTGTGTGTTACTGGGATTAGTGTTAATCACAGGGACTGTGTGTTACTGGGGTTAGTGTTAATCACAGAGACTGTGTGTTACTGGGATTAGTGTTAATCACAGGGACTGTGCGTTACTGGGGTTAGTGTTAATCACAGGGACTGTGTGTTACTGGGATTAGTGTTAATCACAGGGACTGTGTGTTACTGGGGTTAGTGTTAATCACAGGGACTGTGTGTTACTGGGATTAGTGTTAATCACAGGGACTGTGTGTTACTGGGATTAGTGTTAATCACAGGGACTGTGTGTTACTGGGATTAGTGTTAATCACATGGACTGTGCATTACTGGGGTTAGTGTTAATCACAGGGACTGTGTGTTACTGGGGTTAAGTGTTAATCACAGGGACTGTGCGTTACTGGGGTTAGTGTTAATCACAGGGACTGTGCGTTACTGGGGTTAGTGTTAATCACAGGGACTGTGTGTTACTGGGATTAGTGTTAATCACAGGGACTGTGTGTTACTGGGATTAGTGTTAATCACAGGGACTGTGCGTTACTGGGGTTAGTGTTAATCACAGGGACTGTGTGTTACTGGGATTAGTGTTAATCACAGGGACTGTGTGTTACTGGGATTAGTGTTAATCACAGGGACTGTGCGTTACTGGGATTAGTGTTAATCACATGGACTGTGCATTACTGGGGTTAGTGTTAATCACAGGGACTGTGTGTTACTGGGGTTAAGTGTTAATCACAGGGACTGTGCGTTACTGGGGTTAGTGTTAATCACAGGGACTGTGCGTTACTGGGGTTAGTGTTAATCACAGGGACTGTGTGTTACTGGGATTAGTGTTAATCACAGGGACTGTGTGTTACTGGGATTAGTGTTAATCACAGGGACTGTGCGTTACTGGGGTTAGTGTTAATCACAGGGACTGTGTGTTACTGGGATTAGTGTTAATCACAGGGACTGTGTGTTACTGGGGTTAGTGTTAATCACAGGGACTGTGTCTTACTGGGATTAGTGTTAATCACAGGGACTGTGTGTTACTGGGATTAGTGTTAATCACAGGGACTGTGCGTTACTGGGATTAGTGTTAATCACAGGGACTGTGCATTACTGGGGTTAGTGTTAATCACAGGGACTGTGTATTACTGGAGGTTAATGTTAATCACAGGAACTGTTTATACTACTGGGGTTAATGTTAATGATGTAGGTATGCTGGTGTTGGACTGGCGTAAACACAGTAAAAAGTCTGACAACGCCAGGTTTTAGTCCAGGGACTGTGTATATTACTGAGATTCGTATTAGTTGCAGGGGCTGTGTATATTACTGAGATTAGTATTAATTACAAGGGCTGTGTATACTGCTGGGGTTAGTGTTAATTGGTGTCTATTATTGGGAATAATAATATTCTCAGGTCAGTATTATTTTTGGAAAGCATGCGACTTATTAACATCAGTTGTTACTATATATTACTGGAGTTGTTGTAACTTCGGGGTTTATGTTTATTACTGTGATTTGGGTCAATTTCAGCATTGCTGTATATTATTGAGATTATTGTTCAATGTGTGCCTTGAATTGTAGACAATGGATTAACTCTCAATCCTTTCCCATAGAGTCACTCCGGAGACCCATCCTAACGCTGGACTTCAGGAAAACCATTGTCGGAACCCTGATGGTGACAGTCACGGACCCTGGTGTTACACCACAAATCCCAAAGTGCAATGGGATTATTGTGCAATCCGTAATTGTAGTAAGAGAAACTATTGTTCTTCACGGGCTGAATGGGAATCCAAATTCAAACATTGGTTCAATACAAGCTGTGATCACAGGGCAAATGTACACTACTTCACAGCTAGCATTCCAGAGTACAGGCAAATATATTGTTATTTACAGGATATTGTTTTTCACAATACAGGCACAGTGACGCTGTCCAATATTACAGACATGGAGATAGTGCCACACATTACAAGCATAGAGTTTGTGCCCCACACTATAGGTGCAGACATAGGCCCGATTTTATCATAGGCGCATAAATGTTTTAAAGACACACATCCGCGTAGATGGTCACTGTACCAAGACCCGGGAGTGGTTGCGATCCAATTCGTGCCCGAAACGGGCACAACAGCGATTTAAATGTATTTGCATGCATTTAAATTGAAGTAATGAACTGCCCGCCCAACTTTATCAACATTTCCCCCTTTACCACTGCGTTCATCGATCCAGAATTGTGCTGAAATGGACATGCTGAATAAAAGTCTGAATTTGGCGCTGAAGAGGCAAGTTTAGAGCTTCCAATGGATCTCTGACTCAGATAGGGAGGGGGGCGCAGGCAAGTGGGCCAGATCATTCTCTGGTGGGGTGGGGGGAGGGTAGGAGGGAGGCCTGGTCATTGTCTGGTTGAGGGGGGGAGGAGGGAGTGAGGCCAGATCATTCTTTGGGAGGGGGGCGGGGGGAGAAGTGAGCACAGTAAGAAGTTTCACAACACCAGGCTAAAGTCCAACAGGTTTATTTGATAGCAAAAGCCACTAGCTTTTGGAGCTCAGCTCCTTCATCAGGTAAGTGGGAGTTCTGTTCATAAAATTTTCTCCAGCCACGACAATTAGTGAGATTTTGTAAGCCCAGGCAAGTCATGGGTGTTACAGATAGTGTGACATGAACCCAAGATCCTGTTTGAGGCCAGTTGACAATACACATCTCCTTGACCTCCTTTAAGACTTGATTACCTGTAAAGACTCGCATTCCAACCATTATTTTGTAAATTGAGTTTGTATCTTTATATGTCCTGTTTGTGGACAGAACTCCCACTTATCTGATAAAGGAGCAGCGCTCCAAAAGTTAGTGGCTTTTGCTACCAAATAAACCTGTTGGACTTTAACCTGGTGTTGTGAGACTTCTTACTGTGTTTACCCCCAGTCCAATGCCGCATCTCCACATTGGGGAGAGTGAGGCCAGGTCATTCTCTAAGGGTGAGAGGGGGGAGGCCAGATCATTTTCTTGGGCTGAGGGGGGGAGGCTAGATCATTCTCTTGGGTGGGGGGGGGGGTGGGATAGTGAGACCATATCATTCTTTTGGAGAGGAAGGGGATGAGTGAGGCCAGATCATTCTCTGGGGGGAGATGGAGGAAGGCAGGTAAAATGGATCTCTGGTGGAGGCACAGTAAAAAGTCTGACAACACCAGGTTTTAGTCCAACCGATTTATTTGATAATATTCTCACAAGCAAGCAAGCTTTCGAGGTTACCCTCTTCGTCAGGTGAATGGAGGGGCAGGGAATCTTCTGCCACTGTACAGGCGATCGGTGAGGGGAAGGGGGCAGAGGGTTGTGATCGGTCTGGATAGCAGAGGGGGAGTGGGTGGATAAGGGGGACAGTGATGTCTGCGGGGCATCACTCCCGCTTTTCGCTCCCAGGCTGCTTTCTGTGCCCGGGAACGATCTGAATTGGGTGTGATTTTTCAAATTTCTTTCTAAATGCGCATGCGCAATTCAGACCTCCGATTGTTTCGGACATACTAAGCCCCGCCCAAAACGTGAATGGGACCCGTGACTTTTTTTTCAGGCTGAATGCGTATGAGGGAGCCTGAGAAAAGATTTCCAAGTCAGATCTCAAATGCGCCCAGATTCAGCACTTAGAATGAAAATGGTAAAATCAAGCCCATAGTGTCCCAAATTACAAAGTCCCATATTACAGTAGCAGAGATAATGTTCCACATTACGGGTGCAGTGATAGTGTCCCACAGTACAGTAGCAGAGATAGTGTCTCACATTGTAGGTGCAGTTACAGTGTCCCACATTACAGGTGCAGAGAGAGTGTCCCACAGTACAGGCACAGAGAGTGTCCCATGGTACAGGTGCAGAGATAGTGGTTGGAATTTTCCTGACTGGCCCACCACAGGATTTGTAATGGGCTGGTCATGGGCCATACAAAGGTCTGTTGATCTCAGGTGGGGTTTTCCAGTTTTAGGATGAGTGCAGCTGGAAAACCCCACCCATTGTCCATATTACAGGCGCAAAGATATAATCCCACATTACAGGCAACAGAGTGTGTCCCACATTACAGGTACAGAAAGAGTGTTCCCCATTACAGGCACAAAGATAGTGGATGGAATTTTCCTGACCTGCCATTCACAGGAATCATAGCGGATGTGACACAGATCGTGCAACAATCCGTTGATCTCAGGCAGGATTTTCCAGTCTTGGGGCGAGTGCGGCCAGAACATCCCACCCATTGTACCACATTATAGTGTAGATAGTGTCCCACCTTACAGGTGCAGAGGGAGTGTTCCATGGTACAGGCACACAGAAAGTATCCCGTAGTACAGGCACATAGTGAGTGACCCGCAGTACAGGCACAGAATGTCCTACATGGTACAGGTGCAGAGAGAGTGTCCCACAGTACAGTTGCAATGTATGTGTCCCACAGTACAGGCACAGAGAGTGTGTCCCACAGTACAGATCTGACCAAAGAACACACCCGTCCACTCAACAGACTGATCAAGACATTTGATCTAGACCTTCAGAGCACCCTCCATGCTCTCATCCCACGTGCTCCCCGCGTTGGAGATCTCTACTGCCTCCCCAAAATACACAAGGCAAACACACCTGGCCGTCCCATCATATCGGGCAATGGGACCCTGTGTGAGAACCTCTCCGGCTATGTCGAGGGCATCCTAAAACCCATTGTACAAAGAACCCCCAGCTTTTGTCACAACACTACGGACTTCCTACAGAAACTCAGCACAATGGAGCAGTTGAACTAGGAGCGCTCCACGTCACTATGGATGTCTCGGCGCTCTACACCAACACCCCCCCCCCCCCCCGATGATGGCATTGCAACTGCCTCAGTACTCAATGCCGACAACTGCCAGTTTCCAGATGCAATTTTACAACTCATCCGCTTTATCCTGGACCACAATGTCTTCACCTTCAACAACCAGTTCTTCATCCAGACACACGGAACAGCCATGGGGACCAAATTCACACCTCAATATGCCAACATCTTCATGCACAGGTTCAAACAAGACCTCTTCATTGCACAGGACCTGCAACCGATGCTATACACTAGATACATCGATGACATTTTCTTCCTTTGGACTCATGGTGAACAATCACTGAAATAACTATATAATGACAGCAACAAGTTCCATCCCACCATCAGACTCACCATGAACTACTCTCTGGAATCGGTTACATTCTTGGACACACGCATCTCCATCAAGGACGGTCACCTCAGCACCTCACTGTACCGCAAGCCCTCAGACAATCTCACAATGCTCCACTTCTCCAGCTTCCATCCTAAACACGTTAAAGAAGCCATCCCCTACGGACAAGCCCTCCATATACACAGGATCTGCTCAGATGAGGAGGATCACAACAGACACCTCCAGACGCTGAAAAATGCCCTCATCGATCGACAGTTCCAATGTGCCACGGTGAAAAACCGCACCGACCTCCTCAGAAGACATTCGTGGGACACAGTAGACAGTGTACCCTTCGTTGTCCAGTACTTCCCCGGAGTGGAGAAGCTATGACATATTTGAAGCCTTCAACACGTCATCGACAAAGACGAACGTCTCGCCAAGACCATCCCCATATCCCCACTTCAAACAACCGCACAACTTCAAACAAACTATTGTCCGCAGCTAACTACCCAGCCTTCAGGAGAATAGTGACCACGATGCCACACAACCCTGCCATTGCAACATCTGCAAGATGTACAAAGAACAAACCAGCACGGGAAACAGGCCCTTCAGCCCAACAAGCCCGCACCGCCGCATCACCCTACACCTATTCTACCCTGCGTGTCTACGAATAGAACCCCTGACTTAGCCAGATTCAGGGGAGAATAGTGTCAATTTGGTAAAACCAATCAGCCTAAGAGCACATCTTTGGGGTGTGGGAGGAAACCGGAGCGCCCGGAGGAAACCCATGCATCCACAGGGAGAATGCACAAACTCCCACAGACACAGGCCCAAATCCATGTATCTGCACAGCCAGCAGTGCTAGTCACTGAGCTGTTGCGGTGCCCTTCTACCGGTCCAGGATCAAGCACACACACCGACACGTAGTACTAGGCCACTCCTGGAACTTCCAAGAGTAATGTGCCGGATCATCGACATGGATGTCATCATCTCAGGTGAGAATACCATCCACCAGGTACACGGTACATCCACTTGCAACTCGGCCAACGTTGTCTAGCTGATACACTGCAGGAAAGGATGTCCCGAAGCATGGTACATTGGGGAGACCATGCAGACACTACAACAATGGATGAATGAACACCGCTCGATAATCACTAGGCAAGACTGTTCTCTTCCTGTTGGGGAACACTTCAGTGGTCACGGGCATTCGGCCTCTGATCTTCGGGTAAGCGTTCTCCAAGGCAGCCTTCATGACACACAACAGCGCAGAGTCGCTGAGCAGAAACTGATAGCCAAGTTCCGCACACATGAGGACGGCCTCAACAGGGATCTTGGGTTCACATCACACTATCGGTAACCCCCACGATTTGCCTGGACTTGTAAAATCTCACTAACTGTCCTGTCTGGAGACAATACATATCTCTTTAACCTGTGCTTAACCCTCTCTCCATTCACATTGTCTGTACCTTTAAGACTTGATTACTTGTAAAGACTTGCAGTCCAATCATTATTTTGTAAATTGAGTTTGTGTCCTTATATGCCCTGTTTGTGGACAGAACTCCCACTTACCTGACAAAGGGGCAGCGCTCTGAAAGCTAGTGGCTTTTGCTACCAAATAAACATATTGGACTTTAACCTGGTGTTGTGAGACTTCCCACAGTACAGGCACAGAGGAAGTGTCCCAAAGTACAGCCTCAGAGAAAGTGTCCCGCAGTACAGGCACAGACTGTGCTGCACTAAAGGCGCAGACAGAGCACCCCACAGTACAAGCACAGAATGTCCTGCAGAGAGTGTGTACCACATTACAGGCATAGAGGAAGTGTCCCAGAGTACAAGCACAGAGAAAGTGTCCTGTAGTACAGGTGCAGAGTGTCCCATAGCACAGGTGCAGAGAGAATGCCCACATTACAGGCACAGCGAGACTGCTCCACATTACAGGTGCAGCAATAGTGTCTCACATTACAGTCACATCGAGAGTGTCCCACATTACAGGTGCAGTGATAGTGTCCTAAATTACAGGCGCAGAGATAGTGGGTAGAATTTTCACATCTCGCCCACCACAGGAATCGTAGCATGCAGGACTTAGGCCATGCAAAGGTCTATTGATCTCAGGCACAGAGTATCCCACAGTACTGACACAGAACATGTGTCCCACAATATAGGTGCAGAGAGAGTGTCCTACAGTACAGATGCAATGAGAGTGTCCCACAGTCCAGGTGCAGTGAGAATACCCCACAGTACAGGTGCAGAGGGAATGTCCCAGAATACTGGTGCAGTGAGTGTGTCCCACAGTAGAAGTGCAGTGAGTGCCTTCCACAGTCCAGGTGCAGAGAGTGTGTCCCACAGTAGAAGTGCAGTGAGTGCCTTCCACAGTCCAGGTGCAGAGAGTGTGTCCCACAGTACAGGTGCAGTGAGAGTATCCCACAGTCCAGGTGCAGAGGGAGTGTCCTAAAATACACAAAGAACAAAGGAAGTGTCCCGCAGTACAGGCACAGAGTGTCCGGCACTAAAGGCGCAGACAGCGTATCCTGCAGTACAGGCATAGAGTGTTCCCACAGTACCGGCACAGAGAGTGTGTCCCACAGTACAGGCACAGACAGAGTGTCCCACAGTACAGGCACAGACAGAGTGTCCCACAGTACAGGCACAGACAGAGTGTCCCACAGTCCAGGTGCAGTGAGAATATCCCACAGTCCAGGTGCAGAGGGAGTGTCCTAAAATACACAAAGAACAAAGGAAGTGTCCCGCAGTACAGACACAGAGTGTCCGGCACTAAAGGCGCAGACAGAGTATCCTGCAGTACAGGCACAGAGTGTCCGGCACTAAAGGCGCAGACAGAGTATCCTGCAGTACAGGCACAGAGTGTCCCACCACACCGGCACAGAAAGTGTGTCCCACAATAGTGGCGCAGAGCACATGTCCCACTGTACAGGTGCAGAGAGAGTGTCCCACAGTACAGGCACAGAAGAAGTGTCCCATACTACAGGTGCAGTGATTGGTTCTCCTGGGAACGGGCACAATGATAGTGTCTCAGAGTACAAGCAGAGTGTCCCACAGTACAGGCAAGAATGTCCTGTCTTACAGGCATACAGGTGTACTGTATTATAAGCAAGCAGAGAGTGACTGGCACTAGATATACAGGTTTGGTGTTGTGTATTGCTGAAACCAATGACCTCCTGTGGTACAGGCACAAGAAATTATTTGTAGAATGGGTAGACTTGGTCTGGTCATCTGGACATCAGTGCTTCTTATCTCACTGCACACAGTTGACCCCAAGACTTGGAAAGAATTGGGAAAGTGGGAGGGGTAGAGGGCTGAAGTTATAGTCCTCTGCCCTGCTTTCCTCTCTCCTGTTCCTGGTAACTAGTGATTTTTAGGCTGAGGGGCTGGAAGATGACCAACTCCCTAATCCTCTTGAATCTTAGACATATTGGTATGGGAATCCTCCAAGATTGCAATTTAAAGACACAAAATTGACTGTTGATTTTGAGTTGTACACCTTTAATTATGGAATGATCATCTGTTTCAATTACAGAAGGACAGTCCAAACCAACAAACAAGGAAGATCCAGGTACTTGAGGATAAGTAGCTGAGTGTGCAATGCAAAGCTGGTCTCCATGGTTACGTTGGCTAGTTTTGAATTTCTATTCTCCATCTGGTCAAATTTAATGAGATTCCTTTAAATAAATGGAGAGATTGGAAAAGCTGGGATTGTTCTATTTAAAGCAGATAGGTTTACAGGGAGATGTAATTGAGGAATTCAAAATTTTATTGGTTTTTGATAGAGGGGGAACCTCTCTCTGCTGTCAGGAAGCTTGGTAACCAGATTACACTTCCTCCTGATGGAAGATGTTAGTCGGGGAAGATTTTAACGAACTTTGCCTTTTCATGGAGCATGTGGAACATTCCTCATTCCCGTGCTAGCCAGGCACTGCACATCCCCACCTTCTTTTTCAAGTACATTGATGACTATATCATTGCCACCGCCTGCTCTCACCTTGAATTGGAAAAAATCATCAACTTTGCTTCAAACTTCCATCCCTCCCTCACCTTCACTTGATCCATCTATCATACAAACATACAAATTAGGAGCAGGAATAGGCCACTCAGCCCCTTGAGCCTGCTCTACCATTCAGTTTCCCACATGGTGCTCCATCTGCCAGATCTTTGCGTACTCACCTAACCTATCTATGTCCCTTTCTAGCCTCCATACATCTTCTTCATAACTTATTTTCCTATCTATCTTTGTGTCATCAGCAAATTTAGCAAAAATAACATTCCCTCATCCAAGTCACATAAATGAATTGTAAAGTGTTGAGCACTGATCCCTGTGGCACACCTCTTGTCACATCCTGAGAACTAGAAAAAGACCCATTATATCTATTCTTTGTTTCCTGCTAACTACAGTAAAAAGTCTGACAACACCAGGTTTAAGTCCAACCCATTTATTTGATAATACTCACAAGCTTTCGAGGGGACTGCTAACTAGCCAATCTTCTATCCATATCGATATGTTACCCTCTGCACTGTGAGTTATATTTTCCAAAATAATCTTTGGTGTCGTACTTTATGAAATGCCTTCTGGAAATCTAATTACAGTACATCCATCAGTTCCCCTTTATTCACAACATGCGTGACTCCAACAAATTGATTAACCATGATTTCCCTTTCACAAAATCATTTGACTCTGCCTGACTAACTTATCAAAGTTACCGTGGGTGGCACGGTAGCACAGTGGTTAGCACTGCTGCTTCACAGCTCAAGGGACCTGGTTCGATTCCTGGCTTGCGTCACTGTCTGTGTAGAGTGTGCACGTTCTCATTGTGTCTGCACAGGTTTCCTCCCACAGTCCAAAGATGTGCAGGTTAGGTTGATTGGTCATGCAAAAATTGCCCTTAGCATCCTGAAGATGCGTGGGTTAGAGGGATTAATGGGTAAATATGTAGGGATATGGGGGTATGGTCTAGGTGGGATTTTGGTTGGAGCAGAATGGCCTCTTTCTGTACTGTGGGGATCCTATGATTCATATAACATCTTAATAGTTTCTAACATTTTGCCTGTGAGAGAAGTTAAGCTAACTAGCCTCTAATTTTCTGCTTTCTATCCCCCTTTTGAATTGTCGCTATTTTCTAAGCTAATAGAACCTCCCTCAATTTAGAGAATTTTGGAATATTAAAAACAACGTATCAACTATGTCACCAGCCACTACTCTTAAGACCCTAGGATGAAGTCCATTAGGATCTGGGGATTTCTCAGCCCACAGATCCAACATTTTGCTCAGCACTGCTTCCCTGGTGACTGCAATTTTGCTGAGATCCTTCCTCCCTCGCCCACACTACCTTTGCCCATCTGATTTTTCCAGTCTACATTTAGATTAAAATCCCCCATGATTACCACTTGATCTTTCCAACATGCTCCAATTAGCTCTTTTGTCTTACTGTGTAGTTACAATTAGGGGGCTTGTACACCAATCCCACAAGTAACTTCTTGCCTTTGTCATTTATCATATCAACCCAAATCGCTTCTAATCCTGAGTTCCTAAACTTCGGTCACCCCTTCCTAATGTGCTAATACCATGATTAATTAGCAGAGCCATGCCTCCACCTTTTCCTCATTTCCTGTCCTTCCTAAATGTTAGATACCCTTCAATATTCAAGTAATAATATGAGATTTTGTCTAAGTTTGGGTGGGCATGAAAGTGGGAGAGTTCGGACCCGTTTTTTGGGTGAGTTTTAAGGCCCAATCTTACGCACTCTGCAAAATTTTGGTCTAGTCTGCTTTAGGCCAGGAAGGGTGTGGTGGGATTTAACTCACCAGACAGCCAGTAGAGGGAGGTATTGCGCATGTACAGACCTCTGACGTTACACATGTGCGTGCACAATAGCAGGGGTCTGAGATAAAGAGAGAGTTGTCAGGCCCCTGCTACTGCAGGCAGCCTCAAATAGCTCCCCAACCCCTGGCAACAGTGGTGGTCCGATCAGGGACCCTCTCCCACCCCCACCAGTTCCAGACCCCCTCCCTCCCCCACTGATCACAGACCCCTCCCTACCCCATCTGTCGCATGCACAGAGGCAGTGGGCCCTGCTCCCCCACATGCCACAACTCCATTGGCTCTGTCCCCTGGCATTGCCTCCTTAGTCCCACCCACCAATAGACCCCACCCCCAATTAGCCCCATCCCAGTGGGCATTGCACAGGTGTCAGACTGGCACTGCCCAAGGGGCATCCCTGCCTAGCCCTTGGCCACCCTGGAGGGCTCAATGGTTTCCAGTTCCACCAGGGAGGCCAACACGACTGTTCCCTATTCATGGGGAACAGGTAAATTCCTCATTGGCAAGAACCTCTCCTAGCAAGGCCATAAAGGCAAGCGAGCCTGGACGATTGAGCGCTGGGCTCACTAAACACATTAAAATGCATATTTCAATAAATTTAAATAAATTAACCAACCTCTCACCCAGTTCTGGTGAGAGGCTGCACCAGAAATTCAGCTGCCATAAAATCCTGTTGGTCACGAAAACCGGCACCATTCATTCTAGCTGCTTTATGTCCAAATTTATAGCATTTTCCTGCTGTAAAACTGGTGTAAAGCGGTGGGAAAATCCTACCCTCTATGTCATCCTGCAGCCATGTCTCTGAAATGCTCATCAGGTCATAGTTATTTATTTATATTTATGCTATCCATTCATCTGTTTTGATTTCCAATGTTACATGTACTTAGATACAGAGTCTTTAGTTTTGTTATTTTATTTTTATAATGTCTGGCCTTGTCTTTTTGTAGTCTCTGTCTCTTCCTGTCACAATCTGTTTATCATTTCGTATGTTGGTACCCTCGTCTCTTGCCTTGTCTCTACTCGTTGATTTACCACATCTTCCCAAATTTGATCTTTTGCCCCACTATTCTGTCTAAAACTCTACTTCCCTCATTATGTGGCACATTGGACCACCGACCTCAGCATGGTTCAGATGTAGAAAGTGGTACAGCCTCCACTATCCCCAGTACTAGTGCCAGTGCCCTACAAACTGGGACCCATTTCCCCCACATTTGGTCTTTGATCCACATATTCATTTCCCTAATCTTATCTGCATGTGGCTCAGGTAATAATCCAGAGATTCTTACTAGGTGCTTAGCTCCACAAATCGACTATGCAGTATCTTCTTTCTCATTCTGTCTATGTTGTTGGTATCTGCATTGACCACAACAACAGGATCCTCCTCCCCCCACTGCAATTTCCTTTGTAGCCCTCAGCAAATATCCCAGACCTTTGCACCAGGCAGATAACAGGGTGTCTGGATTCTTGTTCTGTGCTACAGAGAACAATGTCAACCTCCTTTACTATTCCATCTCCTACTACCACTATATTCCTTTTGGCTCTCCCTACCTGAACGGCAGCACACACCCCCACACCACAATGACTGTACCTTTAATATCAGAGTGCAGTCTTGCACCACAGTAACTGTCCTTTAGTATTAGAATGTAGTTCTACACCACAGTTACAATATCTTTATTATCAGTCTTGCACTACATTGAATGTACCTTTAATATCAGGATATAGTCCTGCAGCACAATGATTGAACCTTTAATATCAGTATTTTTTCTCTATGGAGAATATGGGGTGAACTTCCTTGGGCTTCTAATTAGTTTTGGTGTTTCCATGGTTTGTGTGTCAAAGTTAAGGTGGGCGCATCCCCTGGGTAAGTTCAGTCCCTGGGCCATGTCTGCACCATGTGGTTAAAAAACCATTGGTTTTCTACCATTTGGTAGAAAAGGTTAAGGCGCATGGGATACGAGGCCAGGTAGCTAGGTGGATTGAGAACTGGCTGGGAAATAGGAGACAGAGGGTAGCTGTGGAGGGGACCTTGTCGGGCTGGAGGCCAGTGACCAGTGGTGTGCCTCAGGGCTCAGTACTGGGACCTCTCCTCTTTGTAGTCTACAGAAATGACTTGGAAGAGGGCGTAGGTGGTGTGATCAGCAAGTTTGCTGATGACACCAAGATGGCAGGGTTGGCGGGTACGGAACTGGATTGTCAGATGATACAACAGGATATAGATAGGTTGGTGCAGTGGGCAGATGGCATTTAATCCTGACAAATGCGAGGTGATGCATTTTGGACGGAATAATGCAGAGAGGAGCTATGTGATAAAAGGTAGGCCGATTAGGAGTATAGACATACAGAGGGACCTGGGAGTGCAGGTTCACAAATCCATGAAGGTTGCGTCACAAGTGGAAAAGGTTGTTAGGAAGGCTTATGGAATGTTAGCCTTTATAGGAAGGGGCATAGAGTATAAAAGCTGCCGTCTAATGCTTCAGTTGTACAGAACGTTGGTTAGACCGCATTTGGAGTACTGCGTCCAGTTCTGGTCACCTTACTACCGGAAGGACGTGGAGTCTCTGGAAAGGGTGCAGAGGAGGTTTACCAGGATGTTACCTGACATGGGGGGACTGGGTTACGAGGAGAGGTTGAAGAAACTGGGACTATTCTCCTTGGAAAGGCGGAGATTGAGAGGGGACATGATAGAAGTATATAAGATACTGAAGGGAATAGATAGAGTTAATAGTGAGAGACTGCTCCCTAGACTGGGTACGAACACGAGAGGTCATAATTTAAGGGTGAGGGGGGAGAGGTATAATTTGGAGGTGAGAAGAAGGTTCTTTATGCAGAGAGTTGTTGGGGGTCTGGAACGCGCTACCGAGTAGGGTGGTGGAGGCAGGAACGTTGGACTCATTTAAGATGCAGTTAGATAGGCACATGAGTGAAACGAGAATGGAGGGATATGGTAGGGGCTATTAAATAGGGTTAAACCTCAGGAGACACCGGAAGGGCAGGCTGTAAGATTAATATTTTTGTCTTTATTCCACAGGTGAAGGTCCACCTCGTTGTCAAACGAGGGGCATTCACACGGCGGGTCGTGCCTGGGCTGCTCTTGGAAGTTCCAGGAGTGGCCTAATACTTCATGTCGGTGTGTGTGCTTGATCCTGGACCGGTAGACAGGTACCGCAACAGCTCAGTGACTAGCACTGCTGGCTGTGCAGGCACATGGATTTGGGCCTGTGTCTGTGGGAGTTTGCGCATTCTCCCTGTGGTTGCGTGGGTTTCCTCCGGGCGCTCCGGTTTCCTCCCACACCCCAAAGATGTGCTCTCAGGCTAATCGGTTTTTACCAAATTGACATTATTTCTTCCCTGAATCTGACTGAGTAGGGTTCCATTCGTAGATATGCAGAGTCGAATAGGTGTAGGGTGATGCGGCGGCGCGGGCTCGTTGGGCCGAAGGGCCTGTTTCCCGTGCTGGGTTGTTCTTTGTTCTTTTGTTCTTTAATGCTGTTTTTTGCTCACTTTTCAGAGTCAGTCGAATTTGACTCCTGTGGTAGGCGGGAAGACCGGCCTATTTTTAGTAAGAGTCGGATGATAGGAGGTCGACCTGGTAACTCACCCTGGACCGTGAGCCTTCGCAACAGGTAAAGTGACCAGGGTCAGGCCGGGGTGGGGGGGGGGTCAGGTTTCCGGGGTATAGAGTGCAGCCTCAAGGCTTCACATGCTCCGTCATAGATGACACCTCTCTGCATGAATAGAAAAGGTCTTGGATTCTCTAACTCCATTCAAAGCTGAGATTCTCCAATCCCGCTGCGGTTGGCTGAGCACCGAATTCTCTGCTCTCACTGGCAGCAGTGGCAGAGCACGAACAGCTGAAGAACTCCAGCCAAAAATTCCAACCTCCGAGTAACTACCAGCTCTAATCACACAAGGCATTGTTTGTTCCCAGGCAGATGACCAATTTTAAAAGCAGTTCAGCATCTCACCAATATTTGGCTCAGATGGGCTAGTGTTAGAATGAGCTCCTGAGTCTCCTAGTCTGTCCTCTGCAATCAGGGCTCACAAAATTTCAGTGGAATCTGAAGATAAGGACAGGCCAAATCAATGATTTAATACAGGAATTAAAGGTCAACCTCTCTAATATAAACAAACTGGGATGCAGGAATGGGCGGAGAAGTGGCAGATGTACTTCAACGCGGATAAATGTGTAGTCGTCCATTTCGGCAGAACCAACGGGATGAACGAGTACACTATCAAGGGCAGGAGTCTTAGTAGCGTTGAAGAGCAGAAGGATCTCGGGGTCCGGGTCCACAGGACTCTTAAATCAGCCTCGCAGGTGGAGGAGGTGGTCAAGAAGGCGTATGGTGTACTGGCCTTCATTAATCGAGGGATTGAGTTTAGGAGTCGGGAGGTAATGCTGCAACTTTACAGGACCCTTGTCAGGCCTCATTTGGAGTACTGTGCGCAGTTCTGGTCGCCTCACTATAGGAAAGACGTAGAAGCTATTGAAAGGGTGCAGAGGAGATTTACAAGGATGTTGCCTGGACTGGGAGGCATGCCTTATGAAGATAGGTTGAGGGAGCTGGGACTCTTTTCCCTAGAGAGGCGAAGGTTGAGAGGCGACCTGATAGAAGTTTATAAAATGTTGAGAGGAATAGATAGGGTGGACTCTCAGAGGCTATTTCCCCGGGTTGAAATGGTCGCTACGAGAGGACACAGATTTAAGGTGCGGGGAGGGAAGTACAGAGGTGATGTTAGGGGTAAGTTTTTCACTCAGAGGGTGGAATGGAATCGGCTGCCGTCATTGGTGATGGAGGCGAACTCGCTGGGGTCTTTTAAAAGACTTCTGGATGAGTATATGGGGTTTAATGGGATTGGGGGTTATGGATAGATTTATAGATTGGTGGGGTTGATGTGATCGGCGCAACTCGAGGGCTGAAGGGCCTGTTTGTGCTGTAATGTTCTATGTTCTATGTAAACTGGGAGAAAAATTTAAGGCAGAGATGGACAAATTTTAAATTAGTAAGGTTTTGAAGGGCTATGGTGAATGGGCAGGAACGTGGAGTTGAGACTGAAATGAGATCAGTCATGGTCATATTAAATGACAGAGCAGGCTCGAGGGCTGAATTGCCTTCTCCTGCTCCTAGCGCTTACAATTCTTATGAAAATCATTGTGTGACATGAAAACTAGTGTCTTTTTTTTTGAATGCTTTAATCTTGAATTGAAGATGAGGAGAGAGGGCTAAATTTAATCAACTGTGCTTTCATTTTCCACCTTTCCCTTGTCTTCACATTATCTATCTCCAACATATCCCCTTTCTTGCTCAACTTTTCTCTCTCCATTTCTGGGATATGTTGATCAATATTTACTATGAATCCAGAGACTTCCATAGCTACCTTGGCAAAACCTCCTCACTTCCCGATTCCTATAAGGTCTATATTACATTCTCCCAGTTTCTCCATCTCCACTGTACCTGTTCCAAAGATGCAAGATTCCATATCAGCACTTCAGATATGTTTTCCTTATTTCTCAGCTGAGGATTTCCTCAGGTTTCCTACCCTCAGACAGGGCCCTTGACTGCTTCTGTTCCAGTTTCCATGTTACTGCTTTCACCTCTTCCTCTTGCTCCCAGAATAATAGGGTTTCCTTGTCCTCACCTTCTACCCCAGCTTGAATTGATGCATTATCCTCTGCCATTTCCACCACTTCTCACGTGGTGCCATTTCAAACATATCCTCCCGTCCCTTTTCAGCATTCCCAAAAGATTATTTCCTCCAAGGCACTCTGATCCATTCCTCAGTCATCCCAAAACACCTTCACCTTCTCATGCTACCCTGCCATGCAAGTTTAGGAGATGCAACACCTACCAATTTATGTCCTCCCTCCTCACCCTGCAAGACTTCAGATACTTCAGATGATTCACTTCTGCTTCTTTCAATTTAGTATCTTACACTTCCTGCTGCTGATACACTCTCCTGTACATCTGAGAAACCAAATGTAAGTTGGTGACCCTTTTACAGAACACCTTTGTTTAATTTGCAAATGTGATTCTGAGTTTCCTGTCTCACACCAACGCTGACACCTCTGTCCTTGGCCTGGTGCAGTGTTTCAATGAAGCACAATGAACAGCCCCTCATTTTTCCAGGAGGTATTTTACAGGCATTGAGTTCAAAAGTTTTACATTATAACCCCTATCCCCATTTCATTGTTCCTTTTTTGTGTGGGGCAGTGCTTTTTACATTTTCTAAGGTCCAGGTGAAGGCTGGGATGAAGGCGCTTTATCTGAATGCGCAAAGCATTCGGAATAAAGTGGATGAGCGCAGATCGACACAAATGGAGGGGCATGTGATGTGTGGTTTCTGTATGATGTGGGAACTGGTGGACCCCAGGGTCCATCCCAGTGACCATGTCTGTAGTAAGTGCAGGTTGCTGGAGGAGCTCCAGCTCCATAGAACCCTACAGTGCAGAAACAGGCCCCTCGGCCCATCGAGTCTGCACCGAACACAATCCCACCCAGACCCTATCCCCATATCCCTACACATTTTACCTGCTAATCCCTCAAACCTACACATCCCAGGACACTAAGGGGCAATTTTAGCATAGCCAATGAACCTAACTCAGGGTAAATGAGCTGGCCTCTGAGCTACAGACACTGAGGCTCATCAGGGGGAGAGAGGGTGCTATTGTCAATGGGGTGCAAGTGACATCCACCCCCCCTAGACTGGCTAACTCTAAGGGTCAGGGACAAGAGGGGGCTGCTGGGAGGAGGAAGGGGGGTGAGGAGCGGAGGCCTCAGCCTCTTAATCTGCATAACAGGTTTGAGGTTCTTGCTTCCAGGCTGGACGAGAACGAGGTAGATGAGGTTGGTGAGCAAACTGCACACGGTACAGTGATGCAGCAGGACATAGGCAAAGAGAAGGGGAAAAGGAACGTAGTAGTGATTGGGGATAGTGGGGTGAAGGGTATTGACACTGTCCTTTGTCACAATGACAAAGTGCACAGAAGGGTGTGTTGTCTGCCTGGTGCTCAGGTACGGGATGTCGCAGCTGGGCTGCAGAGGAACCTGGAGTGGAAGGGTGAGAATCCGGTCATTGTGGTACATGTGGGTGCCGGCGACGTAGGCAAAGTGCGGACTGAGGATCTGGGGAGGGAGTATGAAAAGCTGGGAATGGAATTAAAAAGTAGAACCGACAAGGTGGTTATCTCTGGGCTACTGCCTGAACCGAGTGCAGACGGGTGTAGGGTTGACAGGATTAAGGAAGTGAATGGGTGGCTCAGGGATTGGTGTGGGAGGAATGGGTTTGAATTTATGGGGCATTGGCACCAGTATTGGGGTAGGTGGGACCTGTTCGGGCAGGATGGGGTTGGTCTGAACCGTGCTGGGACCAGAGTGCTGGTGAATCGAGTAAAGACGACTGTAGACAGGCCTTTAAACTAATTAGGGGGGGAGGGTGCAAGGGTAGGTGATGTTACGAGGTCTAAAGTTAAGGAGAGGGTACAGGTAAGAGAAGAGGCCGAGGATGTCCCAATAATAGAGGGAGTAGGGGGCGTGAGTATGGTTGGTGGCGTTACGGTAAATAGGGTCCAGGTGAAGGCTGGGATGAAAGCGCTTTATCTGAATGCACGAAGCATTCGGAATAAAGTGGATGAGTTGGTGGCGCAGATCGACACAAATGGATAGGATCTGGTGGCCATTACAGAGACGTGGCTGCAAGGTGACAGGGACTGGGAGATGAATGTACAGGGCTATCAAGTGTTTAGGAAGGATAGGCAGGAGGGAAAAGGGGGGGGGGCGTAGCTCTGCTGATTAAGGATAACATCACGGTGGTAGCAAGGGATGATATTGGAGCCAAGGAGCAGAGGGTGGAATCGTTGTGGGTGGAGATTAGGAACAGGAAAGGGAGGAAGACGCTGGTGGGTGTCGTCTATAGGCCCCCGAATAATGATCTGGAGGTGGGGCGGGCTGTTAACGCGCAAATAAGTGCGGCGTGCAGGAATGGAATGGCCGTAGTTATGGGGGATTGCATATTGATTGGTCGACCCATGTTGGACGCGGGGGGCTCGAGGAAGAGTTCTTGGAATGCTGCCGGGATAGTTTCCTCGAACAGTGTGTGTTGGAGCCGACGAGGGAGCGAGCTATCTTGGATCTGGTGCTATGTAATGAGGCAGGTAGAATTAGGGACCTTGTGGTGAAGGATCCTCTTGGGGAGAGTGATCATTGTATGGTGGAGTTTCTGGTGCAGATGGAGGAGGAGAAAGTGGGTTCCTGGACACGTGTCCTCTGTTTGAATAGAGGGGAGTACGGTAGGATGAGAGAAGAATTGACGAATGTGGACTGGGGGAGCGCGTTGGAGGGAGGGTCTGTTGAGGAGCAGTGGAGGATCTTTAAGGAGATCTTTCTTGGTACACAGCGGAAATTTATTCCGATAGTCAAAAAGGATAGTAGGAAGAGAGGTAATAAGCTGTGGAAAACGAAGGAGGTGAAGGAAAGTGTTAAATTAAAAGCGGAGGAATTTAGAGTAGCTAAGAGGAGTGGGCGAGAAGAGGATAGGGAGAGGTTTCAATGTCAACAAAGGTTGACAAAGAAATTGATAAAGAAGGGTAGGAGAAACTATGAAGCTGGGCTAGCGCTTAATATAAAAAAGGATAGCAAGAGTTTTTATAAATATATAAAAAGGAAGAGGCTGGCTAGGTGAATGTTGGTCCTTTAGAGGATGAGAAAGGGGACCTAGTGGTAGGGGATGAGGATATGGCTAAGGTATTGAATAACTTTTTTGTTTCGGTCTTCACGGAGGAGGACGTGAATAATTTGCCGGGTGTTAGCGATGGAAAGGTGGTAGGACTGGAGGGTCTTAATGACATTACTGTTTCTAGAGAGGCGGTGCTCGACAGACTGGAGGGGCTGATTGTGGACAAGTCCCCAGGACCGGATGGAATGCATCCGAGGGTTTTGAAAGAAATGGCGGAGGTGATAGTGGATGCCTTGGTGGTTATTTTCCAGACGTGGATTCCGGGGAAGTGCCGGATGATTGGAAAACGGCTAATGTTACACCGTTGTTTAAGAAGGGTGCCAGGCAAAAGGCGGGGAATTATAGGCCGGTTAGTTTAACGTCTGTGGTAGGTAAAATGTTAGAATCTGTCATTAAGGAGGAAATTGCGAGGCATCTTGAAGGGAATTGCTTGATAGAGCAGACGCAGCACGGTTTCATTAAAGGGAAGTCGTGTCTGACAAATTTACTGGAGTTCTATGAGGATGTGGATAGAGGAGAGCCGGTGGATGTGGTCTTTCTAGATTTTCAGAAGGCGTTTGACAAAGTACCTCACAAGAGGTTATTGCAGAAGGTCGAGGGACATGGAGTTGGGGGTAGGGTGTTAGCATGGATAGACGATTGGTTGTCAAATAGGAGGCAGAGAGTGGGGGTCAATGGGTGCTATTCGGATTGGCGGATGGTGACTAGTGGAGTGCCCCAGGGGTCGGTGCTGGGGCCTCAGCTATTTACCATTTATATAGATGATCTGGAGGAGGGAACCGAGTGTAGGGTGTTGAAATTTGCTGATGACACCAAGATTGGGGGAACGGCAAATTGTGCGGAGGGTGTGGAGAGTCTGCAGAAGGATCTAGATAGGCTGGGCGAATGGGCCAGGAAATGGCAAATGGAATTTAATGTTAGCAAGTATGAGGTGGTCCACTTTGGTAGGAATAATGGTAGGAAGGACTATCACTTACAGGGCGAAAAACTGCAGCAGGCGACGGTGCAGAGGGACCTTGGGGTCCTTGTGCATGAGTCGCAAAAACCCAGCTTGCAGGTGCAGCAGGTGGTCAGGAAGGCGAATGGGATACTGACCTTCATAGCGAGGGGGATTGAATATAAAAGTAGGGAGGTCTTGCTGCAGCTGTATAGGGCATTGGTGAGGCCGCAGCTGGAGTACTGTGTGCAGTTTTGGGCGCCACACCTGCACAAGGATATTTTGGCCCTGGAGGGAGTGCAGAGGAGGTTTACTCGGCTGATATCGGAGTTGAGGGGATTGAGCTATGAGGAGAGGCTGAATAAACTAGGCTTGTACTCGTTAGAGTTTAGAAGAATGGGGGGAGATCTCATTGAGACGTATAAGATGATGAAATGGATGGATAGGATAGAACATAGAACATAGAACACTACAGCGCTTAACAGGCTCTTCGGCCCACGATGTTGCGCCGACCAATTTTTTAAAAAAAAACACTGACCCACGAATCGAATCCAATCCCTTTTCGTCCATAAACCTATCCACAGATCTCTTAAACGCCCCCAAACTAGGCGCATTTACAACTGCAGCAGGCAGGGCATTCCAGTCCCTCACCACCCTCTGGGTAAAGAACCAACTCCTGACATCAGTCCTATAACTACCCCCCCCTTAATTTAAAGCCATGCCCCCTCGTGCTAGCTTTCTCCATCCGAGGAAAAAGGCTATCACTATCCACCCTATCTAAACCTCTAATCATCTTATCTGTTTCTATAAGATCCCCTCTTAGCCGCCTTCTTTCCAGCGAAAACAACCCCAAATCTCTCAGTCTCTCCTCATAGGACCTCCCCTCCATTCCAGGCAACATCCTGGTAAACCTCCTCTGCACCCTCTCCAAAGCCTCCATGTCCTTCCTGTAATGTGGGGACCAGAACTGCACACAGTACTCCAAGTGCAGCCGCACTTGGATAGAGGTGGAGAGACTCTTCCCGCTCAAAAAAGACAGTAGGACTAGGGGGCACAGCCTCAAGATAAAAGGGGGGCGGTTTAGAATGGAGTTGAGGAGGAACTTCTTCACTCAAAGGGTGGTGAATCTCTGGAATTCTCTGCCCGTTGAAGTGGTGGAGGCTGCCTCGCTAAATATTTTCAAGACGCGGGTTGATGGGTTTTTGATAAGAGAGGGGATTAAGGGTTATGAGGAGAAAGCGGGAAAGTGGAACTGAGCAGCGACAGATCAGCCATGATCTTTTTGAATGGCGGGGCAGGCTCGAAGGGCTAGATGGCCTACTCCTGCTCCTATTTCTTATGTTCTTATATGATCTGGTGGCATTACAGAGACGTGGCTGCAAGGTGACAGGGACTGGGAGCTGAATGTACAGGGCTATCAAGTGTTTAGGAAGGATAGGCGGGAGGGAAAAGGGAGGGGCATAGCTCTGCTGATTAAGGATAGCATCAGGGTGGTAGCAAGGGATGATATTGGAGCCAAGGAGCTGAACGTGGAATCGTTGTGGGTAGAGATTAGGAACAGCAAAGGGAGGAAGACGCTGGTGGGTGTCGTCTATAGGCCCCCAAATAATGATCTGGAGGTGGGGCGGGCTGTTAATGCGCAAATAAGTGTGGCGTGCAGGAATGGAACGGCCGTAGTTATGGGGGATTTCAATCTGCATATTGATTGATCGACCCATGTTGGACGCGGTGGGCTCGAGGAGGAGTTCTTGGAATGCTGCCGGGATAGTTTCCTCGAACAGTGTGGGTTGGAGCCGACGAGGGAGCGAGCTATGTTGGATCTGGTGCTATGTAATGAGGCCGGTAGAATTAGGGAACTTGCGGTGAAGGATCCTCTTGGGGAGAGTGATCATTGTATGGTAGAGTTTCTGGTGCAGATGGAAGAGGACAAAGTGGGTTCCCGGACACACGTCCTTTGTTTGAACAGAGGGGAGTACAGTAGGATGAGAGAAGAATTGGCGAATGTGGACTAGGGGAGTACGTTGGAAGGTAGGTCTGCTGAGGAGCAGTGGAGGATCTTTAAGGAGATCTTTCTTGGTGCTCAGCAGAAATTTATTCCGATGGTTAAAAAGGACCGTAGGAGGAGAGGTAATAAGCTGTGGATAACGAAGGAGGTGAAGGAAAGTGTTAAATTAAAAGCAGAGGCGTTTAGAGTAGCTAAGAGTAGTGGGCGAGAAGAGGATTGGGAGAGGTTTAAATTTCAACAAAGATTGACAAAGAAGTTGATAAAGAAGGGTAGGAGAAACTATGAAGCTGGGCTAGTGCTTAATATAAAAAAGGATAGCAAGTGTTTTTATAAGTATATAAAAAGGAAGAGGCTGGCTAGGGTGAACGTTGGTCCCTTAGAGGATGAGAGAGGGAACTTAGTGGTAGGGGATGGGGAAATGGCTGAGGTCTTGAATAACTTTTTTGTTTCGGTCTTCACGGAGGAGGACGTGAATAATTTGCCGGGTGTTAGAGATGGAAAGGTGGTAGGACTGGAGGGTCTCGATGACATTACTGTTACTAGAGAGATGGTGCTCGACAGACTGGAGGGGCTGATTGTGGACAAGTCCCCAGGACCGGATGAAATGCATCCGAGGGTCCTGAAAGAAATGGCGGAGGTGATAGTGAATGCCTTGGTGGTTATTTTCCAGACATCGCTGGATTCCGGGGAAGTGCCGGAAGATTGGAAAACGGCCGTTGCTTAAGAAGGGTGCCAGGCAAAAGGCGGGGAATTATAGCCGGTTAGTTTAACGTCTGTTGTAGGTAAAATGTTAGAATCCATCATCAAGGAGGAAATAGCGAGGCATCTTGAGGGGAATTGCTTGATAGAGCAGACGCAGCACCCTTTCCTTAAAGGGAAGTCGTGTCTGACAAATTTACAGGAGTTCTATGAGGATGTGTCTAGGGCGGTGGATAGAGGAGAGCCGGTGGATGTGGTCTTTCTGGATTTTCAGAAGGCATTTGATAAGTACCTCACAAGAGGTTATTGCAGAAGGTCAGGGGGCATGGAGTTGGGGGTAGGGTGTTAGCGTGGATAGGGGACTGGTTGTCAAATAGGAGGCAGAGAGTGGGGGTCAATGGGTGCTATTCAGATTGGCGGATGGTGACTAGTGGAGTGCCCCAGGGTTCGGTGCTGGGGCCTCAGCTTTTTACCATTTATATAGATGATCTGGAGGAGGGAACCGAGTGTAGGGTGTCAAAATTTGCTGATGACACCAAAATTGGTGGAAAGGCAAATTGTGCGGAGGGTGTGGAGAGTCTGCAGAAGGATCTAGATAGGCTGGGCGAATGGGCCAGGAAATGGCAAATGGAATTTAATGTTGGCAAGTGTGAGGTGGTCCACTTTGGTAGGAATAATGGTAGGAAGGATTATTACTTACATGGAGAAAAACTGCAGCAGGCAACGGTGCAGAGGGACCTCGGGGTCCTTGTGCATGAGTTGCAAATACCCAGCTTGCAGGTGCAGCAGGTGGTCAGGAAGGCGAATGGGATGCTGGCCTTCATAGCGAGGGGGATTGAATATAAAAGTAGGGAGGTCTTGCTGCAGCTGTATAGGGCATTGGTGAGGCCGCAGCTGGAGTACTGTGTGCAGTTTTGGGCGCCGAACTTACGCAAGGATATTTTGGCCTTGGAGGGAGTGCAGACGAGGTTTACTAGGCTGATACCGGAGTTGAGGGGGTTGAGCTATGAGGAGAGGCTGAATAAACTAGGCTTGTACTCGTAAGAGTTTAGAAGAATGAGGGGAGATCTCATTGAGACGTATAAGATGATGAATAGGATGGATAGGATAGAGATGGAGAGACTCTTCCCGCTCAGAAAGGATAGTAGGACTAGGGGGCACAGCCTCAAGATAAAGGGGGGGGCGGTTTAGAACGGAGTTGAGGAGGAACTTCTTCACTCAAAGGGTGGTGAATCTCTGGAATTCTCTGCCCGTTGAAGTGGTGGAGGCTACCTCACTAAATATTTTTAAGACGCGGGTTGATGGGTTTTTGATAAGAGAGGGGATTAAGGGTTATGGGGAGAGGGCGGGAAGGTGGAACTGAGCCACGACAGATCAGCCATGATCTTATTGAATGGCAGGGCAGGCTCGAAGGGCTAGTTGGCCTACTCCTGCTCCTATTTCTTATGTTCTTCTGTTTTCAGGTGAACCCATCTGGTTCACTAATGTCCTTTAGGGAAGGAAATCTGCTGTCCTCACTTGGTCTGGCCTAGATGTGATTCCAGACTCACAGCAACGTGGTTGACTCTTAACTGCCCTCTGAAATGGCCTAGAAAGCCATTCAGTTCATGGGCAAGTAGGGATGGGCCATAAGTGCTGCTCTTGTCAGTGATGCCCACAGCACATGATAGAATAAAAAAACTCATCTCTTTTTGCCTTGTACCATCATCTATTGTATCATTTAATCTCTTCTGCCATCCACCCTATCACAGACCTTTGCTTTTGCTCTGCTCCACCTTTCCCTGCCTCTCCACTTGGATTAAACCTGTTTATCGTTCATACATTCCTCTTCAGATAAAAGCTGAACAGCTCTGAAGTGTTATCTCTGTTTCTCTCTCCTGAAACACTGCCAGACGTGCTGAGTATTTCCAGCATTTTTTGTTTTGCTTTTAGATTTCCAAGCTTCTGCAGTATTTTACTTTTGGGAGAACTGACTGTCAAGAATCACCCAATCAAGTACCAAAGATTCCCTGGTTCACTTTCCGATTGGTGGAGGAAGGCGGGGATTCTGTGAGGATTGAGTGGTCAATGGTGGGTGTGTGGGGGTGGAGGGCCCTGTGATAAAACACCCAGGAATCTGTCCAAACAGCTGTCAACATTTGGGAATTCATGTGAAATATTTCTTTCCTGTGTTCTCTCATCAATTCTGTTGATTTCTTTCAACATGTTTAAATTTATTTTCTTTTCTTTTCAGGGAAGGAAAACATTTTTGTGGCGGGTCCCTTGTGAACAGGAATTGGGTCATCAGCACAAAGCAGTGCTTTGCCTCCTGGTAATGGTCTAACCGTTTCTGGAATTGACTCCTCGCTGTGCAGGATCACCGAGTATACTCTCAGATTGCACCGAGGTCTTTGGTGTAGAGTGTGAAATAGGAAACACGCTGTAAAGCTCACTTTGTAAATGCCCCATGCAGCGTGATACAGATTAGAAGATTGGTGGATACTGGTGTGGAACACCCCTGGCTAGATCTCAGGCTGATCCCTCCTCTCGGCCAGAGTTAGAGATATTTCAAATGGTCAAAGTACCAATGTTGCAGGAGATAGGAAAAATTAAGAAATATTGCTGTGTGGTTCAGCCATCCCAACCAGGCATAAATCAGAAACTCAGACCCTTTTGTTTCCTGCCAGATATAAAATCCAGTGGGACGTCTCTCACTGTGCCATGATACCCTCCAGTGGGAGGACCCTCACTGTGCCATGATACCCTTCAGTGGGAGGACCCTCACTGTGCCATGATACCCTCCAGTGGGAGGACCCTCACTGTGCCATGATACCCTCCAGTGGGAGGACCCTCACTATGCCATGATACCCTCCAGTGGGAGGACCCTCACTGTGTCATGATACCCTCCAGTGGGAGGACCCTCACTGTGCCATGATACCCTCCAGTGGGAGGACCCTCACTGTGCCATGATACCCTCCGGTGGGAGGACCCTCACTGTGCCATGATACCCTCCGGGGGGAGGACCCTCACTGTGCCATAATACCCTCCAGTGGGAGGACCCTCACTGTGCCATGATACCCTCCAGTGGGAGGACCCTCACTGTGCCATGATACCCTCCAGTGGGAGGACCCTCACTGTGCCATGATACCCTCCAGTGGGAGGACTCTCACTGTGCCATGATACCCTCCAGTGGGAGGACCCTCACTGTGCCATGATACCCTCCAGTGGGAGGACCCTCACTGTGCCATGATACCCTCCAGTGGGAGGACCCTCACTGTGCCATGATACCCTCCAGTGGGAGGACCCTCACTGTGCCATGATACCCTCCAGTGGGAGGACCCTCACTGTGCCATGATACCCTCCAGTGGGAGGACCCTCACTGTGCCATGATACCCTCCGGTGGGAGGACCCTCACTGTGCCATGATACCCTCCAGTGGGAGGACCCTCACTGTGCCATGATACCCTCCGGGGGGAGGACCCTCACTGTGCCATGATACCCTCCAGTGGGAGGACCCTCACTGTGCCATGATACCCTCCAGTGGGAGGACCCTCACTGTGCCATGATACCCTCCAGTGGGAGGACCCTCACTGTGCCATGATACCCTCCAGTGGGAGGTCTCTCACTGTGCCATGATACCCTCCAGTGGGAGAACTGCTCTTCATGCCTGCACCAGCCATCAAGCACCTACTTATTTGAGTCCCATTTTCCAGCTCTTGGTCCACAGCTGTGTATGCTGTGGAGTTTGGTGTAGAGAGCCCCTCAATCTTCATCTTCTTCTTCACTATACCTCAACAGGGTAGAGATTCCCTGGTAAATGGTGAGTTAAATACTGGGACCTGGGCTCCTGACCCAACCAGGAATCCTGTCATTTCTCATAGGTTTCCACTGTCCTGTTTGGGGAGGCCAGTGAGACTCCTGAAGAATTTTGGTCCCTGAATAAAAATAATATTTGTAAAGGAAGAGAAAGATCAGGGAGATTATTGGCCTTTTTGCTGCCTTCAGAAGTTAATTTCTGTTTCTGCCATAGAATAATAGTGTACCACAGCACAGAAGAAGGCCTTTGGCACATCCCAGTTGCACTTACTCTTTGAAAGAGTTATTCAATTATTCCCATTCCACTGCTTTCTCCCTCCAACTAAACAATATTATCCCTTTCAACTGAATCCTGGAATTGTGGAATGGTTGTTGCATGGGAGGCCATTCAATCCATGTGTCTGTGCTGGCCCTCTGCAACAACAATTCAGCTCATCAAAGTCCCCTGCTTCTTCCCTCCTATTTTTCCTCTTCCATTACTAATATCTACTTGTCTTTTGGAAGTTCCTTCTGTCTGCTTCCACTTCTCTTTCATGTTGATTCCTAATCATAACAACTCACTGTTTAAAAAAGCCTTATTTCCCTCTGCATTCTCATGCCAATTATTTCAAGTTTGTGTCCTCTGATTACCGACCCTCCCGTCAGTAGAACAAGTTTTGACTTCACTCTGAGTTTGTTATAACTTTACTCAACACCTTAAATGGGAGGTGATTAATATTGCTTTTGCTTATTCTTCTTCACAATGCCTGATTTCACTTCATGATTCACAGGACCAAGGTTGGGTTTTTGAATCCAGTGCAGATTAATAAGTGAAAATCTCCACTCTCTAATCAGCTCCTGAATGAAATGGCCTAGGGGGGATTGAGGCCCACTTTCTGACTTGGAGCAGAATGAATGGTTGTCCCACTTGGATGGACTTTGTGCTGCAGAGAGTGCTGCAAAGGTCATAGTGATGTGAGAAAGAGACACACCATTGGGTCAGTTCTGAGCATCTGATGGGACATTGGACAGGATTTTCCAGCCCTTCGCTCCCATGTGGCATGTTTTGTGGCTGTGGAAATGACCTGCTATTGGCTGGAGGACCGGATCCTCTAGTCCCGTCGCTATCGGTGGAGATTCCCATTGTTTGCACCCTTTGCCTCCCTCTGAGAAAGTGATGCTGCTGATTGGTGCTACATCAAAGCTCTGAAAGCTTAACCATGTACCATTCCGCTCACCAAGCTGAACACACTGAGCTCAAGCATCTGCAGGGTGTCTGCTCTCTGAATTCTCCAGGAGTGTGAATCATTTCTCTGCTTCTGGCCAACAGGACTGAGTGAGTTAATAAGGACACAATTGTATCCAAGAGGATAGAACTGCGTTATAGAAACTATTTCAGATTAGAAGGGGCGAAGGAGAATATTCCCCTCTGATGAACCTATATTAGACAACCCCTTGATAACACACCCTTTCATCAATCATGAAATGTGAAAATATCTCAATTTGTGCTTTTGTCTTTTAGTTATTCTGAGTTACGGGGTTATGAAGCCTGGATGGGAACTGTGTTGAAAAATCCCCTGCCAAATGATCCAGATAAGCAAGCAATCCCTATCCGAAAGGCAGTGTGTGGACCAAAGAAGTCCAATCTCATCATGTTGGAGTTAGAGAGGTACCTACGCTGATAAGATAGCAGTTCACATTAGCAGTTCTCTACCTGTCTTTTGGAGTTTAGATCTTTTAATTTAACTTAGTTATCCTCGGGATGGATATTGCTGGCAAGGCTGACTGACATTTATTGCCTGTCCCTAGAATGTGGTGGTGAGCCACCACCATCATAAATTGCCACAGGACATACGGTGAAGTTGTAGTTACTTGATACAACTGCGCAAGGATGTTTTGGCCCTGGAGGGAGTGCAGAGGAGGTTTACTCGGCTGATACCGGAGTTGAGGGGATTGAGCTATGAGGAGAGGCTGAATAAACTAGGCTTGTACTCGTTAGAGTTTAGAAGAATGAGGGGAGATCTCATTGAGACGTATAAGATGATGAATGGGATGGATAGGATAGAGGTGGAGAGACTGTTCCCGCTCAAAAAAGACAGTAGGACTAGGGGGCACAGCCTCAAGATAAAGGGGGGGCGGTTTAGAACAGAGTTGAGGAGGAACTTCTTCACTCAAAGGGTGGTGAATCTCTGGAATTCTCTGCCCGTTGAAGTGGTGGAGGCTGCCTTGCTAAATATTTTTAAGAAACGGGTTGATGGGTTTTTGATAAGAGAAGGGATTAAGGGTTATGGGGAGAGGGCGGGAAGGTGGAGCTGAGTCACGACAGATCAGCCATGATCTTATTGAATGGCGGGGCAGGCTCGAAGGGCCAGATGGCCTACTCCTGCTCCTATTTCTTATGTTCTTATGTTCTTAACTGAGCAGTTTGTCAGGTCAGATGAGAGGTGAGCAGAAATGTGATACTGAAATCACGTGTAGGCCTTAGAAACACAGGTTTTATTCCTTAAAGGACATTATTAAACCAATGATAACACAGTGATTAGCACTGCTGCTTCACAGCTCCAGGGGTCTGGGTTCAATTCCCGGCTTGGGTCACTGTCTGTGTGGTGTTTGCACATTCTCCTCGTGTCTGCGGGGGTTTCCTCTGGGTGCTCCGGTTTCCTCCCACAGTCCAAAGATGTGTGGGTTAGGTTGACTGGCCATGCTAAAATTGCCCCTTAGTGTACTGAGATGCGTAGGTTAGAGGGATTAGCGGGTAAATGTGTAGGGATATGGGGGTAGAGCCTGGGTGGGATTGTGGTTGGTGCAGACTCAATATCCAAAGGCCTCTTTCTGTACTGTAGGGTTTCTATGATTTCTATGATTCTATGATTGTTTCATGGTCACTCATCTGATTCCAATTCTCTTCCTGCACCTTGTGATGCACTAAGGCAGAGTTTCATCTGTTTCCATAGCTAGTTATTCCTAGAATAGGTTGCTTGTCTATCGCTAGGGGTTTGTCCGAGTATCTGGGATCAGTGAAAGGTCATATGACTTGAGAGCATGGGGAAGAGAGGATTCTGGAGCACTGGAAAGACAATCTGTGTGTTTGTGAGTGGTGGGGTTCTGGAGAAGGGAGTCCTGAGGTCAAGGAGGGACCACAGTGTTAGCAGGATCCAAACTGGTTGGTGAAGTTGAAACCAAGACACAGGGTTTTCCTTACAGAAAGTGTTTACTGACTTGTTCAGTTTCACAGTCTCTTCCTATTACGGGGGATATTGAAGACTTGGTCAGGAAGAAGAGGGAGGCGTGTGTTAGGTCAAAACAAATGGGTACGGAGAGTGCGCTGGAGGAATATAGAGAGAGTAGGAGGGAGCTAAAAAGGAGAATTAGAAGGGCGAAGAGAGGGCATGAGATGGCTTTGGCTGGTAGGATTAAGGAAAATCCAAAGGCATTTTATTCCTATATTAGAGGCAAGAGAGTACTTAGAGGGAAAATTGGTCCTCTTAGGGACAAGAGTGGAGAGTTGTGTATTGAGTCGGAGGGAATGGGGGAGCTCCTGAATGAATACTTTGCGTCGGTATTCACAAAGGAGAGGGGTTCGGAATCGTGCGGTCTCTTGGAGGGAGTGGAGGTTCATTTGCAGGATATAGTTATTACGAGGGAGGAAGCTAGGGCTTTTAGGTAGCGTAAGGACGGATAAAGCTCTGGGGCCTGATGGTATTTATCACAGGCTGCTTAGGGAGGCGAAAGATGAAATTGCTGGGCCTCTGGCGCAAATCTTCGTCTCTTCTTTGGACACAGGTGAGGTCCCAGAAGACTGGAGGGTAGCAAATGTGGTCCCGTTGTTCAATAAAGGTAGTAGGGATAACCCTGGGAATTATAGACCGGTGAGTTTGATGTCGGTGGTAGGGAAGTTAATGGAAAAAATACTTAGGGGTAGGATGTATGAGCATTTGGAGCGTTGCGATCTGATTAGGGATACGCAACATAGCTTTGTTAGAGGGAGGTCTTGCCTTACGAATCTGGTGGAATTCTTTGAGGAGGTGACAAAAACGGTTGACGATGGGAGAACCGTTGACGTCATCTATATGGATTTCAGTAAGGCGTTTGACAAAGTCCCTCACGGTAGGCTGGTAGAAAAGGTTAAGGCGCATGGGATATGAGGTCAGGTAGCTAGGTGGATTGAGAACTGGCTGAGAAATAGGAGACAGAGGGTAGCTGTGGAGGGGACCTTGTCGGGCTGGAGGCCAGTGACCAGTGGTGTGCCGCAGGGCTCAGTACTGGGACCTCTCCTCTTTGTAGTCTACATAAATGACTTGGAAGAGGGCGTAGGTGGTGTGATCAGCAAGTTTGCTGATGACACCAAGATGGCAGGGTTGGTGGGTACGGAACTGGATTGTCAGGTGATACAACAGGATATAGATAGGTTGGTGCAGTGGGCAGATAGGTGGCAGATGGCATTTAATCCTGACAAATGTGAGGTGATGCATTTTGGATGGAATAATGCAGAGAGGAGCTATGTGATAAAAGGTAGGCTGATTAGGAGTATAGACATACAGAGGGACCTGGGAGTGCAGGTTCACAAATCCATGAAGGTTGCGTCACAAGTGGAGAAGGTTGTTAGGAAGGCTTATGGGATGTTGGCCTTTATAGGAAGGGGTATAGAGTATAAAAGCTGCCGTCTAATGCTTCAGTTGTACAGAACGTTGGTTAGACCGCATTTGGAGTACTGCGTCCAGTTCTGGTTACCTTACTACCGGAAGGACGTGGAGTCTCTGGAAAGAGTGCAGAGGAGGTTTACCAGGATGTTGCCTGGCATGGGGGGACTGGGTTACGAGGAGAGGTTGAAGAAACTGGGACTATTCTCCTTGGAAAGATGGAGATTGAGAGGGGACATGATAGAAGTATATAAGATACTGAAGAGAATAGATAGAGTTAATAGTGAGAGACTGCTCCCTAGACTGGGTATGAACATGAGAGGTCATCATTTAAGGGTGAGGGGGGAGAGGTATAATTTGGAGGTGAGAAGAAGGTTCTTTATGCAGAGAGTTGTGGGGGTCTGGAATGCACTACCGAGTAGGGTGGTGGAGGCAGGAACGTTGGACTCGTTTAAGATGCAGTTAGATAGGCACATGAGTGAAACGAGAATGGAGGGATATGGTAAGGGCTATTAAATAGGGTTAAACCTCGGGAAACACCGGAAAGGCAGGCTGTAAAGATTAATATTTTTGTCTTTATTCCACAGGTGGAGGTCCACCTCATGTCAAACGAGGGGCATGCACACGGCGGGTCGTACGTGGGCTGCTCTTGGAAGTTCCAGGAGTGGCCTAGTACTTCATGTCGGTGTGTGTGCTTGATCCTGGACCGGTAGATGGGCGCCGCAACAGCTTAGTGACTATCACTGCTGGCTGTGCAGGCACATGGATTTGGGCCTGTGTCTGTGGGAGTTTGCGCATTCTCCCTGTGGTTGCGTGGGTTTCCTCCGGGCGCTCCGGTTTCCTCCCACACGCCAAAGATGTGCTCTCAGGCTAATCGGTTTTTACCAAATTGACACTATTTCTTCCCTGAATCTGACTGAGTAGGGTTCCATTCGTAGACACACAGGGTAGAATAGGTGTAGGGTGATGTGGTGGCGTGGGCTTGTTGGGCCGAAGGGCCTGTTTCCCGTGCTGGGTTGTTCTTTGTTCCCACTCAACCCAGTGTCCCAGCCATCCCCTATTTATATGTGCTGAAGGACAATTAATACTCAACTGTTTCTCCTAACATTAACAATGTGATTGACATTAAGAAACCATAACAATATAATTGAAAGGAGTGAGAAATTATAAGTGGTGAGGGGGGCAGATGGAAAGTAGAATTGAGACACAACAAAATCAGCCAAGATCTTAATGAATGGTGCAGCAGGCTTGAAGGGCTAAATAACCTATTCCAGTTCCAAAGTCCTATGTTCGTATGACATAGCATTAACAAACCGTAGCAATGTATTTGACAAGCCAATAACACAGGGAAGAAGGTGACACTGTACTGGTCGGTGATAGGTAGGGTCTGGCAAGACTGAGGTGGGGGATGGACTATATAAGACTGGGCTAAACAATTCCAGGCACCATTGGTATTATCGGGTAACTCATCAGGTCAGTCCCACCTGTCCTTTCTCCAACTTTAATCAATCAGGCCCCCCTTCTCCTCTCCAATGAGGAACCATCCCCTTCCATCAATCATCAGGCAATGCCCCACCAAACATTGATGTGGGTATGCCGGTGTTGGACTGGCGTAAACACAGTAAAAAGTCTTAAATCGGCCTCGCAGGTGGAGGAGGTGGTCAAGAAGGCGTATGGTGTACTGGCCTTCATTAATCGAGGGATTGAGTTTAGGAGTCGGGAGGTAATGCTGCAACTTTATAAGACCCTTGTCAGGCCTCATTTAGAGTATTGTGCGCAGTTCTGGTCGCCTCACTATAGGAAAGATGTAGAAGCTATGAGAGGGTACAGAGGAGATTTACAAGGATGTTGCCTGGACTGGGAGGCATGCCTTATGAAGATAGGTTGAGGAAGCTGGGACTCTTTTCCCTGGAGAGACGAAGGTTGAGAGGCGACCTGATAGAAGTTTACAAAATGTTGAGAGGAATAGATAGGGTGGACTCTCAGAGGCTATTTCCCCGGGTTGAAATGGTCGCTACGAGAGGACACAGATTTAAGGTGCGGGGAGGGAAGTACAGAGGTGATGTTAGGGGTAAGTTTTTCACTCAGAGGGTGGTGAGTGAATGGAATCGGCTGCCATCATCGGTGGTGGAGGTGAACTCGCTGGGGTCTTTTAAAAGACTTCTGGATGAGTATATGGGGTTTAATGAGATTGAGGGTTATAGATAGGTCTGTAGGTTGGTAGGTGTTGATGTGATCGGCGCAACTCGTGGGCCGAAGGGCCTGTTTGTGCTGTAGTGTTCTATGTAACACCAGGTTTTAGTCCAACCTGATGTTGTCAGACTTTTTACCACCAAACATTGTCAGACAAACCCCACATCACTCATCAGGCTGCTCCCCCCACACCACCCTCACTTCTGCCCATTAACTGCTTCATCAAAGCTGTCGGTGCCATTTTTCTGGCAGTTCTGGATAGTCCTACATCGTTCCACATTGCCTGTTCAATGCTGCCTTTTAGACATTCATATCTTGGGAGTGTGTTGTCAAATTGTACTCTCTCCATAAAAATTGCTCAGAAGATCATCACTTACACAATTTTAAACTTTTAGGATAAAGATGCTTAAGCCTTTCTCTGAGAAATCATTATTTTAAATAATTTAGCTTTAGAGCCAAAATAAAAAATTCAGCACAGTAGCACAGTGGTTAGCACTGCTGCTTCACAGCTCCAGGAACCTGGGTTCAATTCCTGGCTCGGGTCACTGTCTGTGTGGAGTTTGCACTCTCCTCGTGTCTGCATGGGTTTCCTCCAGGTACTCCGGTTTCCTCCCACAGTCCAAAGATGTGTGGGTTAGGTTGATTGGCTATGCTAAGAAATTGCCCCTTAGTGTCCTGGGATGTGTAGGTTAGAGGGATTAGTGGGTATAATATGTAGGGATATGGGAGTACAGTCTTGGTGGGATTGTGTTCAATGCAGACTCGATGGGCCGAAGGGCCTCTTCCTGCACTGTAGGGTTCTATGATTCTATGATATGACATGTATTCAAACACAAGGAACCCAATAACTCAAATAGTCAAGCTTGGTTTAGATCTACTGGAGAAAACTGAAATCCTTCTCAAAATTTCCAGGAGTAAATCACTCCAATATCTATGTTGAGAATGTCCCATAGAGACCAGCATACTTCAGTGACAGACGATAGCCAGAATTATCAGTACGAGGGCAGAATGTAGCAGGGTTGGGTGACACTGGGAGAGAATTGATGGGACTTTGTAGCAGAAATGGCAGGTATAGTTTCTAGGGGTGTTCAAGTCCTGGAGCACTGGTGAGGGAGTCTGTTTGTTTCAAAGGGATCCTGCCTCTGGGGGCATAGCTGACCAACACATTGAAAGCACTAAGAGAGGACTGAAGAATTGCAAAGTGAAGATGTGGTATCTGGAAGCACAATAAAGTAGATTTCAGAATCTGTGGTCAGAAATGGACTTGTGTTAATATATGACTTTCTCAGGGTCCTTTATATAATTTTACAACCAATGAAGTATTTTTTGAAATGTAGTGGCTATTATGATATAGAAAAGTCTGCAGTCAATTTACACAGAGTAAGTTCCCCCAAACAGCAATGTCATAATGACCAGATAATTTGTGTCAGTGTTTTGGTTGAGGCTAAATATTGGCCATGAAAGTGGGGTAAACTCTCTCTTCCTTGAATAGTCCCATTCAATATTTTACGTTCAACTGAGGGAGGAGACATCCCATCTGAAAGATGTTAACTCCACTTCCTCAGTACTGTAGTATTACCCAGTCAACATTAGATGCCATGCATTGATCTCGGATTCTCTAAATATTTTCATCCATACAGGCCTGCCACATTGAATGCTCGGGTTGCTTTGATCTGTCTACCCCCTCAGAGGTACATCGTTCCTGAAGGCACCGAATGTGAGTTAGCAGGTTGGGGAGAGACACAAGGTAAGGACAGCTTCTAGCACTCTGGTAAGAGTTCAAATTGCTCTGGTGTTGGTTGCATCTCAAACAGACCTATCACAGGTCCGAACCAATTCAAATCAGCAATGCTGGGGAATGGAAAAGAGTTACCCAGCTCCTATCTGGTGTGGGAGCATGAGTTCCATTGCTGGGTATTGGTGCCCACAAACTGAAATTCTACCCAATCATTTAATTCTCCAGTCTACCAGGAGCAGATTGTAAGTTAGATTGATTACAAATGGCACAATGCTGTATCCTCAACACGTAGGCAATGTTCTCTTGGGTCACCAAGCATGCTAGATGTGTACGATTAGACAGTATTTCCAATGTGTGGATCTGTAGTATTGGGAGGTGAGAAGGTGAATACTGGGGCTGTCTGGTGTGGAATCATAAGATGAGGCTTTGTACTATATATGGGAAAGTGTGATGATCCAGATTCTGTAACAGAGCCTTGCTGAATGTTCCCATTGACTAATCTTTTCAAAACCTGTTGGACCAAGTCGCTGTGCTAGCTCTTTTTTCATATCCTTGCCCTCACTTTTTCCTCTGCATGTATAGGTACAGGTGATGAAACTGTTCTGAATATTCTGACAATGCCAGTGATGAGTAACAAGGAGTGCAATCGGTATTACAGAGGCCGTCTGGCAGAGACTGAGATCTGTGCTAGCCCTCAGATGAGGGGAGCTGGAGCATGTGAGGTAAGAAACGAGGACAGGACCAAATTGCTGTGATCAGTAACAGCAGATGAAGCTGTATTCTAGCCAGCACGCTGGAGAAAACTCAAGTCAACCACACCCAGAGTCCTAGTATCAGTATTTGAGTTTGGTCATTTTTCCAGGTTGCACCCTGTTCTCCAACTAATCCACAGTAAATTTTACACATGGCCTCCAAATAGTTTAAAAGACAGTTTAGGGGGAGCTTTGTTCTGCGTTTAACTTTCACTGGACACGGAGCTCTTGGTGTCAGTGTTACTGAACGGACAATGTGTGATGCTCAGTCAGACTGTTCCACATGATAAGTAGCCTCGAAACCTTTAACAAAAAGTGACATCCGACATCCAACGATCATGTGACTATGACAAGCCGCAGTGCACAAAGACATTTTTCCAAACATCCCCTTTTTGTAAGTCATCCACATACAGGATTTATTAACAGAAGCATCACCAAAAACATTTTGTTCCTTCTAGTCTGTCCCAGTTTTCTCTGTGTGGGATGTTATAAGTCATGAGCAGCTCTTTAGTTTGCCTATAGTTGGATGTTGATTACATTATGCTGGCTGATATGCTCCTTAATTGTTCATATTTGGTCAGAAGCCTCCTCCAAAATATGTCTCTACTGCCACCAGAGCCAGTAAGAGGCAACGATCTACAGAATGGGTGGAGACATGTTAAACGCGTGGAGAGTGAGGAACAGGCCTACATTGTGGGTGGATACATGGTAACAGTGTGGAGAATGAGGAACAAGTTTACAGAGTGGGTGGAGACACGCTAACTGAATGTGAGACACATGCTTTTAATTAAATCAGGGTTTTGATTCAAAAAAGATCCTTTCCAAGTGTGGATTGAGATGAAAGATCCATGTTTTGGAAACCTTTCCTGTAACAAAATCACAAGTGGAAGGGTTGAGTGTGGTGGAAATAATGTTTTGAGGTGTGTCTATTTCAATGCCAGGAGTATTGTGGGGAAGGCAGATGAGCTGAAGGCGTGGATTGACACGTGGAAATATGACATTATAGCCATTAGTGAAACTTGGCTACAGGACTGGCAGCTCAATATTCCAGGGTTCCAATGTTTCAGGTGTGATAGAGGTGGAGGGATAAAAGGTGGGAGGGGGTGGCATTGTTGGTCAAGGAAAATGTTACAGCAGTACTCAGGCAGGATAGATTAGGGAGCTTGTCTACAGAGGCCCTATGGGTGCAGCTGAGAAACAGGAAAGGTATGACCACATTAATGGGGTTGTATTATAGACCACCCAATAGTCAGCAAGAATTGAAGGAGCAAATCAGCAGAGAGATAGCTGACAACTGCAAGAAACAGAAAGTTGTGATAGTAGGGGATTTTAATTTTCCACATATAGATTGAGACTCGCATACTGTTAAAGGTTTAGATGGGGTAGAATTTGTAAAACGTGTTCAGGAGAATTTTCTGCATCAGTATATAGAGGTGCCAACTAGAGAGGATGCGATACTGGATCTCCTATTGGGAAATGAGTTAGGGCTGGTGATGGATGTGAGTGTGAGGGAACACTTTGGATCCAGTGATCATAATGCTGTTAATTTCAACCTGATCATGGATAAGGATAGATCTGGTCCTCGGGTTGAAGTTCTGAACTGGAAAAAGGCCAAATTTGATAATATGAGAAGGGATCTGGGAAGTGTGGATCGGCACACGCTGTTCTCTGGTAAGGATGTAAATGGAAAGTGGGAGGCCTTCAAAGCAGAAATTTTGAGAGTGCAGAGTTTGTATGTTCCTGTCAGGATTAAAGGCATAATAAATAGGAATAAGGATCCTTGGTTCTCGAGGGAGATTGTAATGCTGATTAAAAGGAAGAGAGTTGTATGAAATGTACAAGCAGCAAGGAACAGATCAGATGCTCGAGGAGTACAAAAATGAGAGGGAAATCAGGAGGGCTAAAAGAAAGCATGAGGTTGCTTTGGCAGACAAAGAGAAGGAAAATCCTCAGAGCTTCCATAGGTCTGTTAGGAGCAAAAGGATAGTGAGGAATAAAATTAGTCCTCTTGAAGACCAAAGTGGTAGAGCCAAAAGAGATGAGGGAGATACTAAATGGGTTTTTTGCATCTGTATTTACTGAGGAAACAGGCATGGAGTCTACAGAAATTGGGCAAACAAGTAGGGAGATCATGGAACCTTTGCAGATTAAAGAGGAGGAGGTGCTGGCTGTCTTGAGGCAAATCAGAGTGGATAAATCCCCAGGACCGGACAGGGTATTCCCATAGACCTTGAATTAGCAGGGGCCCTGGCAGACATATTTAAAATGTCTGTATTCACGGGGGAGGTGCCGGATGATTGAAGAGTGGCTCATGTTGTTCCGTTGTTTAAACAAGGGTCCAAAAGAAATCCGGGAAATTATAGGCCAGTAAGTTTGACGTCGGTGGTGAGCAAGTTATTGGAAGGTGTGATAAGGGTTAGAATCTACAAATGTTTGGATAGACAGGGACTTAATAGGAAGAGTGAACATGGCTTTGTGCGTGGTAGCTCATGTTTGACCAATCTATTAGAGTTTTTCAAGGAGGTTACAGGAAAGTGGATGAAGGGAAGGCAGTGGATGTTGTCTACCTGGATTTCAGCAAGGCCTTTGACAAGGTCCCACATAGGAGGTTAGTTAGAAAGATTCAGTCGCTAGGTATACATGGGGAGGTAGTAAATTGGATTAGACACTGGCTGAATGGAAGAATGATGTGGGTATGTCGGCGTTGGACTGGCGTAAACACAGTAAAATGTCTGACAACACCAGGTTTTAGTCCAACCGATTTATTTGATAATATACTCACAAGCTTTCGGGGTTAGCCCCTTCGTCAGGTGAATGGAGAGTTCTGGCCTCAGACAGAGCATATAAAGCACAGACAGTTTAGAGATTACTGATTAGAATGCAAATCCTTAGTTAGGTGTAACGATTCGCATTCTAATCAGTAATCTCTAAACTGTCTGTGCTTTATATGCTCTGTCTGAGGCCAGAACTCTCCATTCACCTGACGAAGGGGCTAACCCCGAAAGCTTGTGAGTATATTATCAAATAAATAGGTTGGACTAAAACCTGGTGTTATCAGACTTTTTACTGAGTGGAAGAAGCCAGAGAGTGGTTGTGGAGGATTGCTTCTCTGAGTGGAGGCCTGTGACTAGTGGTGTGCCGCAGGAATTGGGTCCATTGTTGCTTGTCATCTATATCAATGATCTGGATGATAATGTGGTAAATTGGATCAGCAAATTCGCTGATGATACAAAGATTGGAGGTGTTGTGGACAGTGAGGAAGGTTTTCAAAGCTTGCAGAGGGACTTGGACCAACTAGAAAAATGGGCTGAAAAATGGCAAGTGGAATTTAACGCAGACAAGTGTGAGGTATTGGACTTTGGAAGGACAAACAAAATTAGAATGTACAGGGTAAATGTTAGGACTCTGAAGAGTGCAGTTGAACAGAGAGATCTGGGAATACAGGTACAGAATTCCCTAAAAGTGACATCACAGGTGGATAGGGTCGTAAAGAGTGCTTTTGGTACATTGGCCTTTATAAATCGGAGTATCGAGAATAAAATTTGGAGTGTTATGGTAAGGTTATATAAGACATTGGTGAGGCCGAATTTAGAATATTGTGTACAGTTTTGGTCATCTAGTTACAGAAAGAATGTAAATAAGGTTGAAAGAGTGCAGAGAAGGTTCACGAGGATGTTGCCGGGACTTGAGAAGCTGAGTTACAGAGAGAGATAGAATAGGTTAGGACTTTATTCCCTGGAGCGTAGAAGAATGAGGGGAGATTTGATAGAGGTGTATAAGATTTTGATAGGTATAGATAGAGTGAATGCAAGCAGGCTTTTTCCACTGAGGCTAGGGAAGAAAAAAACCAGAGGGCATAGGTTAAGGGTGAAAGGAGAAAAGTTTAAAGGGAATATTAGGGGGGGCTTCTTCATGCAGAGGGTGGTGGGAGTGTGGAATGAGCTGCCGGATAAAGTGGTAAATGCGGGGTCACTTTTAACATTTAAGAAAAACTTGGATGGGTTCATGAATGAGAGGGGTGTGGAGGGATATGCTTCAAGTGCAGGTCAGTGAGACTAGGCAAAAAACGGTTCGGCACAGACAAGAAGGGCCAAAAGGCCTGTTTCTGTGCTGTAATTTTCTATGGTTCTATAGTTCTAACTGGATGGGGTTCCGGGTGCAGAAGCTGTGACTACACTTATGTTCCAATGAAACCTAAAGCAGAGTCCTGTGCCTTTCAGCGCGATTATGGCGGTCCCCTCGCTTGCTTTACCCACGACTGCTGGGTGCTGGAGGGAGTCATCATTCCTGGTCGTGGATGTGGTCGACCAAATCAACCTGGGATCTTTGTCCGAATTGCAATGTATGTGGACTGGATAAAAAAGGTCATGGCCCTCTAGGCACTGGTTCGCAAGCCAAGGCTCTCTGGGGAGATGTGGAATTCAGCATCTAAAATTATATATGTTGTTCCCATGACCCAACCCTCTTCTCAATGAAACTTTACTCTCCCATGGCTGTCAGAATAATTACCTTTAAACAATTTACAGTGTCAAGCTGAAAAGCAGTTTAACGTTCAAACCTTGTTACGCACGACAGGCTTCAACATTCAATTGAGTGTATTTATTCATTTATCTTTGTGAAGATTTGCTGATCAATGGCACAATTATCTTTGGGAGACTTTTGTGGGGTGGTAATGAATCAATAACGTTATGTATGTGGTGCCATTTGATTAAGTTGTGTTTTGTCAATAAGCTCTGTTTTGTGCATTAGCTTAGAGATTTTAAATAGCTGATATCTTGGATGCCTCTTTTGACAGTTTATTGAGCTATACTACCTAGAATAGATACTTCTGCATTATTTGAAATTGCTGACATATGTCCTTTATAGTTTAACTTGTATCTCTTTTTCATTTATATCCACACAGTCAATGCATTGTAATAATAAACGTCATACCCCTGGAAGTGTTGCACTTTTATCATGTTGCATTTTAAATAGTGTTTTAGAGCATCTGTGAAACTTTGTCCTAAATCTCGTTATCAGATCTGTCACAAGTGACATCATGCAATGCCAAAAAGATTTAAATTGAAGTTTAATTTGTGTAAAAATGATAATTAAACATTTATGTCTAAAATAAATATTGAACAATATGCCACTTTTCGGTAATGTAATTGTTTTATTGTTTGATGGGATGTGGACATCACAGGTAAAATTAGTTCTAGCCCAGTTGTCCTTGAAATGAGTAAGTTACTGAGCTATTTCAGAGGGCAGTTTAAAAGTCAGCCGCATTGCTGTAGATCTGGATTCACGCATAGGCCAGGCCAAGTAATGATGGCAAATATCACTCCAAAAGAACTTTGGTTAACCAGAGGGTTTTTTGTAACTATTGATAATAGTTTCATAATCACCATTACTAAGATTAGGGATGTGGTTTTCTCGGTCCGCTGCACTACTTGAGCAGCGCAATGGGCCAGGAAATACCAGCAGGAGGGCTATAGCAGGAATTGCGACTGGCATCCACTAGACTTTTAATTCCATATTTTTGTTGAATTCAAATTTCACCATCTGCCATGGTGGAATTTGAGCCTGGGTCCGCAGAGCATTACCCTGGATCTCTGGTTTACTAGTCCAGTGGCAACACCACTACCCTGTTGTAAGCCAGGTAAGCTTGGCTCATCACTTCAGTCATAAAACTCAATTTTGCAAGGTGCATCTTGAACTAAATCTGGTTCTGCTCTCTTCCTTTGCCAAATGTAGTTACTGCAGCTTTGTAGGTGATTGACTGCAGAGTGCTCATTATCTGGTGAGTCCTCAGTTGGAAAGGACTGACTTCTGAGAACTTTGGACATTTTTTGGTATCCCTCACATGTGGAGTGTTGATACTGGCATGCTATTGTCTGTGGACTTCTATATTTTCAGTGGTTGGATCTTCACTCTGCTATCGGGTTTTGTCACACAGACATAAAGAATGGCGGACAAATTGCATCCGGTGACCATCAGATCAAGTTGCTGCCCATGGCCAGATCTCAGATGGTGGACTGACACATTGTGCTGTGCCTGCAATGGAGGAAGTTGTTCATAATACTGCATCTACACTGGAGGAAGATGTTAGTATCACAAATCCCATCTTGTATACTAAATTCTAATAACCATTGTGCAATTTTACTCAGCATGCCATTGCCAGGAAGACTAAGGCATGCTTGCTTTCAAACTCTGACTTAATTCTTGTGTTAAAGCCCCCTGGGAGAAATAACAAGGGCGATTCTCCATTGCGGCCCATGCGTCGGGTCAGGAGATGCGCATGCTGGCCATTTTGCAGAATTCATGTCTGCATTCCTGACGCATGCGCATCTCTAAGAGCTGGAGAACAGCTGCAGTCAGGACTGCACTGGAAACTGGCGGGAAGAGAGATAAGTGATTTAAATCTTTTTAAAATAATTTTAAATGTCATTGTCAGGTCCAGCATGGAACTTGCCAGGTCCAATAGCATCTCCCACCCAGCCAGAAGTATTACACTCCGACGGGTTTTAGAGTAGCTCCCCACATTTGTAGAACTAGACAGAGACCCTGACAGAGTGAAGGGGGGACAATCAGGGCCCTCAGACGGGGTGGGGGGTGTGCTCCCTGGGCACTATGGCAGTGCCAACCTGTGCCCCTGGCACTGCCCAAGGAGCAAAGTGCCCATGCCCAGGGGCACCTTGGCACTGCCCATTGGGCATCAGGTTGTGACAAGGGGGCAGGGCCTATTGTGGCCGGGGCTTAGGGGACAATTGGTGGGAGTGGGGCTCCTGCTGCCATTCTGATGGGGATCAGTTTGGGCTGGAGGCAGGTCAGCGATCGGGGCGGCTGGGGGGGAGGCTGCCTCCTGTTGAGTGGGGATCTGCTCTCGGAGTTGGGGTGGGTCAGCAGGGGAGGGGAGTCTGCCGGGATGGGGGGAGTGGTGGGGGGATCGCCATTGCTGGATGTGAGGGGCTGGACATTGAGGCACTCCAGGATGGGGGGAGGGTATTTGAGGTGGGGCTGGAGGCGCAGCACTGTGAGGGTCCCAGGATGGCCAGCAATTGAGCTGACCAGCAAATGGGGAGACTGACAGATTGGGGCCACTGCGCATGTGCAGAGTTCCGGAGCTGTTAGACTCTAGCATGAATAGCCCCCCAGGTTTTTAATACTATTCACACTTGTGACTCTGCAGTGCACAGAGTGGGAAAATTGGGGTCTGAAGTTGCACTGAAAAAGCAGTTGTGATCTCAAATAGTTTTCTCACCAATTTTGGGAGAATCGCCCTCAGCTTTTCTCCACGTGGCAGATGCTTCAGAATATCATAGGGAGTATCACAGAATTGCCAAATAATTCCTGGTTTACTACCTGATCTATGAGTACATCTTGTATAAAAAAGATCAGAGAGTTGAATGTATGGCACAAGTATTGGAGTGGGAGAAATGGGTTTTCATTCATAGGATTCCTACATCCACTCAAACTCACCTTAAAATGAACTTCAAGCAAAATTCTTTTTCTTCTGAGATGGTCCCTCAGAACTGAGGCTCACTTTCTTCCATTCCAGGGCTGTGGGTCCTCAGGCAATTAAAAAGCCCACAGCTGTTTGAAGAGATGGGTGGATGGGTTGCTGAGATTTTGGTATGCTCCTCCTGCTGTTTGCGTTTGGCCTCCACCTGGGCCTGTCGGAGATGTTCCAAATGGTTGGTACTGTGTCCTTTGCCCTCCTGGTAACCGCTTGCCGTGATGAAGCTTGGAGTATAGAGCTTGTTTTATAATTCTTATTTCAAGCCTCACAATTTTGATTGAATTCTTTGAGGAGGTAACTAAGTGTGTGGACAAAGGTAGAGCAGTTGATGTCATATACGTGGATTTTAGTAAGGCGTTTGATAATGTTCCCTATGGTAGGCTCATGAAGAAGATAAGGATGTGTGGGATAGAAGGAAATTTGGCTGATTGGATAAGTAACTGGCTGTATTATTGAAGACAGAGGGTGGTGGTGGAAGGAAAATTTTCAGACTGGAGGCCAGTTACCAGCGTTGTACTATAGGGGTCAGTGCTGGGTCCTCTGCTATTTGTGATTATTATCAATGATTTGGAAGAGGGGGCAGAAGGGTGGGTTAATAAATTTGCTGATGACACCAAGATTGGTGGAGTAGTGGATGAGATGGAGGGCTCCTGCAGGCTGCAAAGAGGCATTGATGGGATGCAGAGCTGGGCAGAAAAGTGGCAGATAGAGTTTAACCCTGATAAATGTGAGCTGATTCATTTTGGTAGGACAAACTTGAATGCAGATTACAGGGTCAATGGCAGAGTTCTAAGGAATGTGTTCTAAGGGATTGAGTTTAGGAGTCGGGAGGTAATGCTGCAACTTTACAGGACCCTTGTCAGGCCTCATTTGGAGTACTGTGCGCAGTCTGGTCGCCTCACTATAGGAAAGACGTAGAAGCTATTGAAAGGGTGCAGAGGAGATTTACAAGGATGTTGCCTGGACTGGGAGGCATGCCTTATGAAGATAGGTTGAGTGAGCTGGGACTCTTTTCCCTAGAGAGGCGAAGGTTGAGAGGCGACCTGATAGAAGTTTATAAAATGTTGAGAGGAATAGATAGGGTGGACTCTCAGAGGATATTTCCCTGGGTTGAAATGGTCGCTACGAGAGGACACAGATTTAAGGTGCGGGGAGGGAAGTACAGAGGTGATGTTAGGGGTAAGTTTTTCACTCAGAGGGTGGTGAGTGAATGGAATCGGCTGCCGTCATCGGTGGTGGAGGTGAACTCGCTGGGGTCTTTTAAAAGACTTCTGGATGAGTATATGGGGTTTAATGGGATTGGGGGTTATAGATAGGTCTATAGATTGGTGGGGTTGATGTGATCGGCGCAACTCGAGGGCCGAAGGGCCTGTTTGTGCTGTAATGTTCTATGTTCTATGTTCTATGTGGAGAAAAAGAGAGATCTTGGGGTTCATATCCTCAGATCTCTGAAGGTTGCTACTCAAGTGGATAGAGCCATGAAGAAGGCTTATAGTATATTAGCATTTATTAACAAGCGGTTTGAGTTTAAGAGCTGTGGGGTTATGCTGCAACTATACTGGCCATTGGTGAGACCACATTTGGAATATTATGTTCAGTTTTGGTCACCTCACTATAAGAAGGATGTGGAAGCATTGGAGAGAGTGCAGAGGAGATTCACCAAGATGCTGCCTGGTTTGGAGGGTAGGTCTTATGAGGAAAGGTTGACGGAGCTGGGGTTTTTCTCTTTGGAGCGGAGAAGGATGAGAGGTGACTTAATAGAGGTTTATAAGATGATGAGAGGGATTGATAGAGTGGATGTGCAGAGACTATTTCCTTGGCTGGATGTAGCTGTTACTAAGGGGCATAACTATCAAGTTCATGGTGGGAGATATAGGAGGGATGTCTGAGGTAGGTTCTTTACTCAGAGAGTGGTTGGGGTGTGGAATAGACTGCCTGCTGTGATAGTGGAGTCGAACACTTTAGGAACTTTCAAGCGGTTATTGGACAGGCACATGGAGCACACCAGAATGATAAGGAGGGGATAGCTTGATCTTTGGATTGGACATAGTTTGGCACAACATTGAGGGTCGAAGGGCCTGTACTGTGCTGTAATATTCTATGTTCTAAGAATGCGGATGATAAGGCCCACCCAATGTAGTTGATTAACCACAATTAGTGCCTTGATAATGGGGATGTTGGCCTGAGAAAGAACACTGATTTTGAGCATCTGTCTTGCCACTGAAGTTCCAGGATTTGGCAGAAGCATTGCTGGTGCAATTTCTCCAGCAGTTTAAGTTGTCTGCTGTATGTTGTCCATATCTCTGGTGCACACAGGAGGGCAGATAGCATTTCAGTGCTGTAGGCCATGAGCTGGTGCTGGGTTTGTCAGTCACTTTCTCCCATAGCTGAAGGGCTTCTCCCAAAGTCACAATGCAGATTCCATCCATCAGAACATGAAGTGGACATAATCTTCCTGGCAAGGCAAGATAAAGAAAAAAGCAGAGAGCCGCAGCAACAAGGGAAACTACAACAAAACATTCTAATTTTGTACCGGGGAGACTAAGCTGACAGCTAATCTGGAACTGAAAGTCCAGGAGCTGTTGAAACTTCAGTTATACTAGCTGGACAGAACCACAGCCACCGTGAAATACATTTTAGCCCTCAGACAACTGTACAGTCAGCTGATTAGTACATTGCATGGCCACCGGGACAGCCACTCCAGTGTAACATGGAAGTAAGTCACTGAGAAGAAATTTGTTGCTGCAGGATGTGAAAGCCTGCAACAATTTATGATGTAGGAGATCTCTAGGGGCACATAAGAACATACACATGTGGGAAACAATGGTTTCTCCATCAGATTTTGAATATACAATGGCGGTGATTCCTTACTGAAGGGTTCCTTGTAGTTTTTCGAGACTCCACATCAAGCACTACAGGATCCCCAGAGACTACTCAGGTACAGGCAAGGGAACAGGGAGCCCACCCCAGAATTGTACTGATGTGGACTTACATGTCCTTGCTGAAATGTCAAGAATCAGGAGTGGATTATATGGCCCATGAAGTCTGCTCTCTCATTCAATATGATTATGAATAGTCCTGGGCTTCAATTCCACTCTCTCACTTGTTCTCTATATCCATCCTATCACTGAAAAATGAAAAATCTGTCTATCTCAACCTTAAACGTATTCAACAAAGCAGATTCCAGTTTTCTGTAGGAGAGAACTCTCTGATATAGAAATTTCTCTTCTTAGTTCTTAATGCCTGGCTCTTTATCCTGAGACTGCGTCCTCATCAGAGCACAATCTCTCATTTTCCACCAAGCCTGTTGGGCTCCCAGGAAAGGATGCCATTTACTGCAGTTGGGGTGTGGCAACTATGTTGGTGTCAAGTTTCTCAACCCTTTGACATTGCTGAAATAAATCTGATGGCCTGATGACAGCAATGAAGCCAAGAGAACAGTCATCTCTTTTCCACCTTAGCACTATTGCTTCCATCTCACTGACCAGCTTTAAATCTGAAATTAAATGACAAGGTTTTAATCAGAGATGACTGAAGCCCAGTGCCCAACTCTTCCAGCTGGAACCAGTGTTTCGAGCGCCTTCGCAGACTCTTTCTGAATACAGCCCTTAAGTCCCTTCAATTTACAACTCGCATTTTCCCCCCACCGTTACATTTCCCCCTGGCCTTAGAGGAGGGTGATTCCAGGAATGAAGCGTTTGTCATATGAGGAGTAGTTGAAGAGTCTGGGTCTACACTTGATGGAGTTTAGAAGGATAAGGGGGGATCTAATTGAAACTTCCAGAATACTGAGAGGCCTAGATAAAGTGGACGTGGAGAGGATATTTCCACTAGTGAGAGAGACTAGAACTCGAGGGCACAACCTCAGAATGAAGGGACTTTCTTTTATAACTGAGATGAGGAGGAATTTCTTCAGCCAGAGGGTAGCGAATCTGTGGAATTCATTGCCACAGGGGCTGTGGAGGCCAGATCATTGAGTGGCTTTAAGACAGAGATATATAGGTTCTTGATCAATAAGAGGATCAAGGGTAATGGGAAGAAGGCAGGAGAATGGCGATGAAAATTATATCAGCCATGATTGAATGCAAAGAAGACTTGATGGGCTAAATGACCAAAATCCTAAATGCTCCAAAATCTTATGGTTTTATTAAGTCTCTGTGGACACCATTGTTAATATTAAAATTGTTTTTAATATTGTTCCAGAAGGATTTGGTGCACAATGCCCAGCAAAGGCAGGTGAGGAAAAGGGAACTTTAATGGAACTCACTGGTTTAGAATGTCAACCATAATTGAATGGATTCAAAGCAGTGCATTTACCTGCAGCTTGAAGAACCAAGCTGCCATTGATCTACCGTTGTCTTCATCACATCACTCTGTCTAGTGCTGCACTCTGTCCCAGGCTGACACGGTGGCACATTGGTTAGTACCAAAGACCCATATTTGATTCTGGCCTTGGGTGCAGTTTGCACATTATCCTCATGTATGAGTGAGTTTTCTCTGGACACTCTGGTTTCACCCACAATCTGGAGATGTTCAGGTTAGGTGGATTAGCCATGACAAATGCATGGTGTTATGGGGAAAGACCCAAAGTGCCAAAGACCCATGTTTGATTCTGGCCTTGAGTGCAGTTTACACATTATTCCCATGTATGTGTGAGTTTCCACCCACAGTCTGGAGGTGTTCAGGTTAGGTGGATTAGCCATGATAAATGCATGGTGTTATGGGGATAATATGGGGGGGTGGAAAAAAGTTGCTTTTTTGGAAAGTCAGTGCAGACTCGATGGGCCGATTGGCCCCCTTCTGTGCTGTTGGGATTCTTACCTCATTTCTCTCTTCTTCTGGAGCTCTGGTTCAGCAAGGTGCAGACAGTGGAAGAGCTGTAGAAGAGGAGAAAGATAATGATATGGCAGGATACATATTTTTTAAAAGGCTACTGGTAATGTGATACGCTTATCATTATAGAAATGGATAATATCACAAACTTGAACTGTAACTAAACTAGGACAATTTCAATTCCATTTTGAGCTCAATTTCTGAATTGTGCTCAAAGTGCAAACTCTAATTCCAATCTGTATATCTGATGTATTGTCTGCTTCATCTGTATAGACACAGTAAGAAGTCTCACAACACCAAAGTCCACTGCAGTAGACTTTAATCTGGTGTTTGAGACTTCTTACTGTGTTTAGCCCAGTCCAACGCCAGCATCTCCACATCATCTGTGTAGAATCAGGGCTGAGGTACAAGGCTCCCAGAGGGTGTTCATGACCTTGGATTTCCATTGGTAAAGTATTGCAGTGGTTTGCCATTCCACAGTATCACTGACCAGAAAGCTCTCTCGCTCTTTGCCATCTTTGATCAGTGGACTGGAAGGAATTACAGGCTGCTAATCAACCATCATCAGGGATTTTCCTGGTGGGCGAGCCATATCATCCACATGCCTGAAACAGTGTCCCAAAACAAGCTCTGCTCAGAGCTTTGACAAGGCATGCGATCCACAAGAGTACAGAGAAAATGCTTCAAGGACACCCTCAAAGCCTCCTTGAAAAGGTGCAACATTCCCATCGACACTAAGGAATCCCTAGCCCAAGACCACCCAAAGTGGAGGACAAACATCTGTGATGAAGCTGAAAAGTCACTCAACTTTCATTGCCAAGAGCAAGCTGAAGCCAAGAGTCAACAGCAAAAGGAGCACATGGCAACATGGGCACCCCAGTCACTCATTCAACCAGCATCTGCTTCACCTGTGACTGCACTGGATTCCTCGAGTCACCCTGCACTCCAAGCGACTGCCTAAGAAGAAGAATCAGACCATAAGATGTAAGAGCAGAAGTAGGCCAGTCAGCCCATCAGGTTTACTCCACCATTCAATGAGATCATGACTGATCTGAAATAATCCTCAATTTCATTTTCCCTCCTTATCCCTATAATCCTTGATTCCCTTACTGATTAGAATCTACCTCAACCTTGAACATACCTAACAATTTAATCTCCACAGCTCTCTGCGGTAAAGAATTCCACAGATTCACTATCCTCTGAGAAAAGAAATTCTTCCTCATATCAATTTTAAATGGGGAACTCTTACTCTGAGATTATGCCCTCTGGTTTTAGAATCTCCTAGTAAGAAGTTTCACAACACCAGATTAAAGTCCAACAAGTTTATCTGATAGTAAACCCACTAGCTTTCGGGGTTTGCCCCTTCATCAGGTGAGTGGAGAGTTCTGGTCTCAAACAGAGCATATAAAGGCACACATAGTTTACAGACAGGCATTCGGCCTCTGATCTTCGGGTAAACGTTCTCCAAGGCAGCCTTCACTGAGCAGTAACTGATAGCCAAGTTCCGCACACATGAGGATGGCCTCAACCAGGATCTTGGGTTCATGTCGCACTATCTGTAACCCCCTATGACTTGCCTGGGCTTGCAACATCTCATTTACTGTCCTGTCTGGAGACAATACATATCTCTTTAACCTATGCTTAATGTTATCTCCACTCACATTGTCTGCACCTTTAAGAATTGATTAGCTGTAAAGACTCGCACTCTAATCAGTATTCTGTAAACTGTGTGTGCCTTTATATGCTCTGTTTAAGACCAGAACTCTCCACTCAGCTGACGAAGGGGCAACCCATAAAGCTTGTGGTGTACTATCAAATAAACCTGTTGGACTTTAACCCGGTGTTGTGAAACTTCTTACTGTGTTTACCCCAGTCCAATGCCAGCATCTCCACACATTTAGAATCTCCTACCAGGGGAAACAATCTTTCAACATTTATCCTGTCGAGTTTCTTGAGAATCTGACATATCTCAATGAGATTGCCTCTCATTCATCTAGTTTCAGTGAGTACACGCCCAATCTACTCAGCCTCTCCTCATAAGAAAATCTCTCCATAACCGAGCTCAACCTAGTAAACCTTTTCTGGGCTGTCTCCAATGCCAGTAATTATTTCCCTAGATAAGGGGGCCAAAACTGTATTCCAGGTGTGGTCTAACTAGTGCCTTCTATAGTTTTAACAAGACATCTCTATTTTAAAACTCCATTCCTTTTGAAATAAAGGCCAACATTCCATTTGCCTTTCTTATTACCTGCTGAACTTGCAAGCTAACTTTTTGTGATTTATACATGAGGACCCCCCAGATTCTTCTTTGCTGCAGTTTTCAGCAGTCTTTCTCCATTTAAATAATATTCAGCTCTTTTAATCTTCCTACTAAAGTGCATAACTCATTTGAAGAAACAAGCTGCCATTGAACTGCAGTTATCTTCATCACATCATTCTGTCCCAATGTTGCACTTTGTCCCAGGGTGGCAAGGTAGCACAGTGGTTAGCACTGTTGCCTCACAGTGCTAGAGATCTGGATCTGATTCTGGCCTTGGGTTGAGTTTTCACGTTCTCCCTGTGTCAGGGGGTTTCCTCCACGTGCTCTGAGTTCCACCCATAGTCTAAAGATGTAGAGATTTGGTTGTTTAGCTTCCTACTAGAATGCATAACTTCACATTTTCCTACATTATATTCCATCTACTAAGTTGTTCCTGCACAGCTTATCTGTGTATATCCCTCTGTTGATTAGAACATAAGAACATAAGAAATAGGAGCAGGAGTAGGCCATCTAGCCCTTCGAGCCTGCATGATTCAATAAGATCATGGCTGATCTGTCGCTGCTCAGTTCCACTTTCCCGCTTTCTCCCCATAACCCTTAATCCCCTCTCTTATCAAAAACCCATCAACCCGCGTCTTAAAAATATTTAGCGAGGCAGCCTCCACCACTTCAACGGGCAGAGAATTCCAGAGATTCACCACCCTTTGAGTGAAGAAGTTCCTCCTCAACTCCGTTCTAAACCGCCCCCCTTTTATCTTGAGGCTGTGCCCCCTAGTCCTATTGTCTTTTTTGAGCGGGAAGAGTCTCTCCACCTCTATCCTATCCATCCCATTCATCATCTTATACGTCTCAATGAGATCTCTCCTCATTCTTCTAAACTCTAACGAGTACAAGCCTAGTTTATTCAGCCTCTCCTCATAGCTCAACCCCCTCAACTCCGGTATCAGCCTAGTAAACCTCCTCTGCACTCCCTCCAAGGCCAAAATATCTTTGTGCAGGTGTGGCGCCCAAAACTGCACACAGTACTCCAGCTGCGGCCTCACCAATGCCCTATACAGCTGCAGCAAGACCTCCCTACTTTTATATTCAATCCCCCTCGCTATGAAGGCCAGCATCCCATTTGCCTTCCTGACCACCTGCTGCACCTGCAAGCTGGGTTTTTGCGACTCATGCACAAGGACCCCGAGGTCCCTCTGCACCGTCGCCTGCTGCAGTTTTTCGCCACGTAAGTAATAGTCCTTCCTACCATTCTTCCTACCAAAGAGAACCACCTCACACTTGCCAACATTAAATTCCATTTGCCATTTCCGGGCCCATTCGCCCAGCCTATCTAGATCCTTCTGCAGACTCTCCACACCCTCCGCACAATTTGCCGTTCCCCCAATCTTGGTGTCATCAACAAATTTCGACACCCTACACTCGGTTCCCTCCTCCAGATCATCGTTATAAATGGTAAAAAGCTGAGGCCCCAGCACCGACCCCTGGGGCACTCCACTAGTCACCATCCGCCAATCCGAATAGCACCCGTTGACCCCCATTCTCTGCCTCCTATTTGACAACCAATCCTCTATCCACGCTAACACCCTACCCCCGACTCCATGTCCCTCGACCGTCTGCAATAACCTCTTGTGAGGTACTTTGTCAAACGCCTTCTGAAAATCCAGAAAGACCACATCCACCGGCTCTCCTCTATCCACTGCCCTAGACAGATCCTCATAGAACTCCAGTAAATTTGTCAGACACGACTTCCCTTTAATGAAACCGTGCTGCGTCTGCTCTATCAAGCAATTCCCTTCAAGATGCCTCGCAATTTCCTCCTTAATGACAGATTCTAACATTTTACCTACCACAGACGTTAAACTAACCGGCCTATAATTCCCCACCTTTTGCCTGGCACCCTTCTTAAACAACGGCGTAACATTAGCCGTTTTCCAATCATCCGGCACTTCCCCGGAATCCAGTGACGTCGGGAAAATAACCACCAAGGCATCCACTATCACCTCCGCCATTTCTTTCAGAACCCTCGGATGCATTCCATTCGGTCCTGGGGACTTGTCCACAATCAGCCCCTCCAGTCTGTCGAGCACCGCCTCTCTAGTAACAGTAATGTCATTAAGACCCTCCAGTCCTACCACCTTTCCATCGCTAACACCCGGCAAATTATTCACGTCCTCCTCCGTGAAGACAGAAACAAAAAAGTTATTCAATACCTTAGCCATATCCTCATCCCCTATCACTAGGTCCCCTTTCTCATCCTCTAAAGGACCAACATTCACCCTAGCCAGCCTCTTCCTTTTTATATATTTATAAAAACTCTTGCTATCCTTTTTTATATTAAGCGCTAGCCCAGCTTCATAGTTTCTCCTACCCTTCTTTATCAACTTCTTTGTCAATCTTTGTTGACATTTAAACCTCTCCCAATCCTCTTCTTGCCCACTACTCTTAGCTACTCTAAATTTCTCCGCTTTTAATTTAACACTTTCCTTCACCTCCTTCGTTATCCACAGCTTATTACCTCTCTTCCTACTATCCTTTTTGAGTATCGGAATAAATTTCCGCTGAGCACCAAGAAAGATCCCCTTAAAGATCCTCCACTGCTCCTCAACAGACCCTCCCTCCAACGCACTCCCCCAGTCCACATTCACCAATTCTTCTCTCATCCTACCGTACTCCCCTCTATTCATACAGAGGACGCATGTCCGGGAACCCACTTTCTCCTCCTCCATCTGCACCAGAAACTCCACCATACAATAATCACACTCCCCAAGAGGATCCTTCACCACAAGGTCCCTAATTCTACCCGCCTCATTACATAGCACCAGATCCAAGATAGCTCGCTCCCTCGTCGGCTCCAACACACACTGTTCGAGGAAACTATCCCGGCAGCATTCCAAGAACTCTTCCTCGAGCTCCCCGCGTCCAACATGGGTCGACCAATCAATATGCAGATTGAAATCCCCCATAACTACGGCTGTCCCATTCCTGCACGCCGCATTTATTTGTGCGTTAACAGCCCGCCCCACCTCCAGATCATTATTTGGGGGCCTATAGAAGACACCCACCAGCGTCTTCCTCCCTTTGCTGTTCCTAATCTCCACCCACAACGATTCCACCCTCTGCTCCTTGGCTCCAATATCATCCCTTGCTACCACCGTGATGCTATCCTTAATCAGCAGAGCCCTTTTCCCTCCTGCCTATCCTTCCTAAACACTTGATAGCCCTGTACATTCAGCTCCCAATCCCTGTCACCCTGCAGCCACGTCTCTGTAATGGCCACCAGATCGTATCCATTTGTGTCAATCTGCGCCACCAGCTCATCCACTTTATTCCGAATGCTTCGTGCATTCAGATAAAGCGCTTTCATCCCAGCCTTCACCTGGACCCTATTTGCCATAACGCCACCAATCATACTCACGTCCCCTACTCCCTCTATTATTGGGACATCCTCGGCCTCTTCCCTTACCTGTACCCTATCCTTAACTTTAGACCTCGTAACATCACCTACCCTCGCACCCTCCCCCCCCTAATTAGTTTAAAGCCCTGCCTACAGTCCTCTTTACTCTATTCGCCAGCACTCTGGTCCCAGCACGGTTCAGACCAACCCCATCCCGCCCGAACAGGTCCCACCTACCCCAATACTGGTGCCAATGCCCCATAAATTCAAACCCATTCCTCCCACGCCAATCCCTGAGCCACCCATTCACTTCCTTAATCCTGTCAACCCTACACCCGTCTGCACCCGGTACAGGTAGTAGCCCAGAGATAACCACCTTGTCGATTCTACTTTTTAATTCCATCCCAGCTTTTCATACTCCCTCCCCAGATCCTCAGTCCGCATTTTGCTTACGTCGCCGGCACCCACATGTATCACAATGACCAGATTCTCACCCTCCCACTCCAGGTTCCTCTGCAGCCCAGCTGCGACATCCCGTAACCAAGCACCAGGCAGACAACACACCCTTCTGTGCACTTTGTCATTGTGACAAAGGACAGTGTCTATACCCTTCACCCCACTATCCCCAATCACTACTACGTTCCTTTTCCCCTTCTCTTTGCCTTTGTCCTGCTGCATCACTGTACCGTGTGCAGTTTGCTCACCAACCTCACCTGCCTCGTTCTCGTCCAGCGTGGAAGCAAGAACCTCAAACCTGTTATGCAGATTAAGAGGCTGAGGCCTCCGCTCCCCACCCTCCTTCCTCCACTCCTCACCCCACTTCCTCCTCCCAGCAGCCCCCTCTTGTCCCTGACCCTTAGAGTTAGCCTGTCTAGGGGGGGTGGATGTCACTTGCACCCCATTGACAATAGCACCCTCTCTCCCCCTGATGAGCCTCAGTGTCTGTAGCTCAGAGGCCAGCTCATTTACCCTGAGCTGGAGCTCCTCCAGCAACCTGCACTTACTACAGACATGGTCACTGGGATGGACCCTGGGGTCCACCAGTTCCCACATCATACAGAAACCACACATCACATGCCCCTCCATTATTCACTGTAGTAGTTTTGAAAACATTTTTTTTTGTTTATTTTTCCTTGTTTTTCAAACGAACTCACCTGGCCTTTTTTCCTTCCAGCCCTTTTTGATATTAAGCCCTAATAGCTCACTCTGCTTCCCACTCACTCCACTGCCCGCTCAGACGCTGCCCGCTGTCTACACCAGGCCTCCTTTTAAACCTGGTGCTGATTTAAAGCTGATGTCCCACAACTGTCTGCTAACCACTCCCTCAGAATTCTTAAAGCAGTAAATACAATAAATAAATGCTTTAAACAGTTCTACAAAGAACAAAGTGCTTTAAACTTATTTTAAACAGGTTTTTAACAGGTAAAATCTTAGCTCTCTCTCTGCTCCTTCACTCGTCTGCTCCAGCAAACAATGGAAGGCTTCACCGTGTGGCCAGATGATAATTAAAGCTGATGGCCCACAACTGCCGGCTAACCACTTCCTCAGAATTCTTTAAGCAGTAAATACAATAAATAAATGCTTTAAACAGTTCTACAAAGAACAAAGTGCTTTAAACTTATTTTAAACAGGTTTTTAACAGGTAAAATCTTAGCTCTGTTTGTTCTTTGTATTGATTCTTTGATTCTTTGTATCATCCTCACTACTTGCCTTCCCACCTATTTTTGTGTCATCCATACACTTGGCAATTGTTCATTCACTTCCCTCGTCCAAATCATTAATATATATTGTATATCATTGTGGCCCTAGCAGAATGCCCTGTGGTACTCCACTAGTTATAGGTTTCCATCCTGCAATTATCCCAGCTTTCTGTCTTCAATCAGTTACAGTAAGAAATCTCATAACACTATGTTAAGGTCCAACAGGTTTATTTGGGATCATGCGTTTTTGGAGCACAGCTCCTTCGTCAGCGCTCCGAAAGCTCATGATTTCAAATAAACCTGTTGGGCTTTAACCTGTGAGACTTTTACTGTGCCTACTCCAGCCCAACGCTGGCATCTCCACATCTTCAATCAGTCAGCCACTCCTCTATCCACACCATGGATTACGAAGTAGCCTTTTGTGTGGTACCTTCTTGAATTTTTTTGGAAATCCAAGTATATCACATCTGCTGGTTCCCCTTTATCACCTCAAAGAAATCTAATACATTTGTCAGGCATAATTTCTCCTTCGTGAAGCTATGTTGACTCTACTTATTTATATTATGTATTTCTAAATACTCTATTAACTCCTTTGTAATGGACATTAACATTTTCCCAATGACAGATGTTAAGCTAAGTAGCTTATAGTTACTTGTTCCAAAAATGGAAAATGCTGGAAAATCTCAGGACATCTGCCTCTGCGGAAGACAGAATCTGTGGGGATAGAATAGAGCTAAGGTTTTAGTTGTTAACTGTCTCACTTGCCTTTTGAGTGATGTTACATTGGCAGTTTTCGAATCACAGTAAAAAGTCTGACAACACCAGGTTTTAGTCCAACCGATTTATTTGATAATATTCTCACAAGCAAGCAAGCTTTCGAGGGGGCTGCCTCTTCGTCAGGTGAATGGACCTGACGAAGAGGCAGCCCCCTCGAAAGCTTGCTTGCTTGTGAGAATATTATCAAATAAATCGGTTGGACTAAAACCTGGTGTTGTCAGACTTTTTACTGTGTTTACGCCAGTCCAACGCCGGCATACCCACATCATGAGTTTTCGAATCCTCAGGGACCTGTCCTGAGTTTAAAGGTTTTTAGAAGATTACTAGTACATTCCATTATCTCTGCAGCTACCTCCTTTAATATTCAAGGATGCCACCCATTGGGTCCAGGAGACTTATCACCTTTTAGTCTCACTCCTTTCCTTCCTCTCAGACTGTAATAATCTAGAACAGGTTGCAAATACTCAACAGATCACACGGCCTCTATGCAAAGTCAGCAGGATAGCACTTCAGCACTGATTGGAGCTGGCCCAGCCCCACCCCCAGCACTGATTGGAGCAGGCCCAGCCCCACCCCCAGCACTGATTGGAGCAGGCCCAGCCATGTCACAGCACTGATTGGAGCAGGCTCAGCTCCACCCCAGCACTGATTGGAGCAGGCCTTGCCCTGTCACAGCACTGATTGGAGCATGCCCAGCTCTGCCCCACCCCCAGTACTGATTGGAACAGGTCCAGCCCCGCCCATAACACTGATTAGAACAGGCTCAGCCTTGCCCCTCCCTCCCCAAGTAATGATTAGAACTTAATTAGAACCCTACAGTGCAGAAACAGGCCCTTCGGCCCATCGAGTCTGCACCGAACACAATCCCACCCAGACCCTATCCCCATATCCCTACACATTTTACCTGCTAATCCCTCTACATCCCAGGACACTAAGGGGCAATTTTAGCTTAGCCAATGAACCTAACCCGCACATCTTTGGACTGTGGGAGGAAACCGGAGCACCCGGAGAAAACCCACACAGACACGAGGAGAATGTGCAAACTCCACACAGGCAGTGACCCGAGCCGGGAATCGAACCCAGGACCCTGGAGCTGTGAAGCAGCAGTGCTAACCACTGTGCTACCGTGCTGCCCTGATTGGAGCAGGCTCAGCTCCACCCCAGCACTGATTGGAGCAGACACAGCCCCACCCCCAGCACTGATTGGGCCAGGCCCCGGCCCCCTTGCTGACAGGAGCAGACTCAGCCTTGCCCCAGCACTGATTGGAGCAGGTCTGGCTCCGCCCCAGCACTGATTGGAGCAGGTCCAGCCCCGCCCACAGCATTGATTGGAGCAGGTCCAGCCCCGCCCACAGCACTGATTGGAGCAGACACAGCCCCACCCCCAGCACTGATTGGGCCAGGCCCCGGCCCCCTCGCTGACTGGAGCAGACTCAGCCCTGCCCCCAGCACTGAATGGAGCAGGCTCAGCCCCACCTCAGCATTGATTGGAGCAGGTCTGGCTCCGCCCCAGCACTGATTGGAGCAGGTCCAGCCCCGCCCACAGCATTGATTGGAGCAGGTCCAGCCCCGCCCAGAGCACTGATTGGAGCAGGTTCAGCCACGCCCACAGCACTGATTGGAGCAAGCTCAGCCCCGCCCCCGGGGACATCAAGTCATGCCCCGCCCCTGATTGGCCCTCCCGCCGCTCTCCCCGCTCTCTGATTGGCGGCCGGGCCGCACTGCCCGAGGCCTGTCGACACCATGTCCGAGTTGAGCCTGCTGGCTGTCAGCGCGCTGCTGCTGGCCGCTCTCCTCCTGCTCAGCCTGCTGGGCCTAGCCTTGTACTCGGGTTTAATCTCGGAGGTGTCAGTGCGCTCCGGACCGCCGCCCATCCGCGCCTTCACCCTGGCCTACAAATACAAGCAGGGTCCGTACCGGGAAGCGGGCCGGCTTTTCACTGAGATCACCAGCATCGCGCCCACACACAGCACTGTCGGTATTTACTATGATCACCCCAAGCAGGTAAGACTCAATCCCGGGTCCTAAAGCCCGCTCTGGGTTCCAGTGCCCACACCCTGGTCCTGGTACCTGCCCTGGGGCCCGGTGCTCGACCCCCCCCCGCCCCCCGGGTCTGGATGCCCACCTGTGGGTCTGAGTACCTGCCCCAGAGACCTGGTGCCTGCCCTCCGGGCTCTGTTGCCCCCACTCGGGGCTCCCGGTGCCCGCCCCAACTCTTTGGGTCTGGGGGCCTGACCATCCCACACCCTGGGTCTTGGTACCCGAACTCCCAAAACCCTGAGTCCCAGTGCCCAAACCAACACCCCCCGGGTCCCGGTCACCAACTCGCACCCCCCCCCCACCGGTCCTGGTCCCCATCACCCCCACCACCCCTGGGTTTCAGTGCACTTCCCCTCAGTACATGGGTCCTGGTGCCTATCCCGCCACCCCGCATCTCCCCCCAGGTCCCAGTGCCCAACCCCACACTGCCCTGGTACCAGTGCCCAAATCCCACAGCGCCCTGTGTCCTGGTGTCCAACCTCCCACTGCCCACGGGTGCTGGTGCCCGTCCCCCCCCCCCCCCCCCGCCAAGTTCGCCCCGGATTCCTGTGCCCAACATCCCGGATCCCGGTCCCCGTGCACCCATCCCCCCCAGGGTCCCAGTGCCTGTCCGGCCACCAACCCTCCCCTGTACCCGGTGCCCATCCCCCAAACCCCCCCCCCTGGTGCCCGTCACCCCACCGACCCCCTCCCTCCGGTGCCCGTCACCCCACTGACACCCCGGTGCCAGTCACCCCACCAATCCCCCAGGTACTGGTGCCCACCGCCCCCCCCCACTGCTCACAAGTGCCAGTGCCCATCCCCCCCACTTCCCCTGGGCCCCAGTGCCCATCCCCCACCGCTCCCTCGAGTCCAGTGCCCAATGCCCCTGATGCCCTGGTCACCCTGCCTGCCTCCTCCCTGGGTCCCACTTCTGCTGGTGATGAGAAGGCTGTGTTGGGCTGGCGATGTCATCTCTTTGCTTAGCTCAATCTGGTGAGAGCTCAGGTTCCTTTTTGTGGCATCAAGGTCCCTTTGGATTTGTTGAAATGGGATTTGATTGTTCTATTGTAAACATCTTTCACTTTAACTGGGCCACAATTATTGTATATGTGACGATCTTCAGCCAAGGCACTTGTGTTTCTTTGACAGTGGAGCACGTCTGTGCCAATTTTCAAGTAAGAAGCCTTACAATACCAGGTTACAGTCCAACAGGTTATCTGGTGGCAAACGCCATTAGCTTTCAGAGCGCTTGCTGCTCCTTCATCAGGTGAGAAGGACCTGACAAAGGAGCAGCAAGTGCTCTGAAAGCTAATGGCGTTGCCGCCAAATAAACTTGTTGGACTTTAACCTCGTGTTGTAAGACTTTTTACTATGTTTACCCCAGTCCAACACTGGCATCTCCATGTCATGACCAATTTTCGAGTCCATTATAACTGGACCCTGGGTGTAAGGTTGTCCTGGCTTTCTTCTTGGAAGATAGGATCTGACACATGGTACCAGTGAATGTAGTCTTACGTTGCTCTTGGTTTATGCAAGAGCTGTAATTGGTTGCAGAGCTCGCTGGTAATGGTATGTGATTGATTGATGACGTTCCTAATGCTCCTTTGGAAGGATTTTAACATGGAGGGAGATTGACTGGGCTTTCACATGGTTTATTAAGAACATAAGAAATAAATAAGAACATAAGAAATAGGAGCAGGAGTAGGCCATCTGGCCCTTCGAGCCTGCCCCGCCATTCAATAAGATCATGGCTGATCTGTCGTGGCTCAGTTCCACCTTCCCGCCCTCTCCCCATAACCCTTAATCCCTTCTCTTATCAAAAACCCATCAACCCGTTTCTTAAAAATATTTAGCGAGGCAGCCTCCACCACTTCAACGGGCAGAGAATTCCAGAGATTCACCACCCTTTGAGTGAAGAAGTTCCTCCTCAACTCTGTTCTAAACCGCACCCCCTTTATCTTGAGGCTGTGCCCCCTAGTCCTACTGTCTTTTTTGAGCGGGAACAGTCTCTCCACCTCTATCCTATCCATCCCATTCATCATCTTATACGTCTCAATGAGATCTCCCCTCATTCTTCTAAACTCTAACGAGTACAAGCCTAGTTTATTCAGCCTCTCCTCATAGCTCAATCCCCTCAACTCCGGTATCAGCCGAGTAAACCTCCTCTGCACTCCCTCCAGGGCCAAAACATCCTTGCGCAGGTGCGGCGCCCAAAACTGCACACAGTACTCCAGCTGCGGCCTCACCAATGCCCTGTACAGCTGCAGCAAGACCTCCCTACTTTTATATTCAATCCCCTTCGCTATGAAGGCCAGCATCCCATTCGCCTTCCTGACCACCTGCTGCACCTGCAAGCTGGGTTTTTGCGACTCATGCACAAGGACCCCGAGGTCCCTCTGCACCGTCGCCTGCTGCAGTTTTTCGCCCCGTAAGTAATAGTCCTTCCTACCATTCCTCCTACCAAAGTGGACCACCTCACACTTGCCAACATTAAATTCCATTTGCCATTTCCTGGCCCATTCGCCCAGCCTATCTAGATCCTTCTGCAGACTCTCCACACCCTCCGCACAATTTGCCTTTCCCCCAATCTTGGTGTCATCAGCAAATTTCGACACCCTGCACTCGGTTCCCTCCTCCAGATCATCTATATAAATGGTAAATAGCTGAGGCCCCAGCACCGACCCCTGGGGCACCCCACTAGTCACCAACCGCCAATCCGAATAGCATCCATTGACCCCCACTCTCTGCCTCCTATTTGACAACCAATCCTCTATCCACGCTAACACCCTACCCCCAACTCCATGTCCCCTGACCTTCTGCAATAACCTCTTGTGAGGTACCTTGTCAAACGCCTTCTGAAAATCCAGAAAGACCACATCCACCGGCTCTCCTCCATCCACTGCCCTAGACACATCCTCATAGAACTCCAGTAAATTTGTCAGACACGACTTCCCTTTAATGAAACCGTGTTGCGTCCGCCCTATCAAGCAATTCCCCTCAAGATGCCTCGCTATTTCCTCCTTAATGACGGTTTCTAACATTTTACCTACCACAGACGTTAAACTAACCGGCCTATAATTCCCCGCCTTTTGCCTGCCACCCTTCTTAAACAACGGCGTAACATTAGCCGTTTTCCAATCTTCCGGCACTTCCCCGGAATCCAGCGACGTCTGGAAAATAACCACCAAGGCATCCACTATCACCTCCGCCATTTCTTTCAGAACCCTCGGATGCATTCCATCCGGTCCTGGGGACTTGTCCACAATCAGCCCCTCCAGTCTGTCGAGCACCACCTCTCTAGTAACAGTAATGTCATTAAGACCCTCCATTCCTACCACCTTTCCATCGCTAACACCCGGCAAATTATTCACGTCCTCCTCCGTGAAGACAGAAACAAAGAAGTTATTCAAGACCTTAGCCATATCCCTATCCCCTACCACTAGCTCCCCTTTCTCATCCTCTAAAGGACCAACGTTTATCCTAGCCAGCCTCTTCCTTTTTATATATTTATAAAAACTCTTGCTATCCTTTTTTATATTAAGTGCTAGCCCAGCCTCATAGCTTCTCCTACCCTCCTTTATCAATTTCTTTGTCAATCTTTGTTGACATTTAAACCTTTCCCAATCCTCTTCTCGCCCACTGCTCTTAGCTACTCTAAACTCCTCCGCTTTTAATTTAACACTTTCCTTCACCTCCTTCGTTATCCACGGCTTATTACCTCTCCTCCTACTGTCCTTTTTAACCATCGGAATAAATTTCTGCTGAGCACCAAGAAAGATCTCCTTAAAGATCCTCCACTGCTCCTCAGCAGACCTACCTTCCAACGCGTTCCCCCAGTCCACATTCGCCAATTCTTCTCTCATCCTACCATACTCCCCTCTATTCAAACAAAGGACGCATTGATTGATTCATGTAAATACAAAATTGCATGTCCACAGGTGAGTTTGTTTTAATCATTCTACTAGAATTCTTCTAGTTAATGGTGCCTCTTTAAATACAGACTTTTGCTAAGGTTTCAAGGACCATTCAAGATTTGAACAAATAAATACTGAACTAATCGATGTGTTCAGTCCATACCTTTGAACTAAAGTAAAACCATATTGTGCATTTCAAATTCCTGTCAGTTCAGTCATGTATGGAAGGTTATAATGCAATTGAAAGTGGGTGCAGTAGCAGGGAGACCCAGGAGTATATGTGTAAAATTGTTACAGGTGGCCAGACCGGTTTAGAAAGGAGTTTAAAAGATGTACAAAACTCTAGGCTTGATAACAGAGGTAGAGAGTACAAAAAACAATAAGTTTCAAAGAACTTTTATAAATCATTGGTTCGGCCTCAACTGGATGGCTGGCTCCAGATCTGGACTCACACTTTAGGGAGGATGCGAAGACTTTCTCAAGGGGCGGATAAGATTTACAAGATTAGTTCCAAAGTTGAGGGATTTGAGTTACACAAATAGATAGGAGAAGCTGGGGCTGCTCTCCTTTGGGAGGAGAACATTGAGAAGGGATTTGAAAGGGGTTAATTGTCTTTAAGGTGGTGATGAGTTGCCTCCTTGAACTACTGCTGCCATGTGAGGGAGGTACACTGATGGTGCTGTTAGGGAGGGGGTTCTAGGATTTTGACCCGGTGACAGTGAGGGAACAGGTGATATACTATCAAGTCAGAATGGTGAGTGACTTGGAGGGGAACCTCTTGGTAATGGTTTCCTCATCTGCTGCCCTTGTCCTTCTCGATGGAGTTGTGGGTTTGGAAGGTGCTGTCTAAGGAACTTTGGTGAATTGCTGCAGTGCATTTTGTAGATGGTACACACCGTTACTGTTCCATAGAACCATAGAATTCTACATTGCAGTAAGAGGCCATTCAGCCCATTGGGTTGCACCAACACTCCGAAACAGCATCCCACTTGACCCTTCCTTTTGCTCTATTCCTGTAACCTTGTGCATTTATCATAGCCAATCCACCTATCCAACACATCTTGAGACCCCAAAGCACAATTTAGCATGGCCAATCCTCTAACCTTCAGATCTTTGAGTTGTGGGAGGAAATTGGATCATCGGAGGAAACTCGCACAGACATGGGGAGAATATGCAAACTCCACCCAAGGTTGGAATTGAACCCAGGTTCCTGGCATTGGGAAGCAACAGTGCTAACCACTGTGCCTCTGTGCCATCCCTGATCTTTGGTGATGGGGGGAATGAATGCCTAAGATGGTGGATTGGATGCTGGCAGGCCCAAAATGTGAGGTTATAGGTGAGGGGGTTGAGCTGGTTATACTTCAGTTCAATGAGTATTTCAAACATGGCAGATAAGCTAAGGGCACAGACAGACACATGGCAGCATGATGTTGTCATAATGGAAACCTGGCTAAAGGAGGAGCAAAATTGGCAGGTAAATATCCCTGGAATTAGAGTTTTCAGGCAGGATAGAGCGGATGACAAAAAAAGGAGGGGGATAGCATTTTTGATTAAGGAATCAATTACAGTTGTGAGAAGGGATGATATACTAAATGGGTCAACAAATGATGCTTTATGGATTGTGCTTATAAATAAGAAAAAGAGCAGTCACACTACTAGGAGTATTCTGCAGACCCCCAAATAGTGAGGAGAAGATAGACAAACATATATGTCGACAAACTTCTGCCTGTCGGAATAAGACGGAAATATAGTAGCAGACTTTAACAATCCCAGTATCAACTGTGTTTCAAACAATATAACGGGCATTGAGGGTGCATTGTGTCTAGGAAATTTTTTTAAATAATATGTGACAAACTCAACAAGAGCTCTACAATTCTGCATTTAGTCTTGGCAAATGAAGATGAGCAAGTAGGTGAAGTGACAGTGGATGACCCTATCAAGGAAGGTGACCATAACCCAGTTAGATTTAGTGTTATTATGGAAGAGGATAGAGATAAATCAGGAGTAAAAGTTTAAACTGGGGAAGACAACTTTTACAAAACTGAGAAGTGATTTGGCTGAGGTGGACTAGACAAGACTGCTGATGACTAAATTGGTGGAAAACCAGTGAGAAGCACTAATAGAGGGATCCTTCAGGTATAAAGCTGACATGTCCTCTCCAAAAATAAGAATGGCACTGCCAAATCGAGACCCCCATGGTTGACTAGAAAAATACAGGGGAAGATTAAACAGAGAAAGAAAGCTCATATAGTCACAAAAATCACTGCGGATAATTTAGAGTTGTATAGAAAGTACAGGGATCAAGTAAAAAAAGGAAATCAAAGAGAAGGCATGAAAAAATATTAGCAAGCAAGATTGAGGAAAACCAAAAGATGCTTTACCAGTATATAAAGAACAAAAGGATAGGTAAGGAAAAGATAGGATCTATCAGATATTTGTCTGTAAGGGAAGGTCATGCCTTACAAATTTGATCAAATTCTTTGAAGAAGTGACAAGGAGGATGGATGAAGGTAGTTCAGTGGATGTTGTCTAGTAAGGCATTTGACAAGGTCCCAGATGGCAGAATAGTCAAGAAAATAAAAACCAATGGGATACATGGTAATGTGGCAAATTAAATCCAAAGTTGGCTTAGTAACAAGAAACGTAGAGTAATGATGGATGTCTGCACTTGCACATGGAAAGTTGTTTCCAGTGGTATTCCACAGGGCTCAATGTCAGGATCCCTGCTATTTGTTTTATATATTAAGGATTTGGATTTGATCACGGGGGGCAAGATTGTGAAATTTGCAGACAAAAAATGTCTGTGTCACTAATAGGGTAGAGGATAGCTGTAACTGCAAAATGATATAGGTAGGTTCTTGGAGTGGGTAGGAAAGTGGCAGATGGAGTTAACTGATAAGTGTGAGGTAATGCATTTAGGGAGGTCAAGCATTCAAATGAATACTCAATAAACGGGAATGTATTGAGAGTCGTAGATGAAGTGAGAGATCTTGGTGTGTAAGTGTACAGGTCCTTAAAGATAGTAGAACAGGTTGTAAAGAAGGCATATGGAATGTGGTCCTTCATTGGCAGAGGCATAGGATACAAAAGTAGGGATATAATGATGGATTTGTATAGAACACTGGTGAGGCCACAACTGAAGAATTGTGTACAATTCTGGTCACCACATTACAGGAAGGACATAATTGCTCTGGAGAGAGTACAGTGTAGATTTACTAGAATGTTGCCAGGGCTGAAGAATTGCAGCTACAAGGAGAGATTGAAGTGATTGAGGTTGTTTTCCTTGGAACAGAGAAGGCTGAGGGGTGGCATGATTGAGATATACAAAATTGTGAGGGGTAGGGAGAGAGTAAACAGGAGGAACCTATTTCCCTTGACAGAGAGTTCAAAAACCAATGGTCATAGATTCGAGCTGAATGGCAGAGGATTAGAGGGGACATGAAAGAGTTCCTTACGCAGAGGGTGGTGGATGTCTGGAATTCGATGCCTGAGTTAGTGGTGGAGACAGAGACCCTAAACTTGTTTAAAAAGTATCTGGATCTACACCTTAAGTACTGTAAGTTGCAGGGCTATGGACCATGTGCAGGAAGATGGGATTAGAAAGGGCACCTATATATCTTTGGATTGGCATCAACAAGATGAGCCAATAGCTCCCGTCTGTGCTGTATCATTTCAATGGTTTGATGGCAGAGAACCTGAGAGTGATAAAGTGAAAAAAATACAAAGAAAATTACGGAACAGGCCCTTCAACCATGTTGCCCGACTTAACTAAAACTCCTTACCCTTCTGGGGACCATATCCCTCTATTCCCATCCTATTCATGTATTTATCAAGAGGCCCCTTAAAAGTCTCTCTCGTATCTGCTTCCACTACCCCACTCCTCTGCAACGAATTCCAGGCACCCACCTCCCTCTGTGTAAAAAAAAAATTGCCCCTTACGTCTCCTTTAAACCTACCCCTCGACCTTAAACATATGCCCTCTAGTAATCCTTCTGGTAGTGTGGTGACCAGAATTGAACACTATATTCTAAGTACGGCCTAACTAAGGTTCTATAAAGCTGCAATATGACTTACCAATTGTTAAACTTAATGCGCTGGCCGATGAAGGCAGGCATGCCATATGCCTTCTTCACTACCGTCTCCACCTGCGTTGCCACTTACAGTTGTACATCTGAGGCTGTATAAGGCTCTGGTCAGATCCTGTTTGGAGTATTGTGAGCAGTTTTGGGCCCCGTACCTAAGGAAGAATGTACTGGCCTTGGAAAGGGTCCAGAGAAGGTTCACAAGAATGATCCCTAGAATGAAGAGCTTGTTGTATGAGGATTGTTTGAGTACTCTGGGTCTATACTTGTTGGAGGGGGGATCTTATTGAAACTTACAGGATACTGCGAAGCCTAGATAGAGTGAATGTGGGAAGGATGTTTCCACTAGTAGGAAAAACTAGAACCAGAGGGCAAAACCTCAGGCTAAAGGGATGATCCTTTAAAACAGAGAGGAGGAGGAATTTCTTCAGTCAGAGATTGGTGAATCCGTGGAACTCTTCGCTGCAGAAGGCTGTGGAGGGCAGGTAATTGAGTGTCTTTAAAATAAGTTCTTGATTAATAAGGGGATCAGGGATTATGGGGAAATGTCAGGAGAATGGGGATGAGAAAAATATCAACCATGATTGAATGGCAGAGCAGAGTTGATGGGCAGAGTGGCCTAATTCTGCTCCTATAGCTTATGATCTTGTGTGTACCTGTATACCCAGGTACCTCTGCTTATCAATACTGTTAAGCATTCTGCCATTTACTGTACATTTACCATCTGTTTTAGATCTTCCAAAATGCATTCCCTCACATTTGTCTGGATTAAATTCCATCTGCCCAAGTCTCCAACTGATCTATATCCTGCTGTATCCTTTGACGGTCCTCATCACTATCTGCAATTCCACCAACCTTTGTGTCATCCACAAACTTACTAATCAAACCAGTTGCATTTATATCCCAGCACTGATCTCTGAAGAATGCCACTTGTCACAGTCCTCCATTCAGAAACACACCCTTCCACTGCTACCTTCTGTCTTCTATGACCGAGCCAGTTCTGTGTCCATCTTGCCAGCTCACTTTTGATCCTCTGCGACTTCACCTTCTGTACCAGTCTGCCATGAGGGACCATGTCAAAGGCCTTATTGAAGTCCACTGCCCTACCCTCATAAATCGTCTTCATCACTTTCTCGAAAAGCTTGGTCAAGTTAGTGAGACATGACCTCCCCTTCACAAAACCATGGTGCCTCTTGCTAATAAGTCCACTTATTTCCAAGTGGAAGTAAATCCTGTCTTGAAGAATCTTCTCCAATTATTTTCCTACCACTGACGTAAGGCTCACCAGTCTGTAATTACCTGGATGATTCTTGCTACTCTTCTTAAACAAAGGAACAAACAACATTGGCTATTCCCCAATACTCTGGGACCCCCCCTGTAGTCAGTGACGATACAGAGGTTTCTCTCAAGGCTCCAACAATTGCCTTTTGCAGCATTTTGGGGTATCTCCCTTCAGGCCCTGGATACTTGTCTACCTTAATGTTTCTCAAGAACCCCAATATCTCCTCCTTTCTGATCTCAACATGATCCAAACTATTTACACACCCTTCCCCAGACTCATCATTCACCAAGTCTTTCTCTTTGGTGAATACTGACACAAAGTACTCATTCAATATCTATCCCGTTTCCTCTGGCTCCATGCATAGATTCCCTCTCCTGTCCTTAAATGGGCCAACCCTCTTCCTGACTACCCTTTTGCTCTTTATAATTTATCAAAAGCTTTGGGATTTTCCTTAATCCTGCTGCCAATGACTTTTCATGACCTCTTTTAGCTCTCCTGGCTCCTTCTTTCCTTGTATTCTTCACTCATTTTGTGTTCCCAGCCTCCTACTCTTGATAAATACTCTTTTTCTTTTTGACCAGACTCAATATCTCTCGTTATTGAAAGTGCCCAAAACTTGCCGTACCTATCCTTCATCCTTACAGGAATGTGCCGGTCCTGAATTCCTATCAACTTACACTTGAAAGTCTCCCACATGACAGATGTTGCTTTGCCCGCAAACATCTGCCCCAATCTACATTCTACAGTTCCTGTCTAATATTGTTGTAATTAGTCTTCCCCCAGTTTAGCACCTTCACCTGAGGACAACACTTATCTTTACCCATCAGTAGCTTAAAGCTTGTGGAAGTGCTCCCCAATGAAACGTTGACCAACTGGCCGGGTTCATTCTCCGGGTCCAGCATGGCCCCTTCCCTAGTTGAACTATCTACAACATATTGTTTGAAGAAGCCCTCCTAGATGATCCTTCCAAACTCTGCCCCATCCATGTCCCTAGCACTGAGTCCCAGTCAATATAGGGGAAGTTAAAATCTCCCACCTGTTACTTTTATACCTTGCTAAAATCTGCCTACATATCTGTTCCTCTATCTCCTGCTGGCTGTTGGGAGGCCTATAGTAAACTGCCAGATGTTGTGACTGTACCCTTTCTGTTCCTGAGCTCTACCCATGTTGCCTCACTGTATGAGCCCTCTGAGGTGTCCTCCCGTAGGACAGTTGTGATATTCTCCTTAACCAGTAGTGCAACTCCCCCACCCATTTTACATCCTTCTCTATCCTGCCTGAAACATCTGTATCCTGGAACATTAAACTGTTAATCCTGTCTTTTCCTTAACTAAGTCTCTGTATTAGCAACAACATCATAGTTCCAAGTACTAATCCAAACTCTAAGTTCATCCACCTTGTCTTTACATTTCTCACATTGAAACAAATGCATTTCAGACCCTGTTTAATCAGCAACCGCACCCTGCCTGCTCTTCCGCTGAGTCCTATTCTCTCTGGCCCTATTCTCTCTGGCCCTATTCTCTCATTCCCCTTCAGTTAATTTGCCTCTGCTTTTGTTCCCACCCCCCTACCAAACTAGTTTAAATCCTCCCGTGTGACACTAGCAAACCTCCCGGCCAGAATATTTATGCCCCTCCAGTCCTTCTAGTACAGATCCCTCCTGCCCCAGAATAGATTCCAATGGTCCAGATATCTGAAACCCTCCTTCCTACACCATCTGTTTAGCTATCTTCCAATTTCTACCCTCACTGGCACATGGCAGAGGGAGTAATCCTGAGATTACAACCCTAGAGGTCCAGCTTTTTAACTTTCTACCTAACTCTCTAAACTGGTGCTGCAGGACCTCATTACTTTTCTACTAATGTCGTTAGTACCAATATGTCCAACAACCTTTTGTTGTTCACCCTTTCCCTTCAGAGTGTTTTCTGCCCTTTAGAGATATCTTGGACCCTGGCGTCAGGGAATCAACATACTATTCTGGGATCTCTTTCATGTCCACACAGAAACGCCTATCTGTATCCCTAGCTATAGAATCCCTTATAACTATTGCTCTAGTGCTCTTTGTCCCTCCCTGCTTAACAACAGAGCCAGCCACGGTGCCACTGACTGCTGCTGTAATTCCCTGCTAGGCCATCCCTCCCCCCGCAAAGTATCCAAAACGGTATACTTGTTAGAGAGGGAACGAACACTGATTGCCTGCCCCTTCTAGTGGTTAGCCATCTATCTATTTGCATCTTGGGTGCCACCACATCACAAAAACTCCCGTCCAAGACACTTTCCGCCACCTTCATGTTCATAAATGCTCCAATCTATACATGCGGTCTGTATATTAACTTAATTGAAAACGTACAACAAGAAAAACAACAATGTTAAACAAATTGCCTCTTTGATAACATGGAACCTGAAGATAAAGACACAAGGGCTGTGAATCTGGAATTCGCTACCCCAAAGTGCAGTGGATGCTGGGACGGGGGAAATTCAAGAAGGAGTTAGACTTTTAATTGGTAAGGGGTTGAAGGGTTATGGGGAGAAAGGAGGAGAATTGGGATGAGGAGCATATCACCCATGATCGAGTGGTGAAGCGGACTTGAAGGGCTGAATGGCCTAATTCTGCTGCTATATCTTATGAACATCACAAGTTAAACTGCACTAATTTAATGCAAACACAGTAAATATCGCAAAATCTCAGCAGGTCTGACAGCATCTGTGGAGAGAGAATGGAACCAATGTTTTGAGTCTAAGACCTGCTAAGATTTTCCAGCATTTTCTATTTTTGTTTCAGATTTCAGTATCCACAATATTTTGCTTTCATACCAATTTAATGCGCAAAACTTAATGTTTTAATACTTGTTTTCGTTAGCCCAATGGTCTTTGAATTTGGAGAACGGAACTGATAATTTTAATTGCGAGGGAGGTTGTTAGTTTGTACCAGTAATTGTTCAACTTTGACCTCTTGCATCACTGCCTGTTCTTTCTCTGTTGTCAATTTTGAGTGTGATGCTAAGACAAAGTCATGTGATGAGCTTGAATCCCAGAATCCAGCATAAAATCATATTGAGGTGACATATGTAGATTGTGTGTAAACTGAACTTGAATTAACCATTTAAGATCAGTTTCTCTACCTTAAATGCTTGGCATTTGTTGACCCATATAATAACTACTGCTCTGTGTCAAATGTTTTGTGCAGTTTTGGTGTCTTTATCTGAGGAAGGATGTCCTTCCTATCGAGGGAGTGCAACGAAAGCTTACCAGGCTGATTCCTGGGATGGCAGGTTAATCATATGAGGAGAGACTAAGCCGGTCAGGATTATATTCACTGGAGTTTAGAAGAGTGAGAGAGGATCTCATAGAAACTTCTAAAATTCTAGCTGGGTTAGGCAGGATAGATTCAGAAAGAATGGTGGGGGAGTCCAGAAGTAGGGGTCATAGTTTGAGGATAAGGGATAAAACCTTTTAGAACTGAGGTGAAGAGAAATTTCTCCATCCAGTATGTGTGGAATTCACTCCCACAGAATGCACTTGAGACCAAAAAGTTTTCTGATCTCAAGAAAAAATTAGATATAGCTATTTGGGGGCTAAAGGGATATGGGGGAAAGCGGGGAGATCAGGATATTGAACTTGATAATCAGCCATGACCTAAGTGGGTGGTGGGGCAGGCTCGAAGGGCCGGGTGGCCTGGTCCTGCTTTTATTTTCTGTGTTCCTATACCTCGCATTGTGTTTCCCCCTGTCAGTGAGGATACTAGACTGGATTCACCAGTACCATTATAGCTTACAAACCATTTACTGTAATTTATAAAAGATGAATTTTGACCAATTTCAATGTTATTTGTCTCATTCATTGATTCCAGTGTGGATCAAATGGCATTTCAACTTGTGAGTCATGTATAAAAAAGGTTCTGGGCATCACAGAGTGAGAGCTTACTCCTTCACTCCTTGTCTCATTACTATTCTTGATCACTTTCTTTCTTTCCTCTACCTTTGAATGGGGTGATCCATGCAACAAGCAAAATCTAGTTGTCTTTTTTTTAGATTCCAGTTTCCTTATCACTAATTTGTGTTAAACCCCATGATATTCCATAATCTATTGCAGCTTGAATGTGACATCTGAATAATGTGAACTTAGATTGATGCTCCTTTCTCCCTCATCTGCAGATCAACTCACTCAATATCATTCAAAATAACGTCATACATAGATTTCAAATTTTCTCCAGCTCCTCCTTCAAATGAATCCATCTTGTGGATACTCCTCATTAGGTTTATTTGTTTTGGCAGATATCGGTGGGGCGATCTTATCAAAAAGAGTCTAAGTGCTGTACGAGTGTGAAAATGGGAGAGTTTCAGATCCATCTTTCGCTTGAGTCTGAAAATGAAATCTTACTCACTTTGTGCAGAAAATGATGCATGATCTGATTCCTGTCAGAAGGGTGAGGGGGCAGGTAAGCTTGCCGGAAAGCTTGCCAGCTGCTCACACTAGAGGGTACAATTGTGCCCGCACAGAACTGTCAGGTACCACCATCACCCCTCCTAGCTGATTGCCACTCCCCTCCCCAGTTGGTCAATCATTGCCAGTTCCCATTCCCCCGACCCCGTCGATCGCCACCCGGACATCCCACTCCCAATCCAGTTGATCGCGTGAACCTGATTTTTTGCCTCCTGTGCAATCTTACTGACTCGCCCCACTCATTGGCCGGTGGGATGAGCCGGTGAGGTCACCACCTCTGTGTTTAATTCTATTTCAATTGTTTTAAAATCGGTTTCTCTATGGAATATGTATGAGTGTCTTGATCACTTTAAAGTGTTGTTTCACTTTACTAGTCCCATTAATCATTTTATGCCATGTTGTTAGTCAAGTAATGTGCTAGACTGAGTTCTGCTCTTCAAATGTACTATTGCAAGTATTTCCATCCCTCGAATGGGTCTAATTTAAACTGGTTTCCTGCATATTGGTTATTTCACACGTAACTCATCTGCAAACACATGCAGTGCCCCAAGTGTAATGCCACACACTCTTGAACTCTTTGCAATCTTATCAAAAGATCTCAAGTTATTGCTTATCTCTCCATGTATGGTCCAAATGCCTCGGGTGATGTTCTGTAAAAAAAAGCAGACAAGGACACATGCATCACCAAGAGAAAGTTACCAATTTACTAGCCTCCTTTATACTTTCCTTTCGCTAGAATATATATCTATGTCAGATTGAAATATTCTATTGAATTACACCCAGTGTCCCATTTGCTGTTTGGATTTCCAATCTCTATCTTCTTGCCCAATCCTACCTAATTTGATGCATCCCACCAGTTATTATCCTATCTCAGTCACGAACCCTGAAGAAATTTTACAGTCCAATAAAATATTCTCATATCCATAGAACAGAAATCAAGTTCTGTTGATTTCTGTTCTGCTGAAATCAAGCCTGGGCAGCACGGTAGCACAGTGGTTAGCACTGCTGCTTCACAGCTCCAGGGACCTGGGTTTGATTACCGGCTTGGGTCACTGTCTGTGTGGAGTTTGCATGTTCTCCTCGTGTCTGCATGGGTTTTCTCTGTGTGCTCCTGTTTCCTCCCACGGTCCAAAGATGTGCGGATAAGGTTGATTGGCCATGCTAAAATTGCCCCTTAGTGAGGTGCGCACATTAGAGAGAATAGCGGGTAAAGTATGTCGGGATATGGGAATAGAACTGGGTGGGATTGTGGTCAGTACAGACTTGATGGGCCGAATGGCCTCTTTCTGCACTGTAGGGTTCTATGATGAAGTATTTCTATTTGATTCCAGGCAGTAACATGCTTTAATTGCTTGTACTTCATCTTAGACGACAGCGTAATTTTTCGAAGTAACTTGCTAAATCAGAGTGCACTTTTCACAAATCAGAATTGTCCCAAATTCAGACAACAGTGTTGTTTGGGCTCACAGATTTCTATTAATGTTTATTTCATCTCATCTTCAAAAAAAACTTTGTTCTTACATCTGTAGAAACCACCTAGAGCGTGTGTTTTTTTGTTTTCTTAGAATCTCTTTAAATGTCAATTTTCTATTTTTCACTTTGTTTTTAGAATACCAACTCACATTAATTAAAATTAATCGATCATTTTAATTTCTTGTGCCCAGGCTTGGTGGTTTTTATAAATTGGATACTCAATGTGTTCAGATTTCCCATATGTAAGTGCTTGCATCATTTTTTTTCTTCATTCGTGAGACATGGGCGTCGCTGGCTGGTCAGCATTTATTGCCCATCCCAAGTTATGGGAATGTGGGAAATGGGAGCAGGAGTGGGCCATCTGGCCCTTTGAGCCTGCCCTGCCATTCGATAAGATCATGGTTGATCTAAAAGTTGCCCTTGAGAAGATGGTGATGTGCCATATTCTTGAAATGCTGTAGTCCATGTGCTGTGGGTTGACCCACAATTGGATTAAAACATGCCCCGAATTGGATAATTTTTTTTCTAAAGAAAGGTCCGTGGCCGGACTCTTATTGGCATTCATGCCGGCTGGCCGCCAAATTCTCTGACTTTGCTGCAGCATGAGCATGACATGAGAACTGGCTGGGAAATAGGAGACAGAGGGTAGCTGTGGAGGGGACCTTGTCAGGCTGGAGGCCAGTGACCAGTGGTGTGCCGCAGGGCTCAGTACTGGGACCTCTCCTCTTTGTAGTCTACATAAATGACTTGGAAGAGGGCGTAGGTGGTGTGATCAGCAAGTTTGCTGATGACACCAAGATGGCAGGGTTGGCGGGTACGGAACTGGATTGTCAGGTGATACAACAGGATATAGATAGGTTGGTGCAGTGGGCAGATAGGTGGCAGATGGCATTTAATCCTGACAAATGCGAGGTGATGCATTTTGGAAGGAATAATGCAGAGAGGAGCTATGTGATTAAAGGGAGGCCGATTAGGAGTATAGACATACAGAGGGACCTGGGAGTGCAGGTTCACAAATCCATGAAGGTTGCGTCACAAGTGGAGAAGGTTGTTAGGAAGGCTTATGGGATGTTGGCCTTTATAGGAAGGGGCATAGAATATAAAAGCTGCCGTCTAATGCTTCAGTTGTACAGAACGTTGGTTAGACCGCATTTGGAGTACTGCGTCCAGTTCTGGTCACCTTACTACCGGAAGGACGTGGAGTCTCTGGAAAGGGTGCAGAGGAGGTTTACCAGGATGTTGCCTGGCATGGGGGGACTGGGTTACGAGGAGAGGTTGAAGAAACTGGGACTATTTTCCTTGGAAAGACGGAGATTGAGAGGGGACATGATAGAAGTATATAAGATAATGAAGGGAATGGATAGAGTTAATAGTGAGAGACTGCTCCCTAGACTGGATACGAACACGAGAGGTCATAATTTAAGGGTGAGGGGGGAGAGGTATAATTTGGAGGTGAGAAGAAGGTTCTTTATGCAGAGAGTTGTGGGGGTCTGGAACGCGCTACTGAGTAGGGTGGTGGAGGCAGGAACATTGGACTCGTTTAAGATGCAGTTAGATAGGCACATGAGTGAAACGAGAATGGAGGGATATGGTAGGGGCTATTAAATAGGGTTAAACCTCGGGAGACACCGGAAAGGCAGGCTGTAAGATTAATATTTTTGTCTTTATTCCACAGGTGGAGGTCCACCTCGTGTCAAACGAGGGGCATTCACACGGCAGGTCGTGCCTGGGCTGCTCTTGGAAGTTCCAGGAGTGGCCTAGTACTTCATGTCGGTGTGTGTGCTTGATCCTAGACCGGTAGACGGGCGCCACAACAGCTCAGTGACTAGCACTGCTGGCTGTGCAGGCACATGGATTTGGGCCTGTGTCTGTGGGAGTTTGCGCATTCTCCCTGTGGTTGCGTGGGTTTCCTCTGGGCGCTCCGGTTCCCTCCCACACCCCAAAGATGTGCTCTCAAGCTAATCGGTTTTTACCAAATTGACACTATTTCTTCCCTGAATCTGACTGAGTAGTGTTCCATTCATAGATATGCAGGGTAGAATAGGTGGAGGGTGATGTGGCGGCACGGGCTCGTTGGGCCGAAGGGTCTGTTTCCTGTGCTGGGTTGTTCTTTGTGCTTTGTTTTGTTTAAATATATATTTAATTGAAATAATGTCACCACACATACATACGCGTATGGTCACGACTGCCTACCAGCTGTTGTCCTCTTACTGACTACTGATATCCCTTTTGATCCCCTCCTATCTAAATGACTTGCTTCAGAAGCCACACATCGAGACATACGTGGGAACTGCATTCTCATGTCTCCACGTTGAACTCGCCTACATTTTTAACACCCACTTTGCTTGAGTACATATGCATTTACCTTGGCTTCTAAGCTAATTTGCATATCAAAACCCCATCAAACAGCTTATCAATTTCTCTTTCATCCCATTCTTCGAACTATGTTTTATCCAAACTTCTTTCATCATTATTGTGTCTTATTCTTAGATCTTTACTTCAAGCTCTTGATAAATGTTACATTACTTCAGGATTTCTAGTATCTTCTGGTGCCTTCTGCCCTTTGTATGAACAAGGATATCCTTCCTCTCTATGAAGGAACAAAATGCTCCAAATGCTTGAAATCTAAATTGCTACCAGAAAGTACTGGAAATGCTCGGCAGATTTGGCAAGATTTGTGAAGAGGGAAACAGGCTCAGATTTTCACCATAATGGAGAATGTCTCTATTGTGGCGAAAGTCATGGAAATGGCAAGTCCTGCCCTGATCCCAGAGGTTCCCATCTTCGCAGATGGGACTGCACTCAGGCTGGGAGTCACCATTTAAGTCGCCTGTTGTCTCCACTGAAGTGGGATTTTGGAAGAACAGGATTGTGGAATCTGGAATGTGCAGATTAGAACTGGTAAGAATAGGTCTGAACTTGGTGGATTCTTATGGATAGCCAGAGTATTCCTTCATGGAGATGACGTATACCTTTGGGTAGGGTCCAGGGACATCTTTGGGAGATGTGAAGCACTCTTTTGGGATTGTTAAAAGTGAATATGTTATGCACTTTAAGCAGGGGCTGGCACATGCATTTCTTCATTTGGTTGATGTGGGATCACTTAACATGTTTGGCGAATTGAATGGCATGAATCATGGCTTTGTCCACAATGTTGTAGAACATAGAACATTATAATGCAGTACAGGCCTTTTGGCCTCGATGTTGTGCTGATCTGTGAACCCAATCTAAAGCTCATCTAACCTACACTATTCCAATATTATCCATATATTTATCCAATGACCATTTAAATGCCCTTAATGTTGGCAAGTCCACCACTGTTGCAGGCAGGGCATTCCACGCTGTTACTACTTTCTGAGTAAAGAACCTACCTCTGACATCTGTCCTATATCTATCACCTTTCAAGTTAAAGCTTGTCCTCGTGCTAGCCATCTCCATCCGAGGAAAAAGGCTTTCACTGTCCATCCTATCTAATTCTCTGATCATCTTTATTGCCTCTATTAAGTCACCTCTTAACCTTCTCTCTAACAAAAACAGCCTCAAGTCCCTCAGCTGATCCTCATAAGACTTCCCACCACACCAGGCAATGTACTGGTAAATATCCACTGCACCCTTTCCAATGCTTCCACATCCTTCCTATAATGCGGCAACCAGAACTGTATGCAATACTCCAAGTGCGGCCACACCAGAGTTTTGTACAGCTACAACCTCATGGCTCCGAAGCTCAATCCCTTAACCAATAAAAGCTAATACACCATCCACCTTCTTTACAACCCTATCACCCCGGGTGCCAACTTTCAGGGATCCGTGCACATGGACACCGAGGTCTCTTTGCTGGTCCACACTACCAAGTAACTTACCATTAGTCCAATACTCTGTATTCCTGTTACTCCTTCCAGAGTGAATCACTTCACACTTTTCTGCATTAAACTCCATTTGCCACTTCGCAGCCCAGCTCTGCAGATTACCTCTGTCCCTCTGTAACCTGCAACGTCCTTCTGCACTGTCCACAACTCCACTGACTTTAGTGTCATCTGCTAATTTACTAACCTATCGTTCTACACCCTCATCCAGGTCGTTTATAAAAATGACAAACAGCAGTGGCCCCAAAACAGATCCTTGCGGTATACCACTAGTAACTGAACTCCAGGATGAATATTCCCCATCAACCACCACCCTCTGTCTTCTCGCAGCTAGCCAATTTCTAACCCAAACCGCTAAATCACCCTCAATGCCATGCCTCCGTATCTTCTGCAATAGCTTACCGTGGGGAACCTTATCAAATGCTTTACTGAAATCCATTTATGCCACATCAACTGCTTTACTCTTGTTATGGTACGAAAGTTATAATTTTGCAGGAGAGTGAGAGAATGATTCGGTATACAACAAGATTAGGTTCACACTTCGTACTTTTATTTATCCTTACTTATCTATCCTTATTTATCTATGGTATACAATTACATTATACATACAGTATTAAGCACTCAAAAAGAAGAACAGCTACAATTACAGTCTACAGACGGTATTAAGAAGAAGAGTTACGTATATTTACCATCAGGACTGTGCCTTCATCCTTCCAACGACTGGGGAGCCCATTTCAGTCTCGGTGAAGGACCAACACGTTGTCCCGATAATGACCGGGCGATGCGCGCTTATCCCACAGTTGAGCGTCCACCGAGACAATGGGAATCCCCCTTTTTAAAGGCTGAGGAATGAGTTGATCAGGCTCATTCCTCTGCTCTGATATCCAATCAATGACAGTCCTGAGAGTGTTCACGCGCTGTTCCCGAGTACTTCACGCGATTACGTGAGTTACTGTGCATCACCTTTATTTACTTGCTTGTGCAGTTTGGCACATATACCTTTGTTTATGTAGGCAAATAGGGCTTTTATCACCTTGTTTGCTTATGTATGTAGTCTGGTACATACGCAAATAGGGCTTTGTAACTTTTAGTGTTGAAGAATCTTTAATGTGTTTTTGGATTGTATTGAGTGCCCTGTTAACATTCTGTGATCTAGGAGGCATTGTTTCGCGGACCAGACATTGATTACTTCTATTACAACCCTCATCCACCTCCTTAGTCTCAAAGAACTCAATAAGTTTGTGAGGCACGACCTACCCTTCACAACACCGTGTTGACTATACATAATCAAATTATTCCTTTCTAGATGATTATAAATCCTATCTTTTATAATCCTTTCCAAAACTTTGCCCACCACAGAAGTAAGGCTCACTGGTTTATAATTACCAAGGTTGTCTCTACTCCCCTTCTTGAACAAGGGGACAACATTTGCTATCCTCCAGTCTTCTGGCACTATTCCTGTAGACAATGATGACATGAAGATCAAAGCCAAAGGCTCTGTAATCTCCTCCCAGCCTCTCGGAGAATCCTAGGATAAATCCCATCCGGCCCAGGGGACTTATCTATTTTCATACTTTCCAGAATTGCAAACACTTCTTCCTTGTGAACCTCAATCCCGACTAGTCTAATAGCCTTTTTCTCAGTATTCTCCTCAACAACATTGTCAGTATTCACGCAAAAAAAAGACAAAAAATATTCATTTAGTGCCTCTCTTATCTCTTTGGACTCCAGGCACAACTTCCCACTACTGTCCTTGACTGGCCCTAATCTTACCCTAGTCATTCTTCTATTCCTGACATACCTATAGAAAGCTTTAGGGTTTTTTTTGATCCTCCCTGCCAAAGACTTCTCATGTCCTGCCCTGGCTCTTCTTAGCTCTTTCTTTAGGTTCTTCCTGGCTAACTTGTAACTCTCAGGTGCCCTAACTGAGCCTTCATGTCTCATCCTAACATGAGTCTCCTTCTTCCTCATCACAAGTGATTCAACTTCTTTAGTAAACCACGGTTCCCTTGCTCGACCACTTTCTCCCTGCCTGACAGTTACATACTTCTCAAGGACATAAGAACATAAGAACATAAGATATAGGAGCAGGAGTAGGCCATCTAGCCCTTCGAGCCTGCCCCGCCATTCAATAAGATCATGGCTGATCTGTTGTGGCTCAGTTCCACCTTCCCGCCCTCTCCCCATAACCCTTAATCCCCTCTCTTATCAAAAACCCATCAACCCGCGTCTTAAAAATATTTAGCGAGGCATCCTCCACCACTTCAACGGGCAGAGAATTCCAGAGATTCACCACCCTTTGAGTGAAGAAGTTCCTCCTCAACTCTGTTCTAAACTGCCCCCCCTTTATCTTGAGGCTGTGCCCCCTAGTCCTACTGTCTTTTTTGAGCGGGAAGAGTCTCTCCACCTCTATCCTATCCATCCCATTCATCATCTTATACGTCTCAATGAGATCTCCCCTCATTCTTCTAAACTCCAACGAGTACAAGCCTAGTTTATTCAGCCTCTCCTCATAGCTCAATCCCCTCAACTCCGGTATCAGCCTAGTAAACCTCCTCTGCATTCCCTCCAAGGCCAAAATATCTTTGCGCAGGTGCGGCGCCCAAAACTGCACACAATACTCCAGCTGCGGCCTCACCAATGCCCTATACAGCTACAGCAAGACCTCCCTACTTTTATATTCAATCCCCCTCGCTATGAAGGCCAGCATTCCATTAGCCTTCCTGACCACCTGCTGCACCTGCAAGCTGGGTTTTTGCGACTCATGCACAAGGACCCCGAGGTCCCTCTGCACCGTCGCCTGCTGCAGTTTTTCGCCCCGTAAGTAATAGTCCTTCCTACCATTATTCCTACCAAAGTGGACCACCTCACACTTGCCAACATTAAATTCCATTTGCCATTTCCTGGCCCATTCGCCCAGCCTATCTAGATTCTTCTGCAGACTCTCCACACCCTCCGCACAATTTGCCGTTCCCCCAATCTTGGTGTCATCAGCAAATTTCGACACCCTACACTCGGTTCCCTCCTCCAGATCATCTATATAAATGGTCAAAGCTGAGGCCCCAGCACCGACCCCTGGGGCACTCCACTAGTCACCATCCGCCAATCCGAATAGCACCCGTTGACCCCCACTCTCTGCCTCCTATTTGACAACCAATCCTCTATCCACGCTAACACCCTACCCCCAACTCCATGTCCCCTGACCTTCTGCAATAACCTCTTGTGAGGTACTTTGTCAAACGCTTTCTGAAAATCCAGAAAGACCACATCCACCGGCTCTCCTCTATCCACCGCCCTAGACACATCCTCATAGAACTCCAGTAAATTTGTCAGACACGACTTCCCTTTAATTAAACCATGCTGCATCCGCTCTATCAATCAATTGCCTTCAAAATGCCTCGCTATTTCCTCCTTAATGACGGATTCTAACATTTTACCTACCACAGACGTTAACCACATACAGTGGCTGTTCCTTGAACAAGCTCCACATTTCAATTGTGCCCATCCCCTGCAGTTTCCTTCCACGTCCTATGCATCCTAAATCTCGCCTAATCGCATCGTAATTTCATTTTCCCCCATCTATAACTCTTGCCCAGTATATACCTATCCCTTTCCATCGCTGATGTAAATGTAACTGAATTGTGGTCACTATCACCAAGATGTTCATCTACCTCCAAATCTAATATCTGGCCTGGTTCATTACCCGGTACCAAATACAATGTGGCCTCACCTCTTGTTGGCCTATCTACATACTGTGTCAGGAAACTCTCCTGCATACATTGGACAAAAACTGACCCATCCGAAGTACTCGAACTAAAGCTTTTCCAGTCAATATTTGTAAAGTTGAAGTCTCCCATAACAACTACCCTATTACTTTCGGTCCTATCCAGAATCATTTTTGCAATCCTTTCTTCTACACCTCTGGAACTTTTCGGAGGCCTATAGAAAACTCCCAACATGGTGACCTCTCATTTCCTGTTTCTAACCTCAGCCCGTACTACCTCAGTAGATGAGTCCTCATCAAATGTGCTTTCTGCCACCATAATACTGTCCCTGACTAACAATGCCACACCTCCCCCTCTTTTACCACCTTCCCTGATCTTACTGACACATTTAAACCCCAGAACCTGCAACAACCATTCCTGTCCCTGCTCTATCCATGTCTCTGAAATGGCCATAGCATCGAAACCCTAGGTACCAACCCATGCTGCACGTTCACCCACCTTATTCTGGATGCTCCTGGTGTTGAACTAGACACACTTCAAACCGCTTTCCTGCCTGCCGGTACACTCCTGCGATCTTGAAACCTCACTCGTGACCTCACTACTCTCAGCCTCTTGTTCACTGGAGCTACAATTCAGGTTCCCACCCCCCTGCTGAATTAGTTTAAACCCTCCCAAAGAGTGTTAGCAAATTTCCCCCCCAGGATATTGATACCCTGGTTCAGGTGTAGACCATCCCATTTGTAGACATCCCACCTACCCCAGAATGACCCCCAGTTATCTAAGCATCTGAATCCCTTCCTCCTGCACCATCCCTGTAGCCACATGTTCAACTGCTTTCTCCCCCTATTCCTCTCCTCACTAGCATGTGGCATGTGTAACAAATCAGAGGTAACAACTCTGTTCCAGCTCTAAGCTTCTACCCTAACTGTCTGAATTTCTGCCTTACATCCCCATCCCTTTTCCTACCTATGTCTTTGGTGCATATGTGGACCATGACTTGGGGCTGGTCTCTTAAGGATTCAAAAACACAATCCGAGATATCACGGACCCCGGCACCTGGGAGGCAACACACTAACCATGATTCTCTCTCGTTCCTATAGAATCTCCCAGCTGTTCCCCTAACTATGGAGTCCCCAGTGACTAATGCTGTACTCCTCTCCCCACTTCCCTTCTGAGCAATAGGAGCAGACTCTGTGCCAGAGACCTGTACCCTATCGCTTACCCCTGGTAAGTCGTCGCCCCGCAACAGTATCCAAAACAGTATACTTGTTATACAGAGGAATGGTCACAGGGGATTGCTGCATTGACTGCTTCTAACAGTCACCCAAGGATCCTCATTCCTAGGAGTATGAACCTCTCTGTAGCTTTTATCTATTCTGTCTCTGCTTCTCGAATGATCCTGAGTTCATCCATTTCTAGCTCCAGATCCCTAACACAGTCTTCAAGGAGCTGGAATTGGGTGCACTTCCTGCAGGTGTACTCAGCTGGGACACTAATGGTGTCCCTCACCTCAAACATCCCACAGGAGGAATATTGGACTGCCTGCACTGCCATCCCTGCTAACTTCCCTTACTAAGAAGCAAAAGAGAAAAGAAGAAAAGAAAGAAAAAAGCTTACTTGATCTCGCACCAAGTCTTTTTTTTTAGGTTAGAGGAAGGGGGAGGGTGGGAAACACTACACTTGCAATGTTTTAGGTTTCCTCCACGTTCAAATTTATTGGGCAAAAACAAAAGCCTTCCCAGGTCTCTCTACAGCCTACTTCCAGTTCTTCTGGAAAAACTTCAGAAAAAAAGTAAGTTAAGAATCAACGCTCTTACTGGCCAGCACTCCTCACAAAAATCACCTCTCTGTCTACTCCACTGGAACAAAGAGGTTGAAACCTCAAAGGTGAATACCTTTTAAAGGAAAAAAACCCAAAAACCTTCCCCTGGTTGTGTGGATCCTTATACAAGAGCTCAAACTTCCCCACCTTTGGCAGATCCTTACCATGACCTGGAGCTTGTCAGTATCAACAATAATTTATTCTTCCTGATGTTATTCAACACACTTTCATACAACAATTGCAGTCGGTACCACAGATCTTAGGTGAACTTGCGTTTAGTTATTTTCTGGAGCTGCTGTTCCGTCAATATTGGCATCAACAGGTGAGTGTGGGTATGCATGGGTCTCCCAGTCACCAATTCATGTGGTGAATATTCTGCCACTTTGGACTTCTATCTTCAAATGTTCGTGAGGACTAGGGGCAGTGCCTCATCCCATTGCTGGGGCTCTTTCCACAAAGTTGCTTTAATCTGGAATTGTTGCCTTCCGCTATTCCCAATGACTTGGGGTTGTGTGTCAAGTGCTGTTTGCCATCTATCCCTAACAACTTTAGGATTGCCTGCATCACTTGCTCAGTGAAGTGACTTCCCTGATCTGATTCCATGATATCATTCCTGGGTCCTGGCAGTCCACAATACTGTGGCTGACTTGCATGGAAAAACCTCTAGCTATTTAGTGAAATTGCCTAGACAGTGATTATTACCCCTTCTCATGGTGGATAAAAGTCCAGTGAAGTCAATCTGGATTGTCCACCAAGATCCCTCCGCTCTGCTGGTCATTTCCAATTCTGCTTTCTTTTTTTTGTGGGTAGTTCAGCAGATGCTCTGGACATCCCTTCACATAGTTCTTCATGTCAGACCTCATCCTAGGCCACCATGCAATTTGTAGATATATTCCCAAGCTCCCTCATTGCACCGATTCTGTAGTCAGAGTGAGACACCACCAGGATGAAGTCCTTCTCGGGGTCTAAGGCAGGTGTAGGTGCAGGTCAGCTTTTAGCTGGACAAAAGCACTTTGCCATGCCTCTGTCCAGTTCCATTCTGCTCTCTTTCAAAGCAGAGGAGCCACTAACCACACATCCCTCAATAAATTCCTGTAGTTTCCTGTTAACCCCAAGAATGATCTTGGGTCATTTCAATTTTTGTATTGCCCACGGTTTCCCTTCCTCTATGGCTCTACCTCCTGGTTGGATGGTCAGTTCTAATGACTAAACCTGCTCCTGTCCAGTCTGAGCATTCTGAGGTTAACCTCAAGTCCCACAGCCCACAAAAGTTGCAGCAACTCACTCTGGGAACTTAGGTTCTGTTCTTCAGTCTCTGAGAACGATAGCTAATCACCTACATATTATACTAACCAGCCTCCAAGTCCCTGTGGAATATAGAGAGACCGTGTTTGAACCCTTGGGGCAAACATGTCCACCGATACTGTTGACCCTTAAAGTTGAATGTGAACTTGTACTTCTCTTTCTTCACCAGAATGGAGTCAAACCCATTGGAGAAGGCTGCGAATACCTTCGCTTCCCTGGATTTAGCTGCTGTTAGATCAGCCACTGGTAGCACAATGGGCACATAGGCAGAGATGTTGTTCTTCAACATGTGGTAGTCTGCTGTCATTCTCCAAGAGCCACCAGGTTTCCTAACTGGCTAAATTGGTGAAGTCACATTAATGATGATAGAGTGCAACGCACCTTGTTCCACTAGTGACCCTCCCTCAATTTCCACATCGTTTTCTGCTTTCTTTGGAAAGGGATACTGTCTTTGAGATTTGTACATTGGATCCCCATTGGCTACATCCTGTCACAGTCATGTTAGAGAATGTGTCTGCATTCTCCAGCATCTGACTCCAGTACTGTGCTGATACGCTGGTCAGGAGTTCTTGTACATTATGTGATTTCATACGATTTCAAAATGGCTGTGGTCTTTTGAACCCTCCTCTTCCCATCCTGAACGAGGGATCATGAATGGTTCTGCCACCATTCCTTCCCAGAGGCGGTCATTAACCAAATCCACCATCACACAGTGAGTGGTGAGCCAATCTGCACCAACCACTCCTTTAGTTAAGTCTTTCCACTTTGCTAATATGCATTCCCATTGAGTCTCCAGGATCCCCAGCCTTGGACTCAAAGGTTTTGATACTGCCCTCACAGCGGAGCTGCCCATAAAGGCTTCCAGCTGGTATGACTGCCCACTGGGGAAGGAACGATCCCAGTAGTTTTGACGAATGGATCACTGTGTGGGGCACCCTGACATCTACCAGATATGTACCCAGCTTCCCACCCATACTCATGTGGACCCCTTCAAGTTTTGACCATTCCTTGCCCTTGCATGATAACAAAAGGTTAATTCATCTCCACCCACTTCCCAGTTTCCAAGCAACCAGCCCCGATGGCATGCCAGCTACAAATTTAACAATAAATTTAGCGATGTTGTAGCTACCACCATGCATTTACTTCCTTTTTACAATTACACAGTTATACCATGTTACTGTCTCAGCACATATCACCTCTCCCTCTTCAGACTCTTGTTTTCCTGTCTCAGTTATTTAGGTACGTCACTTCCCCTTCACCTGGTTTCATAGAGTTCATAAGTTGGACGGAATTAGTTACAGTTTTAAGAATGCTCTGAATGGAATACAATAGACAAAGCTGAGAGAGGGAAGGGGAACGTGCACTACAAGTCCCACTTGATCTTTGCTGCCAATTGGTAGGTGTTCTTGGGGGAATTCGCTCTCCTTTCTCCCACTTCTGTTGTTACTACCTGGCACAATCTTCCAACCTCAAAACCAACTCCTCTGTTTTACGTCTGAGTTGAGCCTTTTTAAGTGATTTGTGCGATATGGGCCTGATTCATACCCACTCATGCACAGGGGAGATACAAACCTAGAAGCAAATAAAAACCCTGTTAAATCAATCACTCCTACCTATCCTGCAAATCACTGTTTTTGTTTCCTGTCATTAACAATTGTTCAATTCTCTCCCCCCCCCCCCCCCCCACCTGCCCCGAGGCTGTTTCCAGGTTAATATCAAGAACATTAATAATATTCTTAACAATGACTGTTGGGACTGACTGTCTAGTATGAGGCTAGTTTCAGAATCATTATCATCAGTGGAGAAACAGCCCCTTCTTCGAACGGAATAATGCTGGGAATGGCTAGTTGTTTGTCTTGAGACCTTTGGGGTGTTAGTTCACCTGGATTTCAATCAAATTCTTCTAATTAGCAAGCATTCGATTCATCCATCCCCAGCAAAAAGTAACATCTCACTTTGTGGTGACCCAGCGTGAATGTTTTTAAATTACTTCCAGAAGCTTCTCTTTCAATGTGAGGCTAACATGGAATTTTAGTTCATTTTAGAGGTTTACACTTCTACTTTGGGAAAGCCCTGCAAATTCAAATGGAGCTGGAGATGCTATGGAGATTGGATCCGGAAGATTGATGGAAAAGCAAAGATTGTCGACAAAGTTTGCAGGAGCGTGCTTGGAATCCTGTGCTCAACATTAGCCCACTGAAGTGTGTCTGCTGTGAAGCCAAACTCAGCAGCTTGACAAGTCTGACAGATCTGTTTGGGGGTGGAGGTGGTGGGGGGAGGGGGTGGAATGACCTTGTGCTTTACTGCAGTGCAGTTTAAATTGAAGTTGACCGGAAACAACATTTCTTGGAGGGGAGTGTTTTCAAGGAGTATTAAAACTACAACTGTTACCAAGTGAATGAAGTACATGATTTTCTGAGAGAATATTTGAAATCCCAGGGCTAGCTGCCTTGCTTTTACTATTGCTTCTCTCAAATCTTGGCTTAGTGGAATGGAACAGGAAGGTTTTTGTCATTTGGTTGTGAATCATCTGTTTTATAACAGTAATAATTCCATCCCCATTTTCCAGTCACTCTGGTGCTTGTATTTTTTTTGTTCACGATGGATTCTGGATCCCTGCTTTTCTCAATGCGCATAGTATTCTCAGCAGGAACTATGGGTTTGTGTTGGTTTGGTTAACATTGAAAACTCTTCTCAAGTCCCCTTTCACTGATACAAGGTCAGGTTTTGGGACTTATTTGACCATTTTTCCACCAGTAAGATTTGGAACTGAGTAGGAAGCTTATATTATGGGCAGCACGGTAGCGTAGTGGTTAGCACTGTTGCTTCACGGCTCCAGGGTCCTGGATTTGATTCTCGGCTCGGGTCACTGTCTGAGTGGAGTTTGCACATTCTTCTCGTGTCTGTGTGGGTTTCCTCCGGGTACTCCAGTTTCCTCCCACAGTCCAAAGATGTGCGGGTTTGGTTGATTGGCCGCGCTAAGAAATTGCCCCTTCGTGTCCAGGGTAGTGGAGGTTAGAGGGATTGGTGGGTATAATATGCAGGGATATGGGGTTAGGCCCTGGGTGGGATTGTGTTCGGTGCAGACTCAATGGGCCGAAGGGCCTCTTTCTGCACTGTAGGGTTCTATGATGCTATGATCTATGATGGAAGCTGAGGTGAGCTCAGTTTATAGAGTCATAGAGATATACAGCACAAAAACAGGCCCTTCAGCCCAACTTGTCCATGCCGATCAGATTTCCTAAACTGAACTAGTCTCATTTGCCTGCATTTGACCCATATCCCTCTAAACCTTTCCCATCCATGTACCAATCCACATGTCTTTCAATGTTGTAATTGTACCTGCTTCTACCACCTCCTCTGGTAGCTTATTCCATATGTACACTATCCTCTGTGTGAAAAAGTTGCCCTTAGGTCCCTTTTACAGTTCCCTCTCATCTTAAACCTATGCCTTCTAGTTTTGAACTCCCCCACCCTGGGAAAACTAACTTGGCTATTCATCTTATATAAGCCCCTAATGATTTTATAAACCTCTATAAGGTCACCCCTCATCCTCCTGTGCTCCAGGGAGAAAAGTCCCAGCCTGTCCTTATAAATTCAAACCATCCAATCCCAGTTACATCCCTGTAATCTTTTTTGCACCTTTCCAGTTTAATAACATCCTTCCTATAGCAGGGCAACCAGAATTGTATGCAGTACTCCAAATGTGATCTTACCAATGTCTTGTTCAGTTTAAACATAACGTCCCAACTCCTGTAACTCAGTGCTGTGACCAATGAAAACAAGTGTGTCAAATGCCTTCCTCACTACCCTGTCTACCTATGACACCACTTTCAAGGAACTATTGTCTGCACTCCTAGATCTCTCTTTTTGACAACACTCCCCAGGACCCTAGCATTAACTGAGTAAGTCCTGTCCTGGTTTGTCTTACCAAATGCAACACCTCGCATTTATCTGAATTAAACTCCATCTGCCATTCCTCAGCCCACTGGCCCAGTTGATCAAGATTCCGCTGCAATCCTAAATAACCTTTGTCACTGTCCACCATGCCACCAATTTTGGCATCATCACAAACTTACCAACCATGCGTCCTATATTCACGTCCAAATCATTTATATCAAATCAATTATCTTGCTGCAATTGTACAGGGCACTAGTGAGGCCGCAACTGGAGTACTGTGTGCAGTTTTGGTCGCCGCATTTGTGAAAGGATATATTGGCCTTGGAAGGAGTGCAGAGAAGGTTCACTAGGCTGATACCGGAGATGAGGGGGTTAGCCTAAAAAGAGAGATTGAATAGACTGGGTCTGTATTCGTTCGAGTTTAGAAGGCTGAGGGGGGATCTTATAGAGACATATAAGATAATGAAGGGGCTAGATAGGGTAGAGGTAGAGAGATTCTTCCCGCTTAGAAAGGATAGCAGAACTAGAGGGCACAACCTCAAAGTAAGGGGGAGGGGGCAGTTTAGATCGGAGTTGAGGAGGAACTTCTTCACTCGAAACGTGATGAATCTCTGGAATTCTCTGCCCATTAAAGTGGTGGGGGCTACCTTGCTGAATATATTTAAGTTACGGGTTGATAGGTTTCTGATAGACAGGGAATTAAGGGTTATGGGGAGAAGGCGGGAAAGTGGACTGATTCGCTTCAGATCAGCCATGATCTTGTTGAATGGCGGGGCAGGCTCGAAGGGCTAGATGGCCTACTCCTCCTCCCATTTCTTATGTTCTTATAAATGACAAACAACAGTGGCTGATGCCTGCGGCACACCGTTGGTCACAGATCTGAAAAACAATCTTCTACCACCACCCTCTGTCTCTTACTGGCAAGTCAATTTTGTATCCAGTTGGATAGTTCTCCCTGGATCCCACATGATCTAACCAGTCCACCATGTGGTACCATGTCGAAGGCCTTGCTAAAGTAGACAATGTCTATTGCACTGCCCTCACCTATTTTCTTGGTCACCCCTTCAATACACTTTTTCAAATTTGTAAGACACAGTTTCCCATGCGCAAAGCCATGCTGACTATCCCTAATCAGTCCTTGCCTTTCCAAATGCACGTAGATTCTGTCTCTCAGTATCCCCTCCAACAACTTATCCACCGCTGATGTTTTGCTCACTGGTCTGTAGTTCCCTGGCTTTTTCCTGTCGCCTTTCTTAAATCACAGCGCAACATCTGTCTTCCTCCAGTCTTCCGGCACCTCACTTGTAGCTATCGATGATCTAGGGCCCTGCAATTTCTTCCCTAGCTTCCCACAATGATCTGGGATACACTTGATCAGGTTCTGGGGATTTATTTACCTTTATGCATTTTAAGATCCCTAACACCTCAACTTCTGTAATGTGGACATTTTTCAAGACATCACTATTTACTTCCTTGAGTTCCCTAGCTTCCATATCTTCCTCCAAAGTAAATATTGGCAAAATGTATTAGTTTAGGCTCAAACCCATCTCCTGTGGCTCCACACATTGCTGACCTCTTTGACCTTCACTTGTTTACTTGTTAATTAAGATAGCCCACTGAGGTGAAAAAATGTTGCCTGTTCGTTATTTTGTCTGATGGTAAAGACAGGTTATGCTGATTGAATTAAGTGAATCAAATACAAAGAAAGACTTAGAATTGTAGAATCCCTACAGTGCAGAACAAAGCCATTTGACCCATCGAACCTGCACTGATAACAATCCCACCCAGGCCCTATCCCCGTAACCCCATCTATTTACTTTACTAATCCCTTTGACACTAAGTGGCAATTTATCCTGGCCAATCCACCTAACCCGAAAATCTTTGGACTGTGGGAGGAAACCCATGCAGACACGGGGAGAATGTGCAATCTCTGTACAAACAGTCCCGGAATTGAACCCGGGTCCCTGGCATTATGATGCAGTAGTGCTAACCATTGTGCCACTCTGAAAAAGCGCGCATTTATTTAATATCTTTCTCAAACATCTGATGTTCCAAAATATCCTATCACTAATGAATGTAGCAAGTGACAATTATTGGTCAGTATGTTTACTGTGGGGAAAAAAGCTGTGTATTGATTTGTATCTGGCTTTACCTGCAAGGGTTTTCACAATCTGCCTTCAAAATGATTTGCAATCACATATGTGATATACATCATTGTTATATCTGAATAAACTTCTGGACACAAGCTGGGAACTAACCACAATGTGATATACATCATTGTTATATCTGAATAAACTTCTGGACACAAGCTGGGAACTGTCAATTCACGAAACTCAGAAAAGCTGTGTGAAACTCTCTATAATACTCAATAGGGAAAGGAATTTGATGTATTTAAACATCATTTTTAATCCTTGCGATTCCCCTGTGAATATTCAGCACGATAAGGATAATTGGTAGCGTGCACACAAGTGAGTCAGTGCAGTGTGAACCATAATTGACTTGGTCCTTGCGACAATGACTTTATGATGCAATAACCTCCCCAGGGTTGAGGAGAAAAATGATTACTTAATCACTTGAACAAATTCACCATGTTATTTGTGTCAATTGCAAGGGAGAGGACTTGCAAAGATTATATGGGAGAAGCAGATTATAAATAGCTACCACTAGCATGTTTCTGTGTTTTTTAATGTGATTAAAATGTCCAAATGCCCTTTAAATATGAGAGAAACAGAGCTAACAAGTTAGTTGAGGAAGATGGTTTGCAAATGATTTTGGGAGCAGCAGAGAGAGGGTGAGTCAGAGAGTGAAAATAAAAATCTGAAAGTTCTATGTTAGTATGTTGGGGGAGAGGAGCAGCTAAAATGGGAATGCCCTGGGGCATGGGCTAGACTGGGAAGGGACTTTTAACTTAATCCTTTGGATGATACTAGTGATCGTTAAAAGATGAGTAAGGCCAAGTGTGTGACAGTAGCAGGGATGTGGAGTTTTTATTGAGTTGGAGGTTGTAAAGGGAGAGGGATTCAGTGGAAGGATAGTTGAGATGCGAATGAGAGGGGAATCTCAGAGAGAGTTATAATTCTAACAGGACTAAACAGGGTAGATGCAGAGAAGATATTCCCAATGGTGGGGGAGTCCGGAACCAGGGGTCACAGCCTGAGGATTCAGGGTAGGCCATTTAGGACGGAGGTGAGGAGACATTTCTTCACCCAAAGAGTGATGAGCCTTTGGAATTCATTACCACAAGAAGTAGTTGATGCCAAAACACTGAATGTATTCAAGAGACAGCCTGATATGGAACTTGGGGGCAAATGGATCAAAGGTTATGGGAAGAAAGCAGGATTGGAAATTGAATTGGATGATCAATCATGAATGTGATGAATGGCGGAGCAGGTTCAAAGGGCCAAATGGCCTCTTCCTGCTCCTATCTTCTATGTTTCTATAATATAAAACATGAATAAAAGAGGCTGTTCTGTTCTAAGGGAAAGTGGTGGTATGAAGTATCCAACAGCAAGGTATCAATGTAAATGAGCACATAACACAGGGGCTATTGGAGGAAATGTAGGGCTGTGTCCAGGTGCATCTGTAAAACTACATCCAACCTACATTATCAGTGAAGGAACGGATTTAACATTTGCAGAGTGCAAAGCCCAAACCTACTGCCAGATGGCAGCATTTACTAATCCAATCTTGCCTGTCTTCACAGGTAATGTCCTGATCCAGTTTCTGCCTACTTATTTCAGTTTACAGTTGCGCGATGCAACCAGATAGAGTTAATGTTCTTCAGCAGAGTGAGAGTGAGGATTTTTTCTAAAAGCTGTTTCACAACTGTCCAATTGGGTGAATCTTATCACCTAAAAATAGTTATATTTGTCACTTCCTGCAGTCAGGGTTGCAGGCATTCGTTTTCTTCCTAAATTTGTAGGATGAGTGCATTGTATCTTGATGTGAGCTGTTACTTGGCCATGATGCTTGTAATCCACTGCCAAAATGTGCTTCTGCACAGTGACAAGATTTTAGTTAAAATCCTAAGCTTAATTGCTCCAGTTATTGTCCGGAAGGTAACAATTTGCAACCAAAGAACTTCATTTGATTTGGTTTCATGAACATAAAATAACCCTTGAGCAGTTTTCGTGCTTTACATTCAATGTAATTCTTTGCAACAGAAAATGCTTCAGTTGTGAAATGAATTGGTGGGTTTCAGGGCCAACCAGTGTTTACTCATTCTGTGTTAGACCATAAGACATAGGAGCATAATTAGGCCACTCGGCCCATTGAAAGTGCTCCGCCATTTAATCACAGCTGATATTTTTCTCATTCCTATTCTCCTGATATTTCTCCATAACCTCTGATCCCCTTATTAATCAAGAACCTATCTATCTCTGTTTTAAAAATACTCAATCACCTACCCTCCACAGGCTTCTGCGGCAAAGAGTTCCACAGATTTATCACTCCTTGCCTGAAGAAATTCCTCCTCACCTCTGTTTTAAAGAATTGTCCCTTTAGCCTGAGGTTGCCCTCTGGTTCTAGATTTTCCTACTAGTGGAAATATCCTCTTCACATCCACTTTATCCAGGCTTTGCAGTATTCTGTAAGTTTCAAGAAGGTCCCCCCTCATCCTTCTGAGCTCCAATGGGTACAGACCCAGAGTCCTCAACCGTTCGTCGTATGACAAGCTCTTCATTCCAGGGATCATTCTCGTCTGGAACCTCCTCTGAAGCCTTTCCAAGGCCAGCACATCCTTTCTAAAATATGGGGCCCAAAACTGCTCTCAGTACTCAAAATGGGGTCTGATTAGAGCCTTTTACAGCCTCAGAAATACATCCTTGTTCTTGTATTCTAGCCCTCTTGGCGTGAATGCTAACATTGCATTTATCTTCCGAGTTGTCGACTGAACCTGCACATTAACCTTAAGAGAATCTTGAATAATGACCCCCAAGCTCCTTTGTATTTCTGATTTCTTAAGCATTTTCCCATTTAGAAAATAGTCTATGCCTCCATTCCGCCTTCCAAAGTGTATAACCTCACACTTTACCATGTTGTATTCCATCTGCCACTTCTTTTCCCACTCTCCTAACCTATCCAAACCCTTCTGCAGCCCCCCTGCTTCCTCAATACTATCTGTCCTTCTACATATCTTCGTAACATCTGCAAATTTAGCAACAGTGTTTTCAGTTCCTTCCTCCAAATCGTGAATGTAGATTATGAAAAGTTGTTGTCCCAGCACTGACCCCTGAGGCACCCCACTAGTCACCAGTTGCCATCCTGAAAAAGATCCCTTTATTCCCACTCTCTGCCTTCTTCCAGTCAGCCAATCCTCTATCCAAACCAGGATCTTACCTGTAACACCATGGGCACTTAACTTATTTAACAGTTCCTTATGTGGCACCTTGTCAAAGGCCTTCCGGAAATCTAAATAAATCACATCTACTGGTTCTCCTTTATCTAACTTCCTTGTTATCTCCTCAAATAACTCTAACAGATTTGTCAGACATGACCTCCCCTTGTCAAAGCCGTACTGACTCTGTCCTACTGTATCCCGCACTTCCAAGTACTTTGTGATCTCGTCTTTATGTTGGAAGGGGAAGAATCAGTCCAATCATGACCTGAGTGTAAGAGTTGTTTTGAGAATCTTAGCATTCCAGGATTTAGATGCTTCAGGCAAGATAGAGAGAGTGACAAAAGAGGTGGGGGTGTTGCTTTGCTGATTAGGGAGAATGTCACAGCTATAGAGGGAGGACACTTTGGGATCATGTAATGAGGCCATTATGGGTAGAACTCAGGAACAGGAGTGGTGCAATCACATTGTTGGGGTTGTACTACAGGCCCCCCCTTCACCAACAGCCAGCATAAAGTGGAGGAATTGATATGTCATCAGATTATGAGAAGATGCAAAAACAATAAGGTTGTTCTGATGGACAATTTTTACCTTCCCCAATATAGACTGGGATTCCTTTAGTGCAGGGGCCTGGCTGGAGCAGAGTTTGTTCAGTGAGTCCAAGAGTGCTTCTTGAGGCAGTATGTAGATAGTCCAACTCGGGAAGGGGCTATCTTAGACCTGGTTCTGGGAAACCAGCCCAGACAGGTGATTGATGTCTCAATGGGGGACCGTTTTGGGAACAGTAATCACAATTCTATAAGTTTCAAGCTACTTTTAGAAAAAGATAGAAGTAGTTCCAGAGTGGAAGTACTAAACTGGGGGGAAGGCTAACTATGACAGTTAGGGAATGTCAGCTGGGGGCAGCTGTTTGAGGGTAAACACCTGACGTGGGAGGTTTTTAAAAGTCAGTTGTGAACAATTCAGGACAAGTATGTCTCTGTAAAAATGAAGGGTACAGATGGCAAGATTTGGGAACCCTAGATGACAACCCTTGATGGGCCGCACAGTGATTAGCACTGCCGCCTCACAGTGCCAGGGACCCGGGTTTGATTCCTGACTTGGGTCTCTGCAGAATTTGAAGTGTCAATATTACAACATACACAATATGTACACAGTAAGATCCCACAAACTAGGCAGATGCTGACTGAGCTACTTTGGTGATGCGCGCTTTGCTCCTAAAAACCTATCTCTTCGGTATCTGCACGTTCTTCCCCTGTCTACGTGTGTTTCCTCCGGGTGCTGCGGTTTCCTCCCACAGTCTGAAAGACATGCAGATTAGGTGCATTGATTAGGTGTTTGGGTCCCTCAGTGTACCCAAACAGGTGCTGGAGTGTGGCGACTAGGGGATTTTCACAGTAACTTCATGCAGTGTTAATGTAAGCCTACTTGTGACACTAATAAAAATAAACTTTAAACTTGATGACAAGAGAGATTGTCAGTTTAGTGAAAAAGAAGAAAGAGCCATACATAAATTTCAGGAAATTTAAAACGGATAAAGCTCATGAGTTTTACAAAGACAGCAGGAAAGAGCTTAAGGACTTGAAGAGTCAAAAGGGGCCATGAAGTGTCCTTGGCAGGCTGGATTAAAGAGAATCCCAAGGCTTTTTAAGCATATATAAGGAGGAAGAGGGTATCTAAGAAAGTGGGTGAGGGGGGGGTTCACTCATGGACAGTGGAGGGAATTTGTGTGTGGAGCCAGATGAGATGGGTTAGGTCTTTAATGAGTACTTTGCATCAGTATTCACAAAGGAGAAGGAGGTGGTAGATGGGGAGTGTAGAAAGGAGGATGTTGACATTCTGGGACATGTTGAGACAAAAAGGGAGCAGGTTTGGATGTTTTGAAAAACATTAAGGTGGACAGGTCCCCAGGGCCAGATAGGGTCTATCCCAGAATACTGAAAGAGGCGAAGGAAGAAATTGCTGAGGTCTTGGCCAAAATCTTTTTTTCCTCTATCGACACTCGTGAGCTACCAGAGGATTGGAGAATAGATAACATTGTTCCTCTGTTTAAGAAGGGCAGAAGAGACAATCTGGGAAATTACAGGACTGAATTTTACATCAGATGAGGAAATTATTGGAGAAGATTCTTAGAGATGGGATGTATTTATGTCTGGAAGAGAATAGGCTTACAAGCGATAGGCAGCATGGTTCTGTGTAGGGGAAGTCATGTCTCACAAACTTGATTGAGTTCTTTGAGAAAGTGACAAAAAAATTGGGCAGGGCTGTGGATGTTGTATACATGGACTTTAGTAAAACCTTCGATAAGGTTCTTCTTGGCAGGCTGACACAGAAGATGAAGTCATATGGGGTCTGAGATGAGCTGGTAAACGTTTGGCAAAGAGGTAGGTTTTAAGGAGCAAAGCATGCATCACCAAAGTAGCTCAGTGAGCCATCTGCCTCGTTTGTGGGATCTTACTGTGTACATATTGTATATGTTGTAATAATGACACTTCAAACATAATTCTTTGGCTGTGAGGCATTTTGGAACATCTGAAGATCCTTTCTTTAGATTCTTGTTGTGACCTGGAACTACCGTAGAAACGACATAACATAGAAGAGATGCATTTGGCCTATCTTGTCCATGCTGATCTAAAGACATCCAAGTGCCCTTTCTAATCCTGCCTTCCTGCAACTTACAGCACTTAAAATGCAGACCTAGGTACTTTTTAAACATGTTTAGGGTCTCTACTCCACCAGTAACTCAGGCAGCAAATTCGAGACACCCACTCTCCTCTGCATAAAATAAACTTTTTCCTCATGCCCTCTCTACACCTTTTGCCACTTAGCTTGAATCTGTGATCCCTGATTTTGGAATCCTTTGCCATGGGATTCCAAAGGATTGGAATTGGATTGATCCTCCTGTCTTCTACCCTGTCCCTACCCTTCACAATTTTATATGCCTCAATCATGTCACCCCTCAGCCTTGACTGTACAGCATTGGATTGTGAGCAGCGCAAGTTAATGTATTTTGATTATGAATGGGCAATGATATAGCCCTGGAAGTGGACCCCCCCCCCCCCCCCCCCCCGCCTGCAGTGTAATGTAATCTGCACTGTATCCCTCATTGACAAACTATTTCTATACTAAGTATTATATAACCTGTGGTAAGGTCTCAATAGCATATGCAAAAAATACAGATCAGTTTTGATGCCAGGGTTGGAGTAGGATTTGGCCTGGATACTGGGAACACTTCTCCTCTCTGTTCAAATCAAAAAACACTTGCAATTTTCTATAGCGCCCTTCGAACCTCAGGATATTCTAAAACATTTCTCGGCCATTGTTGTAACACCATTTTTAAAAAATGCAGAAATCTAAAAACTAGACTCATTTCAACCATTTGAAATGATCAGTGTTAGCAAGTCACAACTTTTAATATTATACATAATGCAGAGATGTTTATCATCTTTTAGAAGGACCTGCTTTTAGAAGTGATCATTGTGTTAAATTAGCATTAATAGGTGAACACGTCAAACTTGAAGTCTGATTTATTTTGTTAGGTTTAGTCAGTTTCACGTGGGTTCTTTTTATATTTCCAGCTATTTCTAACTTGCTTCCACCTTTAAGTAACATAATTGCCTCATCGGCGACCCACTATTGTCATCGATTTGCCCCTTCCTCAATTACCCTTTATTGGATAATAACGCAGCTTCCTATTTTGTTGCCACAGTCTAAACGCCATAGAGCCCACTAATTATTCAGCATCATTCAATCTGGGCTGTGGCTCTTTCCATAGATTTCTCTGTAAGAGTTATTCTTCATTATTATGCTTGCAGGTAATTGTTATGGGACACAGCAGGAAATTGACTTTTTCCAGAATAGTCTGGGAGGAATATTCAGGATGATGGTGGTACGTGAAAGCAGTCTATGATATGCAGCCAGATTCAATTCAGTCCACTTGGTGTCAGTGTTGGCACAATGTTGCAGCATTCTATTGAGAATCAGATAAAGATATATAACTGGCACAAATATTTCTAATTTTTGACTCTTGGTCTGTCTCCTTGCATTGAATCTAGAAACAATATATAATGCTCTCAGAAACTCACAGTACTATCAGCGTAAGTCCTCTCAGGAAAGCCTTCCTCATTCTCCAGCAGTACAAAAAGTTAAATGTACAAACATCTGTTATGTATGGGAGGGTGTGCTACTTATTTTAATAGCTTCATTGCTACGTTGAGTAAGAGTGATTCATGAACTCTTTTGTTTTAATAATTTACCTTTGATGTGCTTGTGCTGAAAGATGTGCTGCGTTAAAAGTAAATAGCTGAAAATGTGATACCCTTGCCTTTTAACATCGATCACATAAATTTCTCAATGATATAGGATGTCTGATGGGCAAACAGGCCATTCACAGAGTGGCAAAAGGTGGAAGCAAGTTAGAAATAGCTGGAAATATAAAAAGAACCCACGTGAAACTGACTAAACCTAACAAAATAAATCAGACTTCAAGTTTGACGTGTTCACCTATTAATGCTAATTTAACACAATGATCACTTCTAAAAGCAGGTCCTTCTAAAAGAGAAGAGCGCTGATTAAGATTAGCCTCGAAGTTGAGGTTAGTGATCTATTGAGAAGTTGAATGGGTGCTTCTGGTCATTCTTTCTATTTTGTTCAAATCATATTTAAGATGTTCACAGTTGATGAATGTAGGGCTGAAGAGACAGGAGACAGCAGCATGTAGAATCTGCTGCCTGGGGAAGAGAATGCATAGAGAGCCAATATCACACCTCCACATGATGCTCCACTGTTAATGGGAATGAAGGTGACATTAACACTCCAATTTCCCCCGCTCTGATTCCTTTCGGCTAGGCAGTGCAACATCAGGTAAGGACAAGCATCCAACAGGTGGCATGTTTTCCTGCAATGAAGCATCCAACCTCATTCAATAAGTTCCTCTGTGCACCAGATCATCAACTTCCACCGACTCACTGGCATAGAGTCCTTGGCTCCTTCCCACCCAGCTGGCCAGAGTCCTCAGCACCCAGACCTCTTCCAATTGGTCACAAAGATCCATGTCCCAAACTCCCATCACCTATTCTTTGCATCTCCTTGTGACGGCCTTGGGAAGGGAAATATGCAGACTTTGAAATGATTTTTACAGCATTTTACTTTTTATTAATTGAAATTTCTGATGTTGTAGCAAGCTGGCACCAGAGTGACGTGACTTGTGAGCTGTGCCCAGCATATCTTCTAATTCTGCCTTTTACTCTTGCTCTATGCTTCTAAAACTTCATTTTAACTTTTTAAAACTCTCTAACAATGCTTTCCACCTTCTTCCGTTGGGAAAAAGATATAAAAGTCTGAGGGCATGTACGAACTGACTCGAGAACAGTTTCTTCCCTGCTGTCAACAGACTTTTGAATGGACCTATCTCGCATTAAGTTGACCTTTCTCTACTCCCTAGAGTGCTCCCTTCTTTCCTTCCATGTGTACGGTATGCTTTGTACAGCAAGCAAGAAGCAGTATTTTTCAATGTGTACTAATACATGTGACAATAAAATCAATAGTTTACCTCACAGATTCAAACCTCAATTTGAGATATTAGGTGTGTGTGTATTTTTCAGCAAATCTTGCCATATTGCAGTATGTGGCAACAGTGAACACAAATGTTTGATTGACAGCACACATGATAAATAATGCCATCACTCTGATAGAGATTTAAAGGATTATAATAGTGTATGGTGATGGGTCTGACCTTTACCAGATGGTGACTTGCATGATCGGTGGCTCCAGTTTTGGAAGATTTTTTTTCTTCCAAAAATATTAGGCACCGCTGTTTCAATCACTTGTCTCATTCCCAATAATTCTGTTGAAAAAGTGGAGTAATGCAGGAATGTCCATTTCATTCAATGCAGAGAAAGTAAGCTTCATTTCTAAAGAATCTACTGTGTTAGTAATTGATCATTGATCAATGAAATCAACTAGATGCTTTGTTTAAAATGGTTACACTTCTTCAGAGTGTAGCATGGGTCTGAAATCTCCTATGAAGGGTAATGGGACATTCTAAGGATGTTAAATGCAGCATATATATGCACGTTGTTTATCTAACCGTTCATGTGGGATTGTGCTTTATACTGTTGCCATCTGCTTGTCTTTGATTTCTGGTGAGATTGTGAAAGAGAATTGTAAACGCCACTGGGAAAACCGTGAGCTATTTAACCTGATGGTTCTAAAGCATGAAGTTGTGAAGTGTCAGTCACTCTAATGTGTAATGTAAGAAGAATATACATATGTATAAATGTGCCTGTGAAACAACCCCCCCATCCACCCCACCCCCAGATGTTTCTCCTCTTTTGCAAAAGGAGAGTATATATAGAAACTTGTAAATATTAAAATCAACACTTTTTACATTTACATCTGTAAAGATAGGCTGATCAGGAGCAATGTTAGTCCCTTGGAAACTGATGAAAGTAAGGAAATGGAGGACACTTTTGACTCTTGCTTTATGACTCTTGTTAGTGTGTCCAGTGGAAGGAGAGGATGACATGTTGGAGGTCCCAAGAAAACAAATATTGAATGAGGATCAGGGAGTCGCCAAAATTAAGTTCAGCGGAATAACAGGAATGAAGAAAATAAAAGCAGCAAATGAAAATGATTTCTATTCCAGAGTTTTAAAAGAAGGGTGCACAAACATTGCAGATGCCCAAAGTGTAATCTTCCAAAGTACTGTTGTTTTGGGAACTGATCTTTGGGTGGATCAGGTTGTATGTAACTGTATTTAAGATGGAGAAGAGAGGGGAATCAGAGTCAAGTTTTGTAACTGCAATTAAGAATAGGGTGACTGAACACCTTGAAAATGTTTACCTGATCAGCGAGGGCCGTATGGATTAATAAAGGATAAATGTGATTGAAATTTTTGAAGAGATGACTGAGGTAGTGGACAGGAAAATGTCTCTGGATGTTAATAAATGGATTTACAGAAGGTATTTGATAAAGCCCTTCGTAAGAGACTTCGCTAAAATTGAAACTTATTGATTTGAAATCTAGTGGCTGAATGGCAGGGATTGAGTTGGGATAATGCACAGGTACTTTAATTGTCACTAACTTGTGTTGTGCAAGGATCTGACTTGGGGCTTCATCTATTCACTGTATCTATTAACACTTGACATGATGGTGTAGAAATCCATGTTTGCTAACAACACAGATATTGATGATACTGCAGGCTATATGGAAGAACAATGTTACAAACAGATATTTTAATAGATTAAGTGAATGGAAAAACCTGTGGCAAATAGATTTCAATATTAGCAGTATTGGATGGCAAGTGGAAAACTAGAAAAAGTGGAGATCCAAAAAGACTTGAAGGTTTCTGTACATCGATTTAGTTTCTGTGCCTGTTGATAATATTTTAATGATGTACCATAACACTGATTTTTATAGCTAAAGGAATAGAGTACAAAGAGTTAGAAGCTATCCTGTAATGATACACATTACTGGAGCACTGTGAGCTATTCTGGGAGCCACATCTTTGGAAGGACGTTTTGAGGGAGTTTAGCGTAGATTTGCCAGGATGATACTGTGATTCTAAGAGGGCTAAAATAAGTTTTTAAAAAAAGTGTAGTTTATTTATTAGTCACAAGTCAGGCTTACATTAACACTGCAATGGAGTTATTGTGAAAATCCCCTAATTGCCACACTCCGGTGCCTGTTCAGTTCAATGCACCTAACTAGCATGTCTTTCAGACTGTGGAAGGAAACCCGAGCACCTGGAGGAAGTTTTCAAGATATTAAAGGGAACTGAGCAGTCTAATGGGAGGGAGACTATTCTGCTCGTTGAGGACTGGAGGCAAGGTATCAAATTTAAAGGAAAAAAAAAAATATGGGTGGCACTGTGGTTAGCGCTGCTGCCTCACTGCGCCAGGAACCTGGGTTCAATGCTGGGTTCGGGTGCCTGTTTGTGTGGACAAACAAAGAACAACCCAGCACAGGAAACAGGCCCTTCGGCCCAACGAGCCCGCGCTGCCGCATCTTCCTACACCTACCCTGCCCTGTGTGTATGTGAGTGGAACCCCTAATGTAGCCAGATTTAGGGGAGAATAGTGTCAGTTTAGTACACCAATCAGCCTAAGAGCACATCTTTGGGGTGTGGGAGGAAACCGGAGCGCCCGGAGGAAACCGTGGGCGGCACGGTAGCACAGTGGTTAGCACTGCTGCTTCACAGCTCCAGGGTCCTGGGTTCGATTCCCGGCTCGGGTCACTGTCTGTGTGGAGTTTGCACATTCTCCTCGTGTCTGCGTGGGTTTTCTCCGGGTGCTCTGGTTTCCTCCCACAGTCCAAAGATGTGCGGGTTAGGTTCATTGGCTATGCTAAAAAATTGCCCCTTAGTGTCCTGGGATGTGTAGGTTAGAGGGATTAGCAGGTAAATGTGTAGGGATATAGGGATAGGGTCTGGATGGGATTGTGTTCGGTACAGACTCGATGGGCCGAAGGGCCTGTTTCTGCACTGTAGGGTTCTAGGGAAACCCACGCAACCACAGGGAGAATGTGCAAACTCCCACAGACACAGGCCCAAATCCATGTATCTGCACAGCTAGCAGTGATAGTCACTGAGCTGTTGTGGTACCCGTCTGCTGGTCCAGGATTAAGCACACACACCGACACGAAGTACTAGGCCACTCCCGGAACCTCCAAGAGCAGTCCACGCACGACCCACCGTGTGCATGCCCTTCGTTTGCACATTCTCCCCATATCTGCGTAAGTTTCCTCTGGGTACTCTGGTTTCCTCACACAGTCCAAAGACGTGCGAGCTATGTTGATTGGTCATTCTAAATTTCCCCTTGGTGTCATGGAGATTAGCAGGGTAAATACATGGAGCCTGGGTGGGATTGTTGGTGCTGGCTCTATGGGCCGAATGGCCTCTTTTTGTACTGTAGGGATTCTATGATTCTAAATACGTTCGAATAGGAATAGGGCAGCTAACTTTGATTTGATTTATTATTGTCACATGTATTAGTATACAATGAAAAGTATTGTTTCTTGCATGCTATATAGACAAAACATACTGTTCATAGAGAAGGAAAGGAGAGAGTGCAGAATGTAATATTAGTCATAGCTAGGGTGTAGAGAAAGGCCAACTTAATGTGAGGTAGGTCCACTCAGAAGTCTGATGGCAGCAGGGAAAAAGGTGTTCTTGAGTCGGTTGGTACTTGTCCTCAGACTTTTGTATCTTTTTCCTGACGGACAAAGGTAGTAGAGAGAATGTTGAGGGTGCGTGGCATCCTTAATTATGTTGGCTCCTTTTCTGAGGCAGTAAGATTTGTAGACAGTGTCAATGGGTAGGAGGCTGGCTTCCCTTTGTAGTTTCTTGCGGTTTTGGACAGAGTAGGTGCCATACCAAACTGATACAATCAGAAAGAATGCTTTCTATGGTGCATCTGTAGAAGCTGACAAGAGTTGTAGCAGACATGCCAAGTTTCCTTAGTCTTCTGAGAAAGCAGAGGCATTGGTGGGCTTTTGTAACTGTAGCATTGGCATGGAGGGACCAGGACAGATTGTTGGTAATCTGGACACCTAAAAACTTGAAGCTCTCAACCATTTCTATTTCATCTCCACTGATGTAGACAGGGGCGTGTTCTCCACTATACTTCCTGAAGTCGATGACTATCTCCTTCATTTTATTTACATTGAGGGAGAGATTATTGTCATCGCCCCAGTTCACCAGATTCTCTCTCGTTCCTGTACTCCATCTTGTCATTGACAACTGACCCACTACACTGGTGTCATCAGCAAGTTTAAAAATTGAGTTGGAAGGGAATTTGACCACATAGCCATAGGTGTGAGGAGTGTAGTAAGGGGCTGAGAACACAGCCTTGTGGGACACTGGTTTTGAGGAGGTGTTTTTGTCTATCTTTACTGATTGCAGTCTGTGGATTAGGAAGTTCAGGATCCAGTTGCAGAGGGAGGAGCCGAGCCCCAAGCCACGGAGTTTGGAGGTGGGTTTTGTAGGAATAATGGTGTTGAAGGCTGAGCTGCAGTCAGTAAATGACATATGACATATATGTCTCTGTTATCCGGGTATTCCAGAGTTGAGTGTAGGGAGATGGCATCTGCTGTGGACCTGTTGCTGTTGTGGTGGATCCAGGCAAACAGGGAGGCCGGAATCAATTCGTGCCGTGAATAGTTTTTCAAAGCACTTCATAATGATGATGTCAGAGCCACCGGATGATAGTCATTAAGGCATGCTGCCTGGCTTTTTTTTGTACCGGGGATGATGGTCGTCTTCTTGAAGCAGATAGGGACCTCAGATTGTTGTAAAAAGAGATTGAAGATGTCTGTGAAAAGCCCCGCCAGCTGATCCGCACAGGATCTGAGTGCTCATCCCAGTACCCCATCCGGGCCAGTCACTTTCTGTGGGTTGACCTTCGAGAAGGCTGCTCTGACATCCTGTAGTGGTGACCTCGGATACAGTTTTATCCAGGGTGGAGAGCACAGCAAGCTCCCAGAAATGGCAATGTGATAATAGAAACATAAAGACTAGAAGCAGGAGTACACCATTCGACCCTTCGAGCCGATTCCACCATTCATTTTGATTATGGCTGATCATTGAATTCAATATTGTGATTGCCCCTTTTCCCAACCCATATCCCTTGATCCCTTTAGCCCCTAGAGCTATATCTAATTTCTTCTTGACATCACACAATGACAAATAATGACCAGATAATCTTTTTGTATTGTTGTTTGCAGGATAAATATTGACAAGGACAATGTTCTTTTGGAATACTGCCATGGGGTCTTGCAATTCACCCACAAAGGGCAGATGGGGCCTTGTTTTTTTTTTAATTCATTCATGGGGCATGGTGTCACTGGCTGGCCAGCATTTATTGCCCATCCCTAGTTGTCCAGAGGGCAGCTGAGAGTCATCCACATTGCTGTGGCTCTGGTGTCATATGTAGGCCAGACCAGGTAAGGATGGCAGATTTCCTTCCCTAAAAGACATGAGTGAACCAGATGGGTTTTTCCCCAACAACGATTTCGTAGTCATCAGTAGATTCTTAATTTCAGTTTCTTTTTATTGAATTCACCTGCTGTGGTGGGATTTGAACCTAGGTCCCCAGCACATTAGCTGAGTCTCTGGATTAATGGTCTAGTGATAATACCATTAGGCCATCACTCCCCAAACATCACGTCCAAAAGATCTTCTGTTCAACCGTGCTGCTGCCCCTAGTATTGCACTGAATGTGTCGGATTGAACTTTTGTGCTTGAGTCTCTGCATTGTGACTTGAACCCAGAACCTGAACCCAAGAGCTAATTTAGATTGAAAACAATTAGGAATCGCAAAGGCTGATAGAAGTTGGGATCTCTTGTCCACAAATGATGATTTGATTCTAGATCACTTCATTTGAAACCTGTGATTGGTAGATTTTTATTAACCAAAGTAGGAAAGGAAATGGAACACAACTGGGTATTGTGGAATTGAGTCACAGATCAACCTTGATCTCACTGAATGGTGAAACAGGCTTCAGGGTGGCAGGAGGGGGGTGTAAATGGCCATCCTTCTCTTCCTCTACTTCACATCTTGTGAATATTTCATCTCGTGGCAGGACAATGAAGAGACTTTTAGCTCCTGAGGAAAAGTTGCAATTACAGAGTTCAGGAAGCCAGCAAGTTCTTTCCACTGGTGTTTAGTCACTGCTTTCACATACATCCACAAATTGAGAAATTCTTGTGAAAAAAATCTTTTTGTTTTCTGTGCCTTTCATCTCCCAACTTTTGTTATTTCTCTGAGTGGCCTTTTCCTTTGTTCACATGTTTTGTTTTGGAAGTTTGCCAGCCTCATTGAGAAGCAGTGATTTCAATAAGTTTGTAAATGTGAGAGATTTGTCTAACACTGCCATCCAGCAAACAGGGAAAGTAAACTGGAGAAGAGCCAAGGACATTTTCCACTCCTCATTTGTGTAACCTCCAGTTCTAATTGGTTACAGAGATAGCTTTTTGTAGAGATAAGGCTAATAGGTTATTTATGAAAAAGTTGATTCTTTCTGTGGATGCTACCAGATCTGTTGATTATTTCCACTGTTTTCTATTTTAGTCCAGGTCACTGTGCTGCCTTTCTTCCTGCTCCCGCACTATTGCCGCTGATATATCTGAAGGATCTATCCTTGCATCCCCTCCTCCGGACATTTCTCATCCATATCTGCCTCTTGTTGACATTACCTAAAGACAGCAGCTAGTTGCATTTTGCTTCCACTCTTCCTTCGTGCTCTGTAGTCAGACTGCCAGTTTATCAGACAGTCAGTAATGTTCTCAATCCCTGCCACCAACTCTGTTCCCCTTTCACTATCTCTCACTCCCCTTTGTTAACTGTCTCAGGCTGAACCAGATTCCTCTTAACTGTAGTGTCCTAGTTGACTCTGAGATGAGCTTTGGGCCATGTCATCATGCAGTCATTAAGACACCTATTTCTACTTCCCGACACCATTATCCCATCCTGCTTCTGCCTCAGTCCATCTGTTGCCTCAAGCCTTGTCCTTCCCTTTGTTACCTTTATACTTGACAATTCCAGCATCTTCCTGGCCAGTAGCCTGTGTTCTATCTTCTGCAAACTTCAGCCAATGTCCTAACTCTCTGCAAGTCTTACTTACACATTAATCTTGTGTATGCTGATCTACACTGGCTTCCGGGTACACAATGTCCTGATTTTAAAATTCTCATCTGTATTTTCATGCTCCTCATGACCTGGCCCCTCTCTATCTCTGAAATCTCCTCTAGCTGCTTAGCCTGCTAAGTTATCTGCAACTCCCTAATTCAGGCTTCTTAAGCATTCTCCATTTCAATCCTTCTGCCATAGGTGACCATGATTCAGCCGTCTTGACCCTAATTTCTGATATTACCCATACTTTTCTGATATCTTCTACTGCCTCCACCTGCACTCCCTCCCCATTCTTTATTTAGTAGCTTCTAAAAACCCACTTCCTTTGACCAAGTGTGAGTGTACCTACACCTTGTGGACTGCAGCGGCTTAAGAAGGCAGCTAGCATCAACTTCTAGAGCAATTGGAGATGGGCAATAAATTCTTACTCAGCCAGTGATGCCCACATCCCACTAAAGAATAAAAGTAAAGCTTTTGGTCATCTGGTGTGAAATCTCTGTGGTTCAGTGTCCTCTTTCGGTTTCTAATGTTCTTGTGAAGTGACTTAGTTTTCTTATTGAATGTTGAAGCAGGCTTGTAGGGCCAAATGGCCTACTTCTGCTTCTAAGTTGTACATTTTATTATGTGAAAGCACTACATAAATGTACATTGTCATTTAGATAAAGTATTTACTCTAGACACATTATCGGAGACATGTGCTTAAGTCAATTCCTGTCTAAACATTGATAAATAAAGGAAAACCCCAAGACTGTGAGAAAATGTGCTGTCACTTTCCCATTTTGGAGTCTGTTCAGTTGTTGTGCTGGAAGACTTCTCAGTTAATTGAATGAAATATTTCCAAATAGTATGAGCAGATCAAGGACAATGTTCTCTCGAGCTGTTGAAGTATAAATGTAATGGGAGCGTGTTACCCTTCACTCATAGTCCTTGAGGTGGAAGTGATGATGTTTACTTCCTGCTGGGATACAAAGTCAAGTTGTAGGGAGAGGTGTCTGCAGAGTTTATTTTGCAAACTTCCTGGTGGCTGAGTGATGTTGAGGAGCAGTGCTGGAGACAATGGTGGTGTGTAACTTGGAGTTTCGAAAAAATGGCTGCGTGTTCACCCTTCCTCACTCACTGACTCACCAAGTGATTCTGAATAGAGCAAACTAAGGAATGAACTATGCAGAAAATGTCATCTTTAAGTACTAATCCATTCTGTTATTTGACGTTAATGCCACCATCAGCACTTCCCATAGTCCTTTACACTGCCATTAACATTCCCCTTGTCTTGTGTGACTGACACATCTTTGTCGCAATCTCTCCTAGCTCCCACCTATTACTGACCAGCACTCTGCGCTCCCTCTTACAAAGTATATAATCCAGCACATTTCTCTCTCTCTTTAACTCAGAGGAGCCATATGAACACAAAATCTTAACTCTATTCTTCTCTCTCTACAAGGGCAGCCTGACCAACTGAGCTTTTCCAGCACTCTGTTTTATTACTATAACTACTGTTCACATTAGCAGGGAATCTTGACCCTGGATTGTATTAAATATTCTGTCTCCACAGGGATGAAATGGATTTGATTCATAGCTTGCAGCATCTTTATTCTTTGTTCTTTGCACTTCTTTCAGCAGATGTGATTTTACCAGAGTTGACCTGAAGTGCTGTATCATGTATTAACATAATGGCAAATGGATGTGCTTTAAAATGTTTGGTGTAAACAAGATATTCAAATTGGGAGGTTTATAAAAGCTGGAACTAACTGTGATTCTTGAGGATGAAAGCCAATCAGTAATGAAATGTTTAAAGACGATTGTTGACAATATCTTGTTGAATAATGACTGTCAAGCCAGTTAATGGCTTTGTGTTGTGGTTCTGTAAGGGACGATTGCATCTTCATATCCTCAACTGGCTGGATAATAGAGTGGTGATTGCACTCTAATCCACCACAAAGCAATGTTTCTATCAGTCATCAGGCTGCCTTGCTATTTCAAAGGAATGAATGCTGTATTATACAAAGTTAGAGACTAAATAGGGTTATCCTTTGGAAATATTGCTATTCTGTTAGATTAAAAAGAATCAATAAACTGTATCTTAAGAATGCTGTGCTGCGCTAAATTACTAGCTATAATCGAAATAGATTTGTTTCCATTTTTCCTTTTCCTCTTGTCTTTCTCTTCCTCTCTAACCTGAGCAAATGGTGGCAATAATGGTAATTTTATTGGGCTAGTAATCCAGAGCCCTAGCTGAATGCTCTGGGGGTCATAAGTTTAAATCCCACCATGACAGCTGGTGGAACTTCAATTCAATTAATTAATTTGGCATTTAAAGCCATTCTCAGTAATGGCAACCATTAGAAGTGTGCTTTAGAAGGGAGATTTAGCCATATATTTTTTTTCCCTTTTCATTCATAGGTTATAAGTCGGTCCAACGAGGGGCATACATGCAATGGGTCGTATTTGGGCTGCTCTTGGTTGTTCGAGATTGGCCTAGTGCTTCATGTCGTTAGTGTGTGCCTAAACTGGACCAGATACTGGGCAAGACGACAGCTCAGTGACTATCACTGATTGCTGTGTAGACACATGGATTTGGGCCGGTGTCTGTGGGAGTTTGCGCATTCTCCCCGTGCTTGCGTGGGTTTTCTCCGGGCGCTCCGGTTTCCTCCCACACCCCAAAGATGTGCTGTTAGGCTGATTGGCAGGAATAAATTGTCCCTAAATCAGTTTCCCTCAATCTGGATGGCCATAAAACATTAGACAGGGGTCATGGGTGGGGAGGGGGACTGGTGGCGTTGAGATGGCAGCGCGGGCTCGTTAGGCCGAAGGGCCTGTTTCCCGGGCTGTTTTTGTTCTTTGTTCTTAGTTCATATTCAACTGGTGAATTCAACATGTGACTCCAGACTATGGTATGTGGCTTAGCAAGGCACTGAGTTACGCCTACAGAAAAGTCACAAAAGAATAAAACTGGATAGGCCACCTGGCATTGATCTAAGCACTGAGAATGATGAAGGCAAATCCAGCCCAGTCAACCCTGTAAAGTTCTCCCTTTGTAACATCAAGAGCTTGAAATAAAATTGGGAGAGTTGCCTCACAGACTGTCAAGCAACGACAGCCTGACATCGTTCTACTGACTGAATTATAGCTCCCTGCCTATTTTACAGGCTCCTCCATCATCATCACTGCCGGTGAGACAGGAGAAACCCACCAGAATTGGTGAACCAGTAGGATACAGTCAGGCAGATATTGTCTTGCAAGTCCTCAATATTCATTCTCAACCCCGTGAAATCTCACGACATCAGGGTCAAGGAACCTGCTGATTATCACCTACTGTGCTCCCTCAACTGATGAATCAGTACTTGTTCATGTTAAACATCACTCGGAAGAAGCACTGAGGGTGGCAAGTGTGCGGAATGCACTCTGGGTGGGGACTTCAATGCCCATCATCAAGAGTAGCTTAGTAACACCACTTCAGACTGAGCAGGGAGAACCCTGAAGGACATATCTGTCAGACTGGGCCTGTGGCAGGTGTTGAGGGAGCCAAACAATCTACCTATGCATCTGTCTGTGACAGTAATTGTAGAAGTAATCACTACATAGACCTTTGAAGCCCCATCTTCATGCTGAGGAAACTGTTCATCGCATTGTGTGACGCCAGGTTCAATTCGAGTCTCAGATTACTGTGTGAAGTTTGCACATTCTCCCTGTGTCTGCGTGGGTTTCCTCCAGGTGCTCTGATTTCCTCCCACAGTTCAAAGATATACGGGTTAGATGGACTGGCCATGGTAAATTGACCCTTTAGTATCATGGGGATTAGCAGCACACATATGTGGGGTTAAGGGGCTAGGCCCTGGGTAGGAATTGTCAGTGTAGGCTCGATGAACCAAATGGCCTCATTCTGCAGCGCAGGATTCAATGAGAATCTGGCTTTTCTTCCCTGGAGAAGATTTCCACAGCCAAAGGAAAATAACAATCATATTGTAATGAAGGCAGTGAAAGGAAATAAGATGACTCTGCTGGTCTTTTCAAGTAGTACTTAGTAGTTTTTGGAATAGAGGGGGTGGGGGAAGGTTATCTCATGGTGTGAAAATGTGAACAGCTGAGTGTTTTCTTGTGTCTTGTTTTCTAGTAAAGCAGTGATACCAGTGTCTTAGAACAATCCAGAAAGGCTGCTGCTCCTCGCATGAGTCAAAGACTGTTGACTGGTGTCCTGCTTGTCTTGACATTTGGATCTTTGATATTTTCATTTTTGGAAGAAATAGCGTTTCAAGGCAGGATCTTGAACGTTCCAGACAGGCTGCTGGTGTGGTGGCTGAATCAACTGGTAGTGTTTGCTGATCTATCAGATTAATACACTCTCCTTTTATACCATCCAGTACCCCCACTTTCCCCTATCGCCCATCATCTGTTGTAAGGTGCACTAGCTGTTTTCTACTCGAGCAGACATTCATCTGACACCACCAAAAGAGAGCAATAAATAACCTATTACAGAATGAAAGGAATTTCTTTCTATTTTCTGTTGTTGTATCAAGTATTATGACTAAACCATGAACTTCTACAGCTCAACAAAATGTTATTTTCACTTCAGTGCCATCTAAGGCCAATTGACATAAACGTAATGATTCCTACACACATTCCAGTGGAAGCCAATCAAATTATACAAAAAATACTTCTGTGATGAGATTAAAGCAGTCAGTACAAATTGAAACCTGAGACACGTGTCATTTTTTGGGTGAAATGTTGAACAGAGGTTTCATCTCTCTGTTCTAGTGTTTCGGATGGACCTTGAAGATCTCTTGGCACTATTCAGTAAGAAACAGCTGTTTCTCAGTGTCCTAACCAACATTCCCTTTAATTATCATCACCAAATACTACATTAAATCATTCATAAAAATGCCAAAAAGGACAGAAGACCCTAATGCCTAAGACCCTAAGTTCCAGGAGACCGCAATAGTTCATGCCTTATCAATAATTCCAGCTATTCGCTAACCTATTTTTCATAACATGAAATCGCCTCTTCTCCGAGCGATGTTTCTTTCAGGAAAATTGCAGGGAATTGATACTTCGCATTTGAACAATCTTTTGTGAAAAGAAATACTTAGAAACTTGAGCCGGATTCACCATTTATCCAGATCATGGCAAAACCTGTACCTCAAAGCCATCTTCCTGCATCTTTCCCCATATCCTTTGATGTCATTGGTAGCTAGAAATCTATTTACCTCCGCTTTAAACGTACTCAGTGACTCAGCTCTACACCCTCTAAACATTCGCCACCCTCTGAATGAATAAATTCCTCCTCACCTCAGTTTTAAATGGCCCACTCATTCTGAGTTCTCTGGTTCTAGACCTTCTAGCCAGGGGAAACATCCTGCAACATCCTGTTGAGCTCTATAAGAATTTTGTATGTTTCAATGAGATTACCTTTCTTTCTTCTGAACTGTAGAAAATATAGGTTCAATGTCTTCTCATAAAACAATCCTGGCATCCCAAAACAATCCCAACATCCTAGGGATTAGTCTAGTATTGTACTTCCTCTATGGCAAGTAAATCCTTCCTTAGGTAGGAGACCAAAACTGCACACACTACACCAGGTATAGTCACCAGACTGTATAAGCAAGACTTTGTTCTGTACTGAACTCTCCTTGCAATAAAGGCAAACATATTATTTGCCTTCTCGATTGCTTGTTGCATCTGCATATTAACTTTCAATGACTTCTAAACAGGACACCCAGGTCCCTTTTAGACATCAAACACTTCCCAACTCTTCCCATTTAAGAAATATTCTGGAAGGAAAAACATAAATTCAAAGTGGACAACTTCACATTTTTTCTACCTTGTATTCCATATTCTTGCTCACTCACTTACCTGTCTAAATCCTCTTGAAACCTGTTTGCACGCTCCTCACAACTCACACAGTCCCAACAAGTTTTGTGTCATCAGCAAGCTTAGAAATATTATATTTGGTTCCCGCATCATAACATAATAACATAAGAACATAAGAAATAGGAGCAGGAGTAGGCCATCTAGCCCTTCGAGCCTGCCCCGCCATTCAATAAGATCATGGCTGATCTGTCGTGGCTCAGCTCCACATTCCCGCCCTCTCCCCAAACATATTATTTGCCTTCTCGATTGCTTGTTGCATCGGCATATTAACTTTCAATGACTTCTAAACAGGACACCCAGGTCCTGTCCAGGACACCCATCCCCTCTCTTATCAAAAACCCATCAATCCGCGTCTTAAAAATATTTAGCGAGGTGGCCTCCACCACTTCAACGACAGAGATTTCCAGAGATTCACCACACTTTGAGTGAAGAAGTTCCTCCTCAACCCATAGGCCCCCGAATAATGATCTGGAGGTGGGGCGGGTTGTTAACATGCAAATAAGTGCGGCGTGCAGGAATGGGATGGCTCTGGTTATGGGGGATTTCAATCTACATATAGTTTGGTCGACTCATGTTAGACGCGGTGGACTCGAGGAGGAGTTCTTGGAATGCTGCCGGGATAGTTTCCTGGAACAGTGTGTGTTGGAGCCGACGAGGGAGCGAGCTATCTTGGATCTGATGTTATGTAATGAGGCGGGTAGAATTAGGGATTTGCTGTTCCACCAATCTTGGTGTCATCAGCAAATTTCGACACCCTACACTCGGTTCCCTCCTCCAGATCATCTATATAAATGGTAAATAGCTGAGGCCCCAGCACCGAACCCTGGGGCACTCCACTAGTCACCATCCACCAATCCGAATAGTACCCATTGACCCCCACTCTCTGCCTCCTATTTGACAACCAATCCTCTATCCACGCTAACACCCTACCCCCAACTCCATGTCCCCTGACCTTCTGCAATAACCTCTTGTGAGGTACCTTATCAAACGCCTTCTGAAAATCCAGAAAGACCACATCCACCGGCTCTCCTCTATCCACCGCCCTAGACACATCCTCATAGAACTCCAGTAAATTTGTCAGACACGACTTCCCTTTAACGAAACCATGCTGCGTCTGCTCTAGCAAGCACTTTCTCTCAAGATGCCTTGCTATTTCCTCCTTGATGACAGATTCTAACATTTTACCTACAACTGACGTTAAACTGACCGGCCTATAATTCCCTGTCTTTTGCCTGGCACCCTTCTTAAACAACGGCGTAACATTAGCCGTTTTCCAATCTTCCGGCACTTCCCCGGAATCCAGCGACGTCTGGAAAATAACCACCAAGGCATCCACTATCACCTCCGCCGTTTCTTTCAGAACCCTCGGATGCATTCCATCCGGTCCTGGGGACTTGTCCACAATCAGCCCCTCCAGTCTGCCGAGCACCGCCTCTCTAGTAACAGTAATGTCATTAAGACCCTCCAGTCCTACCATCTTTCCATCTCTAACACCTGGCAAATTATTCACGTCCTCCTCCATGAATACAGAAACAAAAAAGTTATTTAAGACCTCAGCCATATCCCCATCCCCTACCATTAAGTCCCCTTTCTCATCCTCTAAGGGACCAACATTCACCCTAGCCAGCCTCTTCCTTTTTATATATTTATTAAAACTCTTGCTATCCTTTTTTATATTAAGCGCTAGCCCAGCTTCATAGTTTCTCCTACCCTTCTTTATCAACTTCTTTGTCAGTCTTTGTTGACATTTAAACCTCTCCCAATCCTCTTCTCGCCCACTACTCTTAGCTACTCTAAACGCCTCCGCTTTTAATTTAACACTTTCCTTCACCTCCTTCGTTATCCACGGCTTATTACCTCTCCTCCTACGGTCCTTTTTGACCATCGGAATAAATTTCTGCTGAGCACCAAGAAAGATCTCCTTAAAGATTCTCCACTGCTCCTCAGCAGACCTACCTTCCAACGCGCTCCCCCAATCCACATTCGCCAATTCTTCTCTCATCCTACTGTACTCCCCTCTGTTCAAACAAAGGACGCGCGTCCGGGAACCCACTTTCTCCTCCTCCATCTGCACCAGAAACTTCACCATACAATGATCACTCTCCCTAAGAGGATCCTTCACCCAAATCATAGATTTAGATTGCAAGTAGCTGGGCTTAAGCAATGAGCTTTGTGGTATTCCACTAGTCATTGTCTGCCAACCTGAAAATTATCTGTTTATTCTGACTCTTCTGTCTCCTCAGTCTATGCTAGCATATTACCCCCAATCCCACGTGCTCTAATTTTGTCTACTAACCCATTGTGTGGGGCCTTATCAAAATCCTTCAGAAAATCTAAATACATCTCATCTACTGGTTCTCCCACATGTATTATGCTAGTAAGATCCTCAAAAATCTCTTAACAGGTTTGTCAAATATAATTTCATAAATCCATGTGTACTCTGCCCAATCCCACCATTATTTTCCAAGTGGCCAGTTAACACACCCGTTTTCCGTACTGCTGGTGTCAGGCAGACAGATCTATAGATCCCCAATTTCTCCCTCCTTCCCTCCCTTAGATAGCAGGATTACATTTGTTACCTTCCAAACTGCAGGTGCTGTTCCAGAATCCATACAGTTTTGAATGATGATCACCAATGCATCTACTATCTTTCCAGCTAGGTACCTAGGCATTATTGCAATGTCAGAAACATGACATCCAATCTGTGTCCAGCACGCTCACAAACAGGTAATAAATCAGATAATCTGTTTTAAAAAAAAAATTGGTTGAGAGATATTGTTGACCAGTGACAGGGAGAACAGCTCTGCTGTGCTTTGAATAATGTCAGGGGATTATTTATGACCACCTGAGACCATATGAGGCATCTGTATTTAACAACCCACAAGACAACTCTAATAAATGTGTGGCAGTTCCTCAATACCACACTAAAGGATTAGCCTGAATTATATGCTGAGGTATCTGCAGTGGGTCTTTTGGCTAAGATGAAGCATAGGAGCAAACCTGCAATCAGGTGTAATGCCTGTTCTTATCAGTGTGGATCTGTTATGTCCCTCTTGTGGGGACCATGAATTGGATTCAATTTGAATTAGAATTGGTTTTTGGAGCAAGCAAGGAAATGGATTAAGGGCTTGCCCTGTCAGTTCTGCACACTGGCTTTGTGAATCTGAGAAAGGAACTTGAAGCCACAACATTCTGTGTCTGAGGAAATCAGTCAACACTTTTTATTTGATATAAATGGAGAGCGATAGGATGCAGTCGCATGATGACACAGGGGTCAGCAATGCTGCCTCACAGTGCCAGGGACAGGGGGTTCAATTCCAGCCGAGGGTGACTGTGTGGAGTTTGTACATTCATCCCTTGTCTGCGTGGGTTTCCTCTAGGTGCTATGGTTTCCTTACACACACCAAAAATTAACAGGTTAGGATTGGCCAAGCTTGTGGTTATGGGGTTAGGGCAGGGGATTGGGCTGAAGTAGGGTGCTCTTTTGAAGGGTCAGTGCAGACTCAATGGGCTGAATGGCCTCTTCTCCACTGTAAGGATTCTATGATTCTATGTTTAATGTTTTTGCTACTCCATCATTTGTTTTGTTTTAATAAGCTTTTTCATTCAGACATACTCTTCCCTTCATAATTTTAAAACCGTAACTATATTCCCTATGTATTTTCTCCAAATTTCTAATACATGTATATTTTTGTATTATCAATGTACTGGTGGATATTTCTATTTAATGTCTTCATTCCAAAGATTCTGAAAATGCTGAAGTGAAATGGCTGCAGCACAGGTCCCTGTAGGACTCCATTCATGATTTGATCCTATTATCAGCCCTTTGGTGATTGCAGCTGACCTAAAGAATGCAAGTATTTCAATATTTCTATAAATTACAACAACCAAACCTTACCAAATAACTGCGAGCAACACTGTGTTAAAGGCGTTTTGGAAATAAGGTTAACAGTAGCAACTGGATTATCATTTGTCATCAAATAACCCCAAGCCCTTCAAAGAATTCAGGGAGGTGGGATCTTTTTTTGCTGGTGATTGGACATCACGTTGCTAATGATGCCCTCAAGCAGCTTCCCTCGAATTGATGCTAAAATAACTCGCCACAAATGCTGCAAGGTCTGATTCTTTTTTAGATGTTGAAGCCACAATGGCCTCCAGTCAATAAAACCTAGCTTCGAAGAACTGCTCATTATATAAACCAATGGCTTACGTAATGTATCCTTCATTTCTTTGACGACTGGACTTGTGTGACATTTACCTAATTAGCCTCGAGCCATTATCCTCACCAACCTGTTTGTATAGCTCCAAATTAAAATGTACCCATAGCAGATTAATTTTGTGCTTTTAACCCTCACGCTGTACGCTGGTTAAGTTCTAGATGATCACTGTTGCTAAGTGTGGATTTTGTGTATGATGTTGCAGGAGGGGAGTTTCTGCGGTGTTGGTTGTGACCAGCTTGCATTCCACTGTACTTTGACTAACCTTTTGTCTTCAGGTGATTCAAGTCCACAATTTGAACTGTTTGTGAGCAGCGAGCTCTTTTGAAGCTGTTAGCTAACCTTTGGTAGTTTGTTCATTTAGTTTGGCAAGTATGTTTCCACATTCAGTGATTTACATTTCTCTGAATTACATCTTGGGGGCAATTCTCCCAAAAGAAAAGTTCTAAGTGCTAAATTTGCAGGAAAATTGGTGTGGAAAAACTGTTCTTTTCAGTGCAACTTCACACTCGAATCTCCCACATTTGGCGCACTGCAGAGGTCACAATCGTGAATATCATCAAAGCTGGGGGGGGGGGGAGGGGGGGGTGGGGGGAGGTGGCAGGGCCTATTCACACCAGAGCCTGACAGTTCCAGAACTCTGCGCATATACAACGGCCCCATTCTCTCAGCCTGCATTTTGCTGACCAGCTCGGTTGCTGGCTAGCCTGGGACCCAGCAGTGCTGCTCCTCCTGATACCTCCATGTCTTGATCGCGGTCCCCAGAAGCATTCTCAAGCCCACCCCGATCACTCCCTCCAGCTCTGATCAATCCCAATGCAGAGTGGCAGCAGAACCTCCCATCCCCATGAGTCGCTTCCAGCTGGCCATGCCCCCATGCACTGCCCATGCCTGATGGGCAGTGCCAAGATGTCCCCTAGGCATGAGCACTTTGCCCCTTGGCATTGCCAAGGTGCCCATAGCCGGGGGCCTGACTCGCTATGGGTGGGGGGACCAATTACCCCCCTTCCCCCCTTCACTCCAACATTGTTGGGCTGCCAGAGTGAAATTGTACTGGGGGGGTAGGAGATGCTAGCGGCCCAGAGACTTCAGTCCCGGGCCAGATAATCATATTTAAATAAGATTAAAAATAGATTTAAATGACCCTGCCATTTCCTTCAGTTTCCAGCATGGTCCTGACTGCACTGGATATCTGGCGCTGGGAGATGCGCATGCGTTGGAAACACATGAGTGAATCCCGTGAGTCGCCTGAAATGCGGTTCTCCTGGCCTGCTTCCAAAAAAGCGTGGTGGGATGGGAAAATCGCCCCATCATCTTTTGGTCACATGTATACTTTCTTTAATTTATTCTATAATTAATGTCATTCCTTTTTTAAATGTAATTAATTTGCATCAAGTTTCTGACTACAAATTATTAATCTGAAGATATCAGTTTAGAACCCAATCAAGTGACATTGAAGTTGCTTCAGTCCCTCCTCAATCATTGTCTTCCGTCTCCATCAAAATTGTCCTATTCTCATTGAAAGATTAAATTGTAATAAGGACAGAAGATGTTAGTCAGGAATTCCTCCAAGCCCTTTGTCCTACTTTATTCCTTTGAAAATCCTTGTACCCTATTGGTGGATTTCAGGTTATTATTTACATCTACTGGTGATACAAGCTAATGGATTCCGTGCCTCATGATTCCAACCAAAGTCTTTACAGGCACTTGAGCTATAAACCTATTACCTGACAAAGGGTGCTATCCCTTTGAGTTCCTGAGATTATTAAAAGTTCTATTAAGACTTGAAAGGGAGGTAATATCCTTGCAGTAAATGGGCTCTGATTGGCCAACCTGGGTTAGGAAATGCAGATTGCTTTTCTATAGTTTTGTTTGAATTTGGCTCTGTTATACCTATGGGTGTTATTAGCATATCCTCAGATAATGAGGTGCCGTAGTATTTTCTATCATGGTAGCTCCTTTTGTTTGAGGATAATAGTGATATAGTTTCAGCCACTTTAAAAGATCTTCGTCCAAAATTTTAAAATTTTCGAAATTGAGGATATCTATACATATTTTATGAAAATATAGAGGGTGAGGTCTTAGTCCCCTGACATTATCCACAATTTTACAAGAGAGTACTGGCCAAGATTATAATTACCATAGCTAATTAAATCATCCTGATAACTAGTTGGAAGAATAATTTGCAAGAGTTAAATGTCTAACCTTTGATAACCATAGATCCTAATCATGTAGAACCGCAGTTTCGTGTTTTCTGAGTTTTATTCTTGGGGAAAACTGCATTCATCAACTGAGTTACCAATATTAACCTTCACCCACATTATTTTGATGAATAGATCAGAAACCTATTGGTCCATGACCGTCAACCATTCAGCAATGAAGATGAACTTGTGGATCTCAGTGGGGTAAAAACTGGATATATGATTCAGGTTTAAAAATCTTGAAAAGGAATTGGTTGTGTGTTTTATACCAATAATGTTTGTATGTCAGTAGCCCTTATCACATTGAAAATCTCAAAATTTAATGGGTACCTGTAATTGCGGTGTCTATTGATTGTGGGAAAACAAAGGGGCGGCACGGTAGCACAGTGGTTAGCACTGCTGCTTCACAGCTCCAGGGTCCTGGGTTCGATTCCCGGCTCGGGTCACTGCCTGTGTGGAGTTTGCACATTCTCCTCGTGTCTGCGTGGGTTTTCTCCGGGTGCTCTGGTTTCCTCCCACAGTCCAAAGATGTGCGGGTTAGGTTCATTGGCTATGCTAAAAAATTGCCCCTTAGTGTCCTGGGATGTGTAGGTTAGAGGGATTAGCAGGTAAATGTGTAGGGATATGGGGATAGGGTCTGGGTGGGATTGTGTTCGGTGCAGACTCGATGGGCCGAAGGGCCTGTTTCTGCACTGTAGGGTTCTAAGTTCTAAAGCCAACCATTCTCCTTGGTGATCAATGACCAGTTAATCCGTTGTTGGTCATGTTGGTTGGCAGCTGCTGGCTAGGTTGTCGAGAAATTTACTTCAAACAGTTCAGTAGAAATTCCAAAGTATACCTGAACCACTAATTTAGATTATGAACTCAAACTTTGAGCATAGAAAGGATGAGTTGAACCCTGACACTCCTGCAATGGGCAACAGTGCTTGCCACCAGCTGAACTGAGATGGTATACAACATTTATGTTCTGAACCAGGAAACAACTAAACAATGTGAGGTAGAGGGAACAGTTGAAGAAAACTAAGACAACTGTCAGATCAATAAAGAGGAGAGTAGAAAAGAGGATTGCCAATACTTGTTGAAAGTATTAATTTCTGCTTTCATTAATGATCTAGATACAGGTAAATGTGTTGGAAATAATCAGTAGTTACAGTGCAAGGGCCAGGAAAGACTTTGGCTGTGATGTTCCCAAATTGGGACAATGTGCCCATGTCAGTAACCTGAAGGATTTCCTGCTAGCATTAGCAGCATCTTAAGTTAATTAATGCACCGCAGACAACGTGCCGACCAGCTTTGCTGTTCCGAAACCCTGACCACCTTGATTGTTTACTGACTCCTCCCCCAAAATATGAAATTGCCTCCCCCCCCCCCACTGACCAGAGGAACACCACCAACCCCTCATCAAAAGGGACACACACACACATACACACACACACACACACACACACGCGCGTGCATGAGGGTGACCTGACGCACATCCCCCAAAACACACCCTCATCCAGGCTCCCTTTGCCCCTCTGATCTGCACTCAGGCTCCCCTTCCTCCTCAGATACCCCCACCTTCAGCCTGTAGTGAATGAGAAGGTCAATTTCAAAAGGCCTTCAGTGACTGCCTCAGCTGAGAATGCATCTGAAGTGATATCATTGATTCTAACCGCAAGCTAAACCTGATTGACAGCTTGTGGTTTCACTTCCTCTTTTGCAAACCACAAGAATTGTTTTGAAGAAATCACAGGCTGTCAATCAGCTTAAACCATGTCAACGTTGCAGTCATGATCAGTGGGGTGCTTGAGATCCATTTAAGTGTCAAGGGAAATTAACATAAACACAGGTAGCTGGAGAATGATAGAAATCCATGAAAAGGTCCATTGGGATGGGGAGGATTTCAAAGAATTCAGCTTGCTAGGAAGTCTTGTGTGCATTCACTAGGACTGAGTGCACAGCTGAGCAGAATGGAACAACCCCTCTGCTGTCACCAGGTGAAATTAATATCTCTCTCGCCAGAGGACTTCAAAGGGATCTGCTCACACTTGCAGCTTCTGACAGGGAGAAAGGAGAATTTCTGCTGCAGGATGGAGTGCTGCATTGATTCAAAATCCTGCCAGGTCACTGGGGGGTTGGCGGGCTGTTGGGGGGTGGTGGTGAAATGGAGATTAAAGTGACCTGGTCACTTCAGAATTGCACAGCTGACAGGAAGCAGTGCAGATATTGTTCACAGTATTGACTGAAATTGTCAAGCCAGAAGTGGTCAGCCGGGGCTAGCAAGGGTTGGTCAGCCATGACACCCCTTAACTATCCAACCCCCAGACCCCTGAAGGAGACTTGCACTGCAGTCTGGCAGCAACGGAGGGGCAAATAGCCACTGGACCTATCTCCTTGATCTTCCCCACCTCGGGACTCAAGGCACCGGGCCAGAGTGTTAGTGTCAGGGAACCGTGCACTGTGGGCACTGCCAAGGCACCTAGCCTGAAGAGAGACTGTCTGGGGGATCTGAGAGGAAGTGGGCCTGAGTAGTGTGGGGTGGGGGTGGAGAAAACCCCGTTTTGCTGAGGGAATGACGGTGCCCCCGGATCCATGGGACCTAACACGCCAAGTCCATCGTGAAGACCAGTAGGGAAACCTGCCAGATGCTGATCCAGCTGGAGGGACAGCTGCATAGTGGGGGGGTTGGGGGGATCATTGAATCAGGCTCCATGCCCGCTACTGACATGCCAGAGTGCCAATTTGAATATTTATTGGGCTGAGGCCAGGAACCTAGTCACAGAGAGCAGGCAGGGTCGGGACCATTGTGCTGGCCTTAGCACGGAGTGCAAAGCCCATATGCTGACCTCAAATCTTGGGGGCCATCTGATTCGCGATCAGAGCTGGCACGATCGGGCCACTGTGATTCCCGATTGGAGCTAGTGCGCTCAGGCCACTGTGATTCCCGATTGGAGCTAGTGCGCTCAGGCCACTGTGATTCCCGATTGGAGCTAGTGCGCTCAGGCCACTGTGATTCCCAATTGGAGCTAGTGCGCTCAGGCCACTGTGATTCCCAATTGGAGCTAGTGCGCTCAGGCCACTGTGATTCCCGATTGGAGCTAGTGCGCTCAGGCCACTGTGATTCCCGATTGGAGCTAGTGCGCTCAGGCCACTGTGATTCCCGATCGGAGCTAGTGCGCTCAGGCCACTGTGATTCCCGATTGGTGCTAGTGCGCTCAGGCCACTGTGATTCCCAATTGGAGCTAGTGCGCTCAGGCCACTGTGATTCCCAATTGGAGCTAGTGCGCTCAGGCCACTGTGATTCCCAATTGGAGCTAGCGCGCTCAGGCCACTGTAATTCTCAATTGGAGCTAGTGCGCTCAGGCCACTGTGATTCCCAATTGGAGCTAGTGCGCTCAGGCCACTGTGATTCCCGATTGGAGCTAGTGTGCTCAGGCCACTGTGATTCCCGATTGGAGCTAGTGCGCTCAGGCCACTGTGATTCCCGATTGGAGCTAGTGCGCTCAGGCCACTGTGATTCCCGATTGGAGCTAGTGCGCTCAGGCCACTGTGATTCCCGATTGGAGCTAGTGCGCTCAGGCCACTGTGATTCCCGATTGGAGCTAGCGCGCTCAGACCACTGTGATTCCCGATCGGAGCTAGTGTGCTTGGACCACTGTGATTCCCGATTGGAGCTAGCGCGCTCAGGCCACTGTGATTCCCGATTGGAGCTAGTGCGCTCAGGCCACTGTGATTCCCGATTGGAGCTAGTGCGCTCAGGCCACTGTGATTCCCGATTGGAGCTAGTGCGCTCAGGCCACTGTGATTCCCGATCGGAGCTAGTGCGCTCAGGCCACTGTGATTCCCGATTGGAGCTAGTGCGCTCAGGCCACTGTGATTCCCGATTGGAGCTAGTGCGCTCAGGCCACTGTGATTCCCGATTGGAGCTAGTGCACTCAGGCCACTGTGATTCCCGATCGGAGCTAGTGCGCTCAGGCCACTGTGATTCCCGATCGGAGCTAGTGCGCTCAGGCCACTGTGATTCCCGATTGGAGCTAGTGCGCTCAGGCCACTGTGATTCCCGATTGGAGCTAGTGCGCTCGGGCCACTGTGATTCCCGATTGGAGCTAGTGCGCTCAGGCCATTGTGATTCCCGATTGGAGCTAGTGCGCTCAGGCCACTGTGATTCCCGATTGGAGCTAGCGCGCTCGGGCCACTGTGATTCCCGATCGGAGCTAGTGTGCTCGGACCACTGTGATTCCCGATTGGAGCTAGCGCGCTTGGACCACTGTGATTCCCGATTGGAGCTAGCGCACTCGGGCCACTGTGATTCCCGATCGGAGCTGGCACGCTCGGGTTACTGTGATTCCCGATTGGAGCTCGCGCGCTCGGGCCACTGTGATTCCTGATCGGAGCTGGCACGCTCGGGTTACTGTGATTCCAGATCAGAGTTGGCGCACTTGGGACACTGATTTCCGATCGGAGCTAGCGCGCTCAGACCACCGTGATTCCCGATCGGAGCTAGTGCGCTCGGACCACTGTGATTCCCGATCAGAGCTAGTGCGCTCAGGCCACTGTGATTCCCGATTGGAGCTAGTGCGCTCAGGCCACTGTGATTCCCGATTGGAGCTAGTGCGCTCAGGCCACTGTGATTCCCGATTGGAGCTAGTGCGCTCAGGCCACTGTGATTCCCGATTGGAGCTAGTGCGCTCAGGCCACTGTGATTCCCGATTGGAGCTAGTGCGCTCAGGCCACTGTGATTCCCGATTGGAGCTAGTGCGCTCAGGCCACTGTGATTCCCAATTGGAGCTAGTGCGCTCAGGCCACTGTGATTCCCGATTGGAGCTAGTGCGCTCAGGCCACTGTGATTCCCGATTGGAGCTAGTGCGCTCAGGCCACTGTGATTCCCGATTGGAGCTAGCGCGCTCAGACCACTGTGATTCCCGATTGGAGCTAGTGCGCTCAGGCCACTGTGATTCCCAATTGGAGCTAGTGCGCTCAGGCCACTGTGATTCCCGATTGGAGCTAGTGCGCTCAGGCCACTGTGATCCCCAATTGGAGCTAGTGCGCTCAGGCCACTGTGATTCCCGATTGGAGCTAGCGCGCTCAGGCCACTGTGATTCCCGATTGGAGCTAGTGCGTTCAGGCCACTGTGATTCCCGATTGGAGCTAGTGAGCTCAGGCCACTGTGATTCCCGATCGGAGCTGGCACGCTCGGGTTACTGTGATTCCCGATCGGAGCTAGTGTGCTCAGGCCACTGTGATTCCCAATTGGAGCTAGTGCGCTCAGGCCACTGTGATTCCCGATCGGAGCTGGCACGCTCGGGTTACTGTGATTCCCGATTGGAGCTAGTGCGCTCAGGCCACTGTGATTCCCGATTGGAGCTAGTGCGCTCAGGCCACTGTGATTCCCGATTGGAGCTAGTGCGCTCAGGCCACTGTGATTCCCGATTGGTGCTAGTGCGCTCAGGCCACTGTGATTCCCGATTGGAGCTAGTGCGCTCAGGCCACTGTGATTCCCGATTGGAGCTAGCGCGCTCGGGCCACTGTGATTCCCGATCGGAGCTGGCACGCTCGGGTTACTGTGATTCCCGATTAGAGCTAGTGCGCTCAGGCCACTGTGATTCCCGATTGGAGCTAGTGCGCTCAGGCCACTGTGATTCCCGATTGGAGCTAGTGCGCTCAGGCCACTGTGATTCCCGATTGGAGCTAGTGCGCTCAGGCCACTGTGATTCCCAATTGGAGCTAGTGCGCTCAGGCCACTGTGATTCCCGATTGGAGCTAGTCCGCTTAGGCCACTGTGATTCCCGATTGGAGCTAGTGCGCTCAGGCCACTGTGATTCCCGATTGGAGCTAGCGCGCTCAGGCCACTGTGATTCCCGATCGGAGCTGGCACGCTCGGGTTACTGTGATTCCCGATTGGAGCTAGTGCGCTCGGGCCACTGTGATTCCCGATCGGAGCTAGTGTGCTCGGACCACTGTGATTCCCGATTGGAGCTAGTGCACTCAGGCCACTGTGATTCCCGATTGGAGCTAGCGCGCTCGGGCCACTGTGATTCCTGATCGGAGCTGGCACGCTCGGGTTACTGTGATTCCAGATCAGAGTTGGCGCACTTGGGACACTGATTTCCGATCGGAGCTAGCGCGCTCAGACCACCGTGATTCCCGATTGGAGCTAGTGCGCTCGGACCACTGTGATTCCCGATCAGAGCCAGCACACTCAGGCCACTGTGATTCCTGATTGGAGCCAGCACACTCGGGCCACTGATTCCCAATCAGAGCTAGTGGGCTCAGGCCACTGTGATTCCCGGTCGGAGCTAGTGCGCTCAGGCCACTGTGATTCCCGATTGGAGCTAGTGCGCTCAGGCCACTGTGATTCCCGATTGGAGCTAGTGCGCTCAGGCCACTGTGATTCCCGATTGGAGCTAGCGCGCTCAGGCCACTGTGATTCCCGATTGGAGCTAGTGCGCTCGGACCACTGTGATTCCCGATTGGAGCTAGTGCGCTCAGGCCACTGTGATTCCCGATTGGAGCTAGTGCGCTCAGGCCACTGTGATTCCCAATTGGAGCTAGCGCGCTCAGGCCACTGTGATTCCCGATTGGAGCTAGTGCGCTCAGGCCACTGTGATTCCCGATTGGAGCTAGTGCGCTCAGGCCACTGTGATTCCCGATTGGTGCTAGCGTGCTCAGGCCACTGTGATTCCCGATTGGAGCTAGTGCGCTCAGGCCACTGTGATTCCCAATTGGAGCTAGCGCACTCAGGCCACTGTGATTCCCGATTGGAGCTAGCGCGCTCAGGCCACTGTGATTCCCGATTGGAGCTAGTGCGCTCAGGCCACTGTGATTCCCGATTGGAGCTAGCGCGCTCAAGCCACTGTGATTCCCGATTGGAGCTAGCGCGCTCAGGCCACTGTGATTCCCGATCGGAGCTAGCGCGCTCAGGCCACTGTGATTCCCGATCGGAGCTAGTGCGCTCAGGCCACTGTGATTCCCGATCGGAGCTAGTGCGCTCAGGCCACTGTGATTCCCGATCGGAGCTAGTGCGCTCAGGCCACTGTGATTCCCGATCGGAGCTAGTGCGCTCAGGCCACTGTGATTCCCGATCGGAGCTAGTACGCTGAGGCCACTGTGATTCCCGATCGGAGCTAGCGCGCTCAGGCCACTGTGATTCCCGATTGGAGCTAGCGCGCTCAGGCCACTGTGATTCCCGATTGGAGCTAGCGCGCTCAGGCCACTGTGATTCCCGATTGGAGCTAGTGCGCTCAGGCCATTGTGATTCCCAATTGGAGCTAGTGCGCTCAGGCCACTGTGATTCCCAATTGGAGCTAGTGCGCTCGGGCCACTGTGATTCCCGATTGGAGCTAGTGCGCTCAGGCCACTGTGATTCCCGATTGGAGCTAGTGCGCTCAGGCCACTGTGATTCCCGATTGGAGCTAGTGCGCTCGGGCCACTGTGATTCCCGATTGGAGCTAGCGCGCTCGGGCCACTGTGATTCCCGATCGGAGCTAGTGTGCTCGGACCACTGTGATTCCCGATTGGAGCTAGCGCACTTGGACCACTGTGATTCCCGATTGGAGCTAGCGCGCTCGGGCCACTGTGATTCCCGATCGGAGCTGGCACGCTCGGGTTACTGTGATTCCCGATTGGAGCTAGCGGGCTCGGGCCACTGTGATTCCCGATTGGAGCTAGTGCGCTCAGGCCACTGTGATTCCCGATTGGAGCTAGTGCGCTCAGGCCACTGTGATTCCCGATTGGAGCTAGTGCGCTCAGGCCACTGTGATTCCCGATTGGAGCTAGTGCGCTCGGGCCACTGTGATTCCCGATTGGAGCTAGTGCGCTCAGGCCATTGTGATTCCCGATTGGAGCTAGTGCGCTCAGGCCACTGTGATTCCCGATTGGAGCTAGCGCGCTCGGGCCACTGTGATTCCCGATCGGAGCTAGTGTGCTCGGACCACTGTGATTCCCGATTGGAGCTAGCGCGCTTGGACCACTGTGATTCCCGATTGGAGCTAGCGCGCTCGGGCCACTGTGATTCCCGATCGGAGCTGGCACGCTCGGGTTACTGTGATTCCCGATTGGAGCTAGCGGGCTCGGGCCACTGTGATTCCTGATCGGAGCTGGCACGCTCGGGTTACTGTGATTCCCGATTGGAGCTAGCGCGCTCGGGCCACTGTGATTCCTGATCGGAGCTGGCACGCTCGGGTTACTGTGATTCCAGATCAGAGTTGGCGCACTTGGGACACTGATTTCCGATCGGAGCTAGCGCGCTCAGACCACCGTGATTCCCGATCGGAGCTAGTGCGCTCGGACCACTGTGATTCCCGATCAGAGCTAGTGCGCTCAGGCCACTGTGATTCCCGATTGGAGCTAGTGCGCTCAGGCCACTGTGATTCCCGATTGGAGCTAGTGCGCTCAGGCCACTGTGATTCCCGATTGGAGCTAGTGCGCTCAGGCCACTGTGATTCCCGATTGGAGCTAGTGCGCTCAGGCCACTGTGATTCCCGATTGGAGCTAGTGCGCTCAGGCCACTGTGATTCCCAATTGGAGCTAGTGCGCTCAGGCCACTGTGATTCCCGATTGGAGCTAGTGCGCTCAGGCCACTGTGATTCCCGATTGGAGCTAGTGCGCTCAGGCCACTGTGATTCCCGATTGGAGCTAGTGCGCTCAGGCCACTGTGATTCCCGATTGGAGCTAGTGCGCTCAGGCCACTGTGATTCCCAATTGGAGCTAGTGCGCTCAGGCCACTGTGATTCCCGATTGGAGCTAGTGCGCTCAGGCCACTGTGATTCCCGATTGGAGCTAGCGCGCTCAGGCCACTGTGATTCCCGATTGGAGCTAGTGCGCTCAGGCCACTGTGATTCCCGATTGGAGCTAGTGTGCTCAGGCCACTGTGATTCCCAATTGGAGCTAGTGCGCTCAGGCCACTGTGATTCCCAATTGGAGCTAGTGCGCTCAGGCCACTGTGATTCCCGATTGGTGCTAGTGCGCTCAGGCCACTGTGATTCCCGATTGGAGCTAGTGCGCTCAGGCCACTGTGATTCCCGATTGGAGCTAGTGCGCTCAGGCCACTGTGATTCCCGATTGGAGCTAGTGCGCTCAGGCCACTGTGATTCCCGATTGGAGCTAGTGCGCTCAGGCCACTGTGATCCCCAATTGGAGCTAGTGCGCTCAGGCCACTGTGATTCCCGATTGGAGCTAGCGCGCTCAGGCCACTGTGATTCCCGATTGGAGCTAGTGCGCTCAGGCCACTGTGATTCCCGATTGGAGCTAGTGTGCTCAGGCCACTGTGATTCCCAATTGGAGCTAGTGCGCTCAGGCCACTGTGATTCCCAATTGGAGCTAGTGCGCTCAGGCCACTGTGATTCCCGATTGGTGCTAGTGCGCTCAGGCCACTGTGATTCCCGATTGGAGCTAGTGCGCTCAGGCCACTGTGATTCCCGATTGGAGCTAGAGCGCTCGGGCCACTGTGATTCCCGATCGGAGCTGGCACGCTCGGGTTACTGTGATTCCCGATTAGAGCTAGTGCGCTCAGGCCACTGTGATTCCCGATTGGAGCTAGTGCGCTCAGGCCACTGTGATTCCCGATTGGAGCTAGTGCGCTCAGGCCACTGTGATTCCCGATTGGAGCTCGTGCGCTCAGGCCACTGTGATTCCCAATTGGAGCTAGTGCGCTCAGGCCACTGTGATTCCCGATTGGAGCTAGTGCGCTTAGGCCACTGTGATTCCCGATTGGAGCTAGTGCGCTCAGGCCACTGTGATTCCCGATTGGAGCTAGCGCGCTCAGGCCACTGTGATTCCCGATCGGAGCTGGCACGCTCGGGTTACTGTGATTCCCGATTGGAGCTAGTGCGCTCGGGCCACTGTGATTCCCGATCGGAGCTAGTGTGCTCGGACCACTGTGATTCCCGATTGGAGCTAGTGCGCTCAGGCCACTGTGATTCCCGATTGGAGCTAGCGCGCTCGGGCCACTGTGATTCCTGATCGGAGCTGGCACGCTCGGGTTACTGTGATTCCAGATCAGAGTTGGCGCACTTGGGACACTGATTTCCGATCGGAGCTAGCGCGCTCAGACCACCGTGATTCCCGATTGGAGCTAGTGCGCTCGGACCACTGTGATTCCCGATCAGAGCCAGCACACTCAGGCCACTGTGATTCCTGATTGGAGCCAGCACACTCGGGCCACTGATTCCCAATCAGAGCTAGTGGGCTCAGGCCACTGTGATTCCCGGTCGGAGCTAGCGCACTCGGGACATTAATTCCCGATCGGAGCTAGCTCATTCGGGACACTGATTCCCGATCGGAGCTAGCGCGTTCGGACCACTGTGATTCCCGATCGGAGCCAGCACACTTGGGCCACTGATTCCCGATCAGAGCCAGCTCACTCGGGACGCTGATTCCCGATCAGAGCCAGCTCACTCGGGACACTGATTCCCGATCGGAGCTAGCGCGTTCGGACCACTGTGATTCCCGATCGGAGCCAGCACACTCGGGACACTGATTCCCGATCAGAGCCAGCTCACTCGGGACACTGATTCCCGATCAGAGCCAGCTCACTCGGGACACTGATTCCCGATCAGAGACAGCTCTCTCTGGCCACTGATTCCCGATCAGAGCCAGCTCACTCGGGACACTGATTCCCGATCAGAGACAGCTCTCTCTGGCCACTGATTCCCGATCAGAGCCAGCTCACTCGGGACACTGATTCCCGATCAGAGACAGCTCTCTCTGGCCACTGATTCCCGATCAGAGCTAGCGCGCTCGGGCCCCTGTGATTCCCGATCGGAGCTAGTGCGCTCGGGTCCCTGATTTCTGATCGGAGCTAGCGTGCTCGGGCCACTGACTCCCGATCAGAGCTAGTGCTTTCGTCCCAGTGTGATTTGCTATTGGAGCTTATGGGATAACAGAATCCTCCCCTCCCCCCATTGATTGCGACAACTGTGTATAGATGTGTTTAGGAATTTGGGTTTGTGATTGGTTAATGCAGGTTAACCTCGCAAAGTGAAACCTTATGCAGATCAAGGAGAATGCTGGTCATATGATGGAAAAGTACTCCAGTCTATGGGAAAAGGGTTGGAATATACACTGATCGTGAAATGTTCAGGAACAGCTCTGTAAATCGATGGTTAGACTGGAGTGAATGTGTTGAGGTTCATCTGCAGTTGATTAAAAGGCAAAGCATTCTATTTTGTTCTTTGTATAAATCTTTGGTTAGGCTTCAGGTTTGAATATTTTGTTTAGCTTGGTCTCCTTACATGGTGGATGATATTAAGATTTTAGAAATCATGTAATAGGATTGGCTCAAAGAACTGGCACCTTCACTTTGGAAAGGCATAGACTTTGAGGTGATTTGATGAAGGTGTTTAAGAACATAGTAGGAAGATAAAGGGAATAATTTGTATGTCAGTGGACATTTTAACTCAGACTCTGAACATTCCCATCCTCAATGATGGTGGAGCCAAGCATGAGAGTTCAGAATTGGAGGTGGAAGCTTTTGCAACATCTACACCTGAAGATCCATCCTGGCCTCTTCCTCATGAGGTTCCTATTTCACAGAAACCAGTGCAAGTGATATCAAATGGCTAAGTGCATTAGATGTGGAGATGCCAGCGTTGGACTGGGGTAAATACAGTAAGAAGTCTCACAACATCAGGCCAAAGCCCAACAGGTTTATTTGATAGTAAACCCACAAGCTTTTGGAATGCTGTTCCTTCGTCAGGTGAGTGGAAAGTTTTGATCAGTGAAGTTCTTCAGAACTTTCCGCTCACCTGATGAAGGAACAGCGTTCAAAAGCTTGTGGGTTTACTATCAGGTAAACTTGTTGGACTTTAACCTGGTGTTATGATACTTCTTACTAAGAGGACTAGATGCAGTAAAGGCAATGGGCCCTGACAATATCCTGGTAATGCTCCTAAAGACATCCGCTCCAGAATTCGCTATACTACTAGCTAAGAATGGATGAATTTGAATTGTATGAATGCAAATAAGGTGTAATTTTAACAGGTTTGATGTGTGAGGCCGAGACAGGATTGAAATGGACTTTTTTAAGGATAATGTTGTGGCAAAAGCGAATCTTTTATGTCGGAAAATGCACTAAGTCCTTCCTACTGAACAATTTCAGTGCTTTCTATTTTTTAATTAGGGATTGTAAATCCTCGAAGTTAACCAGCAGCCACCCCATTTGCTGAGTTTAAGGTGAATAGTCTGCTACTTAGTATATAGGGCGACACTTTTTGGGTATTACAGCGTTTTCTACTTCTCTCATGGTTCTGTTGAGCTTCACTGGGACACTGTAGTAGGCCAAGCACAGTCATGAGACTGTGAGACCATTGGTCAAAACCTTTGTCAGACCATCTGGATTCGATGTGTCAGCTTTTTCCTCTCCTCACAGATGCTGCCAGACCTGCTGAGATTTCCCAGCATTTTCTCTTTTGGTTTCAGATTCCTGCATCCACAGTAATTTGCTTTTACCCATGAGAATGTGAGGGCAAGGTGATTAATTAAAATGGCAAGTGACCAGAAACTTAGGGTCATTTGTACAGAGTGAGTAGCTGTGTTCCATGCATAAGGCCCCATTGGAGGAGGTTGCCAGCACAGGGGTTCTGGCCTTTTTGGAAAGGACCATTATCACTGTGGCAGTTCAAAGCCAGCACTTGACAGATGTGGCTTGTCACAAGAAATTTGCTGGTGACTTCCTGTGTTTCCCATTCCATGATTTGGTGGATTTGGTAACTGTATACTGCTATCGTTAAAACTCTGGTCCGGAGTACAAAAGGGTGGAGCTTCGGGCCACAACAGCTGTTTGTCATCAGTATAGATAAACCTGCGGAACATGGTTGTTGGCCAGTCATTTGTATGTTTTTAAGATAGACTAGGAGTTAGTACTGAGTCCTGTGGTAGCCTGCTAGAATTAGTCATATTTGACTTGAAATGTTAACTCTGTTTTTCTCTCTTCACTGATGCTGAATATTTCCAGCTGTTTTTATTCTGTAGTATGCAGAACTGTATTATGTTCCTACGTTCCTGTGACCTGGTTTGCTTGCATTTCCATGTTGATTAGTACATTTCTGTGTTGAGACTGTGCTCCTCATGCTATTGTGCAGTTTATTTACCTTTATGATTGAAATTTCTGCAGCAGACTGGTGATTGATCATATTCAGGCTGTTTGCTCAACATGGTGAATGTGTGCTATTAATTACTCATAGTTACTCATACACAGGCAGACAGAATTGATTCTGGAATTTGTGGAGTCTGCCCCACATAATTATAGTAAAAAGATAAAAATGAAAGCATGTAGAATCTAAATTGATTCATGGTGGCAGATTTATCGATCAGTTTACTGGCCAGAAACACAAATCTGGTATTGGATCTTTTATTAAACAAGGGAGGCAACCTCAGTAATATTGTTTTCTTTCCAAAGTTCTCTCCAATGCGATGCACTGCTTAGTTATTACAAACCTTCTTCCTCTACTGGAGCTTTCCTTGTGCAGTAGTCCGTTTTCTCCTTGTCTTATTCATTCTAATCTCCTTCTCTTGAGCCTATATTGTTCTCCTTGTGTTATCTATTGAATGGGCCAGAGCACCTCCTGAATAATGTCATTCAGCTATTACAACTTTGTTCTATAATTGTCTGGTACAGTTCAACCCATAATTTTCATCGTGTTTGGTCACCATCTTCTAAAGCTGAAAGCATCTTCCTGAATCATTTGCAGAATTAGGTGTAGTTATTCCTAGTTTCCTTTGAGGAATGTGTTCATTATTGGCTGTCCACCGTGAAGCATGTGGTTACCACTGCAGGACTTACACTTGTACACCGGGTGGGCTCTCAAAATTGGGTGGGTTGGGGCTATTTCAGAGGTTGAAATGCAAAATATCTGGAGCCCTATCCACCTACTTCCAGTTTTGAGAGAAATCAGACAGTGAGGTGGGTGACCAATCATTTAAACACTAATGAGGAATGGCTTTTCCGTTTTGGTTTAACAAACATCCTGTTCTTAACTACAAGCAGTTAGGTTTATCAGGCCTTGGAGAAACTCTGTAGCTTAAAGAATGCTACTCTGTAGCTTAAAGAATGCTACAGAGCCTTCTAGAATTGTAGAATTTTGGATGATCTCAAGTTTATGAAATGTAGATGCTGGGAGGTCAGCCACGAGTGTGTTGCAATTGTCCAATCTAGAGTCAGTGTAGGGATGAATGAAGGGTTCAGTGGTAGATAAACTGAGACAGTGGCAAAGTTGAGCAGTGTTAGAGCAATGGTGAAAAAGTTTAAAGTTTATTTATTATTAGTCATAGTAGGCGGCTTACATTAATTCTGCAAAGAATTTACTCTGAAAATCCCTTAGTCACCACACTCTGGCACTTGTTCGGGTACGCTGAGGTAGAATTTAGCATGGCCAATGCACCTAACCAGCATGTCTTTCGGACTGTGAAGGAAAACAGAGCAGCCAGAGGAAAATGTGCAAACTCCACACAGACAGTGACCCATGCTGGTAATTGAACCCAGATCTCTGACACAATGAGATAGATAGCAGTGCTTGCCACTGTGCTGCCCTTCTTGCAGGTATGTGATCGGACGCTCCTCAATGGATCAAATATGACAAAAAAAAAAGTTGCAAACAAATGATTTAATCTCAGACAGTTGCCAGAGAGAGGGTTGGAGTCAATGTAGAAATAGGAGTAGTCCATTCAACCCTTCAGATTTGTTCCACCATTAAATGAGATGATGATTGATCTTTATCCTAACAAGACTTGGTGCCACACTCCCTAAATACCCTTATTTAGAAATAAACCTCTCAAAAAGTCATATTATTTATTGTATTAGCATCTAGTATTTGGTGTGGGAGAGATTTCCATATTTCTACCAGCCTTAACACGAGGAAGTGTTTCCTAATTTTTCTTTTGGATGGCCTGGCTCTTTATGTTCCCTTGTTCTAGAATCCAGCCTCATACAACTGAGACTTCTCATAATTCTCCCTTTTGGTTGCAATCCAAATCCTAAAAATTTTTGATCATCATCCTTTCACGGTTATATTTTAGGAAATGCCACCTAGTTTATGTAATCTTCCCTCATCATCTAACCCTTGGAATAACATTCTGTTAAATCTGCACTTCAAACGCCTATATATTCTTTGAAGATGTGGTTCTCAGAATTATACATAGTGCTCCAAATGAAGTTCAACCAGGGCTGTATAACTGCCACAAAGCATTCTCCCTCTATATTATGCCAACAGTTATAAAGATCAATGTTCCCTTAACTTTTTTTGTTATCACAGAAATGTTGCAATACAGAAAGAGGCCACTCGGCCCATTCTGTCTGCACCAGCTCTCCAAACAAACATCCTGACTGCGTGACTGATCTTTTAACTGCTACACCTTGGTCATCCATGTATATGAACCCTTAAATCTCTTTGGATTTCCACTCTTCTTAGTTTTTCACCATTTAACGGAAAAGCACATCCGGCGTTTGTTGATCCAAAATAGTTGAACTCTTATTTACCTTTGTTGGAATTCATCTGCCATCCCATGACTCTTCAGTTTTTGCTAAGAGTCTCTCATATGTAACCTTAGCAAATGCCTTCTGGAAGTTGCTACAAACTACATCTATTGGATATTCTTCTATCCACCACTTCAATTAATTCCTCAAAAAATTCAATTAAGTTCATTTGACATATCTATATAATCAGCGCAAATTTCTTGCAAGTCATATTGTCCTTAATTATAGATCCTAAAGCACGGTGACACAGTGGTTAGCTGCCTCACAGTGCCAGGGACCCAGGTTCAATTCTGGCCTTTGGTGGCTACCTGTGTGGAGTTTCTACATTTTTCCTGTGTCTATGTGGATTTCCTCTCCGATTTCGTTCCACTGTCCAAAAATGTGCATTTTAATGTAGATGGAGGACCATGCTAAATCACCCCATAGTGTCCCAACACGAGTAGGTTAGATGGATTAGCCATGGGAAATGTGGGGTTACAGGGATAGGGTGGGGGAGAGGGCCTGGGTAAGATACTGTGTCAAAGCATTGGTGCAGACTTGATGAATGAAATAGCCTCTTCTGCACTGTAGGGATCCTATGGTTCTATGCATTAGGGGAATGTTGCTGTGAAGAAGGCTTACAGTGTATTTGCGTTTATTAATAGGGGGTTTGAGTTTAAGAGCCGTGGGGTTATGTTGCAACTTTACAGGACCTTGGTGAGACCATATTTGGAGTAATGTGTGCAGTTCTGGTCACCTCACTGTGAGAAGAATGTGGAAGCATTGGAGAGAATGCAGAGGAGATTTACCAGGATGCTGCCTGGTTTGGAGGGTAGGTCTTATGAGGAAAGGTTGAGGGAGCTGGGGCTTTTCTCTTTAAAGCAGAGGAGGATGAGAGGTGACTTAATAGAGGTTTATAAAATGATGAGGGAGATAGATGGAGTGGACATGCAGAGACTATTTCCTCAGGTGGATGTAGCTGTTACTAGGGAGCATAACTACAAGGTTCATGGTGGGAGATATGGGAGGGATGTCTGAGGTAGATTCTTTACTCAGAGAGTGGTTGAGGCGTGGAATGCACTGCCTGCTGTGATAGTGGAGTCAGACACTTTGGGAACTTTCAAGCAGTTATTGGATAGGCACATGGAACATACCAAAATGGTAGGAAGTGGGATAGCTTGATCTTGGGTTCGGACATAGCTCGGCACAACATCGAGGGCCGAAGGGCCTGTACTGTGCTATATTGTTCTATGTTATTAAAGGCTGACTTGGATGATAATGTCATGGACCGTAAGGAAAACTCTGATCTGTTAAATGAGTATTTTTAATCTTTCTTCGCAATGGAGGTAGAGTATAATATACTAGTGGTACTAGAGAAACTAAAGTTAGTCGAGATTGGAAGTGAGTGGATTCAACTATTTTTCCTAAAAAAAAAGTAATGGAGAAAGTAATTGGGTTTAAGATGAATAAATCTTCAGAATCTGCTGGGGTTCCACTCCAGGTGAGGAAATTATATTTATCTTGGTCACAATTTTCCAAAGCTTTTTTGGGTTGGAAATTATGCCATTGGATTGTAAAATTCCATACATCAGTCCATTATTTAAGAAAAGAGAAATCGGGAAACTGTAGAGCTGTCTGAGTAACTGGACGTATATCGACTCTCAGACTGGAAATGCCTCTATTTTCTAGGATTAGGCCACTTGGCCCTTTGAGCCTACTTCACCATTCAACAACATTGAGACTTTTCTATCTCAATCTCACCTGTCCTGCACTATCCTCTTATTCCTTAATTCCCTTAGTGTTCAACAATCTAGTGAACTTGAATGTGGTAATATTTGTGCTAATATCTCCTTATATGAGTTGTTAAAGTTTTTTGTCTGATCATTCCTGTGAAGCCCCTTGGACTTTTTACCATGTTGAGTGTCATATTAATGCAAGTTGTTGTTATCATTTAATACAGAATTCCTGAACAACAGTCCTTGTAGAAGATCTAATTAGAGAGAGGGATGGATTTGTAAAGGATAGGTCAAGCCTGACTAATTTAGCTGAGCTTCTTTTGAGGAGGTGAATGAATCAACAGATGTAAGGACCAATCGGGTTCTGTACAGAGTTTATCAACAGAGATGAAAGAAAGTGCATAGAAATGGAGGCAGTCTTGCAATGTTGGTTGAACATGGACTGTGTGTTTGAAGATACAATTGGAATAAAGAGAATGTACTTTGGTAGAAAATCTGTAATGATTTAGAATGAAACAGCTTTTTAGCATATACAGCAGTTATCTTGGATGTTGAAAAAAGATGTTTCTCAAGTGTGGCCTCGAGGAGCCATAGAGTCATTCATGGCACTGAAGATTGTCATTGGCCCATTTGAGTTGATGCAGTCTTTCTCGAACAATCCTGTCAGTCCCATCCCCCACTCAATCAATGAGTCAATGCTGGCTCTCTAGAACATAAGAACATAAGAAATAGGAGCAGGAGTAGGCCAACTAGCCCTTCGAGCCTGCCCCGCCATTCAATAAGATCATGGCTGATCTGTCTTGGTTCAGTTCCACATTCCCGCCCTCTCCCCATAACCCTTAATCTCCTCTCTTATCAAAAACCCATCAACCGCATCTTAAAAATATTTAGCGAGGTAGCCTCCACCACTTCAACGGGCAGAGAATTCCAGAGATTCACCACCCTTTGAGTGAAGAAGTTCCTCCTCAACTCTGTTCTAAACCGCCCCCACTTTATCTTGAGGCTGTGCCCCCTAGTCCTACTATCCTTTCTGAGCAGGAAGAGTCTCTCCACCTCTATCCTATCCATCCCATTCATCATCTTATACGTCTCAATGAGATCTCCCCTCATTCTTCTAAACTCTAACGAGTACAAGCCGAATTTATTCAGCCTCTCCTCATAGCTCAACCCCCTCAACTCCGGCATCAGCCTAGTAAGCCTCCTCTGCACTCCCTCCAAGGCCAAAATATCCTTGCGTAAGTACGGCGCCCAAAACTGCACACAGTACTCCAGTTGCGGCCTCACCAATGCCCTATACAGCTGCAGCAAGACCTCCCTACTTTTATATTCAATCCCCCTCGCTATGAAGGCCAGCATCCCATTCGCCTTCCTGACCACCTGCTGCACCTGCAAGCTGGGTTTTTGCGACTCATGCACAAGGACCCCGAGATCCCTCTGCACCGTTGCCTGCTGCAGTTTTTCTCCACATAAGTAATAATCCTTCCTACCATTATTCCTACCAAAGTGGACCACCTTGCACTTGCCAACATTAAATTCCATTTGCCATTTCCTGGCCCATTCGCCCAGCCTATCTAGATCCTTCTGCAGACTCTCCCCACCCTCCGCACAGTTTGCCATTCCACCAATTTTGGTGTCATCAGCAAATTTCGACACCCTACACTCGGTTCCCTCCTCCAGATCATTTATATAAATGGTAAATAGCTGAGGCACCAGCACCGACCCCTGGGGCACTCCACTAGTCACCATCCGCCAATCCGAATAGCACCCATTGACCCCCACTCTCTGCCTCCTAGTTGACAACCAGTCCTCTATCCACGCTAACACCCTACCCCCAACTCCATGCCCCCTGACCTTCTGCAATAACCTCTTGTGAGGTACCATGTCAAACGCCTTCTGAAAATCAGGAAAGACCACATCCACCGGTTCTCCTCTATCCACCGCCCTAGACACATCCTCATAGAACTCCGGTAAATTTGTCAGACACGACTTCCCTTTAACGAAACCGTGCTGCGTCTGCTCTATCAAACAGTTCCCCTCAAGATGCCTCGCTATTTCCTCCTTGATGACGGATTCTAACATTTTACCTACAACAGACGTTAAACTAACAGGCCTATAATTCCCCGCCTTTTGCCTGGCACCCTTCTTAAACAACGGCATAACATTAGCCGTTTTCCAATCTTCCGGCACTTCCCCGGAATCCAGCGACGTCTGGAAAATAACCACCAAGGCATCCACTATCACCTCCGCCATTTCTTTCAGGACCCTCGGATGCATTTCATCCGGTCCTGGGGACTTGTCCACAATCAGCCCCTCCAGTCTGTCGAGCACCACCTCTCTAGTAACAGTAATGTCATCGAGACCCTCCAGTCCTATCACCTTTCCATCTCTAACAACAAGTAAGAAGTCTCACAACACCCAGTTAACGTCCAACAGGTTTATTTGGTAGCAAACGCCACTAGCTTTCGGAGTGCTGCTCCTCTGAAAGCTAGTGGCATTTGCTACCATATAAACCTGTTGGACTTTAACCGGGTGTTGTGAGACTTCTTATTGTGTTTACCCCAGTCCAACGCTGGTATCTCCACATCATCTCTAGAACAATCCAGTCCAGTCATTCCCATTCTCTCATTCTGTCCCTGTGGTTCTGAAGGTCGATTTCCTTCAAATAACCATCCAATTTCCTTGTGAAAAGAACCTTAAACCTGTGCCTCCTGGTCCTCGCACATCTGCCAATGGGAACAGTTTTTTTCTTGTCTTTTTTACCTGTTTCTGTCATAATCTCGCGATTCCAAATGCACATCTTATCTAGTATCCCTTCAAATTACTTTTATCTCAGAGAGAGTGACCCTAGCTTCTCCAGCCTAAACATGGAGATAAAATCGCTCATCTTAGAAAAAGACTTCACTGGCTGGAGCCGTTGCTAGCACAAAGGAAGATGATTCATAGTCCCAAGACATTGCAGCAGGAGTTCCTCATATGCTGCTGGATGAAGTAGTCCTCACTCACATAAAGCAGTCCTTGCTCACATGAGGCAAGATGTGGACAGCATTGTGCTTGGGCTGATAACTGCCAGACGGCATGGTGGCACAGTGGTTAGCACTGTTGCCTTACAGTACCAGGGACCTGGGTTCGATTCCCGTCTTGGGTCACTGTGCGGAGGCTGCATGATCTCCCTGTGTCTATGTGGGTTTCCTCCAGGTGCTCTGGTTTCCTCCCACAGTCCGAAAGATGTGGTGGTTAGGTACATTGGCCATGCTAAATTCTCCCTCGGTATACCTGAACAGGTGTAGTGACAAGGGGATTTTCATAGTAGCTTCATTGCAGTGTTAATGTAAAACTACTTGTGACGCTAATAAATAAACTTAAACTTGACCATCTCCAATAAAAGAGTCTCACCATCTTCCCTTGACATTCATGCATGATCATCACCACACCCCCAGTCATCAACATCTTGGCTGTCACTGTTGACCAGAGACTTAATTGAACTAGCCACATATATACTGTTTCAACAAAGGCTGGGAACTCTGTGGCTACTGGCTCACCTCCTGACTCTGCAAAGCTTTTCTCCTACCCACAGGCACAAATCAGATGTATGAGGGCAGCATGGTGGCACACTGTACTGCTGCCTCACAAAGCCAGGGACCCGGATTCAATTCCGGCCTTAGGTGACTGTGTGGAGTTTGTACATTCTCCTCATGTCTGTGTAGGTTTCCTCTGGGTGTTCTGGTTTCCTCCCACAGTCCAATGTTTAATGAATTAGCATGGTAAATGTGTGGGGTTATGGGAAATGGCTTCCATCTGCACTGTAGGGATTCTATGATGGAATACTTCCCCTTACCTGGATGAAGGCATAGAATCATAAAGGAAGTATGGAAATTATAAAATATGAAATACATAATAATAATAAGTTGGAAACAGGCCTAATTTCTCCATGCCGCCCAGTTTTTACCATTAAGATAGTCCCAATTGCCCTGGTTTGGTCCATACCCCTTTATTACCAATCTTACCCATGTAAGTGTCTAAATACTTTATAAAAGACAAAATTGTACCCGTCTCTACTACTACCCCAGCAACTCATTCCAGACACTCTCAATGCTCTGTTTGGAAAAATTTGCCCCTTTGGACCCTTTTGTGCCTCTCCCCTTTCACCTTAAACCTATGCTCTCTAGTTTTAGACTTTCCTACCTTTGGGAAAAGCTGTTGATTATCTACCTTATCTATGTCCCTCATTTTTTTTATCGATCTCTATAAGATCATCCCTGAGCCAACTGTGCTCCAGGGAAATAACTCCAGTCTATCCAGCCTCTCCCAATAGCATCCTAGTAAACCTTTTCTGCACTCTTTCTAGTTTAATAATATTCTTTCTATAATGGGGTGACCAGAACAGTACACAGTATTCCAAGTGTGGCCTTATCAATGTCTTCAACAAAACGTCCCAACTCCGTATTTTTACTTTCTCTAAATTCCTTCCATTATATGTTGGTCTACAGTATATTATGGTGATGAAATCCTTCTTATCTTTTAATTAAATCCATATCAATTCTATGGGTGTGATTCTCCGATCTCATCAGTGGCCACCACACTGCCAATGAGAAGGGAGAATTTGAATGATTAGTGTTGAGGAATAATCATGAGAAATTTAAACTATTTCCAAATTAATTCACAGGATAAGTAACAAAAGGGTGTGAAAGGGACAAATAGGTGAATAGATAGTAAATAGGTTTTTTTTAAAAAATAGAAACTGGTCAGAAGGGGTAAAGCATAATAGTTGGTAAGATTGTAGTAAGTTGGAAAGTGGTGTTCAGCTCTTGGGATCACTTTATGAGTAGGGCCTGGGGTGGGATTGTGTTCGGTGCAGAATCGATATGCCAAAGGGCCTCTTTCTGCACTGTAGGGTTCTATGATTCTATGATTCTAATCCATAATTTGTATTAATGATTTAGACTTGAGAAAAAATGACTTCATTAAAATTTGAAGATAATACCAAACACTTAGAGAGGGAGAACAAAGAACAAAATCAGCCCGGGAAACAGGCCCTTCGGCCCAATGAGCCCGCGCTGCCATCTCAACACCACCAGTCCCCCTCTCCACCCACGACCCCTGTCCAATGTTTAATGGCCATCCAGGTTGAGGGAATCTGATTTAGGGACAATTTATTCCTGCCAATCAGCCTAACAGCACATCTTTGGGGTGTGGGAGGAAACCAGAGCACCCGGAGAAAACCCACGCAAGCACGGGGAGAATGCGCAAACTCCCACAGACACCGGCCCAAATCCATGTGTCTGCACTGCAATCAGTGATAGTCACTGAGCTGTCGTCTTGCCCAGTATCTGGTCCAGTTTAGGCACACACTAACGACATGAAGCACTAGGCCAATCTCGAACAACCAAGAGCAGCCCCAGTACGACCCATCGTGTGTACGCCCCTCGTTGGACACGAGGCGGACCGACTGAAAACCTGTGAATGAAAAGAGAAAAAACATTATTATCATACCATATCCATTTACATTACCAGGGACATCCCAATGCTAATGACCCTTATTTAAAACAATCTCCTATATCCACCCATCTCCAACCCACTCGTGCCTGTCTAAGTTACTCTTAAATGACTCTAGTGTGTTTGCCTCCACCACCTTACTTGGCAGAGCATTCCATACCCCCACTACCCTCTGTGTGAAAAACCTCCCTCTAATATCTGTGTTGTACCTCTCCCCCCTCACCTTAAGTCCATCGCCCCTTGTCCTACGTGTCTCTATCATAGGAAATACCTCTGTTTACTCTATCTATACCCTTCATAATCTTATATACCTCTATTAGATCCCCTCTCAGTCGGCATCTTTCAAGGGAAAAGAGTCCCAGTTTCTTCAATCTTTCCTCATACCCCAGACCTTCCATACCAGGCAACATCCTGGTAAACCTCCTCTGCACTCTCTCCAGAGTCTCCACGTCCCTCCGGTAGTAAGGCGACCAGAACTGGATGCAGTACTCTAAATGCGGCCTAACCAATGTTCTGTACAACTGCAACATTAGACTCCAGCTCTTATATTCTATACCCCATCCTATAAAGGCTAACATACCATAGGCTTTCTTCACCACATTCTCCACTTGCACTGCCACCTTCAAAGACTTGTGCACTTGCACCCCCAGGTCTCGCTGATATTTTATACTCCTTACCCTTTACCATATAACTCCCCCCTACATTATTCCGGCCAAAATTGCTATAACTTGCACTAAGGAGGAATGTAACAATATAAGAAGGCATTAAAAAACTTGCATGCTGGGCAATTGGTGGCAAATGAGCAATAATGTTAATAAGTATGAGGTAACTTTGATAGGGAAAACAGAAACATCACTACACTTGAGAAAGTTAGAAACTGATCAGAGTAGACAAGAAAAGGGATCGAGGGACATAAGGTTTCTTACACACAATGGCGAACAAAAGATTACATGCACCGCAGCTGTCTATAGAATGCCTGACTTTTACACTTTGACGTGTGGAAAAACATTTGGTGCTCTCTATAAAGGATCTACAAGCAGTCCCCTTTTTAAGATGTTCCTTAAAACCTATCGCTCTGGCCAAGATTTTTGTCATCTGTTGTAATATCTCCTTCATGTAACTTGGTGAGAAATTTTGTTTGATAATGCTCCTTTGAAGCATCTTGGGTTTAACTGTGGTAAAATTAATAAAAGCAAGGTGTCATTGTGTACATGATGAGCAATGGCATCTTTTCAATAAATCAGGTTGAAGAAGCCTCACTGAAGCACACTGAGTCTAAATCAGGATGTGCAAGTTGGAATGTTTAATATGATAAATTGCGCAGTGAAAGCGAAATAAAGGAGAAAAAATAATGGGATTTAGAGGGAAAGGGATAAGAGACAAATAATTTTTTAAACAAAACACAGTTTGATTGGAAAGAATGAGCCCATGCTTGCAGAATTTAATTTGAGATGTCACATTTGTAGAAATTAATTTTTAGTAGTAGAGAGGGTGTTTGGGAGTGATGCTTTTGCCTTCTATGCCCCTGTTTCTAAACCTAGAATCCTCTGGCGACCAAGTTCCACACAGCCAGGTCTCACAAACAGCAATGTAATTATTAACGACTAATGGTTTCATGGGATTAATTTCTGGTTGCTTGATTTTCTTTAGTCCCCATGTGGGGGATAGCTGGGTTTCACTCAATGGGGCAGAGATTGGAAATAAAAAGGCATAAATCATTGGTAAAGTGTTTGCACTGTATCCCAATATATGTTGCAATAATAAATAATTCAAATCAATCTGGCACAATGCATTGCAACAATATATTTATTATCAAGTACTGTTGGGATGTTTGCTTTATGTCTCCTTTAAATAATGAATAGTGATGACGCACTCAGGAGAGGTTCGTTTGACTGTGATGAGGGTCCAGGTCTACATTCCCTTGAGTTTACAAGAATGACGGGTGATCTTACTGAATCTTGAGATACTTGGAAGGCGAGATGCTCGGAAGCAATTTCCCTGGTCGGGGGAGTTTACACCCAGAGGCAATAGTCTAAGCATAATAGTTGGCTGTTGAGGACTGAGAGGAGGGGAAATGGAGAGATGGTTGTGAATCCTTGGCGTTTTCTTTGCTGAGTAAATTGAAGACAGCTATCAGTAGATATTTTGGATAGCAAGGGAATCGGGGGATATGGGGGATATATGGAAAGATGTATCGAAGAAGATTATCTATGATTCTATTAATGATGGAGCAGGCTTGAAGTGTGGAAATGGCCTCTCCTATTTCTTAGGTTGTTAAATTAAACTGACTCGTAGTGGTTATTGAGCCAGCAGTGTGAGAGGAATGAGTGAGTGTCAGAGGTACAGCCCTTAAATCAGGGGCACCTAACGTAGTTGTGTCACTTCACTTGTGTTGATCATTTTAGCTTCATTGCGGATGCTGACTTCCAGAAATCATTTTAATAACAGCCTCCATTATGCCACTGTATACAAATTTTAAACTAAAATATTGTGCACAAATTATTAACTGCTGATTGTGCAGTGATTCACTCTTTTTTGTTAAAGTGAGGGATATGGGAGGAGACATGAAATCTGGATTCCAGTTCTTTCCAACGAATCCTGGTGAAACATTCCTATTTTCCTTTTCAAGAGAACCCTCTGATAGTTTGATTTACCTCCCCTAATGGCTGTAATTAAATAAAGAAATGATTCCTGTTTGAACTGCTGTGTACTACAATTTGTGATCAAGGTTTTAGCTATGTTTTCCAGAATAAATTGCTAGAACCACAATGGATATTGAAGTCTTTTTTGACATAAGTAAAAATATCCAAGTCCACTTGCAACAGATTTGTGAAGCTAGAAAGTTGAGGAGTCAAATTCCAAATTTCTTAATTATCCATTTCAGACGATTGTGTGCTTATTCTGTAAAGCAGTTAATGTGTGTTGAAGGATGGGGACACAGTCATGTCTGATTGAGTCTTTAACTGTCACCAGAATGAAGGCGGAAGTTATCTTATCGGCCATAAGAGATCGGCTGTAACATGCTCGTGTACAATTAAAAAGAATCAATGAACATAACTGATTTTGTCCACACTTAACTCAAAGGATATCTGTGTTTCTGGTAATAGGTTAAAATGTTGGGTGAATTTGGGTGTGTGGCACTTTCTGGTGAAGGATCAAATATCAGACATTATGTGCTGGCTCTTTCTCTTTTCTGTAAATGCTGCCATTATACCTAAGGCACCGGGTTAGACTTTCAGCTTTCCAGCTCTGAAATTGATATTGTCGTTCTGGCTATTTGTTACGAAAACCGTGGAATTTTCATTTCTATAACAAGTGGGAAATCATCAGCTTAATGCCAGAGGGGAGATATACCACATTGCTTTGAGATGTTAACCCATTTCACAAAAGTAAAAAGACAGATGTTGAAACTTTTCTTCTTGCATTCATCAGGACACGAATATCGATATGATGCGCAAACAGCAATTTAACAAGTGTTTTCCACTTGTTTTGGCATTCTTGTTAAGTACTCTTGAGTGCAGGATGAAAAGTTTCAACATATCTCCTGTTGCAGCAGCTCTCAAATTCTATATTACCACGCGCCTATTTGTTAGTAAATAGTTACAACATCACACCACTGTGCTCTGGGATTATGTGTGGATCGCTGTCTGCTGTGTGCAGGTGCATAGGGCTTAAGAACAAAGAACAAAAAACAACACAGCACGGGAAACAGGCCCTTCGGCCCAACGAGCCCGTGCCGCCATTTTAACATTGTGAGTTCCCTCTTCCACCTATGACCTTTGTCTACGCCTATTGGATTCCATAATAAAGGAACCGTAACCAGATTGAGGGAAGACTAATTTAGGGACAATTTGTTAACACCAATCAGCCTAAGAGCATATTTTTGGGGTGTGGGAGGAAACCGGAGCACCCGGAGAAAACCCATGCAATCACGGGGAGAATGTGCAAACTCCCGCAGACACCGGCCCAAATCCATGTATCTGCACAGCAAACAATGATAGTCACTGAGCTGTCGTGGTGCCCATCAGATGGTGCAGTTTAAGCGTACACTAACAATGTGAAGCACTAGGCAACTCTCGAAACAACATCCAAGAGCAGCCCTCGCACGACCCAACGCGTGTATGCCCCTCATTGGACAACAAGGCAGACTGAATCTTCTGTGGCTTCTTGTACATAACATTGGGAATGAAATGCAATCATGTAGAAAGTGCTGTCACTAATAGAAAAGGGTTTATTAAAACACTTGGAACTTAAATGAGTGACTTAAAAACAAGGCTCCATGATTGTTACAATAACCATAAAGAAATAGGAAATAATTATGAGAATGTACATTTGTGGTGCCACATATTACTGCTGCACACTGCAGTCACTGGTCACATGGAGAGCTGATGAAAATACACTTGCATTTTGAGTTAAAACTGTGATTATTTCTACCTTCAGTAACTGGAAGGGACGGCACAGTGACACAGTGGTTAGGGCGGCATGGTGATACCGTGGTTAGGATGGCACGGTGACACTGGTTAGTGTGGCATGGTGCCTCACAGTGCCAGTGAGTTTGATTCGGAATTTGGGTGATTGTTCGTCCGGAGTTTGTTCATTCTCCCTGTATCCTCCAGGTGCTCCGGTTTCCTCCCACACTTCAAAGATGTGTGCGTCAGGTGGATTGGCCATGATGAATGCATGGGGTTACTGGGAGGGGGGAGGTGGAGGCCTGAGTGGGATGCTCTTTCAGAGAGTTGATGCAGACTCGATGAGCTGAATTGCCTCTTTCTACATTATACATTGTAAGAATTCATTGGTTCTAAGACATGACAGTGCTGTTTTTCCTACTTTTGTTTTGGATTTCCAGCATCTGCAGTGTCTTGATTTTGGATCACTATTGGTTCTAAGGCTTTGGTGTAGAGGGGGAATTGTATCAGGTGGCACAGTGATTAGCACCAAGGACCCGAGTTCAAATCCGGCCTCAGATGACTGTGTGGAGTTTGTACATTCTCTCCGTGTTTGTGTAGGTTTCCTCCCACAGTCCAAAGATGTGCGGGTTAGGTTCATTGACCATGCTAAATTGATCCTAGTGTTAGGGGGATTATCTGGGTAAGTATGTGGGATTATGGGAATAACACCTGGGTGGGATTGTGGTCAGTGTGGACTTGATGGGCCAAATGGCCTCCTTCTGCACTGTAGGGATTCTATGATTCTATATAAATTTAAGGATCGTGCAAAATTAAACTTGAATTTTGTTGCTGTAGTGTAGCAATGTAACTTTAGTACTTGTATCGGTGGCATTTTGTGTGCCGTGAATTGAATTTTGTACATGTGAGTATGTCAGTAGACCCAGGTTAACGTGAACTTTTATGATTATAGGAATCTGAAGAGAAGCTACGATATATCGCAGGCAGCATCCTGAGTGAGGGTGATGAGAAACCATCTGAAGAACTGGTCAAACTCTTTGAGAAATTCGGCTTCAAGATAATCTCCTTCCCAGAGGTCACACATGTTGTGATGACATCTTTCCCTTTCACAACCTTCCTCTCATTGCTGATCGCGATGTACAGAGTGTACCCAGTCTTGAATAATTACATCAAGGTAGGAACCATCTCACTGAGTCATTTAGTGGATGTTAAGCAATTCCTCATTTTCTTGGCATAACCCAGAATTGATGCGTGCATTTGGTAATGCCAACACCATGGTTTTAAGCCTTGGCTCTCCAAAATGGGCAATACAGATAGAAGCCATGGTACTGCTAATTTTAAGCCTTTTAACAAAACAGGCGCCAGGAAAACAGATATTTTGGAATATAACAGCATCGACTCATATATAGCTAGTCCTGTGAAAAGCACTGCGGAACATGATATACTCTGTTATTTTATGATTGTAATGCTTATTGGTATTACTGATGCTGATTATATTAATTGGATTAATAGTATACCAACTGAGTTCAGAACCACAAAAAGCTGCAATTCTATTTGTTGTCTTTGTGTATAATGGCTATTTATAATTTTGTACAATATAGCATTGATTGATGTTGGAGTGCTTCATGTGATTTCTATTTAAAGATGTTCCATAATTGTGGGGGGGGAGAAAAACCTGGTAATTTCAAACTTTGGTAATTGTCTTGTAGGGAATAATAGATGGATTGAACACTTTCTTGTATGTGTGGATTAGTGTGAGTGCGCTGAAGTTCAGTGGCTGTATATTTCTTCAGTTAAAATGCTCATTTACTTTGTGATGTAAAGAAGTCAAGGTGGGATTAGCAGCGCATTATCAGGTTTTGAGAAAGTCGGATGGACCAGTTGGGATTGCTGCTTAAAAGAATGGTATTTTGGAGAATCCTGTTATGACTGGGATGGGAGGAGTGCATAATTTCTGCAGCAGCATTAGCCTACAGGCCACACCAAAAGTGTAAATGTTTAATCACTCACCAGACTGGCCAGTTGTTTATTTTCGCTATTGTTTGACAGAGAATAAAATAGACTTTAACCAGGTTTCTGTGGATTTCACAGCCACCATCCCGCCCCAACCTCCAGTTGCTTATCACACGATGAGTAAACTGATCTCACAGAAGCTCCCATTTTTCACAATAGGGTTTTCAATCTCTATTCCAGAAGAACTTGCCTTGGGCTTTCCATAGAATTCCTACAGTGCAGAAAGTGGCCATTTGGCCCATGAAGTGTGCACTGACTTTGTCCTGTCCAGACAGCACCACCATAAACTTTGGACTGTGGGATGAAATCAGAAAACCAGGGAATCCAAGTAGACTTGGGGGAAAACATGCAAACTCCACATTGATAGTCACTCAAGGCCAGAATCAGACCTGAGTCTCTGGCACTGAGACAGGAGTGCTAACCACTGTGTTTCCTTCCAAATTATGCTTTCACTTGAACATTTTGAACAAAGATCCAATGCTAGGGTTTCAATCTCCCCTTTCAGCTTTCCTCTCTATGTGAATTCAGGCCTCTTCTTCCAATCATTCTATCCAGTACTCAGCTATACCATCAGAACTCCCAATCTATGGAGTCTGACCTGTCCTCTGTTCTTCTGGCTTCTCAAATCCATTTTGCTCTGAGTCTGCTCCCCGTAGAAGGGCTCTCTTTAATTCACAGCCCTTTCCTCTGCTCCTCACTTTAATTTCACTGAACAGGATCGTTTTCAGATTCCTGTTCTTGTTCTTTGATTGGAATTCCTCGCTGGGTATTTTTTTTGTACCACTCTTTGGTTTCTGGGACCTTCTGTGGTTTTGGAAAATCTGATTCCTACTGAACTATTTTCTGTTTTCCCTGTGCCTCTGTGGGCTTTGTGTTACAAGGCACAACAGCCCAATTTTTTCTACTTTAATTAATTTCCATAAACCAGGCAGCGTGGTAGCGCCGCGGTGGGGTGGCATGGAAACACAGTGGTTAGCACCGCTGCTTCACTGTGCTAGGGACCTGGGTTTGATTCCCAGCTTGATTCATTGGCTGCGCAGAGTTTGCATATACTCCCCATGACTGCATGGGTTTCCTCCGGGTGCACCGGTTTCCTCCCATATTCTGAAAGACATGCTGGCTAGGTGTTTTGATCTGAGCAGGCGCTGGACTGTGACAATTAGGGGAATTTCACAGTAACTTCATTGCAGTGTTAATGTAAGTCTTACTTGTGTCTAATAAATAAACTTTAACTTTAAACCACTACCCACTTTGATAACACAGCTCTCCACTTTAAGGGTCATAAAACCTTATTAAAATGCAGGTATACAAACCTCGAATGTGCCGGCATAATTCTGAAGTGAAGTCAAAACACATACTTCCCTTTTTTAACACAATACAAAATCTAAATTAAACTTAAAAGCTACAGTTTATTCCTAACACCCACAACGCCAATATAACTTGCATTAAATAGAGCAAGGTAGGAGACTGGCAGAGAAAGGACAATGTACTCCTCTAGCTTCAACTGTCCAGTCAAAAAAGGTACCTGGGAAACTACAATCCTGAATCAGTTTTCCTCTCGCATAACAAAGTTTTCCTCTTCTTATCACACAGTAATATTACGTCTGCTTGTTACCTGCAGCGTTTCAGTGCAGGTCGATTTTAGGCAAATGTTCCCTTGTTTGAACTGAGGAAAAATTTGGTTTCTTGTGAAATTACTTAAAATTCTGCTTACCTGCTAAGTGTCACCATTAGCCTCGGTCTAAGTCTCGTGAGACTTTAAATGGGAATTTATAAATCATGTGATGTAGCTGAGCCTGCCATTGACCATGAAAATGGTCATTGGTGGCAGGCCACATTCAGCTTTCTGTACTGGTCCTCCCGTGTGCTTGGCGAAGACCTCCTGAGATGGTCTCCAAGGTCTGGATGCATTTTATCCACTTACTTCTCTTAATTTTGCTTGTGAAGAATGTTGGACTTTAACTGGTGCTGTGTAACTTCTTACTGTGAAGAATGTCACAGAGGTTAATGTAATGTTAGAGGTTATAGGATGAAAAAGAGAGGAATATATGCAACAAAAACCTTGGGTGGTTGGGGGGGGGGGGGTGCGGTGGTGAACCATTTCCTCTTTTCCTGTTAGAAACCAATTTAATGCTGTACAAAATGCCTTTGTTTAAATCCGGTGGCAGTGGAAGTGATTGAAATATTTACTGGGGAAAGAAAGACCTCAGTTGGTTATGACAGATGGTTGGGAAAACCAGTTTCTGATCTCTAAAATGGGAGTATGCTGCAAGTTTGTCTAATTAACAGTTTTAGCTGGAGAGTATGTAGATAGATTGTCTGTTGTACCATATATAATGCCCGGAGTCTTCCCAACTGGCTTTCATTACTGTGACCCACTAACGGAAATGTGTTTAATTATCAGGATCTGTGGTCGCTTAGTGATCAAGCTCCAAAAATCACATTCCAGCGTCTGCTCTGACAAAAAGCTGCAGAATTTTGTTCAGCTTTTGAATACTAGGCTTGCAGCTGATGGGGGGGATGGTGGTCTTTGTGAGGATCCTGTGGAATTGTAAGTGTGAAGTGAGGCAGTATTGCTGTGAACGAGTGTTTGCAAGTCTTTTTTTTCACTTGTCTGCCAAACACGTGATGCAGTAAAATATAATTGATGGCAAAATTTGTCACTGTGTAACAAAAATGCTGCGTGTGTGAGAAAGCTAGGCGTGGCACTTGGCCACTTCGGTTCCCTTTTATCATTGACTTTGATATTGTGCTCCTGATCAAAAATCATATTCCTCCATGTCGGTTACCGCTCAGCTTTGTTTCTTATCAAGTGGGGTGAAATGGAGAATGATCAACTCAATAAAACCCTCTGTTCAAGGATTGAGCCTTTAAATACATTTCTTGGATTTGTATGTCAAATCTGGAAAATCAGCTTGTGATCTCTGAAATATTATAGCATAGAATGAGGTCATTCAGCCCATTGTGATCATGCTGGTTGTTTGAAAGAATAATCCAATTAGTTCAACACCCCTGCTCTTTCTTCCCCATGGCCCTGCAAACTTATACTTTTAAAGTGTATTTCCAGTTGTTAAAAGTTATTATTGAATCTGCTTCCTCACCTTTCAGGCAATACATTACAGATCACCATAGTTGAATTTAAAATAAAAAAATGCTCATAGATTTTTTTTGTCAATTATCTTCAAACTGTGTCCTCTGGTTACCTAACTTGCAGCCAGTGGAAATACTTCATAAAGAATCATAGAATCCTACAGTGCAGAAGGAGGCCATTTGGCCCATTGAGTCTGCACCGAACACAATCCCACCCAGGCCCTTTCCCCGTAACCCCATACATTTACCTCAGCTAATCCCCCTGACAGTAAGGGGCAATTTAGCACGGCCAATCCACCTAACCTGCACATCTTTGGAGTGTTGGAGGAAACCCACGCAGACACGAGAAGAGTGTGCAAACTCCACACAAACAGTAACCCAAGCTGGCAATCGAACCGGGTCCCTGGCACTGTGAGGCAGCAGTGCTAATCACTGTGCCACTATACCACCCTAGTTTCTCCTTATCTACATTATTTAAATCCTTTCCAAATTTCAATCTCCCTTCTCTGCTCTGAGGAGCACAATCCTAACATCTAATCTCCACATAACTACTTTAGCTCGTGCTATGTAGCTGATCTTTAAAAGCCTCCCAAAATCTTTCAAAACGGTGTTTGGCTTATATACCGAGTATAAAATGTGAATTGCTGCTGCTGGTGGTTGTTGATTTGAAATGTTATTTTCAACAGCACTAATAATTTGCACTAAATTAATATGGCATGGCTTACTGGATAAATTAATGGTACAGAGTTACCTTTAATCACAATCAAAGTGTTTTGAATGGTCAAATTAATTATCAGACAATGAACTGGTGGCTGTTTTGGTATCAAGATCTCTTGGTAATCTATGTCATCTTGGCCTTCTGTTACAACATTCGACTGTTAGGTTCCATAAAGTGGCTACATCAACTAGTCATCGGTGAAATCTTTGCTGGACTTGGGTTTGTCTGTATGGGTTTCCTCTGGGTGCTCTGGTTTCCTCCCACAGTCTGAAAGACAAGCTAGTTAGGTGCATTGGCCATACTAAATTCTCCCTCAGTGTATCTGAGCAGGCACTGGAGTGTGGCGACTAGGGGATTTTTAATAGTAACTTAATTGCAATGTTAATGTAAGCCTACTTGTGACACTAATAAATAAACTTAAAGCAGTATCTGCTCCCTTTCTGATGGTGTATTTGATTCTGTACATCTTCTTCAGGACAGATCCCCCCTCCTTGTATCCTTACACCAGTTTTCACTAATGCTGCAACTACCCTCATTGCAGCACAGTTACTTGACAAGTTAGCAAAGTTACAACTTTTAGCTTGAAAATAGCTTTGTAATTAATTCCTTTTGCTAGCGGATCCATTTCTGTTTGTCACTTGCCATGTCATGCGCATTCTGCACTGTGTATCTTAACTCCCATACGTCTGTGTTGCCTACTCGACCCTGTGCACTAATTTACAATATGGGGTAAGTAAAACAGATATTCTTGGGATGAAAATTGAGATGTGGGCATGCCGGCGTTGGACTGGCGTAAACACAGTAAAAATGTGAGAATATTATCAAATAAATCGGTTGGACTAAAACCTGGTGTTGTCAGACTTTTTACTATGAAAATTGAGGCCAGCCATTACTGGGGTTATTGAACATAAGAACATAAGAAATAGGAGCAGGAGTAGGCCATCTAGCCCTTCGAGCCTGCCCCGCCATTCAATAAGATCATGGTTGATCTGTCATGGCTCAGTTCCACATTCCCGCCCTCTCCCCATAACCCTTAATCCCCTTGCCGATCAAAAACCTATCTACCCGCGTCTTAAATATATTTAGCGAGGCAGCCTCCACCACTTCAACAGGCAGAGAATTCCAGAGATTCACCACCCTTTGAGTGAAGAAGTTCCTCCTCAACTCCATTCTAAACTGCGCCCCTCCCCTCCCTTGAGGCTGTGCCCTCTAGTCCTACTGCCCTTTCTGAGCGGGAAGAGCCTCTCCACCTCTATCCTATCCATCCCATTCATCATCTTATATGTCTCAGTGAGATCTCCCCTCATTCTTTTAAACTCTAACGAGTACAAGCCTAATCTATTCAGCCTCTCCTCATAGCTCAACCTCCTCAACTCCGGCATCAGCCTAGTAAACCTCCTCTGCACTCCATCCAAGGCTAAAATATCCTTGCGTAAGTACAGCGCCCAAAACTGCACACAGTACTCCAGCTGCGGCCTCACCAGTGCCCTGTACAGTTGCAGCAAGACCTCCCTACTTTTATATTCAATCCCCCTCGCTATGAAGGCCAGCATCCCATTTGCCTTCCTGACCACCTGCTGCACCTGCAGACTGGGTTTTTGCGACTCATGCACAAGGGCCCCGAGGTCCCTCTGCACCGTTGCCTGCTGCAGTTTTTCGCCATGTAAGTAATAATCCTTCCTACCATTATTCCTACCAAAGTAGACAACTTCACACTTGCCAACATTAAATTCCATTTGCCAGTTCCTGGCCCATTCGCCCAGCCTATCTAGATCCTTCTGCAGACTTTCCACACCCTCCGCACAGTTTGCCATTCCACCAATCTTGGTGTCATCAGCAAATTTCGACACCATACACTCGGTTCCCTACACTCGGTTCATCTACAAAATTGCATTTTGTAGATGAAAAGGGAGGTCAATTATAGACAGAGTATAGGCCACAACAAGATTTTTGACACCAAAGTAATGGTCCTTATAATTTAGGGTCGTTTATATGCAGCGATATGGGGTAAAGTTTTCCATTCTTGGTAACCCCTTCTGTTCTATCTCCATGTTTGGATGAACAATCCACATAAAATTGAGTGTCGGTAGAGATTTATTGCAAGCAACTGAAATGCAATCAGTATTGAGTTCACTCTGATGCATCATTACTTTTTAATTGTAGAGTTACTTTTATCTTAAAAGGCAATTGTACAGTGCTATTGTCACTGGACTAGTAATCCAGAGACCCAGGGTAATGCTCAGGGGACTCAGTTTCAAGTCCCACCACAAAAGATGGTGAAATTTGAATTCAATAAAAATCTGGAATTAAAAATCCAGTGATGACTGGAAACCATTATTGCTTGTCGTAAAAACCCATCTGGTTCACACAGTGTTCTTTAGGGAAGGAAATCTGTCATCTTTAGCTGGTCTGGCCTTCATATAACTCCAGATCCACAGTAATGTGGTTGACTCTTAAATGCCCGTCAAGGGCAAATGTGGATGGGTAATAAATGCTGACACAGCCGGAAACTCTTTTAAAAAAGAGTAGGTAATTGTGAAATTGGCAAGTGAAATGCATCCAGTGAATTCAGCTTACCTAAGTAAGATGAGTAATGTCATTGATTCCACTCCCTTGGATGGATCTGTAAGCAAGGGTGCCAGAATAATTTGCTGGAATTATATTGCATCCTAATGATGACACTTCAGTATTTTCTATTGGCATGCATCGTGCCCCAAAGTATGTCTGGCTTTGGTGAGAGATATCCTCAGTTGTAGCCAAGGCCACAATGTTGGAGTCTCAGTCCAAATCTAAACACAGAGACGTTTTAGTTGTGAACTCTGTGGTTAACTCTCTGCCCTACATATAGGGATTCAATAGAAGCCGCAATCTCAAAGCATGGTTCTATCATGTGTTAATAATATCCATGTTTAAATGTGCTCAGAAATTTGGGTAAGCACCAGCTGGCGAATCGATGTATTTGATTCTAGATGACTCCACACACAATAAATGAAACTGCTCTGAAAATAATCATAAAACAGATTTTGCTTGACTAATCAAACAGCACTGTCTTGACTGGTTGATTGTTCAAAGCTCAACTGGTATGGATGCCTCGTGTGCAACTTGAGTCTTGTCTTGCCTTGCCTTGCCAGAGCACTAGCGACTAAACTGTCACCAATATGGAAGAGGCTCAGGCAAACGCAGAATAAGATCACGAGGTCACATGGATGGATCTTACTATTGATGAGGAATCAATGAGATCCCTGAAGCAGAATGTTGGAAATAGCTCATAGCAGTGATGATTTCCAATGGATAGGTTTCTAGAGAGTGACTTGAAACAGCGAAGTTTATACATCCTAATGTATACTGTTCCTGCTTCTCACAGCACCTCATGTTGCACTAGAGACTGCAGGTTAATCAATGTTAAAGAACAACACAGCACAGGAAACAGGCCCTTCGGCCCAACAAGCTCATGCCGCCATTTAAAGAGCGCTGCTTTTCTATTTTTAAATAATGAAAATGCATGCTGAGGGAAAACTGAATATACAGATTCATAACAGGATCACAAATGAGTCACAGAGTCTAACCTTATTAATTCTTCAAATTCCTTTGCAGGGATTTCTAGTGTTCTCTTTGATGATTTCCCTGAGCCTACACCCAGCAAAGTACAGTTTGTCCAGAAAACCGTAGCCTTGCATTTTACTAATAAACTCTACAACTGCATCAAAACCATTGCTTGGCTTCACTGGTTTCCTATAGCCATTAGTAACTGTGGTAATTATAAAGGAGTCTCCCGGCTCTCTGGCACAGGAAGATCATTGCAAAGATCCTCCTCAGTTGCCTGTTCCTAAGGCTGAAGAATTCCTTCCAGAGTCATGGTGTGGGTTTCAGCCATTGCGAGGCACCACAGACATCATTGTCTCTGCACAGCAAGGAACAGGAAGCACCACGGTGTTCTTTGACCTTATAAAAGCTTTTGACTCTGGTAATTGTGAAAGCTTATGGGGTCTGCTCCTCAAATCGGGCTGTGTCACCATCCTATACCTTCTCCACAATGACATACAGATCATGAACTTCACCATAAATCACCAAGGACCCTAAGTCGGTGAAGACTGGGGTCAAACAAGGCTGCATCTCTCCTCCATTTTCTTCACTGCAATACTGCATCCCACCCCCAGCAAGTGACCCATTGATGTGGAGGTTATCTGCAGAGCAAGGATAAGGGCAGCAGATGCTTGGGAACACCATCACCTGCAAGTTCCCCTCCAAGCTACACTCTTTCCTGACCATTGTCCTATATTATTCAGTGTCGCTGGGTCAAAATCCTGGAACTCCCTTCCTAACAGCATTCAGGAAGGCAGCTTGCCACCACCTTGTCAAGGGGAATTAGTGAGGGGCGTAAATGCTGACCTAGCCAGCGATACCCACAACCCATGAAATAATTTTTTAAAACGCAAAGTGTTCACCCAATGCTGCCTTCAGTCCAAAACCAAATTACTCCAACCTTCATCAGAGAGCCTGAGGAGAGGCCTATGTATACATTCACTCAGAAACTAAGCTCCAGGTCATTGTTGACTCCTCCTCCAAATATGTACCTTTATGTAAAACTGAAAAACTAAACTCCTTTCCCAATCTGTTCCCAGAACCAAACACCTCCCCCATCAACATGATCTTGGAAAATGTAGGTCATTTTCTGTACCCCTTGACAAAGGCAGACATAGAGAACAAAATTCCTCATTGTCTCCAACGTGCCAGCTCAGCCTTTGACCCGTTGAGGAAAAGAATATTTGATGACTAGGTTCTGAAACTTGAGACTAAGGTCATGGTTTACTGGACAGCAGTTTCCCCGTGCGCCTTAGACTTGGACCTAAAGCAGTCACCTTAAAGCACTGGAGAAGCACCTTCAGTGGCAACCTTGCAAGATCCTCAAAATTTGGTGGCAAGAAAGATAGTCCAACAGCAGTGCATCCTCCCAAGCCAACATGCCCTGCATCGAGGCACTAGTCTTTCCAAAGCTCTGCTCCGTGCAATATGTGGTCTCTGTTCCTGAAACCAGACCCCTGAGTGGCAGCAAGTCTCAAGACACTGCCTAAGTAGAAAATAGCCAAAGGATAGGCTGTAACTTTATCCTTCTCCTACCTTGTCCCTGTGACTATCTCCATTCATAAGGCCATGCACACAAATACTGTTCCTTCATTGCTCTTTGAAGTCTTGCCAAAACTCACCGTTGCAACTTAGTTTCACAACTCCATCTGAGTTTGTTGAATTTGACTGACTGGACCGGATTTCCCACAGACACACTGGGTATGAGATGTTTTATTTAGACAGATTAATAGAAGCACAGAATCCCTACAGAGCAGAAGAAGGCCAATCAGCCCATTGGGTCTGCACTGACTCTCTGACAGAACATCCCATCCAGACCCAATCCCCATAACTCCATGTATTTACCCCACAATCCTCCTTACCTGCATATCTTTGGTCTGTGGGAGGAAACTGGAGCATCTCGAGGAAACCCATGCAGACATGAGGAGCACGTACAAACTTCATACATTCACCCAAAGCTGCAATTGAACTTATTTGCGTCCCTGAAGCTGTGAGACAGCATTGCTAACCACTGTGTCACCATGTTGCCCTAAGTAATAAATTACTTATTATTTATAATCTGTGGGGGGAAGAATATTCAAAGCATAATTTATTATTAGTATTTTTCAACCCATTGTCTGGATACCTTTTCACTTAAAACAAAAAGCTTTTGGATACATTTGGCTTTAAAAAGCAACATTTAAAATGGATTGCTTTTCCCAAATCCTGTCTGTGGTGAAGAAAAAACCCAAAATCACAAAGCATGACAGTTAATGTTAATTTCCAATTAGCAACATAACACACAACCTCCAGCAAGGATTGCTGAGTTTGAATGTCAGGCTCAATTAGTTCTGGTGCTTAAATTGCCCCTTTCTGACGCTCTCCTGCAAGAGTAAACTTCAGTGAACTCAGCCCAGTTGCTCGGGAGAAATTGCGAGAATTCTTGTGTTGTTTCATTTTTGAAGAGAAGAAACAAACCAGAGAAAAATGAATCCTAATTTTTTTACCAGCCCAGTAATTGTTTCCAAAATCTCTTCATTGCAAGGTGACAAACTGGTAGGACTGTGCAGGTATCAAATTAATTTGGTATATTTTTTTAAACCATTATGTTGCAAATAGATGAAGTGTGGCAGTAAATGTAAGATTGACTGCAACATGAGTGCAAGTTTCTGTAGTGTATTTACTCACATTCACAAAGCTGTTGCAAAGCAAGAATTAAGTGAGCATTCTCAGTGGTGAAATAATAGCACAGTTTAAAAAGTAATCCGTAGACCATTTCATGACCACTTCAGTTGATATGTCACATCCATTGCGACCAAGAAAAGCAGACTATTCACTCCAATGATTTGATCGACACACTGTGAAAGCTATTGGCGAGTTTTTTCATTCCCTTTGAAACAGAGTATGAACCTGGCTTAGCTCAATCCTGTTCTCATTCAAGGAATAAGGAATGGATCTCTGTCTGTTAATGTTTCCCTTCACACATTGAGAAAAAGTGAGATTAAAAACAAGAAGTGCTGGAAAAACTCAAATGGTTTGACAGCATCTGTGGGGAATAAAACAGAATTAATGGCCCAATTTCACGGCCACATTGTGCAAATCTCATTAGAGTGGAGTGGGACTGGAATATTGCAGGTGAGGGTTTAGTGCATTCAGCGGTGGGGCAAACCCCATTGTGATCCAGCGACTGCTCCTGGACATAATCTGGTTCCTGTCCTTACGGGCTAAAAGCAGAGTCCATTTGAGGCTGGATCTCCAGTCCTTGGGCACAGTGAGAACCAGCGAGATTCACAACACTACTTGTTTCCACAAATGGAAACCTGACATGCATTAAAGCCCCTGGGTGATTGAGGGCATGGCTGGACAATACCAGCCTGGGGGGGTCATGTGAGGGGAGGGAGTCATGGCGAATGGGAGTGGTGGCAGGAGGGAGTAGGTTGGAGTCATGTAGGGACCCCTTGGGAGGATGCCGTTGATCTTTGTTGGGGAGGGGTTGGGGTAACATCTTTTCAGTGTGGGGGGGATCCTGATGTCCATGGGAGGAGGAGGGGGTAGCCTTCAATTTCAATTTGAGATTGGGCGCTCTTTAAAAACAGCACCCAATCTGTGAGAAGCTAGGCTTGCCGGTGTGTTTAGGTCTGCCCCTCAGAATTAGTGCAAAACTCAACTCCTAGTGTGGGAAAATTGCGATGGGATTCACACCGACATTCACACTGGTTTTCTCACCCAAAATGTCATTTTGTTATTTTTTGGGAAAATTCAACCCAATGGTTCAGGTCCATTGACTGGAACTAGGGAGATATCAAAACTTTGACAGGCTGACTGGAATAGAATCCCTACAGTGAAGAAGGATGCTCATCGAGTCAGCACTAACTCTAAAAGAGCATCTTTCCCAGGGTAACTCCTGCTTTAAAAGCATTTAGTTTACCGCAACAAACAGAGAGCTTTCACTTTACAATGGGGTAGAACAGGGAGATTTGACCAAGGCTTTAACAATAATGAAGGATCTAGACCAGGCTTATCCAATATAGCCCAGCTCACTGAGGGTTTACATCCTTCCCACCAGCCAAAGTTCAGAGTGTGGAAGGGACTGCTCCTCCAGTCACTGGCCCGATTCCTCTTGCCTTTATTGTTGATAGACCTCGTGAGCCAATTGGCAGCAGTGTGGGAGAGAAATAGTCCGTGATTGGAGCAGCAGTGGGAAGGTGATGACAGCTCAATGGACCAGCTGGTCTTTTCCCAAGTGTCATTTCTGTATGTCTTTAATTCAGATCCCGGTTTAAGCACATTCACGGAAATGAGAGAAAATGATGTTGACTGATGATGTGACTCTATCATCCACTCCTTGTCTTTACTTCGCTGCACAACATTAAACTTCAGTGCCAGTTTCCTCTCCTGCTTACTTCATTTATGTCTGATTTCACAAACTGTGATTTCACAAACATAGAGATTCAGTTAAAGCTTCTCGGTAATTGGGAGTGGCACTTTGGCAGCCTAACGTTAGTCCGAACTCCAATCCTAAATCTGGCTGAACACAGACTTTAGAATGTTCCAACAAGAAGCATTGTGGACTTCCACTTCGTCCCTATTTGGTCATGGTCAGAAGGATGGATCTTGTCTCATGCACTTGATTAACAGGAGGTCTTGTGGAGCAGTGGGTAGTGTTCCTTCCTTTAAGTCAGAAACTCCAGACTCGAGTCCCACTCCAGGACTTGATGGCCAAGGAAGGTGCATTCACAAACTGGACAAACAGGTTGAGTGTTACCCTGTTTCAACAGGCCAGTGGCTGGTGGTAAGAGCAGGAGAGATTTCTGGCCAGCCATGCTTGATACGGTTTGACATTGGCATCTGCCGACAGCCTGGTGACCTATTCCAGGAATAACTAGCGATGGAAATAGACAAAAGTCTGCCTTAGTGTACCATTGGGTGTGAGAAGAGAATCAGAAGTTGGCTAAGCTTGTTCTGCAACAAGGAAATCTGTAAAGCACTGATTGTAGGTGAATTGCTGCACTTCAGCCTAGAATTACAATTTAACTTTTCACTGTAGTGCCTGAGTGTTCAGATCCAGTTGGCCAAAGCAAGCCAGCTGTGTGCTAAACCTAGTCTGGCACTGTGACAGTGCTGCCTTAGCATTTACAATTCGCAGATGGCATGGTGGCACAGTGGCTAACACTGCTGCTTCACAGTGCCAGCGATCCTGGTTTGATTCCCAGCTTGGATCACTATCTGTGCCGAGTCTGCAGATTCTTCCTGTCTGTGTGGGTTTCCTCCGGATGCTCCAGTTTCCTTCTACAGTACGAAGGATGTGCAGGTTAGGTGCATTGGTCATGATAAATTCTCCCTTGGTGTACCCGAGCAGGTGCCCGAGTGTGGCAACTAGGGAATTTTCACAGTAACTGCATTGAAGCATTAATGTAGATCTACTTGTGATACTAATTAAAAAAAAGAAGTCTTTATAGTTTTTTTTGTTGACTGAAGAGTTGAGAATGGTGATATAGTGATGCAATAAGTTGCAATACACCTTGTGGAATTCTGTTGGTTCAAGACCAAAAATTCCCTGAAGAAGGGAAGAAAATGAATATCTGAGATGTTTATGAACCAACCTGATCCTTCCAGCAGCCTAAATACAAAGCAGTAGCAAGCCGTGAAATCAGAGTGGACAAGTGCAATAATATTTCAACAAAATATATCAAAAAATTAGGGTGAAGGAGAAGGAAATGAGGCAAAAGGTATGTCCTACTTTTTAGCAGGCCACTGTTTCTCTAAACTTCAGTACGATCCTGTGAACACAAAACAGTTGAGCGATGCAGTTACCTGAAGCATGGAGTATTATTCAGGATGCATGGCTGGGATTCCTGCGACAATGTTTCTTGGGTGCTTTTATTAGGAAGGTCTTGACTGTCTCCATATGGCAAGTAAACAGCTAAGCTGAGATGAGTTGTTATTGAAGTGTCTAACCCATATGGCAGTGAGTAAGCACCAGCAGGGTGAATGGCTTTCTTCCCATGTTCAGCAGGGATACAGTGCCTGTAATTAACACTAATAAGGAAATTGAGTGGTGGAGTGAAAGTGTTTTTTCAAAGGGATATTGTTCATTATTTCTGGCTTGCAATTCAGTAAGTTCATTTTCTTATCAGAACAGCTTTTAAAACTAATCACCCAAAAGGTTAGGAAGAAATCCAAAACCAATAGGAAAATAACACCCTTGCAAGATAGTTCTTCATGATATAAATACAAAATGATGTAATGGAAAGCACCAGTGAATTGAGTTGTTATAGGGGTATCCCAGCAGATAGTGAAGTGTTCTTCTTTCAAGACTTTGATGCTAGAATCAGGAAGGACATGAGTCCCTGGAAGAGGTGATAGGTAGGGAAGGAGTAGGGAAACCAAACTCCAGTGGAACCCTTGGACTGACAAAATGTCAAGAACATGACCTTGTCATAATGAATACCCTCTTCTATCAGCGAGACAAGCACAAGACCTCACAGCAACACCCACAGTCCAAACACTGGCCATTGCTTGACTATGTTATCATCTGAGACCAAAGCTGCAGAGATATCTACATCATCTGTGCCATGATGGGCACCATCCATTGTTGAACTGCGTACTGCTTTATCTACTATCTCTCAGCCTGGACACTCTCTCTCTCTCTCTCTCTCTCTCTCTCCCCCCCCCAGAGGTGGAGGCAATAGAAACGACGCCACAAGAAAATCAATATCAAAAGTCACAAAGATCCCACCAGTGTCGCCCTTCTCAGTCAGTGTTTCACTGCCGAGCTCTCAATCTGCAACCAGCAGCAGCTGAGTGCAATCGTATTGATGACTGAACCAAGAGTCTGCAAACAGATTTTGGTCTCTTTGCCAGGAAACAATTAACTGGTTTGATGAAAAGGATAAAAATACAGACCTATTGAAGCATAAGCACAAAATGCTATAGACTGGAAAGTTCACCATGGCTTGAGAGAAAAGAAGCCCTCATTTTCTCGGTCCCCACCAACCAGGACTCTGTCTCCAGGGCCTTCACTCCCCTGGCCCCCAACCCTCTGACCCAGAGAGCTGTAATCTTCTCCAGGCCCCAAGCACTCCCCCACCCCCTCTTCTACAATCACTCCACACTCCTAAAAATCAATGTGCGTTGCTTAAAAATTACTAACATTGCTCTTAAATTAACTTGCAGATCTAGAGATCCACTGAACTCCAAAGGAAGACCCTGACCTGCCACTGACCCAGACAACCCTATAACATGGACCTGGCCATCGGCTCACCCCAGAGACCCCATTCACTTACCAGCCTTCCAGCCACCCACGTGAGTGGGTGGTCTGGACATCCTCCAATCTCTCAAATCAAACTACAGCCCAACAGCGACCTGGAATGCCCAACTGCGCAGACCCAACTGCTGATAGTAACCGCTAACAAGGGTGGAGGTAATAAATCCTCCACCCACACACCGACCAAAGAGAAGAACCTCACTGGATGCACCCACACCCTTGATACTGTAGACTATTCACATGGACTGCCAGGCCAAACAAAAGTAGCCACTACAGGAAGCATGGAAAACACTCAGACTTTCAGGTGAGACTGAAACAACATGGTCCCAAGGCTTCCCAGCTTACACCTGGCAAATGTCCAATCTCTGGCAAACAAACTGGACGAACTTAAAATCAGAGTCACTTTTCAAAGGAATCTGAGAGACTTCTGTGTGCTCTGTTTCATGGAGACATGGCTCACTCCTCCTTCACCGGACTGTGCCCAACAACCAGAGGATTTCTCAGTCCACCAAATGGACTGTATAGCGGCTTCGGGCATGGCCAGGAAATGTGGGGTCTGTCCTCTGATCAACAACTGTTGGGTGCTCAGTTTCTGCTCCCCATGATAGAGTATCTGACGCTGAAATGCCACCCCTGCTACCTTCTGTGGGAGTTCAGCTCTGTTATCCTGACAGCAGTTTGCATCCCAACCTATGTTGATGTGAGAGCCATGCTGGACGAAATATATTCCGCCACAAATAGCCTTGAGATGAAACATCCTGAGGCCTTGTTCATCGTGGCCAGGGACTTCAACCAGGTTAATCTGAAGAGTTTCCTATCCAGATGCCACCAATATGTATCCTGTCACACCAGAGGCCCAAACATCCTCGACCACTGTTACACAAACATCAAACATGCCTACTGCTCTATCGCCTGTTCACACTTTGGCAAATCAGACCACAAGGCTGTGCTCCAGCTCCGAAATTACAAGCAAAACCTGAAGCAGGATAATCCGATAAAATCATATAATGTTGGTTCTGAGGAATTGGATGATGTCCCGTGGGACTACTTCAAGGCAATGGATTGGTCAAGATTTAAGAACTCAGCAACTACTTGAATGAGCGTGCCACTGACTTCATTAATAAATGCATAGGAGACTGCGTGTCAAAATTGGTTGTCAAATAGGAGGCAGAGAGTGGGGGTCAATGGAAGCTATTCGGATTGGCGGTTGGTGACTAGTGGGGTGCCCCAGGGGTCGGTGCTGGGGCCTCAGCTATTTACCATTTATATAGATGATCTGGAGGAGGGAACCGAGTGCAGGGTGTCGAAATTTGCTGATGACACCAAGATTGGGGGAAAGGCAAATTGTGCGGAGGGTGTGGAGAGTCTGCAGAAGGATCTAGATAGGCTGGGCGAATGGGCCAGGAAATGGCAAATGGAATTTAATGTTGGCAAGTGTGAGGTGGTCCACTTTGGTAGGAAGAATGGTAGGAAGGACTATTACTTACGGGGCGAAAAACTGCAGCAGGCGACGGTGCAGAGGGACCTGGGGGTCCTTGTGCATGAGTCGCAAAAACCCAGCTTGCAGGTGCAGCAGGTGGTCAGGAAGGCGAATGGGATGCTGGCCTTCATTGCGAAGGGGATTGAATATAAAAGTAGGGAGGTCTTGCTGCAGCTGTATAGGGCATTGGTGAGGCCGCAGCTGGAGTACTGTGTGCAGTTTTGGGCGCCGCACCTGCGCAAGGATATTTTGGCCCTGGAGGGAATGCAGAGGAGGTTTACTCGGCTGATACCGGAGTTGAGGGGATTGAGCTATGAGGAGAGGCTGAATAAACTAGGCTTGTACTCGTTAGAGTTTAGAAGAATGAGGGGAGATCTCATTGAGACGTATAAGATGATGAATGGGATGGATAGGATAGAGGTGGAGAGACTCTTCCCGCTCAAAAAAGACAGTAGGACTAGGGGGCACAGCCTCAAGATAAAGGGGGGGGTGGTTTAGAACAGAGTTGAGGAGGAACTTCTTCACTCAAAGGGTGGTGAATCTCTGGAATTCTCTGCCCGTTGAAGTGGTGGAGGCTGCCTCGCTAAATGTTTTTAAGAAACGGGTTGATGGGTTTTTGATAAGAGAGGGGATTAAGGGTTATGGGGAGAGGGCGGGATGGTGGAGCTGAGTCACGACAGATCAGCCATGATCTTATTGAATGGCGGGGCAGGCTCGAAGGGCCAGATGGCCTACTCCTGCTCCTATTTCTTATGTTCTTATGTAAAAAAGCAAATCCATGTGTTTCCCAACCAGAAACCATGGATGAACAGGGATATCCAACAGGGATATCCACTGCTTGCTGAAGTCCAGGTCTGAGGTGTCCACGTCAGGTGACCCTGCCCTATACAAGAAATCCAGATACAATCTACGGAGAACCATCAAAGATGCCAAGAGACAATATAGGACCAAGCTAGAGTCCCAAGCTAGCCACATCGACTCCCACCAATTATGCCTGCAAGACATTAACAGGATACAAGATCAAGGTTGTAAAATTGCTGGCAACAACACACCCCCTCCCTGATGAACTCAATGTATTCTATGTTGGTTTTGAGCAAGAGGCCAGTGAGAGCACGTCCTCCACCCGGAAGTCTCGGCCAAACCTGTATCAGAGGTCACCATTCACAGATGTCAGATCAGCCTTCTTGAAAGTCAATCCATGGAAGCAACTGGCTGGATGGGATACCAGGACGAGCACTCAGATCCTGTGTGGACCAGCTGGCGGGGGTATTCACAGACATCTTTAACCTCTCTTTACACCAATATAAAGTCTCTATCTGCTTCGAGAAGACCACCATCATCTTGGTACCAAAGGAAAGCCAGACAGAATGCCTTAATGACTATCGTCGGGTGGCACTGACATCCATCATTATGAAGTGCTTCGAAAGGTTAGACATGGCACAACTCAGTTCCGGCCTCTCGGATTGCCTGGAATCAGTGCAGTTCGCCTACTGCCACAAAGGGTCCACAGCAGATGCCATCTCCATGGCCCTGCACTCAATCCTGGAACACCCGGATAACAAAGACACCTATTCATTGATGACAGCTCAGCTTTCAACAGCATTATTCCTACGAAACTCATTTCCAAACTCTGTGGCTTGGGGCTCAGATCCTCCCACTGCGATTGGATCCTGAACTTCCTAATCAGTAAGGAAAGGCGACAACACATCCTCCACGATCATCCTCAACATCGATGCCCCCCTTTGCTGTGTCCTCAGCACCTTTATTATACTCCTTATACACCTATGACTAAGTGGCCAAATTCCTCTCCAACTTGATTTTCAAGTTTGCTGATGACATCCCTGTAAGGGTTGAATCTCAAAAAATGATGAGACAGAATACAGGAAAGAGATAGAGAATCTGGTCAAATGATGTGACGATAATAATCTCTCCCTCAATGTCAGTAATATGAAGGTGATATCACCGACTTCAGGAAGCATAGTGGAGAACGTGCCCTGTTTACATCAATGGGGTAAACACAGTAAAAAGTCTGACAACACCAGGTTTTAGTCCAACCGATTTATTTGATAATATTCTCACAAGCAAGCAAGCTTTCGGGGTTAGCCCCTTCGTCAGGTGAATGGAGAGTTCTGGCCTCAGACAGAGCATATAAAGCACAGACAGTTTAGAGATTGCTGATTAGAATGCGAATCCTTACACCTAACCTGCTTTTCAAGTCTTAAAGTGGCTGATAATGTGAGTGGAAGGAGCACTGATCACAGTTTAAAGAGATGTGAAATGGTCCAGAGCTTCAAATTACCAGGTGTCCAAATCACCAATAACCTGTCCTGGACCCTCCAACGATGCCATAGTTGAGGAAGTCTACCAAAGCCTCTACTTTCTCAAGAGGCTAAGGAAGTTTGGCATTTCCACTATGACTCTCACCAACTTCTATAGATGTACCATAGAAAGCATTCTTTCTGGCTATATCACAGCTTGGTATGGCACCTACTCTGCCTAAGACCACAAAAAAGTATATAGGGTCATGAACAAAGCCCAGTCCATCACTCAAACCAGCTTTCTATCCATTGACTCCGTCTACATTTCCTGCTGCTTCAGAAAAGCAGTCAGTGTAATCAAGGACCCCATGCGCCCTGGATGTACTCTCTTCCACCCTCTTCCATCAGGAAAAAGACTCAAAAGTCCGAGATCATGTAGCAACCAACTCAAGAACAGTTTTTTCCCGGCTACCATCAAACTTTTAAATGGACCTACCTTATTTAAGTTGATCTTTCTCAACACCCTAGCTATGACTGTAACAGTATATTCTGCACTCTCTACTTGCCTTCTCCCCTATGAACGCTTTGCTTTGGCTGTATAACGCACAAGAAACAATACATTTCACTGTATGCCAATACATATGACAATAATAAATCAATCCCACAGTTGCCTGAAGTTAGTTGTACAGCATAAAAACCTGAACAAAAAAAAAATGATGGCTACAAAGATCTCTGGAGATGTATGATTTCTTCAGCACAACCAAGATGATCGGTGGATGATTTTAAGGGCCACCCTCCTGAGAGCCGGAGCATGCAGATGAGCTCATCAAGGGCAGAGAGACTGCGTTCACTGAAGAAAACATTTGTCTTTGATTTTAAAGTTCTCAAGTCCTTTCCTCTATACTACACCCAGCTTAGTGTTAGAGTTACCTGCTCTGGAGAGAAGATCAAAATGCTATTGGACAACCCAAAAAATAACAAGGCAGGATATGTCGGTTATATTCCTGACACTAGATTTTTGAAGTAACTGCACTAATCAGAACTTAATCACGGAAGGAGACTCCCTGGAGATCAGCAGAAATACTTCAGAGATGTCCTCAAAGCATCCCTGAAGAGGTCAGATATCTCAGCCAAGTCATGGCAGTCCCTCACTTGTGACTAAACAAAATGGAGAAGGTTTATTTGGGAAATCACCAAATATATAGAGGGACTTTGGGAATGTGCAGAGATGAAGTTGATGTGTTGGAAAGAGCACACAAACCACCAAGCACCTCTAAGACCACCCCACCTGCCCTACACATGGCAGTATCTGGTCTACCTGCCTGCTGTCTCACAATCCATCAAATCAGTGAGGGACAGCCCAGTAAGATGATTTATAGAATATTGGAATTCATGTGCAGTTCTAAATTAAACAAAATTAGCAGTGAATTTTAAATTTATATCATCAATTCATAAGCCCAGAATATTTAAATAAAGTATTCCAGATTAAATCTAATTCCTGAGTTGCAAATGATGGATTGAACCGTGTGACCTTTTGATGAGTTTATTAAATTGCAGTCATCCTGTTTCCCCATTGTGGAATAATGTAGGGAAGAAACACATTAATCCAGCTCTGGTGCTTTCACGGCCCAGCCCAGCTCTGGCACTACATGGGTTTTTATCGGCTATGATGGAGCCTCACTTTTCTCAGTATAAGACTGGACAGGACATCCGAGAAAGGCTGTGAATTGTGTTGTTGTGAGATTTTCTAAGTCTCTGATGAAAATATATTGAAAAGCTCAGAGAGAGGAAACGTTGACTTCTATTTTGCAGATCTGTCTTTTGGCATCTGGGTTAACTTCAGAGGATGTGATTGACAGATGAGAAGGAGGTGTAATTAGTAAGGGTGCTTGAGTGCCAGCCCTGATTCTGATTAAAGATTAATCTTCATGACTCTACTGTGAATCACAGGGGCATTTAAAGACTGTGTACTTTCAATTTTATTCAGAACTTTTGTTTATTACAAAAAATATCAGAGGTGGGATAAAAAGCTACTTAACCTGTTGGAGGTGGCAAATCACATGGTGGCAACTCTGGGAATCCATCCTAATCAAGAATTGAAATTCATTTGAAATTTAAAATGACTGGATAGTATCTTTGTGTGTGTTTGTGTGTGTGTCTATATCTCGTTCTCTCTATCTCTGTCTTTGTGTGTGTGTCTTTGTCTCTCTGTGTCTCGCCCTGTCTCTCTTCCTCACTCTCTCTCTCTTTTTCTCTCTTTCTGTCTTCTCTCTGTTTTCTGTGTGTATGTATCTCTCTCTGAATCTACCCCCCTCCTCTTCCTGTCCCTTCCTTCTTCCCTGGGAGAGGAAGCTTTGGCAACTTGAGTGCAAAGACTGAATTGAACACCAAATTTCTAAAAAAAAGAATGGAAGGAGGATTAGTCTCATTGCAATTATGGAAAGATCTCAGCCAATAAGAATCTATCAGAAGTGTTTTTTTCCCAATCTTGTTACGCATGGAGCAAAAACATCCGGTGACATTTTGAAAGTGGAGAGCAGCTGGTAGAGTGCCGTGTTTCCTGTAATCTGCAGGTGTTGTGTTTTTCTCACCCCATCCTGCTTTTTTCCATCTGCATATGTCGAATGGTAACACTCCATGTTCTTCACCCAGGAGCGGGGGAAGGTGCCACGTTGCTTACAGACATTCAATTCATTCTGGAGGGCCAAGTATCCACATTAAGCTGCCAGCAGGAAATAAATTACATTGAGTGCTGGATTGTGAAACAGATTTGCTAATTAGTCCTGGAGGTCAGGGCTCCACCCTGTAGGAACCTCCCTGCAGAGTTCACCTTGGTGAGAAAATTAACATGAAACACAATCTTGGCTGAGCCACTCCTTTCAAATGTGAAAATATAGGATCCTTTTCTTAAAAATATCCTCCCTCGTCATTGACAGCATGAGAATTGTTTGTGACACTTATCTGAAAAGTAATATTAGCTGAGAGGACCGTTTCAGAGTATTGGGATCCAAATCCAAATTGAGCAGGATGCTGTTTCCATCTGATTATTGATACAGCTCATGGGTTTAAAGAGACTACTGGTACCGTGCACTGCAATGTTTTTTCAACTTGGGGAATTTTGATTCTGATTTAGTCCGGTCCGAGGGAAAGCTTTTTAATATAAAACATAAGAAATAGGGGCAAGAATATGACAACCAATCCATCAAGTTGTTTCATCATAATTGACCTTCAACACACACACACTATCCCCAGATCCCTTAATTCTTGAATATATTTAACAACTGACCATCCACTGCTCTCCGTAATAGGGAATTTTGAATGAAAAAATTTCTCCTCAGTTCTAAATAGTCAACCCCTTATTCTAAGACTGTTACCCTTAATTGTAGATTCGCCATTCAAGGAGAAACGTTCAGTTGTCATGGATCCGCCTAGTGACAGCAGTAGCAAGCATTCAAGAAAGTTAACGAGATGTGACTTTTCGCAGTAATGAGATTAGCAGACAGAATCAGGCGTGAATAGCTATCATTAGAAAACAGCTTACCTAGATGACCAAGAGATCCATGGACATATACAGATGCTAATTTTGAGAGTCATGAAATGCAAGAGATCTAGACAGCCCAGATACACAAAAGAGACAAACCCCAGAGGAACCAGGGTATGCAGAAACAGACAGACTAGTTAACATCTTACAGACGAAAGGTTAGTTTAACATCTAACAGCCAAGAAGGCATTGTAAGACCCAAGTACTCTTAGAGCCAGGGTACATAAGAACATAAGAAACAGGAGCAGGAGTAGGCCATCTAGCCCCTCGAGCCTGCCCCGCCATTCAATAAGATCATGGCTGATCTGTCATGGCTCAGTTCCACATTCCCGCCCTCTCCCCATAACCCTTAATCCCCTCTCTTATCAAAAACCCATCAACCTGCGTCTTAAAAATATTTAGCATTCACTGAAGTCATAAGAGTAGTTAAAAAGTGGAAATGTCACGCCTGGTGCAGTGGGATACTGCTTTCTGATATTGAAATCAAGGCTTGTTGCTCTACATCTGACCAATTTTCGATGTGACAGGAAATGCTTGATACAGCCTCTGTGTATTTCAGTAGGAATATATAATTCACTGGCTGTTCACACCTGTAGGATCTTCTTGTCCCACTCTCTGCACCCGTGCCATGGGCTTCTTGGCAGCATGGGGTGCAGTCAGTGGGAAATCCCGATGGGACCAGAAGATCCCACTGTGGTGAACAGTGCACCACCTCCTGCCGTGAGAAACACTTGGGGAGGCCAGAGAACCAATCCCATAATGTGCATTTTATATATAAACTCCCATCAACCAGCTATGTAAACCAGCAACTCTATCTGGTGATTTTCAGAGAGTAGATTTTAGCATGAGTGATTCAGTGACATTGTTGGAAGACGCTGAAGTTAATACATTGAAAATACTATTGCTGGCTGTCATTTAAGATTTTTCACTCATTCCAGTTAAGGTTTGTTAATTCTGATGAATGGGCCTTTCTCCTTATTGGAATGATTACACAATCATGATTGACATATAATACACTGAGACCCCTCTGTCTGCCCAGTTACTATGTCCAGATTCCTACCTTCAGAGAATTGTCACTTTCAGATTGCTACACTGATTATTCTTTGTTATCTTAGTGAGGTGGTGAGCTCTGTGCTATGAACATGTATCCAATACTAACTATGTTGCCATCGCTTATAGAGCTTTCAGTGATCTAATTTTCTCAGGATGCATTAATTAAGAATTAATTTTGTTTTGTGTATTGGCTGGAAAGCAGTGGTTTATTCAACACCAATCAGAATGTGCCTGAAATAATGATGTTGAATTGGCTATTGATCCTCATTGTAAGCGCAAGTTCTGTGTCCAGGGAAGCGTGCCATTCATGGATGAGACCTGTGGGTGGTGAGGAGGAAGAAAGAAAAGGCCTCAAATCATTGGAAGGATGCTATAGTAATAAACAGAGGCCCTGAAAACTTGCTGAGCAGAGACCCATTGATATTTGGTGCCTATCCTGTAAAGGACCTATATCAGAATTTTGTGGTGGCAGGAAGGAGAATTGTGTGTGTGTGTGTCCATTGACTGTGATGCCCTCACTGTAGGTGTGACTGTTGGGATGTCACCTACTGGAATTCCTCTGGCATCCTGAATGCTCAGAACGTCTGTAGGAAGCGGGTTAGAAGGCTGAAGGGAATCCTATCAGATTGTTGAAAGGTTGGTCAGTCTGGAAGGTAAGAGACAGAAGAGCATTCTATTATCTTTCACTGTGAGAAATACCTACCTTGCCAGCTGTCTTCACATGAATAATTGAATAGCAAAGTTTTAACTGGATTGAACCATTGACTGTTGAATGTACAGCACAAAGAAGGTGATTGTAATCATTTGTACATTTTTTTTAAAATGCAGACGTTTACCAACTGCTGCTGTTAAACTGCTGCAGTGTTTCACAAACGTTAGGACTCCATGGTCAAAAAATTGGTTTGTGCAGAACACCCAAACCCCATTGTGTCCCCCCTAAAATGCCATCCTTGTTTACAAGTATCTCTATATTTGGGTAAGATTTTCTAGTCATCATTCTCTGCTTTGCTAATGCCAGATTACAGTTTGCCCCCTGTCCCCTTCTTATCCATTGTCACACACTGATCTTGCAATTGTGTTTCAAGTCTCTGGAAGCCTCTTCCAAAATCATTTTTAAGCTCCTTTAAAAACTTATTTATTTGTGCACGCAGTTGGTTCCACCCAGTCTGAAATTCCTTTATTTCCTGGTCAGGGTACATGTCTCCACATTGTAAAAAAAATTCTGCAGCCATTCTTCTTCTAAGGAGCATTATACAAAGTAGGTTCCTATCTATTCACCCTCTAAGCCAGTTTTTCTCATCCTTGTGTCTCCCTAAAGAACTTTGGGATTTTTTTTAGGTTGACAGTTCTACATAAATGCTGTTGTAGAGTTGTGTGGAATTTACATGATTGGAATCAAGGAAATGAACAAGATGTATTTTTCTCACTCTGGATGAAGTAGTTAATCACTGGCTGACAAAGTGTGATATCCAGGTTTATTCTGAGGAGCAGTTTTAGGAACATGAGAAATTATTCGAACCAACTCTGTAAACAGTAGACATCAAAATCGCTGCACCTTAACACTGAATCAGTGCCTTTGTCAACTCAAATGCCCAGACACTTAAATCCCTTGCAGCTGATTTTTCCACTGCCAGAGACCTGTGGATTCCCACAGCGTGCCTGTCTCCAGTGGCTGACAGAAATCAAATAGAAAAACTGCCAAGACTTACCAAGAGCAATCGGGAAAACACCCAGTGTGAAATGTGAAAGCAACTTGTGCTAATCCACCCTACCTGTCTTGTCAGTCTGTAAGTCTAAAACACTTTGGTTGTTTTCTTATCCGCTCCATTTTCATTGCTTTTCTCCTTGTATTCAGTTTCTTACCTTCCCCTGGCTCTAATTCTCTTGCTGCTCAGGCAGAGAGGGGCTGGTGTCCAGGTTTTGGCAGGTGCTGGAGGACGAGTGGTTTTGGCTGGTAGCCTGAAAGCAAGGTTCTGTGGATATCGAAGCTGGCACAACAGCAGTCCTAGTCAGACATTCATCTTTCTGTATGATATGTCAGGCTATAGACAGTAGATGAACTTCCAGGAGGATCTTTAATAGCAGAGATAGATTATTAGATGCAAATCTGATGTTTAGGATGCATTATCAGCAGTAGTTTATTTTGCCAGCGATGGTGTAATCAGCAGAATTAACAGTAATCTCTGAGTTTGTAATAATTTATCAGAATTCTTGTGTGTAAGAGGAAGGTAGTTCACTGAAGAATAATTTTTGCAGTAAGAATGTTACCGACAACAATCTTCTAACATAAGAAGAAAACCAAGTAGTAAAGTCACGAAGTGAGTTGTTAACACGTGTTACCTGATAGACTAACTAATACAGTGAGTGTATGTGTTAGACATGTCTATACAACGATCAGTGAATTTCATTATGTGCAACTTCTTGAAATGTTTCAATATAGTACTGTAGATTTTATATTCCTGATAGATCCCCATGGAGTTGCTCATGACTGGATAGGATTGCCAACCCTCCAGGACTGGCCTGGAGTCTCCAGGAATTGAAGATCAATCTCCTGGGTACTGCTGAGAGTAACCTTGGAGAAGAAAATCATTGGGACATGAAAAATAGCATTTGTTTTTGTCATTGCCTTTGAACATTTCTCATTAATACATGTAAAAATATTGAAAATAAGGGAGAACCAAAGGCTGTTTGGCTGACAGTCAAACATCATCCAGTTGAGTAATGAATCTTTTTGCACTTTAGTTGGCATAGAAAGGCAGTGTGTCACATGGATGGATGTGTTGGCTAACTAATGGCTAGATTGTGGGGGTAGATCATGTGATGAAGTTTCCAGGAATACATTCAATCACGGTTGGCGTCCCTGTGGTGGATTCTGGTTTCTGAATGTTTCTGTTACAGCTCAACATTACTGCAAAGCAACACACTTAATGAAACAATACATGATGAAAAAATATTTATTTATATCAAATTGATACTGAACCATAAGAACATAAGAAATAGGAGCAGGAGTAGGCCATCTAGCCCTTCGAGCCTGCCCCGCCACTCAATAAGATCATGGCTGATCTGTCGCTGCTCAGTTCCACTTTCCCGCTTTCTCCCCATAACCCTTAATCCCCTCTCTTATCAAAAACCCATCAACCCGCGTCTTAAAAATATTTAGCGAAGCAGCCTCCACCACTTCAACGGGCAGAGAATTCCAGAGACTCACCACCTTTTGAGTGAAGAAGTTCCTCCTCAACTCCGTTCTAAACCGCCCCCCTTTTATCTTGAGGCTGTGCCCCCTAGTCCTACTGTCTTTTTTGAGCGGGAAGAGTCTCTCCACCTCTATCCTATCCATCCCATTCATCATCTTACACGTCTCAATGAGATCTCCCCTCATTCTTCTAAACTCTAACAAGTACAAGCCCAGTTTATTCATAGCTCCTCATAGCTCAACCCCCTCAACTCCGGTATCAACCTAGTAAACCTCCTCTGCACTCCCTCCAAGGCCAAAATATCTTTGCGCAGGTACGGCGCCCAAAACTGCACACAGTACTCCAGCTGCGGCCTCACCAATGCCCTATACAGCTGCAGCAAGACCTCCCTACTTTTATATTCAATCGCCCTCGCTATGAAGGCCAGCATCCCATTTGCCTTCCTGACCACCTGCTGCACCTGCAAGCTGGGTTTTTGCGACTTATGCACAAGGACCCCAAGGTCCCTCTGCACCGTCGCCTGCTGCAGTTTTTCGCCCCGTAAGTAATAGTCCTTCCTACCATTCTTCCTACCAAAGTGGACCACCTCACACTTGCCAACATTAAATTCCATTTGCCATTTCCTGGCCCATTCGCCCAGCCTATCTAGATCCTTCTGCAGACTCTCCACACCCTCCGCACAATTTGCCGTTCCCCCAATCTTGGTGTCATCAGCAAATTTCGACACCCTGCACTCGGTTCCCTCCTCCAGATCATCTATATAAATGGTAAAAAGCTGAGGCCCCAGCACTGACCCCTGGGGCACTCCACTAGTCACCAACCGCCAATCCGAATAGCACCCGTTGACCCCCACTCTCTGCCTCCTATTTGACAACCAATCCTCTATCCACGCTAACACCCTACCCCCAACTCCATGTCCCTCGACCTTCTGCAATAACCTCTTGTGAGGTACTTTGTCAAACGCCTTCTGAAAATCTAGAAAGACCACATCCACCGGCTCTCCTCTATCCACCGCCCTAGACACATCCTCATAGGACTCCAGTAAATTTGTCAGATATGACTTCCCTTTAATGAAACCATGCTGCGTCTGCTCTCTCAAGCAATTCCCTTGAAGATGCCTCGCAATTTCCTCCTTAATGACAGATTTTAACATTTTACCTACCACAGACGTTAAACTAACCGGCCTATAATTCCCCGTCTTTTGCCTGGCACTCTTCTTAAACAACGGCGTAACATTAGCCGTTTTCCAATCTTCCGGCACTTCTCCGGAATCCAGCGACGTCTGGAAAATAACCACCCATGTAAATATATTTGTAAGACTATGTACTTGTCTCATTACAAATCCTGATGCAAATAACGTTGTTTTTCCTCAAAAATCCATTCCTCTCCTCCTCGTTTATTTACATGATTATTATAGATATTATCTTTTCCCTCTCTGTTTTTTGCAGTGCAGGGCGAGCAGGAGCCATACCAAACTGATGCAAGCAGAAAAAATGCTTTCTATGGTGCATCTGTAAAAATTGGTGAAAGTCGTAGCTGCTGACATGTCAAATTTCCTTAGTCTTCTGAGAAAGTAGAGGCGTAGGTGGATTTTGTTAACTACAGCGTCGGCGAAGGGGGGACCAGGACAGGTTGTTGGTGACCTGGACACCCAAAAACCTGAAGCTCTCAACCATTTCTACTTCATCCCCATTGATGTAGACAGCGGCATGTTCTCCTTTATGCTCCGTAAAGTCCAAGACAATCTCCTTTGTTTTATTGACATCGAGGGAGAGATTATTGTTGCCGCACCAGTTCACCAGATTTTCTATCTGTTTTCTGTACTCTGTCTCATCATTGTTTGAGATCCGATCTGCTACAGTGGTGTCATGAGCAAATTCGGAAATCAGGTTGGAGGGGAATTTGGCCACACAGTCACAGCTGTATATGGGGAAATTGAGAGCCAGCTCAAAGTATTTTACTGTCAGTTAATACTTTGGAAATGTAGTCACATGGTAAGGTTGGAAATGCAGGAACCAGTTTTATACATAGCAAACTTCCATAAACGGCAACGTGATAATGACCAGAAAATATTATTTTGAGATGTTGTTTGTGGGATAACTGTTGGCCACATTCTCTGTACATATTCATGGGGCAAGACCAGTACAATATCACATGTTGATTCTTTGGTCTGTTGAGTAGTCTGAGAGGAGGCTGTGTTGAGTCTTGTAGTAAGAAATCTCACAACACTAGGTTAAAGTCCAACCAGTTTATTTGATAGTAATCCCACAAGCTTTCGGAAATGCTGTTCCTTCATCAGGTGTGTGAAAGGTTCTGATCAGAGAAGAGTATATAAAGTCACACACAGTTGTGTGTTTACCCCAGTCCAAAGCCAGCATCTCTACATCTTGAGTCTTATAACCATGGCATTAAACTACTATAGAATCAGAGATGGTCCTGTAATCCTGTTTGCCCTTAGCAATTTCCCATTTCCCACTCCTATGATTGGTAGATAATTGTAAACCATATTTGTTCATTGCTAGTTATCTTATTTTCCTGCTGCCTATTCACTGCTAAGTATTTTTAATATAATCACCTGGGAAATCCACAGTTGATGTGCAATTCCGGCTGTATAGGAAGCGTGGGGGTTGTTGGCTCAAATAAGCATTCTTTTTGCAAACACACAGGAGCGAAGTGTGTGAGTTGGAGGAGGACAACGTGGCCTTTTCTGAGATCTGGCTACAAGACTCAGAATAGAACAAAATGTTCTGGATGTAACACCACACTTTGATAAGAGATCACTAAACATGGTGGCACAGTGGTTAGTGCTACTACCTCTCAACGCCAGGGACCTGGGTTTAATCCCAGACTTGGGTCATTGTCTGTTTGGAGTTTGCACGTTATTCCCATGTCTTCGTGGGTTTCCTCTGAGTGTTTTGGGTTTTCTCTCACAATCCAAAGATGTGCAGGTTAGGTTGATTGGCCATGCTAAGTTGCCCCTTAGTGTCCCAAAAAAAACATTGGGGGGGATTAGCAGGGACAAGTCAGGTTATGGGATAAAACTTGGGTAAGAGTCGGTGCAATCTTGATGGGCTGAATGGCTTCCTTCTGCACTGTGGGGATTCTGTAATTCTATGATTTCTCTAAATGGAGACTGGCCCCAGTGTTCGTTCTGGTCTGTAAAATCTCAATTTTATGTTTAAAACATATAAGTAATTGTGCACACATTTTGAGAGTAAGTGCCGAGAACCGCAAGGTGCACAGAAAGAAAAGTGATGGTGAGTATGCGTAGAAAGCACATTATGTAGCAAATTGAATTTAGGTGGCATGGTAACACAGTGCTTAACACTGCTGCTTCACAGCTCCAGAGACCTGGGTTTGATTCCTGGCTTTGGTCACTGTCTGTGGGGAGTTTGCACATTCTCCTTGTGTGTATGTGGGTTTTCTCCAGGTGCTCCGGTTTCCTCCCACAGTCCAAAGATGTGCAGGTTGGGTCGATTGGCCATGCTAAAATTGCCCCTTAGTGTCCTGAAGTGTGTAGATTAGAGGGATTAGTGGGTAAATATGTAGGGATATGGGGATAGGGCCTGGGTGCGATTGTGGTCGGTGCAGACTCGATGGGCCAAACGATCTCTTTCTGCACTGTAGGGTATCTATGATCTAAGATCATTTAAAGCCTGTGTTAAAACTGTTCGTGGGGTGTTTTCCAGCTTCTGTTTTTAATATCCAAGAAATTGAATGAAACTTAGGGAGGAACCTTCAGAAAATAGAATCATTAAAAGCCAGTATTTACTGCGAATTTCAAAAAGTGAATGTTGAGTTATTTAAATGTAGTTGAAGCTTCATAGCAGCAGCCTGTATAAAAGATAAAACACCCAGAGCCACACAACAGTGTCACTATCACAAGTTCCACATTGGAAGTGAAGGACAGGGAGAAGCAACTGTAATAGATTCATGGACAAGAAAAAGGAATAGATATTTAATATTTTTAGTTCTATAATTTGAAAAGAGACCACTGAAATGAGCAGTTCTGTAGACAAGGCTAGTATTTCCAGAATCATTAATCTGCTTCTCTATGAAGTTAATTGTAACTCATATTTCAGTTATTTGATTAAAGCCCAACTATTTCACATTTTTTCTTCATTGCGCATCACTTCTGCAAAACAATTTTTTAATGTACAAAATTATTCCTAATATTCTGCATGTCTTGCCATCACAGCACTAGGCCTGCAACTGTACAGGTGCAGCCAGTGACATTGTTAGAACTTCCTAGATAGCTGACCAGCATTAGAAATGGCCCCTGCCTTCTTGGAGCCCACCCAGGACAGCACAGATCCTCATACCACCTCCCACTCACCACCTTACTTGACACCCACTCACTTTCCTCTCACCATCCTCTGTTACCTCCCACTTACATCCTCCCACTCATCTTGCTCGCTACCTACCTTCATTGCCCCTCTCCCAACTGTCGCCTTCCCCTTGCTGCCTTTGTCACAAGCCCTCGCTGCCTTGCTCATGGCAAACAGAATCAGGAACAGCAAGGGGTTAATAGACCACAAGCACATGACAATGATGTCAGCAGTGTGAGGAACCACACATGCACTTGCTGATGGACTAAGTGATTTTGATAAATTTTCCAACAGGGGGTTGATTAGCAAAATAAAAGCACATGGCGTTGGAGGCAATATATCAGTATGGATTGAAGATTGGCTAAAAGACAGAAAACAAAATAGGAATAAACGGGATCATTCTAACGCTGACAGGCTGTGGCTAACGGGGCACCATAAGGATCAATGCTTGGGCCCCAGCTGTACACAGTATAAATCATTGATTTGGATGTGGGAACCGAATGTAAGATTTCCAATTTCCAGATGATATAAAGCAGGAAAGTGTGTTATGAGGAAGATGTAAAACAAGTGGACAGACTTGGTGAGTGGGAAAGAACATGGCAAATGGAATGTGGAAAAATGTGAAGTCATCCATTTTGGTAGAAGGAACAGATGTGCAGAGTGTTTCCTAAATGATAAGAAATTAGGAAGTGTAGATGTACAAAGGAACCTGGGTGTCCTTGTCCATAAGTCACTAAAAGCTAACATGCGGGTTCAGTAAGTTTTTAGAAAGGCTAATGGAATGTTAGCCTTTATTGCAAGAGGATTTGAGAATAGGAGTAGTGAGGTCTTACTTCAGTTGTATAGAAACTTGGTTAGACTGCCCATGGAGTACTGTGTGCAGTCTTGGTCACCTTACTTCAGAAAGGATATTATTGACATAGAGGGTGTACAACATAGGTTCACCAGACTGGTATGGCAGGATTGTTTTAGTGAAGAGACATTGGGCCTGTATTTACAGTTTTGAAAAACGAGGGGTGATCTCATTGAAATCTACAAAATACCTTAAAGGAATAGACAGAGCAAGACTTTTCCCTTGGTTGGGGAATATAGAATCGGGGACACAATTTTCAAAATAAGGGTGAAGGTAATTGGGACTGAGATGAGGAGAAATTCTTTTTCTTAAAAGGTTATGAATGTTTGGAATTCTCTATCCAGAGGGCTGTGGAAGCTCAGTCTTTGAGTATGTTTAAGGTAGAGATTGATAGTTTGTTGATTAACAATAATATAAAGGGTTATGGGATAGTGGGTGTGAAAGTCGTGATCAGTCATGATTGTGTTGAATGGTGGAGTAGTTGGATGGGCTGAATGGCCTACCCGTGTTCCGATTTTCATATGTTCTTCCTGTTTGATTTCAGCAACTAGAATCTTCATAATAAATAAAAAGAATTTCAGTCAGCCTTCATGAAGTGGAGAGGAAGAAAACAAAGTAAGGATAGTGGACAGTGATCAAATGGGCAGCAATTTGGATCAAGATTTTTATTCACTTTTAGTTTATAGTGAAGGTAGAGGAAGAATAATTGAGCTAAATTCAACTTCCATTGGCTTCATAAGTCTAAACTTGCCTCATTCTCCACCACAGAAGTCCTGGTTACATGTACAAGTGCCCTCTGAGTGACCCCACAGATTGGTCTTTACAATGGGCAGGATCCTGGCCTAAGCCCAAAATAGAAGCCTGTTAGTTTCATGTCAAAGTTTCAGTCCGTGGTCTTTTGCCCACCAGGAATGAGGTTGTAATTTTGCAAACATTTTAATTAGAACCCTTATGGACAGCAGAAAGAGGAATCTTTTATGTGGTTCTACACATTGTCCTTGTTGCTTGCAATGAAATGCGTAAATGTTCTATCCTGAGGCGATATGAAAATAAGAGTGATCCAGAAGATTTAACTTTAAAATTCAGATTAAACAAATAATTAAGCCATTAAAAATAAATGTCAGTAACCATAAGATAGCATTATTTTCATTAAATCATAATCTTATTTTGGTATTGAGCTTGCGAGGATTTACATTTACCCTACAGTTTAGTTATTAGCAGTATGCCTGTGCTTGGGTTACACGCAGCCTGCTTACTTCAACAAAGATGTGGGTATGCCGGCGTTGGACTGGCGTAAACACAGTAAATCAGTGCTCCTTCCACTCACATTATCAGCCACTTTAAGACTTGAACAGCAGGTTAGGTGTAAGGATTCGCATTTTAATCAGCAATCTCTAAACTGTCTGTGCTTTATATGCTCTGTCTGAGGCCAGAACTCTCCATTCACCTGACGAAGAGGCAGTCCCCTCGAAAGCTTGTGAGAATATTATCAAATAAATCGGTTGGACTAAAACCTGGTGTTGTCAGACTTTTTACTGTACTTCAACAAAGACAAGCTAAACTCATTTCCTCACTGTCTGGAGAAGGCAGAATGAGGATGGGAAACTGTTGAGTATTTCAGGTGAGGTGTAGAGTTTGCAGGGCTGTTAAAGATGGGTTGAGGATCCCTGGCTGCTGCTGATCAGTAAGTTTTGCTAGCTGTATGTTACTATTGTGCAGTAAATTGCTCTTTACTAGAGGGCAGAATGGCAGCTGAGGCTGTAACAGTATTTACCACAGGATAATATTTATCTTATCATTTCAGCTGACAATTTCACTTTCTGCAGGACTCACATTTTACATGAACAAGAATTAAAATAAGAACTTACTATTAATCGAGTGCCATGATGTTTCAATTCTAATGCACACAGTTTCATTGGGTGAAAAGGGCTCAAACCTCAGCTGCGTATTTCATGAAAACAAACCCAAAACCCAATTGGGGCTAATGTTAGAAAATCTCTGGGAAGTTTCTGTGGTTATCCAAGAGAATCAAGCATGCGCTAGGAGGACATGGTTATCCGTAATACATCACTAGGTATGACTAAGGTAACCCCCAATATGTCCAGCTTTCCTCTGAGACATAAGAGCGGGAAATTGTGAAGGGAAAATAAGAGTTTACAAAGGAGTACAGACAAGTTAAGTGAGAGGCAAAACATTTGCAAATGGAGTATTATGTAGGAAAATGTGAACTTGTCCACTTAGAACAGAAAGGCAGGATATTATTTAACTGGAGAAAGATTACAGAACTCTGAAGTATGGAAGGACCTGCGTGTCTTGGTACATGAAGCTCAAAAATTAGTATGTAGGTATAGTAAATGAACTGAAAGACAAATTAAAGCAATTCTTTATTGTAAGAGGAATTAAATATAAAAATGGATGTATAAGGCCTTGGTGAGACCACATCTGGAATACTGTGTATGGTTTTGGAATTCTTGGCTGAAATTCTCCCGCAACTTTTCTGGTGGGTCACAGAGGGAGATGCACATCACTGGCCTTGTAATGGGATTTGCACATGCGCCAAGAACGCATGCGCATCTCCCAGAGCTGGCAAACAGTCGCCGGTCAGACCACACTGGAAACCGGTGGGAAGGCAGGTAAGTAATTTGAATATTTTTAAAATATATTTTAAATATGTTTCAAATGTGATTATTGGGAACTTTTGGGTCCCGATTGAATCTGCCACCCTGCCAGAAATACTTGATTCTGGTGAGGCTTAGACCAGCTCCCCATGTTCGGGGAACTAGTGGAGACCCCACTGGAATGAAGGGGGACAATTGGGGCCCCCCCAAAGGAGGTCAGGCACTGGGGAAGCTGGTATCCCCTGGGCATGGCACCCTGGCAGTGTGCCCCCGACACTGCTCAAGGGGCAAAGTGCCCGTGCCCAGGGGGCATCGTGGCACTGCCCACTTGGCATCAGGCAGCCCCAAGGATGTGGGGCTTTTTGTTGGCGGGTCCTGGGATGATCGTGGGGATGGTGGGTCCGACTGCCACTCTGCAGACAGAATTGATCTGGGATGGAGGGAGGGCAGAGACTGGAGCAGGCTGAGAGGGTGGTCTACCCAAGGTGGGGGTCCTGCTGGGATGAGGGGTTGGGATATCGCCACTTCTGGGGGATGGGGGGTGCCTGGGGTAATGCATCGGGGCACTCTGGGACGGGGTTCACTCTGGGGTGCAGGGCTGGCCTGGGAAATGTGGCCGCAATCTGACCGTGGAGGGGGCTAGAGGGGTAGCATTGTGGAGGCCCTGAGCTGGCCAGCAAACAGGGAATTTGACAGATCAGGACCACTGCGCATGTGCAGAGTTCCAGAACTGTCAAACTCTGGCACGAATAGGCTCCTCCTCGTGGGTTTTTAACGATAAACATGACTGGGACCTCTGTAGTGCACAAGGTGCGGAGATTCGGGTGAGAAGCTGAACTGACAAAATATATAGGATCAAGAATAGTTTTTAAAAAGAACAAAGAACAAAGAACAATCCAGCACGGGAAACAGGCCCTTCGGCCCAACGAGCCCGCGCCGCCACACCACCCTGCACCTATTCTACCCTGCATATCTATGAATGGAACCCTACTCAGTCAGATTCAGGGAAGAAATAGTGTCAATTTGGTAAAAACCGATTAGCCTGAGAGCACATTTTTGGGGTGTGGGAGGAAACCGGAGCGCCCGGAGGAAACCCACGCAACCACAGGGAGAATGCGCAAACTCCCACAGACACAGGCCCAAATCCATGTGCCTGCACAGCCAGCAGTGCTAGTCACTGAGCTGTTGCGGCGCCCATCTACCGGTCCAGGATCAAGCACACACACCGACATGAAGTCCTAGGCCACTCCTGGAACTTCCAAGAGCAGCCCAGGCACGACCCGCCGTGTGAATGCCCCTCGTTTGACACGAGGTGGACCTCCACCTGTGAAATAAAGTCAAAAATATTAATCTTACAGTCTGCCTTTCCGGTGTCTCCCGAGGTTTAACCCTATTTAATATCCCCTACCATATCCCTCCATTCTCGTTTCACTCATGTACCTATCTAACTGCATCTTAAACAAGTCCAACGTTCCTGCCTCCACCACCCTATTCGGTAGCGCGTTCCAGACCCCCACAACTCTCTGCGTAAAGAACCTTCTTCTCACCTCCAAATTATACCTCTCCCTCCTCACCCTTAAATGATGACCTCTCGTGTTCGTATCCAGTCTAGGGAGCAATCTCTCACTATTAACTCTATCCATTCCCTTCATTATCTTATATACTTCTATCATGTCCCCTCTCAATCTCCGCCTTTCCAAGGAGAATAGTCCCAGTTTCTTCAACCTCTCCTCGTAACCCAGTCCCCCCATGCCAGGCAACATCCTGGTAAACCTCCTCTGCACCCTTTCCAGAGACTCCACGTCCTTCCGGTAGTAAGGTGACCAGAACTGGACGCAGTACTCCAAATGCGGTCTAACCAATGTTCTGTACAACTGAAGCATTAGACAGCAGCTTTTATACTCTATGCCCCTTCCTATAAAGGCCAACATCCCATAAGCCTTCCTAACAACCTTCTCCACTTGTGATGCAACCTTCATGGATTTGTGAACCTGCACTCCCAGGTCCCTCTGTATGGCTATACTCCTAATCGGCCTCCCTTTAATCACATAGCTCCTCTCTGCATTATTCCGTCCAAAATGCATCACCTCGCATTTGTCAGGATTAAATGCCATCTGCCACCTATCTGCCCACTGCACCAACCTATCTATATCCTGTTGTATCACCTGACAATCCAGTTCCGTACCCGCCAACCCTGCCATCTTGGTGTCATCAGCAAACTTGCTAATCACACCACCTACGCCCTCTTCCAAGTCATTTATGTAGACTACAAAGAGGAGAGGTCCCAGTACTGAGCCCTGTGGCACACCACTGGTCACTGGCCTCCAGCCCGACAAGGTCCCCTCCACAGCTACCCTCTGTCTCCTATTTCCCAGCCAGTTCTCAATCCACTTAGCTACCTTGCCTCGTATCCCATGTGCCTTAACCTATTCTACCAGCCTACCGTGAGGGACTTTGTCAAACGCCTTACTGAAATCCATATAGATGACATCAACGGCTCTCCCATCATCAACCGTTTTTGACACCTCCTCAAAGAATTCCACCAGATTCGTAAGGCAAGACCTCCCTCTAACAAAGCCATGTTGCGTATCCCCAATCAGACCGCAACGCTCCAAATGCTCATACATCCTACCCCTAAGTACTTTTTCCATTAATTTCCCTACCACCAGCCTATAATTTCCAGGGTTATCCCTACTACCTTTTTTGAACAGTGGTACCACATTTGCTACCCTCCAGTCTTCTGGGACCTCACCTGTGTCCAAAGAAGAGACAAAGATTTGCGCCAGATTCAATTCAGTGCTTTTGGGAGAATCATGATCCTTATTTGAAAAAAAAATAATTCTGTTAGAAACAGTTCAGAGAAGGTTCACTAGATTCATTCCTCGGATGAAGGGCTTATGTTCTGAGAAAAGATTGAACAGTTGGGCCTATGCCCGTTGGAGTCTAGAAGAATGAGTGGTGATCATACTGAAACAGAAAAGATCTTGAGGAGTTTGATGGTATGGATACTGGGTGGATGTTTCCATTTGTGGGAGAGACTGCAACAATGGGACAGTTTAAGAATAAGAGGTCTACTGTTTAAGATGGAGATGAGGAGAATTGTTTTCTCTAAGAAGGTAGTTAGTCTGTGGAATTCTCTTCCCAGAGAGCACTGGAGATTGGGCAATTGAAGATATTCAAGGCTGAGATGGACAGATTTGGAATAGGCAAGGAAGCCTAGGGTTATCAGGGGCAGACAGCAAATTGGAGTTGAGACACAAGCAGATTAGCCATGACTTACCAAATGACAGAACAGGCTTAAAGGGCTGAATGGCCTCCTCCTGCTCCTAAGTCCTGTGTTCTTATAAGAATATCAAAAATTTCACTCAAAGTTCTGAGGCTTCTTTTCCCATTTTATATGTATCTTAGCAAAAGATATATATAAACCATCAAAAATGTGTCTATCATCCTCTTAATTCTAATTCCCCTTGAATTCAACATCCTTCCTGGTTACATTGCTCCATGTAGTCACCACCCCACTATAAGAAGTAGTATTTGTAGAGTGAGTCAACAAAGCCTGGTTTTAGTAAAAGAGAAAATGTAATCTTGTTGCTTTCCTGGCATTGGTCTTTCTAAAGTCAACAAACTGGACAATGTTAAAACATGTTGCTGTGATTCTAGGATATTAGAACATAGAACATAGAACATTACAGCGCAGAACAGGCCCTTCGGCCCACGATGTTGCGCCGACCAGTTACAAAAACAATGACCCACTAACCTAAACCAATCCCTTTTTGTCCATAAACCTATCCACGGATCTCTTAAATGCCCCCAAACTAGGCGCATTTACAACTGCAGCAGGCAGGGCATTCCAATCCCTCACCACCCTCTGGGTAAAGAACCTACCCCTGACATCCGTCCTATAACTACCACCCCTTAATTTAAAGCCATGCCCCCTCGTGCTAGATTTCTCCATCAGAGAAAAAAAGCTATTACTATCCACCCTATCTAAACCTCTAATCATCTTATATGTTTCAATAAGATCCCCTCTTAGCCGCCTTCTTTCCAGCGAAAACAACCCCAAATCCCTCAGCCTCTCCTCATAGGACCTCCCCTCCATACCAGGCAACATCCTGGTAAACCTCCTCTGCACCTTCTCCAAAGCCTCCACATCCTTCCTGTAATGTGGGGACCAGAACTGCACATAGTACTCCAAGTGCGGCCACACCAGAATTGTGTACAGTTGCAACATGACGCTGCAACTTCTAAATTCAATCCCCCTACCAATAAACACCAAGACACCGTATGCCTTCTTAACAACCTTATCTACTTGACTCCCAACTTTCAGGGATCTATGTACACATACACCTAGATCCCTCTGCTCATCCACACTATTCAAAGTCCTCCCGTTAGCCCTATACTCGACACATCTGTTATTCCTACCAAAGTGAATTACCTCACACTTCTCCGCATTAAACTCCATCTGCCACCTTTCGGCCCAGCTCTGCAACCTGTCTAAGTCTTCCTGCAAACTATGACACTCTTCATCACTATCTACCACACCTCCGACTTTGGTGTCATCAGCAAATTTACTAATCCACCCAACTATACCCTCATCCAGATCATTAATAAAAATTACAAACAGCGTTAAACAGAGTTAATTCAGCTGCCAGCTATTGTAATAACTGAGCAGTGTAGAATTTACAAAGCTTGTGCCCCTGATCAAGCTGTTCTCTTCCCAAACAATGGCAGACCCATACTGTTTCATGAGATATGAAGGTAAAGTCAGCATGACGTGCAGTCTGACAAGGGAGAAAAAGCAAATGTTATTTTGGAGTCTTTGAGATCTATAAAAGGGAATTTGCTGTTGTATTTGTGAATCTTTAACCCAGGATAATAGTATCCTGTTGGGTGCACTCCAGATAGAATGACCTCATCCCATTGTATCAGTCTCAATAATGAGCAGGTGAACTATCAAGTTGAGAATTTCACAAAGAGGAAGAGATTAATGTAGTTTTTTTTTAAAAAAAACCTTAGCCTGGAATAGTGATCATTTGAAGAACTGACACCTGAAGCATTTGATCCTGAATTAATTTAAATGTGAATTTTATGTGGAAAACAGATAAAAGATTGAAACTGATATATTTCTGCTGCTGAGAATGTTGCTAAGAATAGTGGGATATCAAAGAAATGAAATAACGGTTTGGTGCTTTCACTGACATCATTGTTTTAAGTAGATGTGAATCTAAGTAAGTGTTGCTTGGGAATGTGCAGCAGAAATTGCCAAATAATTAACATGCTGGGTAAAGAATGGCAGATTGATGTTCTGATGTCATTATTTGGTGGCATGTCTATAAAAGGCTTTAACGCAACAAAATTATCTCTTCTGATAGGTAATGCCTTGGCATATCGAAAGGTTTTTCCTGTTGTTTGAAAAATCTTTCATGAATTTCCAATATTTTCATGACAAGAAAGGAAAAGTGTTAAAATAAAATGAAAAAGGTATTTCTTTATTGCTCCTAAAGAAAATTCTTTAATGTGTTGTGGGCATTGCTGGTTGGGCCAGCATTTGTTGCCCACCCCTCATTCCCTTTGATTCTGCAACTATTTTGTAGGACAGTAAAGATCAGCCACGTTACTGTGGGTCAGGAGTCACCTGCAGACCAGACAAAATAAGGACAGCAGGTTTCCTTTCCTAAAGGACATTGGAGAATCAGGTGGGTTTTTCCAACAATCAATTGTAGTTTCATGGTCAACATCACTGAAATGGAAGGCCTGCCGTGATGCACTGATACTGTGCAGAAATTCTTTTAAAAAAGCAATAGAACAGAAAGCAGCCTTTGTTCATAGAACCATAGAAAAGTTACAGCACAGAAGAAGGCCATTCAGCCCATCTTTCCATGCCAGCTCAATCACTCAACAGGTGCCCTTTCTAATTTCACTTTTCTGCACCTGGCCCATGGCCCTGGAGCTTACAGCATTTAAGGTACAGATCCAAATACTTATTAAGAGATCTTATCATCCGCTTCATCCTGGACCATCACCTTCAACAACCAGATCTTCATCCAGACATACGGAACAGTCATGGGGCCTAAATTCGCACCTCAATATGCCAGCATCTTCATGCACAAGTTCAAACAAGACCTCTTCCCCGCACAGGACCTTCAATCGATACACTGGATACATCGATGACATTTTCTTCCTTTGGACTCATGGCGAACAATCACTGAAATAACTAAATGATGACATCAACTAGTTCCATCTCACCATCAGACTCACCATGGACCACTCTCCGGAATTGGTTGCATTCTTGGACGCACGCATCTCCATCAAGGACGGTCATTTCAGCATTTCACTATACTGCAACCCCACGGATAACCGCACAATGCTTCACTTCTCCAGCTTCCATCCTAAAGACATTAAAGAAACCATCCCCTACGGACTCGCCCTCCGTATATATGGGATTTGCTCAGATGAGGAGGGTCGCAGCAGACACATCCAGATGCTGAAAGATGCCCTCATAAAAACAGGGTATGGCGCTCACCTGATCGATTGACAGTTCCAAAGTGCCACAGTGAAAGACTGCACCGACCTCCTCAGAAGACAAACATGGGACACGGCGGACAGGGTACCCTTCATCGTCCAGTAATTCCCCGGAGCGGAGAAACTACAACATCTTTTCCAGAGCCTTCAACATGTCATTGATGAAGATGAACATCTCGCCAAGGCCATCCCCAGACCCCTACTTTTTGCCTTCAAACAACTGCACAGCATCAAACAGACCGTTATCTGCAGCAAACTACCCAGCCTTTAGGAGAACAGTGACCATGATACCACACAACCCTGCCACAGCAACCTCTGCAAGATGTGCCGGATCATCAACATGGATGCCAACATCTCACGTGAGAACACCGTCCACCAGGTACATACACTTGCAACTTGGCCAATGTTGTCTACCTGATACGCTGCAGGAAAGGATGTTCCGAGGCATGGTACATTGGGGAGACCATGCAGATGCTATGACAATAGATGAATGAACACCACTCTACAATCACCAGGTTCTCTTCCTGTTGGGAAATGCTTCAGCAGTCACGGACATTCAGCCTCTGATCCTTGGATAAGTGTTCTCCAGGGCAGCTTTCATGACACACGGCAACGCAGAATTACTGACTAGAAACTGATAGCCAAGTTCTACACACATGAGGTCGGCCTCAACCAGGATCTTGAGTTCATGTCACACTATCTGTAACCCCCAAGACTTGCCTGGACTTGCAAAATCTCACAAACAGTCCTGGCCGGAGACAATACATACCTCTTTAACCTGTGCTTAACCCTCTTTCCACTCACACTGTCTGTACCTTTAAGACTTGATTACCTGTAAAGACTTGTATTCCAACCATTATCTTGTAAATTGAGTTTGTGTCTTTATATGCCCTGTTTGCGAACCCATATCCCACTCATCTGATGAAGGAGCAGTGCTCCGAAAGCTTGTGGCTTGTGCTACCAAATAAACCTGTTGGAACTTAACCTGGTGTTGTGAGATTTATAGCCTCTGCGCGAACTTAATGCCAACTCATGCCACTCTTAACCACCATCCTTTGCCTTTATATCCCATGCCAACTCAAAAAGTATCCACCACAGGCGGACCTCAGCATGCTTGCTTTGATGAAATAAAATAAAGTTAAACATGCCTATTGCAGATTTTATTTAAAGAAAAAGACATTCATTGATTCAAACAAACCCACTCAATATATTTACATCCTTAATTGCTTATCTAGATGAATCTTTCATTCAAATGCTTAATCCCTTATAATAAACATGCATTGGAATTCATTGTCCCATTTCAAGGATTCTGTAATCACTTGGATATGTTAATCAAACAGTGAAATGGGAGACACCCTGCTGTGATAATGTAAGGTAATGAAATTGAGTAATACAGCACCAATCCTGTAATAGCTCTCAGACTTCTGTCAACAAGCAAAGTGAAATAGCAAGCAATGTTTTTTAAGACTTCGTTCTTTAATAATATTTAAAGGGCAGGAGTTTTAAACCTTTAACGGCTTGATCATTGTTTTTATGGTCGATTTTGACAGCTCTGGTATGTTTATGCACTTCTTATGCACATTCATGTCTACTTTTAACAATTCCAAATGGCACCTGATTTTCCTGAAAGATGTTTGTGGACCATATTCAAAAGTGTGTCGTACCTCTCCAAAGGACTCTGCAAAGTTTAGACCTGTTCCTGCCTGATCTGCCACATGTTATGCTTCCCACTCCTCGCCAATAAAACTCAGACATGACTGGAGGCAGCTGCTGTTTTATATGGACAGCTACCTCTGAACTACAGAGGTGTGATTTGGAACCTGTTCCCATTCTTCCCTTCTTCGAAAATGGTTATAGACTTCTGGATTTGCCCATTTTCACAGTGATGGAAAGGCTCTCCATTGCTGCACAAATTCAGGCCTAAATGTCGCCTCTGATAGAAGGAAGTTGAAATTAGTTGGTGATTTATCCTGTGACAAAGCTTTGGGTGGGGAAGGGCATTGCTGGAAAGGTAGGAACCAGGCATTTAATTTGTGAGAATGCTTGTGCTTTTGTGAAATATGTTAATTTTTCAACTGAAAGAATATGGGAGGTCAAAGTGGAGTACACTTCTTTGTGACTGATTGTGGCAGTGCTGAGGGACTTTAATTGAAATCTGTTTTGGAATGAGTTATGAGCACTTCTGCCTGATTGCTACAACAAGCCCGAAGTTGCATAAAATGCCTAAGCGGGACTGTTTATTCGTACACTTATCCAGTATAATGATAACGTAGCAACGATTCAGTTTACACAGTGTAATATTACCAGTAATCTCAGTAGGTAACACCGAAGTACTCATATTCCACAGGACTGCACACTATTTCTGACATGGATGAAGGAATTAGCTGCTTTTCAAGAAGGAGATTTATTTTGCTCCAATACCCACCTTTTTAAAGAGAAACAACATCTGTTCAGTTTGGTCAAAAGTGTGTAATTAACTTGGGTCTGCTGTAGATAGCTACCTCGATTTCAGTGGTGCCTATTGCTTTCGGGAGCAGTCCTGTCACCTGTCTCTGACAGTAGTAGGACCCAGAAGTAACAATTAATTTCCCTTGAGTTCTGGACATGATCTCTGCATGTTATTGCATTTCTTCCATCTCTCTGAAGGTGGACAGGATAAATATTCGACAAAACTGCTTTATTCCAAATAATGAAAGTGTTTGTCACACAGGATGTAATGCAAGACACTTAATAGAATTGGCATAACTTCTTTTTGCGTACAGTTTCAAAATTAAATTCCGAAGACATGCTGGCTGGCAAACTATGATGGGCAGCTCTTAATGTAAAAACATTGAATGCAGAGGCCAGATGTTTTTTCTTTATAGCCAACTGGTGCCTGACTTTTGTTCTCTTTCAAAGCAGCTCTCCCTGACGTGCCAGGGTCAAGAATCTATCAACACCAAGGTGTTCGATGTCACCTTGACTAATCATATATTGTGAAAGATTTTCAGTTTATTAGTCTGTGAAAGAAACCAATTTCCATCTCTTATTTTAATTCCTGTTTGTCTGTGTTTCACTATCGCAACTTATATGTGTATATATATATATATATGAGACCATTGTGGGAATTGACCCATTTAGACAAGGTTTTGATCACAAAAAATGCACGTCTTAACATGGCTTACTTCCATGTCTGTTTGTGAGCTGCAAAGGTTTATTTTTCTGGAGTTAGAACATAGAACATAGAACATTACAGCGCAGAACAGGCCCTTCGGCCCACGATGTTGCGCCGACCAGTTACAAAACAATGACCCACTAGCCTAAACCAATCCCTTTTCATCCATAAACCTATCCACAGATCTCTTAAACGCCCCCAAACTAGGTGCATTTACAACTGCAGCTGGCAGGGCATTCCAGTCCCTCACCACCCTCTGGGTAAAGAACCTACCCCTGACATCTGTCCTATAACTACCCCCCCTTAGTTGGCAGTCTTGTTTGGCTTGTAGACTGCTCCAAGATGTCAGCTGTCATTAAAATGACTGAAGTTACTTTTGGGGTGGGGGGGTGGTGGGGGGGGGTGGGGGTGGGGGTGGGGGGTGGGGGTGGGGGTGGGGGGTGGGGGTGGGGGGGGGTGGGGGTGGGGGTGGGGGGTGGGGGGGGGGGTGGGGGTGGGGGGTGGGGTGGGGGTGGGGGGGTGGGGGGGGGGTGGGGGTGGGGGGTGGGGGTGGGGGGTGGGGGGGGGGGTGGGGGGGGGGGGTGGGGGTGGGGGGTGGGGGGGGGTGGGGGTGGGGGGTGGGGGGGGGTGGGGGTGGGGGGTGGGGGGGGGGTGGGGGGGGTGGGGGGTGGGGGGGGGGTGGGGGTGGGGGGGGGTGGGGGGGGTGGGGGGTGGGGTGGGGTGGGGGAAGTGGGGTGGGAAATTTTCCAGAGAGAGGGCAGCTGTGAGGGAGGTAGAGGTGAGGAATATTGCTTTCTGAGGGGTGAATTTAGAAGTTTTGTAGAAAGGTTAGTTTCTGATTGCTGTTACAGAGAGTAGCGCTGTTCACCAATAAAACCTGCTGAAGTTCAGGTTGATGTAAAGAGAAACGTATCCACCATCTAACCGTGGTATATTTGGCTGGACATTTGGTTAATGATGCAGAGCGACGCCAGCAGAGCGGATTCAATTCCCGTACTGGCTGAGGTTATTCATGAAGGCCCTGCCTTCTCAATCTTGTCCTTGCCTGAGATGTGGTGATCCTCCGGTTAAATCACCACAAGTCAGCTCCCCCCTCAAAAGGGGAAAACAGCCTATGGTCATCTAGGACTGTGGCAACTTTACCGTTTACTCTGATCAGCAGTTCTTGATTTAAAAAGAATTTGGGGCTTGCCACAGTGACCACTATTTTTTGCAAAAAAGAGAGAACATTTTCTCCTTTTTGATCCAGATAAAAATAATCTGTAGCAATATTTAGAGTTTAATGCTATGCTGTGTAAAGGAGACAAATCCCCATTGTTCACTGAAAATAATTATTTTGGAAACTGGTTTTAACCACTGGTCAGACAGTGTTCAAGGTGATAGTCTGTAAAGAATGTTCCAAAAAGAGTGACATTGGCTGGATTTTCTTAATGAAATCACAGTCCTGTTCTATAGGTGTTGCTAGTGAGTGAACTACTTTTCTGAATGTCAAGCTGTTAAGCCTATTGATTGATTCTTTTTACTCTCACAGTGAAGCAAATGACACAAATAGAAAATATGACCTCCAAAAAGCAGAAAGTAAAACTAAAAGTAGCAAGAAAGCAATAAAGAAAGGAAAGATAGATTATGAAACAAAACTAGCTCAAAAATAAAAAATAATAGTTAAAGTTTTTACAAATATATAAAAGGAAGAGAGTGGCTAGAGTGAATGTTGGACCCTTGGAGGACGAGAGGGGGGATTTAATATTGGGAAACGAGGAAATGGCGGAGACTTTAAATAAGTTTTTTGTGTCGGTCTTCACGGTGGAGGACACAAATAGTTTACCGAATATTGACGAACGAGGGTTGGTAGGAGGTGAGGTCCTTAATACAATTACTGTTACTAAAGAGGTAGTGCTTGGTAGACTAAGGGGACTGAAGGTAGACAAAGTCCCCTGGCCCGGATGGAGTGCATCCCAGGGTACTGAAAGAAATGGCAGAAGTAATAGCAGATGCGTTAGTAGTTATTTAACAAAATTCGCTGGACTCTGGGGAAATGCTGGCTGATTGGAAAACAGCTAATGTTACACTGCTGCTCAAAAAGGCGGGTAACTACAGGCCAGTTAGCTTAATGTCCGTAGTTGGGAAAATGTTGGAATCCATCATTAAAGAAGAAATAGCAGGACACCTGGAAAGGAATGGTTCGATCAAGCAGACGCAGCATGGATTCATGAAGAGGAAGTCGTGTTTGACGAATTTACTGGATTTTTATGAAGATGTGACTAGTGTAGTTGACAGAGGGGAACTGGTGGATGTGATGTTTTTATATTTCCAGAAGGCATTCGATAAGGTGCCTCACAAAATGTTGCTGCAGAAGGTTAGGGTGCACGGAGTTGGGGGATAAAGTGTTAGCGTGGATTGAGGATTGGTTATCTGACAGGAAGCAGAGAGTTGGAATAACTGGGTGCTTTTCTGGTTGGCAGTTGGTGACTAGTGGCACGCCGCAGGGATTTGTGCTGGGGCCTCAACTGTTTACCATATACATAGACGATCTGGGGAAGGGGACTGAGTGAAGGGTAACAAAATTTGCTGATGACATGAAGATGAGTGGGAAAGTGAATTGCGTGGAGGACGTGGAAAGTCTGCAGAGAGATTTGGATAGGCTGAGTGAGTGGGTGAGGATTTGGCAGATGGAGAATAACTTTGGCAAATGTGAGGTTATCCACTTTGGAAGAAATAATAGTAAAATGGAATATTATTTAAATAGTGAAAAATTACAACATGCTACTGTGCAGAGGGGCCTGGGGGTCCTTGTGCATGAATCACAAAAACTTGTGCATGAATCACAATTGCATGTTGCAATTTTTCTGCAGGTGCAGCAGGAAATCAAGAAGGCGAATGGAATGTTGGCCTTTATCGCGAGGGGGATGGAGTGTGAAAGCAGGGAGGGCTTGCTGCAACTGTACAAGGCACTGGTGAGGCTGTGACTAGAGTATTGTGTGCAATTTTGGTCCCCTTATTTGCAAAAGGCTACATAGACCTTGGAGGGAGTACAGAGAAGGTTCACCAGGTTGATTCTGGAGATGAGGGGGTTAGCTTATGAGGAGAGATTGAGTAGATTGGGCCTGTACTTGTGGAGTTCAGAAGGCTGAAGGGTGATCTTATAGAGACATATAAGATAATGAAGGGGCTAGATAGAATAGAGGTAGAGAGATTCTTTCCACGAAGAAAGAAAACCAGAACTCAAAATAAGGGGGCGTCACTTTAGAACAGTGTTGAGGAGGAACGTCTTCTCTCAGAGGGTAGTGAATCTCTGGAACTCTCTACCATTGAAGTGGTGGAGGCTACCTCATTGAGCATGTTTACATCATGGGTAGATAGATTTCTGATCAATAAGGAAATTAAGGGTTATGAGGAGTAGGTGGGTAAGTGGAACTGATCCACTTCAGATCAGCCATGATCTTATTGAATGGCGGGGCAGGCTCGAGGGGCTAGATGGTCTACTCCTGCTCCTATTTCTTATGTTCTTATGTTTTTATTACCCTTTAGGAAAGAAAATCGGTTGTTCTTACTTGGTCTGGCTTCTATCTGACTCCAGATCCAAGTTGACTCTTAAATACCCCCAATAAAAGTTGGCTCAAATCCCATGAACCAATAAAAAAAAGTTTGATTTAACTATTGATCAATGACCCAATGAGTGTCCTGAATTTGTTCCAGTGGTTATCAAATGACCATTTTGAAAGGATTACGATTCATATATAAAGGAAATAAAATATAACTTTTAACAAAACTAATTTTGATAATTGATTTTGATTGAACAATTTCTGGGATCCTATTTTCAGTATTTCTCGTTTGAGTTACCTGGTTGAATGTAATAATTTTCTGTGCAGGTGACTGAATTGATCACTAGCTTCAGTAAACTTGTTTCAACAGAATGATGATAAACAAGATCGAAGTTAATCTTATGTTGAATGTTCATCATGTGTTTTTTAAAGTCATGAACATGAAAATCACTTGATATGTTGGCTGTGTTTAGCAGCCAGCTTGATAGCACTGCGTACTGTAAATGAGCTGTCTCCACTCTAGGCACAGCACACCGTGAGTGTACTCTATTGCAACATCCTGTCTTATCCAAAGAAACAAAATATGGAATGAAATTATTGCCACTGCTACTACAGAGTCATCAAGAGTAATTTTTGATTTAAAAATCTAGGTTATAAACACATCAGATTTAATCTGATGCATTTGAAGGGCTGCACAGTGATTAGCACTGCTGCCTCACAGCACCAGCAACTCAGGTTCAATTCCAGCCTCAGGTCACTGACTTGTGGAGTTTGCACATTCTCCCAGTGTCTGCATGGGTTTTCTCTGGGTGCTCTGGTTTCTGCCCACACTCCAAAGATCTGCAGGTTAGGTTGATTGGCCATGCTAAATTGACCCTTGTGTCATAGTAAGAGGTTTCATGACATCAGGTTAAAGTCCAACAGGTTTATTTGGTAGCACAAGCCACAAGCTTTTGGAGCACTACCTCTTTATCAGGTGAGTAGAAATTGTGTTCACAACTCCACATCAGGGGGCATTAGCAGGGTAAATGTGTGGGGTATGGATATAGGACCTGAGTGGGATTGTGGTCAGTACAGACTTGATGGACCGAATGGCTTCCTTCTGTGCTGTAGGGAATCTAATTCCACATGCAAGTCTTTTTTGAATTGTAATCCCTAATTAATGTGGTCTTGGTCTTGGTGATCAGGTGCCCTCCCCCCGCAATAGCACATCCGAGATTGTGGACTTACAGTGTGGAATGTCTAAAGCTGAAACCCACAGCTGACTACTTGCCTTAGGACAATGTACATCTTATTGTGTCACCGGGATAAAATATTTAACATGATGAAACTCAGTTCTAGAGAAAACGCGTTCAAAAACCTGCTCTTCATTTTAACAAGCTGATTCTTTCATATAATTCTGGAGGGCAGCCCTATCACTGTGTACAGCTGTATTTTTTTGACAATCCTTTGTTGTATATAGCAAATTGTGGAGGGTATGTATAAGTAAATTTGATTCTCTTCTTAGTGTGGGTTCACCAAACCCAATTGAACAATGAGTTTCCCAGTGGAGAAAATAATATAATGGACTTCTTTCTGTCAATGAACCTGACGTTTTAGGGCACCTTGGGAAGGATTTACTAATAAATAAATGAATCAAGTCCATTAAAGAACATTGGCTGATTTAATTATGTTTATTTAGTTATCAAAAAAATTGCCTCAGAGCAAATGATTTGTATAAAATACAACAGTATTGATTATTTTGATGTGTTTATAATTGTTATCTAAACCGAGAATGTTATCCATAACACAGTGCATTGTAACCAGCGTAACGCTAGAACACTGGAGAACGTTGTAAATATTAAAATAATGTTGGTGAAGACATTTTTCAGGTAAGTTGGAAGACAATATAGTCATCAGACAAAGGCTGAAACAGGAAGAGAGGCATCAATAAGGAGCAAAGTAGTCCTGTGGTCCAAGTTTCACTCAATGCCACCCATATCAATATACTAAGGTTGTGAGTGGAAAGAAGCCTTTCAGACAACTATATTAACTGGACTTAGGGCATTGACCCTGGGTGCAGGACTGCATGCCAAGACTGTCACTCAACATGCTGAAAAAAAGAGGTGTCAACCTGGTGAAGCTACAACACAAGACTACTTGTGTACCAGACAGCAAACGTTACAGGTGATGGAGCTAAGTGAACCCATAACCAGTGGATCAGATCTCAGCTTCCTATTCTTGCCACATCCAGACACGAAAGATAGTGGGCAATTAAGCAACTAACCAGAGGAAGAGGAGAGGCCACAAATATCCCCATTTTAAGTAATGGAGGATTCCAATACATCAGTGCATATAGAAACCCTACAGAACAGAAAGAGGCCATTTGGCCCATCAAGTCTGCACCAACCACAATCCCACCCAGGCTCTACCCCCATATCCCTACTTTTTACCCACTCTAACCTACACATCTCAGGATATTAAGGGCATTTTTTTTTGCATGGCCAACCAACCTATCCTGCACATCTTTGGATTGTGGGAAGAAACCGGAGCACCTGGAGGAAACCCACGCAGACATGAGGAGAATGTGCAAACTCCCCACAGACAGTGACCCAACCCGGGAATCGAACCCAGGTCCCTGGAGCTGTGAAGCAGCAGTGCTAACTACTGTGCTACTGCGCTGCTCAGTATATAAGGCTGAAGCATTTGCAACAATCTTCAGCCAGAAATGCCAAGTACATGATCCATCTCGACCTCCTCCTAAGGTCCCAAAATTATAGATGCCAGTTTTCATCCAATTTAATTCGCTCCACGTGTTTTATTTATTCAGTCAGGGAGTGTTGGTGTTGCTGACTAAGCCAGCATTTATGGCCCCATCACTAATTGCCTTTGAGAAGGATTTATCAAAAAATGGCTGAAGACACTGGATATTGCAAAGTCAATGGGTCTTTTTAGCATTCCAACAACAGTCCTGAAGATTTGTGCTCCAAAACTTACTGCTCCCCTAGCCAAGCTCTTCCAGTACAGTTACAACACTGACATCTACCTGACAATGTGAAAAGTTGTCCAGGTATGTCCAGTACACAAGAAACAGGACAAAAGCAACCCAGCCAATTACTATCCATTAGTTTACTGCCAATCTTAAAATAATGGAAGGGATCATCAACAGTGCTATCAATTGGCACTTACTCAGCAATACTTACTCAGCTCAATTTGGGTTCCACCAGAGTCACTCAGCTGTTGACCTCATTACAGCCTTGATTCAAACATAGACAAAAGAGATAAACTCCAGTGGTGAGAGGAAAATGGCAGCCCTTGACATCAAGGCAGCATTTGACAGAGAATGGCGTCCAGAAGCCCAAGTAAAATTGAAATCCGGGGAATGCCTGAGAAAGAGAAACCTTTATCAGATTTTGAATGTTAAAAATACTTCTTTGCAAATCTCCAGTCACAAGATATGAAAAGGACAAACCAGCAAATAGATAGATGGAGAGCTGGTTTGTCAGTACTTGGTAGATGAGTCGCAAAAACCCAGCTTGCAGGTGCAGCAGGTGGTCAGGAAGGCGAATGGGATGCTGGCCTTCATAGCGAAGGGGATTGAATATAAAAGTAGGGAGGTCTTGCTGCAGCTGTATAGGGCATTGGTGAGGCCGCAGCTGGAGTACTGTGTGCAGTTTTGGGCGCCGCACCTGCGCAAGGATGTTTTGGCCCTGGAGGGAGTGCAGAGGAGGTTTACTCGGCTGATACCGGAGTTGAGGGGATTGAGCTATGAGGAGAGGCTGAATAAACTAGGCTTGTACTCGTTAGAGTTTAGAAGAATGAGGGGAGATCTCATTGAGACGTATAAGATGATGAATGGGATGGATAGGATAGAGGTGGAGAGACTGTTCCCGCTCAAAAAAGACAGTAGGACTAGGGGGCACAGCCTCAAGATAAAGGGGGGGCGGTTTAGAACAGAGTTGAGGAGGAACTTCTTCACTCAAAGGGTGGTGAATCTCTGGAATTCTCTGCCCGTTGAAGTGGTGGAGGCTGCCTCGCTAAATATTTTTAAGAAACGGGTTGATGGGTTTTTGATAAGAGAAGGGATTAAGGGTTATGGGGAGAGGGCGGGAAGGTGGAGCTGAGTCACGACAGATCAGCCATGATCTTATTGAATGGCGGGGCAGGCTCGAAGGGCCAGATGGCCTACTCCTGCTCCTATTTCTTATGTTCTTATGTTCTTATGTTCTAGATAGGTTGCTTCTACATCTGGACCTACAGTTTGAAGACATCTGTTCTCCTGCACAACTGTGACCATTGTCCATTATTTCCAAGGCTCCCGGTGGTTCTCCACTTCCAGCAAAATAATTTCATAGTCCTGTCTTGCTTTAAAATCTGCCGATGTTTATAAGTCATCGTTGCTTCTCAGAACCTTCTTCAGCCGAATGTCCCAGTTTGTATCGTGGATTCTTCACACTCAAATCATCTGTGCTTCTTATCTCCAAACTGCTGTTTCACACACAACAAAACACAAATCCATTCATTCTCGTATGCACCCTCACATCCCAATTCACACCCTCGCAGACCAGTACACACACCTTTACATCTGAGTGTTCTGGAATTTTACAAATTGCTCCTCATCCTGTATCTTCATTTGTGCCTTCACATATCTTCCCTAATGTCTCTCTCAAATCCTTGTTTAATGCAGATCTTTATGAAGTGTTTTGCAAACTGTGTTAAGGACTTTTTTCAGTTGCATTTTCCTGATAACATTTTCATGCTTTGATTCTATAACCAATAGAAACTGAAGCTATTCATCTCGGACCTTTACATTACCCGGTCTGATGTGAGAGTGGAAAATCTGTCACTTTATAAATTGACAGTTCAGGACGATACTGGATGTTGGAGAAGCAGCACGAGAAATTAGATGGAGAGTCGAGAGAAGTTTTGTGCTGTGGTATGGTAGAAATCTGATTGGAGGAAATCAATCATAGAACTGTGGGAAAGATGGGATATAGTGCTCAGAATGTATGAAGAAAAGAAATGAAACTTGTCTCGCCCATATTGGATTCAAAAGACTGGGGAGGAGCTAGACTGGGAGACAGTAAGAAGGGAGGGGAGAAATTAATTGCATTGAAGATGAGGTAAATTGACAATAATAGGGAAAGGGGACAATGTTTGGCAATGAAGAAGGACTAAATGACAATAGGAAAGAGAAAATAGGTGGTCTTGGAGAAACTGGGAGAGAAAAACTGGTAATGGTGCTCCAGGGTAGACCATGCCAGCATGAACAGAAAGTTGGGAGCAAGAGCATGGGTAAGGAGGGCATGCACAGTAAGTCTTGTTGTGCATACCACAGTCCAACACCGGTGTCTCCACATCATGAGGCGGGCATGCCATAATAACTAGGTTATAGGAAAAAAAAGTGCTGGCATAAATCAAAGAACAAAGAAAAGTACACCACAGGAACAGGTCCTTCAGCCCTCTAAACTCATGCCAATCATGATGCCCTGAAAACCAGGAGAGCTGCAGATGGGAGTGTCCATGTGAAGGAGATTGCACGTGGTGCAGTATCTCTATGTGCCGTGTCTGGAGGGGGTAGAGTGCCTTTATAAAATGAAGTGATGCTGGCAGACGGAGATTAAATGTAGGAGAGGGGCTGCTAAGGTATCATTTGGTTAGATTGTGGTCAGTTCATCTCTTGAAAATTGGTACTCCTTTTCAAAATTAATAGAAGACAGAGGGAGGTAATGGAGGGAAAATTTTCAGACTGGAGGCCAGTTACCAGTGATGTACCACTGGGATCAGTGCTGGGTCCTCTGCTATTTGTGATTTTTATCAATGACTTGGAAGAGGGGGCTGAAGGGTGGGTTAGTAAATTTGCTGATGACACCAAGATTGATGGAGTGGTGGATGAAGTGGAGGGCTCTTGTAGGCTGCAAAAAGACATTGATGGGATGCAGAGCTGGGCCAAAAAGCGGCAGATGGAGTTTAACCCTGATAAGTGTGAGGTGATTCATTTTGGTAGGACAAACTTGAATGCAGATTACAGGGTCAACGGCAGGGTTCTGAGGAATGTGGAGGAACTTGTGAAATGTGGAGGAATGTGAAAGATCTTGGGGTTCATATCCACAGATCTCTGAAGGTTGCCACTCAAGTGGATAGAGCCGTGAAGAAGGCTTATAGTGTGTTAGCATTTATTAACAGGGGGTTAGAGTTTCAGAGCTGTGGAGTTATGCTGCAACTATACTGGCTGGTGAGACACATTTGGAATGTTGTGTGCAGTTCTGGTCACCTCACTATAAGAAGGATGTGGAAGCATTGGAGAGAGTGCGGAGGAGATTTATCAGGATGCTGTCTGGTTTGGAGGGTAGGCTTATGAGGAAAGGTTGAGGGAACTGGGGCTTTTCTCTTTAGAGTGGAGGAGGATGAGAGGCGACTTAATAGAGGTTTATAAGTTGATGAGGGGGATAGATAGAGTGGTTGTGCAGAGACTATTTCCTTGGGTGGATGTAGCTGTTACTAGGGGGCATAACTATAAGGTTCATGGTGGGAGATATAGGAGGAATGTCCGAAGTAGATTCTTTACTCAGAGAGTGGTTGAGGTGTGGAATGCACTGCCTGTTGTGATAGTGGAGTCAGACACTTTGGGAATTTTCAAGCAGTTATTGGATAGGCACATGGAGCACACCAGAATGATAGGGAGGGGATAGCTTGATCTTGGGTTCGGACAAAGCTCGGCACAACATTGAGGGCCGAAGGGCCTGTACTGTTCTATGTAATCCTGTATTAAGAGTGTAAATATATTTAGAATGGATCAGAAAGCAGAATAAACCATTTAGAGTTGTAAATGCCCCCCAGGAGCTCATCCCCCATCTGAGCTAGTAATGCGTTTCTCAGTCCTGTCTTATTTCCCATAAGTCTTTCAATTTTTTGTCTCCTGTAGATGAAGTGTGCAAATACACTGCTCAATGTACTAAGCCCATGTAACTGCTTATTATTTCACATCAGGATTATTCTTGACTTGTTAGCTACAGAAGGGCATCTGCTGCTTTTCCAGGTTGGCATATGTGATGACTGAGCTGTAGGTCACCAGACCAAATACTTGGCAGGTACATGAAGAGAAAAGGTCAGAATGGCAACTTCATTAAACTGTGTTTTCCCTTGTGGACTGCGTTTTTCTGTGGGAACCAGGGAGAATGTGACAAGAGTGAAAAATAAGAGTATACTGAAGTTTCTATTTTAGTCACATTGTGCCGGTTGACTATCAAAGCTGGAGATAATTGGCTTACGCTAACCATTGGACAAAGTGGAAAGTGCACTATAGGACTATAACTGCAGCTGTGCTAATTAGATCTCTTGAGACTCAATCCATGAGACTGTACTGCAGGACCCAACAATTGACCAGCCTCTATTACTGTCTTCCCTGACTGCTGCAGTTTGGCTCATCACCTCCCAAGGATCTGTCAGCACTTATTTTTTGCTTTTTTATTGGATTTCATGTGTACATTGTTCGAAGTGCCACATGCCAGCCTTTCAAACATTCACTGCAGTGCTCACATGCCAGCTAATGACTGTTGCTTGTGTGTAGATATCATAAGATAGCTTCTTATGAAATGCCCAGCAATTAGATGTTCGACACTTTCTCAGCTGCATCCCTTATTGCAGACCTCAAAAGATCACAATGTCATAAAATTGGCAAAGGTTAGTTTGAAAGAAAATGTTCAGCATTGTGCAAAATGTGAATCGTAATGTGGGACTTGGTGACTTGGGCAATTCTTTTTGAACTCAACTAATAAAACATTGAAGTATGGGTGACACATGGTACCATGGCATGGACAGCATGGTGGTACACTGTCTCACAGTGCCAGGGACCTGGGTTCAATTCCGGCCTTGAGTCACTGTCTGTGTGGAGTTTGTACATTTATTTATCGGTTTCCTCCGGATGCTCCAGTTTCCTCCCACAGTCCAAAGATGTGCGGGTTAGGTGGATTGGCCATGATCAATTGCCCCATAGTGTTAGGGACTAAGCAGGGTAAATACCTGGATTTATTGGTATAGGGCCTAGGTGGGATTGTTGCTGGCACAGGCTTGATGGGCCGAATGGCCTCCTTCCATACTGTAGGGATTCTATGATAAGTAAAATACCACGGATGTTGGAATCTAAAACAAGAACAGGGGACACTAGAAAAACTCAGCAGGTCTGCCAGTGTCTATTAGATAAGAAACAGAGTTAACACTCTGCACAGAGTGGCGAAGTGATTGGCAGTTGCAGGTCACATTTGCATAGGTGCAGTCACTACGATGAAAAGGTGGCTTGTGGAGGAGATGTGAAGGGACAGTTAAACTCCAAACACTAGAGTCATAGAGGTTTACAGCATGGAAACAGGCCCTTCAGCCCAACTTGTCCATGCCGCCCTTTTCTTTAAAACACCTAAGCTAATCCCAATTGCCTGCATTTGTTCCATATCCCTCTATATCCATGTGAATATGTAAATGCTTTTTAAAAGACAAAATTAAACCCGCTTCTACTACTACCTGTGGCAGCTTGTTCCAGACACTCACTCTATGTGAAAAAATTGCCCCTCTGGACACTTTTGTATCTCTCCCCTCTCAGCTTAAATCTATGCTGTCTAGTTTTAGATTCCCCTACCTTTGGAAAAAGATATTGACTATCTAGCTGATCTGTGCCCCTCATTAATTTATAGACCTCTACAAGATCACCTCTCAGCCTCCTACACTCCAGAGAAAAACATCCCAGTCTATCCAGCCTCTCCTTCTAACTCATTCCATGAAGTCCCAGTAGCATCCTAGTAAATCTCTTCTGCACTCTTTCTAGTTTAATAATAATTCTAGATTAGTAATTGCACAGTATTCTAAGTGTGGCCTTACCAATGTCTTGTACAACTTCAACAAGACATTCCAACTCTTGTATTCAATGTTCTGACCGATGGAACCAAGCATGCCAAATGCTTTCTTAACCACTCTGCCCACCTGCGATTCTACTTTCAAGGAGCTATGAACATGTACCCCTAGATCTCTTTATTCTGTAACTCTCCCCAACACCTACCATTAACTGAGTAAGTCCTGCCCTGGTTCAGTCTACCAAAATGCATCATCTTGCATTTGTCTAAATTAAACTCCATCGGCCATTCATCAGCCCACTGGTGGAATTGATCAAGATCCTGTTGCAATTGGAGAAAACTTTCTTCACTGTCCACTATGCCACCAATCTTAGTGTCATTTACAAACTTACTAGCCATGACTCCTATATTCTCATCCAAATCATTAATATAAATGACTAATAACCTAGCACTAATGACTAGCACTGATCCCTGAGGCACACCGCTGGTCACAGGCCTCTAGTTTGAAAAACAACCCTCTGCAACCACCCTCTGGCTTCTATCAAGAAGCCAGTTTTGTATCCATTTAGATACCTGTTGTAGGTAAAATAATAACCTGTGAGACAGTGAGTCAAAATACAGTGGTTTTTATTTCAAAACTCTGGGATACATACCAGAATTTGGGACTACCAGACTTCTAAAGAACAAAGAACAAAAATCAGCCTGGGAAACAGGCCCTTCAGCCCAACGAGCCCGCGCTGCCATCTCAACACCACCAGTCCCCCTCTCGACCCACGACCCGTCTAATGTTTTATGGCCATCTAGATTGAGGGAAACTGATTTAGGGACAATTTATTCCTGCCAATCAGCTTAACAGCACATCTTTGGGGTGTGGGAGGAAACCGGAGCACCCGGAGAAAACCCACGCAAGCACGGGGAGAATGCGCAAACTCCCACAGACACCGGCCCAAATCCATGTGTCTGCACAGCAATCAGTGATAGTTACTGAGCTGTCGTCTTGCCCAGTATCTGGTCCAGTTTAGGCACACACTAACGACATGAAGCACTAGGCCAATCTTGAACAACCAAGAGCAGCCCCAGTTCGACCCATTGCATGTACGCTCCTTGTTGGACACGAGGTGGACCGACTTAAAACCTGTGAATGAAAAGAGAAAAAACATTATTATTATCATACTATACCCATTTACAATACCAGGGACGCCCCAATGCTAATGAACCTTATTTAAAACAATCTCCTATATCCACCCATCTCCAACCCACTCATGTGCCTGTCTAAGTTACTCTTAAAGGACTCTAGCGTGTTTGCCTCCACCACCTTACTTGGCAGAGCATTCCATACCCCCACTACCCTCTGTGTGAAAAACCTCCCTCTAATATCTGTGTTGTACCTCTCCCCCATCACCTTAAGCCCCTTGTCCTACGTGTCTCTATCATAGGAAATAGCTTACCTCTGTTTACTCTATCTATACCCTTCATAATCTTATATACCTCTATTAGATCCCCCCCTCAGTCGGCGTCTTTCAAGGGAAAAGAGCCCCAATTTCTTCAATCTTTCCTCATACCCCAGCCCTTCCATACCAGGCAACATCCTGGTAAACCTCCTCTGCACTCTCTCCAGAGTCTCCACGTCCTTCCGGTAGTAAGGTGACCAGAACTGGACACAGTACTCCAAATGCGGTCTAACCAACGTTCTGTACAACTGCAACATTAGACTCCAGCTCTTATATTCTATACCCCATCCTATAAAGGCTAACATGCCATAGGCTTTCTTCACCACACTCTCCACTTGCACTGCCACCTTCAAAGACTTGTGCACTTGCAGCCCCAGGTCTCGCTGCGATTCTATACTCCTTACGGGCTTACCCTTTATCATATAACTCCCCCCTACATTATTCCAGCCAAAATGCATCACCTCACATTTATCCGGATTAAACTCCATTTGCCACGTATCTGCCCAATCATAGAACACAAACACAAGTGGGCATTTATACATTATGAGTCTTAGTGTCAATCACGACACAAGTTTCCCATTCCGGCCAGAGCTCCGGGCCTTCCTTGGTCATGATGCAGACCCAGATTTAAATATAATTCACAGCCTAGCTGGCAACTGCAGTCATGACACACGGTCACGATTCTGCAGCAGTACTGGCGTCCCTGTCTTTGAAGTTACTTGTGCGATCCTGGCTGCCCCAGCAGGACTCTTCCTGTTCAAAGCCGGTATTATTGTCTACCATCAGCAGCTGTTAAAAACCGGTATCGTAAACTACCATCTGTGTAACGATGTCTAACACAAATAGGTAAAATTTACAAAGTCTACAAAATAACAGCCACATTAAACTGTTTGTTTTTATACAAATGCAAGTTAAAGCATATAATATATGAACAAATAACTTATATTACTGCCAGGAGCAGTATAAGCTAAAGGAGATCAGCCATAAGGAAGGGTTATGTTTGTGACACATTCTAGGTACAAAATCCATTAACCCTTTCCCTTCAGGTACAAAATGCATTTACCTTTTCCCTACTTCATACCTCACACTGAATGCTTTAACCTTATACAACAACCTACCATGCAGTACCTTATCAAAGGCCTTGCTAAAATCCATGTAGACAACATCAACGGCACTGCCCTCATCTACGTCTTGGTTACCCCTTCAAAAACTTCAATCAAATTTGTGAGACATGATTTTCCACTCACAAAGCCATGCTGACTGTCCCTAATCAGTCCTTGCATGTCTAAATACCTGTACATCCTGTCTCTCTTGATACCTTCCACAATTTACCCACCATAGATGTGAGGCTCACTGGCCTGTAGTTCCCAGGCTTTTCCCTGCAGCCCTTTTTAAACAAAGGCACAACATTTTCCCCTTTCCAATCTTCAGGCACCTCACTATCGATGATTCAAATATTTCTGCAATTTCCTCCCTAGCCTCCTGCAATGTCCTGGGATATTCTTCATCAGGTCCCGGGGATTTATCTATCTTGATGTGCTTTAAAACTTCCAGCACCACCTCTCTAATAAGTATACTCCTCAAGACATCACTATTTATTTCCCCAAGTTCCCCAACATCCATGCTTTTCTCTACAGTAAATACTGACAATAAACAGTACTTCAGTGTTTCCCTCCCTACCTCCTCCTCCAACCAAAGAAAAAGTCATCGGGAGAACCACAAGCAAGGGAGAGGTGAGTTGAGATTCTTTTGTCCTTTTATCTGTAAAAGGGCAGTATGGCAAGTAGGGCAGTGATATGCTTCCTTGCCAGATGTGGGACATTAGGGAGCAATCTCGTCTCCCTGACAACTTTGTCTGCAGGAAGTGTGTCCACTTGCAGCTCCTCACAGATCGCATTGTTCGGTTGGAACGGAAGTTGGATGCACTGCGGAGCACACAGGAGGCACAGATTGTGATAGACACTAGTTACAGGGAGGTTGTCACGCCACAGGTTCAGACAGGTAGATGGGTGACTGCCAGGAAAAGCAGGCAGGTAGTGCAGGAGTCTCTGTGGCTATTCCCTTTCAAATAGGTGTATTGTTTTGGATACTGTTGAGGGGGATAGTCTGTCAGGGGGAGAAATCAGCAGCAGCCAAGCCTGTGGCACTAAAGCTGGTTCTGCTGTAGAGCAGGGTCAGGCAAAGAGCAAGCAAGCAGTAGTAATAGAGGAATCATTAGTTAGAGACACGGACATTTCTGTGGCCGCAATCAAGACTCCAGGATGGTGTGTTGCTTCCCTGGTTCCAGGGTCAAGATTGTCTCTGAGCGATTGCAGGACATTCTTAAAGGGGAGGGTGAGCAGCAGGAGATTGTTGTACATATTGGTACCAACAACATAGGTAGGAAAAGGGATGAGGTGCTGAAGCGTGAATATAGAGAGTTAGGAAGAAGACTAAAGTGCAAGATCTCGAAGATAATAATTTCTGGACTACTACTGGTGCCAAATGCTCGTAGGAATAGGAATGGGAAAATTAGGCAGATGAAAGCATAGCTTGAGAGCTGGTGCAGGGGACAAAGATTTAGATTTTTGGATCATTGGGATCTTCTCAAGGGAAGGGGTGACCTGTTCAAGTGAGATTGGGTTATACCTGAACTGGAGGGGTACTGACATACTGGCAAGGAGATTTGCTAAAGCCACTCGGGAGGGATTAAACTAGTTTGGCAGGGGGGTGGGATCCAAAGCAGTAGGGAGACAGAAGAGAAATTTGAGGACAGCACAGAAGTTAAAGAGAGCACATTAAATAGTAAAGGCAGTGTCAGTAATCCTAGTACCAGACGGATCAGGCAAAAGCAAGATAGAGAGCAAGGGAAGTCCAAATTAAACTGCATTTATTTCAATGTAAGAGGCCTGACGGGCAAGGCAGATGAACTCAGGATGGATGGGTACGTGGGACTGGGATATCATAGCAATTACTGAAACATGGCTAAGGGAGGGACAGGACTGGCAGCTCAATGTTCCAGGGTACAGGTGCTGTAGGAAAGATAGAACAGGAGGTAAGAGATGTGGGGGAAGTTGCACTTTTGATAAGGGAATTACATAAGAACATAAGAACATAAGAAATAGGAGCAGGAGTAGGCCATCTGGCCCTTCGAGCCTGCCCCGCCATTCGATAAGATCATGGCTGATCTGTCGTGGCTCAGTTCCACCTTCCCGCCCTCTCCCCATAACCCTTAATCCCCTTGCCTATCAACCCGCATCTTAAATATATTTAGCGAGGCAGCCTCCACCACTTCAACGGGCAGAGAATTCCAGAGATTCACCACCCTTTGAGTGAAGAAGTTCCTCCTCAACTCCGTTCTAAACCTCCCCCCCTTTATCTTGAGGCTGTGCCCTCTAGTCCTACTGTCCTTTCTGAGTGGGAAGAGCCTCTCCACCTCTATCCTATCCATCCCATTCATCATCTTATATGTCTCAGTGAGATCTCCCCTCATTCTTCTAAACTCTAACGAGTATAAGCCTAGTTTATTCAGCCTCTCCTCATAGTTCAACCCCCTCAACTCCGGTATCAGCCTAGTAAACCTCCTCTGCACTCCCTCCAAGGCCAGAATATCCTTGCGTAAGTGCGGCGACCAAAACTGCACACAGTACTCCAGCTGCGGCCTCACCAATGCCCTATACAGCTGCAGCAAGACCTCCCTACTTTTATATTCAATCCCCCTCGCTATGAAGGCCAGCATCCCATTCACTTTCCTGACCACCTGCTGCACCTGCAGGCTGGGTTTTTGCGACTCACGCGCAAGGACCCTGAAGTCCCTCTGCACCGTCGCCTGCTGCAGTTTTTCGCCCCGTAAGTAATAGTCCTTCCTACCATTATTCCTACCAAAGTGGACAACCTCACATTTGCCAATATTAAATTCCATTTGCCAGTTCCTGGCCCATTCGCCCAGCCTATCGAGATCCTTCTGCAGACTCTCCACACCCTCTGCACAATTTGCCGTTCCACCCATCTTGGTGTCATCAGCAAATTTCGACACCCTACACTCGGTTCCCTCCTCCAGATCATCTATATAAATGGTAAATAGCTGAGGCCCCAGCACTGACCCCTGGGGCACTCCACTAGTCACCAACCGCCAATCCGAATAGCACCCATTGACCCCCACTCTTTGCCTCCTATTTGACAGCCAATGCTCTATCCATGCTTATACCCTACCCCCAACTCCATGCCCCCTGACCTTCTGTAATAACCTCTTTTGAGGCATCTTATCAAACGCCTTCTGAAAATCAAGAAATACCACATCCACCGGCTCTCCTCTATCCACCCCCCTAGACACATCCTCCAATAGAACTCCAATAAATTCGTCAGACACGACTTTCCCTTAACGAAACCATGCTGCGTCTGCTCTATCAAGCAATTCCCTTCAAGATGCCTCGCTATTTTCTCCTTGATCAAGGATTCTAACATCTTACCTACAACAAACGTTAAACTAACCGGCCTATAATTCCCTGCCTTTTGCCTGCCACCCTTCTTAAACAACGGCGTAACATTAGCCGTTTTCCAATCTTCCGGCACTTTCCCGGAATCCAGCGACGTTTGGAAAATAATCACCAAGGCATCCACTATCACCATTTCTTTCAGAACCCTTAGATGCATTCCATCCGGTCCTGGCGACTTGTCCACAATCAGTCCCTCCAGTCTGTCGAGCACCACCTCTCTAGTAACAATAATGTCATTCAGGCCCTCCACTCCTACCATCTTTCCATCGCTAACACCCGGCAAATTATTCACTCCTCCTCCGTGAAGACCGAAACAAAAAAGTTATTCAAGGCCTCAGCCATTTCCCCATCCCCTACCACTAAGTCCCCCTTCTCATCCTCTAAGGGTCCAATGTTCACCCTAGCCAGCCTCTTCCTTTTTATAATTTATAAAAACTCTTGCTATCCTTTTTTATATTAAGCGCTAGCCCAGCTTCATAGTTTCTCCTACCCTTCTTTATCAACTTCTTTGTCATTCTTTGTTGACATTTAAACCTCTCCCAATCCTCTTCTCGCCCACTACTCTTAGCTACTCTAAACGCATCCACTTTTAATTTAACACTTTCCTTTACCTCCTTCGATATCCACGGCTGATTATCTCTCCTCCTACGATCCTTATTAAGAACATAAGAACATAAGAAATAGGAGCAGGAGTAGGCCATCTGGCCCTTCGAGCCTGCCCCGCCATTCAATAAGATCATGGCTGATCTGTCGTGGCTCAGTTCCACCTTCCCGCCCTCTCCCCATAACCCTTAATCCCCTCTCTTATCAAGAACCCATCAACCCGCTTCTTAAAAATATTTAGCGAGGCAGCCTCCACCACTTCAACGGGCAGAGAATTCCAGAGATTCACCACCCTTTGAGTGAAGAAGTTCCTCCTCAACTCTGTTCTAAACTGCCTCCCCTTTATCTTGAGGCTGTGCCCCCTCCTACTGTCTTTTTTGAGCGGGAAGAGTCTCTCCACCTCTATCCTATCCATCCCATTCATCATTTTATACGTCTCTCAAACCATCGGAATAAATTTCTGCTGAGCACCAAGAAAGATCCTTAAAGATCCTCCACTGTCCCTCAGCAGACCTACCTTCCAACGCGCTCCCCCAATCAACATTCACCAATTCCTCTCTCATCCTACCGTACTCCCCTCTGTTCAAACAAAGGATATATGTCCGGGAACCCACTTTCTCTTCCTCCATCTGCATCAGAAACTCCACCATACAATGATCACTCTTCCCAAGAGGATCCTTCACCACAAGGTCCCTAATTCTACCCGCCTCATTACATAATACCAGATCCAAGATAGCTCGCTCCCTCGTCGGCTCCAACACACACTGTTCCAGGAAACTATCCCGGCAGCATTCCAAGAACTCTGCCTCAAGCTCACCGCGTCCAACATGGGTCGACCAATCAATATATATATTGAAATTCCCTATAATTCTCGCCGTTCCATTCCTGCACGCCGCATTCATTTGCGTGTTAACAGCCCGCCCCACCTCCAGATCATTATTCGGGGGCCTATAGACAACACCCACCAGCGTCTTCCTCCCTTTTCTGTTTCTAATCTCCACCCGCAACGATTCCACTTTCTGCTCTTTGGCTCCTATATCATCCCTTACTACCACCCTGATGCTATCCTTAATCAGCAGAGCTACACCCCCCTCTTTTTCCTCCCGCCTATCCTTCCTAAACACTTGATACCCCTGGACATTCAGCTCCCAGTCCCTGTCACCTTGCAGCCACGTCTCTGTAATGGCCACCAGATCATATCCATTTGTGCTGACCTGCGCCACCAGCTCATTCACTTTATTCCGAATGCTTCGTGCATTCAGATAAAGCGCTTTCATCCCAGCCTTCACCTGGACCCTATTTGCCAGAACGCCACCAACCATACTCCTTTTATTATTGGGACATCCTTGGCCTCTTCCCTTACCTGTACCCTCTCCTTTACTTTCGACCCCGTAATGTCACCTACCCTCGCACCCTCCCCCCCCAATTAGTTTAAAGCCCTATCTACAGTCCTATCTACACGATTCGCCAGCACGGTTCAGACCAACCTTATCATGGGATACATCCGAGGATTCGGCCACTGAGTCTATATGGGTAGAACTGAGAAATAAGAAGGGGGAAATCACTTTCATTGGACCCCAAATAGTCAGTGGGAAATTGAGGAGCAAATATGTAAGAAGATTACAGACAGCTCCAAGAAAAATAGGGTGAAAATAGTAAGAGATTTTAACTTTCCCAACATTGACTGGGACAGCCATAGTATTAGAGAGTTAATGGAGAGAAATTTGTTGACTATATTCAGGAGGAATTTCTCATTTAGTGTGTGGATGGCCTGACTAGAGACGAGGCAAAACTTGATTCCTCTTGGGAAATAAAGAAGGGCAGGTGTCAAAAGTGTTTGTGAGGGATCATAATTCCAATAGTTTTAAGATAGTTATGGAGAATGATAGGTCTGACCCAAAAGTTAAAATTCTAAATTGGACCAAGGCCAATTTTGATGGTATCAGGCAGGAACTTTCAAAAGTTAATTGGGGAAGTCTGTGGGAAGGCAAAGGGATGTCTGGTAAGTGGGAAGCTTTCAAAAGTGTGTTAACCAGGGTTCAGGGTAAGCACATTCCCCTTAGAGTGAAGGGCAAGGCTGGCAGAAGTGTGGAACCCTGGATGACTCGGGATATTGAGGCACTGGTCAAGAAGAAGAAGGAGGCACTTGACATGCATAGGCAGCTGGGATGAAGTGAATCCCTTGAAGACTATAGGGGGTGTAAGAGTAGAGTTAATACAGAAATCAGGAGGGCAAAAAGGTGACACGAGATTGTTTTGGCAAATAAGGCAAAGGAGAATCCAAAGAGCTTCTGCAATTACATAAAGGGCAAAAGAGTAACAAGGGAGGGAGTAGGGCCTCTTAAGGATCAACAAGGTCATCTATGTGTGGACTAGAAAGAGTACAGAAGAGATTTACTAGGATGCTATTGGGACTTGATGGTTTGAGTTATAAGGAGAGGCTTGATAGATGGGGACTTTTTTCTCTGGAGTGTAGAAAGCTGCGGGGTGATCTTACGGAGGTCTATAAAATAATGAGGGGATAGATCAGCTAGATTGTCAATACTTTTTTCCCAAGGTAAGAGAGTCTCTATCTAGAGAGCATAGGTTTAAGGTGAGAGGGGAGAGATACAAAAGGGTCCAGCAGTGCAATTTTTTCACATAGTGGATGATTGTTTGGAACAAGCTGCCAGAGGTAGTAGTAGAGGCAGGTACAATTTTGTCTTTTTCAAAAGTGTTTAGACAGTTACATGGGTAAGATGGGTATAGAGGATTAGCTTAAGGGTTTCAAAAAAAAGGGCTGCATAGACAAGTTGGGTCGAAGGGCCTGTTTCGATGCTGTAAACATTTATGACGCTATGATAACACTTTGGGGCCTTAGACTCTTCATCGAAACAGAATGGATGGAGAATGTGTTAGAACTGTAGAAACTGCAACAAACAATAGTAACTTTAAGAACAAAAGATGACCTGGTGCGAGAGGAGGGAAGGGTTTCACTGAGACTGTACATATATGGATTATTTAAAATAAAGTTGTTTAAAATGGAGGACAAAGATCAACATGTAATGTTCCTGAAATCCATATTGAGGCCCGAGGGCTGTGATGTGCCTGACTGGAAGTTGAGATGTTACTGTTCCAGTTTGCTTCACTGGAGCTTAGGAGCAGGCCAAGGATGGACATGTGGGTATGAGGGCGAGCTGCTGCGTTAAATGGCATGCAACAGGAAGATTGGCTCATGCTTACAGACTGAGCAAAGGTGTTTTGCAAAGTGGGCACCCAGGCTGTGTTTAATCTCCCCATTATAGAGCAGATCACATTGGGAGCACCAAAAACAGTAAACAAAATTGGAGGTGGTGCAAATGAAATGTTGCTTTAAAATGTATTTGGGGCCTTGAACTGTGAGGAGGCGGAGTAAAGGGGCAGGTGTCACACCTTCTGCGATTTCAAGTTAAAATTGACACAACTAGCCTAGTTCTGGGAGGGGAGGGGGTGGGGGGGGGTGCAGAGGTGAGGGAAACTGGTCAGACACGGTTGTGTGCCCTATCAAATGCAGGTGGAGGAAAGCTCAGTTAAGGAAAAAAACAGACATGTCAGAATCACCATTTTCAAACTAAATATTTGAATTTATTTTAAAAGCTTTGGATATTTGAAACACACTGCATTTAGCTTGCTGTTTATTTCTTTAACTCTGTCATAGTACTTGAGGGGTTAATAACAGCCATTTACAGAAATTATGTCCCATATTCTGTTTGTCTTAAACCAGAGTCCAAAACAGGAGAAAAGGGAAATATCTGCTAGCAACTTTATTAATCTGTATTTGATTAGCAGCTTTTTCGAAATGTAATATTTATTTAAATTTGGTCAAACCTAGTCATATGTTTTGAACACATCATGATTCCCACATATTCTTACATTATCATCTGACTTCAATACTACCATTCTAGGAATGGCATAATCTGTTTCAGTTTGAAAATGGTGTTCTCAGTTTCAAGTCTTTTCATTTCTTACTCGACTTTCTCCCTTCGAGCGCAGGGCACTGGGCGTGGCCTGCATTAAACTAGTCTGATGTTCTCTGAACCCAAACATTGATTTTCCATCATTGAGGTAGTTTGCCAATTTCGCTAAACACTTGAGGGTACTTGGCAATCGTCTTGGCATCGTCTTGCACGGGGAATTCCCCTTCCACATGATAAAGCTTGTTCCAGTTTAACTTGCTGTTGACCAGTTTCTCCCTAACAAGACTGACTTTTCATCCTTTATCACAATGATGGGCAATTTTACATGTAACCAGAACTGACGGCTGGGATTCTCCCAAAAAAATTCTAAGTGCCAAATTCGCATAAAAAATTCGCATAACTTCCACTGGTTTTTTAGCGGGACTTTCAAAATGAATCTCCCATACTCTATGCATCACAGAGTGTCTCACAAAGATTAACGCTGAAAATCCGGGGCAGGGTCTATTCCTCCTGGAGAGGCTGGCAGAATAGTGCTGACCGGGCCACAGCTCATGCACCGATTTGTCAGCACCGTTTGGTGATTCAGGAATCGTGCCAACTGATTCACCCATGTTGACCAGGACTCCATTCAGCGTGATTTGGTTAACATACAAATTGCTCCTTGTTATTTTTGTGCTTTGGATCATAAAGATCTCAGCCATCACCTCATTGTTCAAGCTTATGCACCACTTCCAACAATGGTGTGACCTTTAGCTTAGCAGAGATCAGCAAATTCTTGAGCATTTCAAACACATCTGGGCCTGTTTCTGATCAAAATATTTTCCTTTTCCTTTCCCAAAGTGCCTGATAAACAGTTGATCTTTGAGGATATTAGCAGCAGTGAAATGCACTTTGACCCGCTTACATATTTTTCACCACAGTTTTCTCCCAGATGCTCAATAATACACATTTATGCAGCCATCTTCAAGTGTCAGTCCACCTACATGTACAAACAACTCTAAGAGTGGATCTTTAAGTCTATTTCTCAATAAAAATAATACCCACAGTTCCTTAACTAGTTTGCTGGAAGCTTTTCCAATCCAAATCTTTTTGGCTAAGGAAATGCACAATCTCATCTGAATGGCCAGACTATAATATCTTTGCAGGACAAAAGAGACCATGTGCCACATGGAAATCATGAAATGGTTTAATCTGATTTGATATGTATACATACACAATTGGTCAGAAGAGGGTGCCATTTCATCAGCCAAACTAAGCTAAGAAGATGCATATTTTTGCCACTATTAATTTGTTTTTCATATTTTATAATAAATTTGATTAGTCATTATTGTCTAAGTTTAACGTGTTATTTCATCAACTTTTAAAGCAGGGAAAGATCACCTGATGAAATGAGTTAACTGAAATAAATTGAAAGATGCTTTCTCTTTATTTTATGAGCACAGTCACATACCAGCTGACTCAAGAACAACTTCTTCCCTGTTGCTGTCAGACTTTTGAATGAACTTACCTTGCATTAAGTTGATCTTTCTCTGCGCCCTGGCTATGACTGTAACACTACATTCTGCACACTCTTGTTTCCTTCTCTGTGAACAATATGGTTTGTCTGTATAGCGTGCAAGAAACAGTACTTTTCACTGTATGTTAATATGTGACAGTAATAAATCAAATAATTAAGAATTCATATCTAAGCTTAAAGTCAAGCTAGCCCAAATTGTACAGTCTTAAAATTGGAGCAAAGCATAATCTTGAAACTGAAGCTATAGACGAGTTAGGACTGAAATCGGGAAGCAATTATTTCCACAAAAAAGGCAGTGGAAATTTCTCTCCTTCAAAAAGCTGTAGCAAAAGAAGCTGCATTAAATAAAATGTTCAATGCTATACTTAGATCTCCCCCACAGTACCATGGATTACTAGTCTAGTAACATCCCATACCCAAACAGCATTTATATAATGCCTAGCACATCCTCAGCATCTTCACAGTAAGTGATTCACCTTGTAATGTAGACACATTTTGACAGTCAAGTTCAGTACAGCCAGATCTGAAAAATAGCAATGAGACGGATGATCAGTCAATCTGTTTTTAGTGATGGTAGTTCAAGGATAAATATTGGGTAGGACGCAGGAGCCAGGAAAGAAGAAAATGCTCAATATAGTGGAGATTATTTTTGTACAGGGAATCCATTCTTTGCATGAATAAAGGTTGTGGCTTGCTCTCAACACAAGAGCACAAAGGAATCTTTCCATCTATTTGGTGAAATCATATATTGAAGGCATTGCTTTTTATAAAGATGTCCCATGGTGCTCATAAATCTTAGATCATGAGTAATGTTAGGTAACCTTCATTGCCATATTACTTAATGTCCCTATCAGTGAAATCAGGTATCAAGCTCTGGTTTAGCTACTCACTGCCAAATCTGATTGAATCTCACAAAGCACTATTGGTTCCTCTCCTTGGCTAAAGCTCCTAACTCTTCTAGGATTCCAGGATCAGCCTGGAATCCTGGTTTCTTGTCTCTACTACAAATTGTGTTCTTAAGCCCCTCGCTCTTGCCTACTGCAACCTCGCTTCTAGTAAGTGTGAGGGGCTCACGAGCTGTTTTGTCATCAAGACTAAGATGTTCCCTCTCCTCATATCCCGACTGCATATAACTTGCCCATGATGCCTGCTTACCATTTCCTCGACCCTATTACCTTCCTGCTCTTTATATTGGTTGACATTGTTAAACGGTTCTCTCTCAGCTACTGTCCCTTCCCTTTTAAATCTGTCCTCATACGTTTGTGTTAAAATTGACACTTGCGGTTCGAAGAAAACGAAAACCATCAAAATAAATCAGCATTTGTAGGAGTTAAATATCGACTGCTGTCAGTAGGCAGTAGTACACAGATTCTAAAAACTGGGATATAGACATGCAAGTTAATAAATCTCTTGGCATTTGGAAGCAAAGATTGCAAGATGATATGCCAATGGTTGCTAACTGGTTGCTAGGGTCTTTCCAAGCAGTCCATAGCAACAGAGTTGCTACCCGGATGACATCATGTTGTAGGTTGGTAGTGTTAAGTCTGAAAATATGTGATGTCTGGCACAGGCTCTGTCTCGTTTCAGATATCTGCAGCCTGGGAGGGAGGTAAGGGGCCAGATCCATGCACACTTTCTGACACCAAACTGTTTTTTCTTTTAACTTAAACACGTTAGTGTTTATGCCTGACATTTAACTATTGTAGTGCAACAAGTAATGACTAGAGCCAGGCATATTAGTTTAAAATAATGTGTTTGGGCTGGAGACATGTTCTATCTGTGTGAAAGACATTTTTAAAAATAATTTTCATAGGTTCTGCAGTTTGGAATTGAGTGATTATGTAGTTCTAGGATTTGCATTCTGCACAGCAGAATAGTTTCTTCCAGAGGCAGCTTCTTTGTGCTGCTCCCTAAGCACAGGCCTTTGCTCACTGCAGCCTGAGTGATACCCTTCATACATGGCTGATATCACTCTGCTTTTAGTCTTTACCTTGCATTTCATGAGTAATGGTTTGCTGCTAAATTATGAGGATACAAATAACTGAAGGCAGGTATTGTGTATTGCTGTTAACCTTGTGAGGCCTGAAGAGACAGACACCTTCTGCAGAGGTGATAATGTACATTTCCTTTCTTTCAATGCAGGCCCTTCTACTCCTGCCATTAATGAGCAGCAGATTACAGGCATAACTGACAATTGAGTGCATTCAATGACATTCCAACGTAGAATTTTTTTGTGGCTCTGTATTTTGTGATTCATAGAATCCCAACAGTACAGAAGGAGGCCATTTGGCCCATCAAGTCTGTCCCCATCCTCAGAGAGTATCTTACCCAGGCCCTTTCTCTGTAACTCCACGTATTTATCCTGTTAATCCCCCTAACCTATACATCTGGGACACTAAGGGTCAATTTACCATGGCCAATCCCCCTAACCTGCACATCTTTGGATTGTAGGAAGAAACCAGAGTGCCTGAAAGAAATCCATGCAGATACGGGGAGAACATGCAAACTCCCGAGGCTGGAATTGAACCCAGGTCCCAGGCGTTGTGAGGCAGCAGTACTAACCACTGTGCCAGCCTGCAGCCCGTGATTGAATAGCAATTTCCAAGGCCAGTTGAATGTTGAGCTACTTCATCAAAACAATAGAATATCCATCAAAGAAAGTCATGATCAACTTGCATTTTTCTCTCCATATGTCGAATGTTGGTTGTTAAGATACAAGAAGTAGTGCAGAGCAGATCTTAACATGATCCCTATTGTTATGAGAAAAAACTAGAGATGCTTAAGACTTTTCAATCTGGAAAGAAGTCATCTCATCAGTGATCTTACAAACACATAGAAGATTTGTGAGAGTATAGATGAAGGTAGTTTGGAATATTTGGCCATAATTTGCCATCGAAATGACGTTCAAATTAATGGTGCTTGCTGTAATTATTTTGTAGTTGGCGCGACAGCTTCAGGTGTGAACCAGGCGTGAGGTTAAATCACTCCAAAGAAGTCTAATGTTAACAGTTTGGGATGTCCTCTATTAGATTCACAAAAATGGCATCTGCCTCTCTGGCTCACCAGTGACACGTATTGAATGGCTGAAGTTTCTTTTTCACCTGTGTGGTTAATATGAAATAAACATATCTCAGAAGATTGACTCTTGCCCATTTCTTAATACCCTTGATAATTGTTAACTATTGCTAATTCACCCCTCTGGCATTGAAAATTAACCAAAAATTACCAGTATAGAGTTTCATTCCTTCAGATTTTAATTGTTGATGGTTTTAAAAATAGGAAATTTAAGAGCTTTTTCTTAGATTTTCTTTGTATTTTTCTCTTAATCCAATCTTTCATCCTCACTTATTTCTCTATTAAACCTGCTTGGAGAAGGAAAGTTGCTTGCCCTGTTCCGGACATCCTGTTCCCTTTGCTGTACTGTTACCTGTCCACACTTGCTGTAACTTGCCAGGCTAAACATTTAAAACCTGAATGTACCAGGGCAACTTTAGCTGATTGCAGATATCATTAGCTGCCCTAAGCAGCAAATTGTGGTGCATTATTTAAAATCAAACTGCAATAGAAACAGGTTCAAACTAGTAAAAGATAATTTTAGGACTGTCACATTCTTCTGAAGAATGACCAACATATGTGTGCAACAATGTCCATTCAGTGACAGTGGGGCTTGTGAGAAACATGGCATCATCTAACAAACATTTGGAAGCTGTAGTGGTGGAGGAGATTTTGGACTTTTCTGGATAGGTGTATTGAGAAGGATTGAATGGTCTTCCACCTTTCTAATTATCATGTGATCCTGTTATATCATGTTATTTGAGTATTTGCTTCTCTCCCTCTGAAGCTACAGGTAATGTTGATTGTGACCTGCTGCAGAAAAGTGTTGTAGGAATGCAATTGAGTATAAGTTCATGGTTCCAATTTTTAGAGCACAATTATCATTTCTAAATGATACCAGTTCACCATTACAGTATGCAGTTACAATTTAAATAGAGAAGTCGGTGACTATTGCCTCCTGCCTCCACAACCTTTATGTGGGTATGCCGGCGTTGGACTGGCGTAAACACAGTAAAAAGTCTGACAACACTAGGTTTTAGTCCAACCTATTTATTTAGGTATATTATCAAATATCAAAGTGAGTATATTATCAAATAAATAGGTTGGACTAAAACCTGGTGTTGTCAGACTTTTTACTGAGTCCACAACCTTTAGCCAGGAGAACACAGTAGTTTGGCTTTTCCATGCTAATTTTTGTTTATTGATTTTAGATCCTGTGAGTGCTTATTATATTTTTCAAAAAAATTAGGATATGTGGCACCCATATTCTGACTCTGGAGGTGTAGGTTAACATATGGAACTGATTCTTTAATTCCTTTTCCCATGGCTGTATGGAGATCTTTTATTGTTTCGACCATGAGGTTAACAGAATTTATTCTGACATCTAATCTCTTGGACCCTGTCGTGTGCAAATCATCAGAAAGATTATAGGAGGTTTATTCTGGTTTTCATTTCTTTTGATCATGCCATAGCATACAAAGCTATGGGCCAAGTGCTAGAAATTGGGATTAGAACTGAAAGCTGCTTGATGGCCAGTGCAGACACAGTGGGCCGAAAGACTTCTTTCTGTGCTGTGAAGCTCTACGACTCTGCAATACTGAACAGTGTGCTCACTTTTCAATGTGCTTGGGAAGGGGATGTACTCTGAGAGTAGATGCATTGAGTGACCAATAGCCAGAGTGTGGGGGTGAGGCAGTTAGCGGCAATGAGTCATGTGATGAGTTATCCAGGAACGCTTCCAACTGGAGTTGGCAACCCTGCTTGGATAATGAGATTTTTAGATTAGAAATATTGTTAATGTACTACATGGTTGAATTTTATGGCTTTCACCCCGGGGGGAGGGAGGGGGCAGCCCGGGGTAGCCCAGCCCAGCCCAGCACCTTCCCACCTACCCTCTGAGTTATTCCCCCAAACTATGCTGCGTGGCTGGGTGCTGATAATTTTACCACCATATTTAAAGAAATGATTAAAGGTGAATTGAGCTTGTTAAGATGATTAACCAGGGTATGTGGTGGGTGGGGATGAGCAGTAATTTTTAAAGCCAGGTTGAAAAAAGGTGAGAAGGGAAGGGACGCAAATTTTGAGGATGCCCTGTGAGCATTGTGGAAGGTTCGAGGCCCTGAGTCACCTTGGTTAGGTACTTTGGGTGTGCTAAATTCTCCCTCCGTGTGCCCAAACAGATGGTGGAGTGTGGCGACCAGGAGATTTTCACAGTAACTTCTTTGCAGTGTAGTGTAAGCCTACTTGTGACTAATAAATCAATAAAAACTAAAAAAAAGTATTTGGGAACTAACAAACAGGGAAATTCAATGCCGCACAAGATGCAGGGTAAGGATTGCTTCAGGACACAAGGTTATAACAGTGGAAATGTTTGAATGAATGGAGATTGGTGCATTGCTGTAAACAAAATAGACGCATGTTTTTCTAGAACTTGGACACATATTGTTTATTTGATGTTATGATATTATGATGGTCAAAGTCTGAGTGTGATTCCAGCCTGCCTACTATCCCACGTGAGTGGGACAAGAGGAGATTCACTCCCAGACTATATCTGGAGACACCCCAAGACTTTGAAGTAGTTGCAATGTTAACTCAGAATCAATGAGGGCAATTTTCTGGCTGTATTGTGCCCAGCTCAAATTGCACGGTGGCTGTGCAGGATTAGAAGATCATGGAGAATGGGTCTAGTGCAGTAAAACGCTACTGAAAATCTGCTTTAATATTCTCCCAGCCCCTGTATCCAGGCATAATCTGGTTCCTATCCAACAAGGGCAGCAGCCAGATTAGCATATTTAAATATTAATTCAACATGACTATTAATATGAGATGATTTTTAAATTTATTACTTTCCCATTAGAGTATTTAAATATTAATTTAAATATGTTTTTCAATTTTGAGCCGGATTCTTCCTGCTCCCAGGATTTTCTGATCCTCAGGCGCAATGGGAACCCGGCACAAATTGCTATTGGTCTCCAGAAAAAGAGACCAACAAGCCACAGTGTTAGGACATGTGACCTTATCTCGCCACAAGATCTTCAACAAAAAAATGTTTATCCAGTGGAATTCCACTTGGTCTTCAGGACTGCTAATATCTCTGCCATTATGGGATAAAAGGAATGTTTGAGAGTCCATTGTCTTCGTGGGTCTCTGACTCAGCTGGAAATCTAAATGACCTTTGTGTAGCTCCCTTTGAAATTGTGCTGTGCAAACCCCAGGTGGTCTGTTAGTTGCTCCTCAGAAATAACAAGATGTGGCATTTCCAACACTGCAATGTGGCTTGTTTTGTTTTTGTGAGTCACAGACACTAACTGATAGAGATAGGGTCAGCATAGAACATACAGTGATTGTTTCTATTCCATAGCATCACGTTCCTAAATCTTGAAAATAGCTAGGGTGCCAAAATCAAATTGAAATCTAATTTTAATAAAATACTGCAAAGCTGAGTAAGGAGAATTTTATTGCAGGAACATTGCTTAAAATTATATACTTAGAGGCTCTGCAATATGATTTTTAAATTTATTACTTTCCTGTTAAAGGATACTTTGACCCTGATTCCAACTAAATATTTTACTATAGTCAGAACAACTGTCCAGTTTTTAATGCTAAAAGAATCGGTTTTGTTGTCCTGATGCGGAGATGCCGGCGTTGGACGGGGTAAACACAGTAAGAAGTCTCACAACACCAAGTTAAAGTCCAACAGGTTTATTTGGTAGCAAAATCCTCTAGCTTTTGGAACACGGCTCCTTCGTCAGTTAAGTGGGAGTTATGCCCTGTTTGTGAACAGAACTCCCACTTACCTGTTGAAGGAGCAGCGCTCCAAAAGTTAGTGGATTTTGCGACCAAATAAATCTTTTGGACTTTAACCTGGTATTGTGAGACTTCTTACTTTGTTGTCCTGGCCAATGCTTTGATCATAAGAAGATTGCAGACAGACAGGTTGAGTAAGTGGGCAAAAATTCAGCAGATGGAGTATAATGTGAGAAAATGTGAACTTTAGGAGGAAGAATGAAAAAGCAGAGTATTACTTATATAGAGAACAACTGTGGAATTCTGAGGCAGAGTGGAATCTGGGTGTTCTAGTGCATGAATTACAAAAAGATAGTTTCGTAGAATCATTGAAACCATACAGTGCAGAAGGAGGCAATTCAGCCCATTGAATCTGCACCGACCACAATCCCACCCAGGCCCTATTCCCATAACCCCACACATTTACCCTGCTAATCACCCTGACACTAGGGTCAATTTAGGATCGCCAATCAACCTAACCTGCACATCTTTGGACTGTGTAACTACAGCAAGTAACTATAAAAGCTAATGCAATGCTATCCTTTATGACCTGAGGAATTGAAAGTAAGAGTAAGGATATTATTTTTCAGTGAAACCACGTCTTGAATATTGTGTGCTGTTTTAGTCTCCTTATTTAAGGAAGAATGTAAATTGACACCTGAAGTGAGTGGGTTGTCTTATGAGGATAGGTTGAAGAGGCTGGGCTTGTTTCGATTAGAGTTTAGAAGAGTGAGGGATGACTTAATTGAAGTATATAAGATCCTGAATGGTTCTTGACAAGGTGAACATGGAAAGGATGTTTCCACTTGTGGGTGAATCCAGAAGAAGAGGACACTTTTAAAAAATTAAGTGACAGCAATGAGGAGAAATGTTTCTCAGTGGGTTGTGTGACTTTGAAACTCTGCTTGAGAAGGCAGTGGTGGTGGCGTCATTGAATATTTGTTAGGAAAGGGAATCAGAGGTTATTGGGGATAGATAGGAATGCAGAACTCAAAAGGTAAACAGGTCAGCCATGATGTCGAATGGCAGGGTAGGCTTGAGGGACCAACTAGCATACTATTGCCCCAATTTTGTATTCTCATATGGTCTGAGGCAGTATTGTGTGCAATCTGACAAGGGCAGAGTTCTTTACCAATGGCTTTTCTCCATTAACGATGCTCGTGAAGGAGGGAAAGGGTTATGAATTTTGTACCTAGAGTATATCACAAACAAAGCCCTTCATCACAGCTGATCTTCCCAGGCTTATACTGCTCCTGGCATTAATGTAAATTATTTGTTCATGTTTTACATGCTTTAACTCTCATTTTTATAACAGCAGATAGTTAAATGTGACTTATTTTGTAGACTTTGCATGCTTTAACTCTTGTTTTTGTAACAGCTGATAGTTAACTGTGACTGTTATTTTGTAGACTTTGCAAATCTTACCTGTTTGTATTAGTTGGACATTGTTACACAGATGGTAGTTTACGACTTTTGACAGCTGCTGATGGCAAATCGCGATACCGGCTTTGAACAGGAAGAGTCCTGCTGGGACAGCCGCGATCGCACAAGTAACTTCAAAGGCAGGATGTCGATACTGCTGCAGAAGAAGTTTGAATCATGACCGGATTAAGCCTGTGTCCTGACTGCAGGACTGTGATTCCTGATTAACTCTGGGCCTGCATCACGACACAGGAAGGAAGACCCGAACTTCTGGCCGGAATTGAGGATTGTATCGTGAGCGAAACCAAGACCCATAATGTATAAATGCCCATTTGTGTTTGTGTTCGAGGAGAAGTCTGGTAATCCTTAATCGGAACCAGTTTTTTCCCAAAATGTTGGAATAAAAACCACTGTATTTAGACTCACTGACAGTCTTCGAGGTATTATTTTACCTACAACACTAGCATTGTTTTCTCTTCATACTCAACTGCTCTTGTGACTCCATTATCCACCTTTCTATCTCTTGAACATGCCTCTTTGTCTCTACTTGTGTCTTGATTTAAGTGCTGGACTTTCGTTGTCATGTCTCCATTGGGCCACTCCCTTATTACCTTCTCTACCAGCTAATGGAGAGGTCTTTGTGGGAAGAAATGAAGGCATGCTTTATATTTTGCATTCATGGGAAATTTTGACAAACAGTTGTAGAAGGGGCCTTTTTATTTATCCTTGCATTAATGTGCAATGTAACCATAAAATGGAAACATTTTGGGTGAAGAAAGTTTTGATGAGAAAACCATTTTATGATAATAGTTTGTGATTCAGAGTATTGCCCTAATGTGCAAATTAGCTTTTTCTAAAATTCATAACTTCTCAACTTAAATTTTGTTTCTAGGCAGCTGGGCTGTCTGGTCCAATTACAGCTGTAACTGGATTCTCTACCTGTGCGATGATGTCTTTCTGATCCTCTCGTGTGAAGCAGCACGGAAAGGAGACACTGTGTTGCACATTAAAGGTAATGGAAGGTGACAGTGACATTGTACATTGTGGATCTTTATTCATCAAATCAGAAAGGCCTCAACTTGTTGAGAAGAACAATACCACGTCAGAAGTGTGGAGGTACTTTGGCTTCCAGCCTGGTAATGATGGTAGACCGGAAAACATTGAAACCCCAGTCTGCAAGGTCTGTTTCCGTGTCATTCCAGCAAAGGCCTCAAATACGAGCAACCTTTATGCACATCTGAAATCCCAGCACCCTCATATTTATATAGAGGTGAAAGGCAAACCCAACCAGGCATCAACCATCACAGCTTCATCTGGAGAGCCAAGCCGCGAGCAGAATAACACCATGCGGGAGATCTTTCAGCGAAAAGATAAATTTGATTCCAAACCCAGGGAGCACAGAGAGCTGACCAAAGCAGTGACGTACTACATTACCAAGGATAGGATTCCTCTGAGTACAATTTCCAAACCTGGCTTTCAGCACCTCTTGAACAAGTTCAACCCGAGGTATGAGCTACCAAGCAAGAACTACTTTTCCAGAGTAGCTATTCCATCACTTTATGCAGATGTTCGCAAGGTTGTTGAGAAAGAATTAAAGAGCAGTGATTGTTTTGCTGCGACTGTTGAAACATGGACATGTCGGAGCAATGAAATGTTCCTGACATTTGGGGTTCAGTATGTGGACAGTGATTGGGTTCTCAAAAACCATTGCCTGCAGACTCAGTATCTGCCAGACGAACACTCTGGTCAGAGTCTAAAGGGCGCCCTGCAAGATGTGCTGGAGGAGTGGGGGCTGGACCCAACCAACCTTGTAGCCGTCACTACTGACAATGGACCTGCTATTAAACTTGCCTGCGAACTGTTGGGCTGGAAAAGAATTAGCTGCTTCAGCCAGAATCTGCAATGTTCTCTGCAAAAGGGTCTTGAGGACTCTCGTATTGAACGAATCATTCAGCTGTGCCGTCAAATATTTTCTCAATTTTCATGCAGCTGGAGGAGGCAGCGGGATTTCTCTATAGCTCAGAGTCAGAAAGGCCTTCCAAGGAATTCACTGAAAGCAGATGTTAACAACCACTGGGGGACGACTTTGGATATGTTGGAAAGGTTTTTTGAGCAGCAGGATGCTGTCAGAACTGTATTAGCTCATGACCATAAGATGTGTCGCCTTGTTCCAACATGGCAGGACATTGATGTTCTTGAGTCAACAATAAGTGTTTTGCGTCCTTTTCGTGAAATGTCCGAAGCCCTGTCTTCTGAAAAATTCATTTCCGTTTCAGCAATAAATCCTCTTATAAAACATATATGCAGCAATCTTGCAAGGGAAGAACAGGAGGAGTTAACTCTTAGTTTTCTAATGAGAATGAGAATCAAACGAGACCTTGAAGTGAGATATGGAGACCCAAACTTGGTCCATTTTCTGGAGAAAGTTACATTCATTGATCCTCGGTTTGGTCCCACTTGCATAGACAATCTGGAAAATGTCCTGCAGCAAATTAAAGGAGAGGTACTTGCTGGAAACGTAGCTGAAGAATTGTCATTATTTCAAATTGGCTTTGGATCAACTGTTTCTCCACTGAGGTCATGCAGTTGGTATGATCCAGATAGCCCAGGACCAAGTCAACCAAAGAAGGCCAAGTATGGAGGGGGACTTGCAAAGGTTTTTGGAAAGCAGAGTGGAGATGGAGCTGCAGACAAAATGGTGACGACTTCAGTTTCACTGCAAGAACAGCTTGACCGAGAGTTGGATTTTTATTTCAAGGAGCCTAAGCTCTCCCTAGAGAGCTGCCCTCTTCAGTGGTGGAAAGCAACACAGAATTGTTTGCCTTTGTTGGCAAAGCTAGCCAAAAGGTATCTCTGCATTTCTGCAATGAATGTTAATTCAGAAAGAGCGTTCAGCAATAGTAGTTTTGCACTTACTGAGTATCGAAGCAGCGTGAAACCCAAACATATGGACCAGCTGGTGTTCCTCGCTGAAAACCTCCCTTGAGAAAAGGCTGAGATCTGTTCTAAAATTATAGAGCAGAACTGTGGCAAAAAGAATATGTTTTAAAGATCATTGAAAAATTAACTTTTACTTGATCACCTTCAGGATAGGTTTGAAAATGATACAGTGTAAAAGTGATGAACATGGAGTTGAACAGGAGTAAATCCATTTTGTCCTATCTACTTGTAAAATGGCTTGTTTACTACTTCATGGTTCACCATGATCCATATAACTGAAATGTTCTTGCTGCTTAGTTAGCAGAAGCTGCTTGCCCCTTCTTATCTTTCGGCCTCCTCCCTCCACCTCAAGACTGATATCCCGTGTTTCTGTGTTCTGCTTCATTAAGGACTGACAAAAAGCTGCCAAGCTGAGATGTGAGCGATGAGAACCCCTGAGATATAACTAGCAACCTCTGGTTTGAATGTGCACGTTGACCTGCTTGAACCATCAGGTTGGTTCCAAGTCATACCATCTCTGTTTTTATTCAGCTGGCCACCGAGTACATCAATCACACTGACAGAAACAAAAGTTGGCTTTTTTTAATAATCTGCTATGTTTGCCCTTTCTGTCAATGTCTTGTGATCTGACCTGATCTGATGCAAGCTCAAGTGGAAGTTCTACCAGTATTTACAGAAATTAATCTGTGAAGTAATTCCAGTTAATAATTTCAGTTTATGGGGAAGTGCACTTTGACAGTGCATCAGTACTACCGTGTCAAGATTGGAGGATATGCTATTTGGGGATTTGATACTGATTCAGTATCCCATGAATCAAATCGTCAGATGCTTTGAACATGTTTGATAATATAATTTAGCACTGCTTCAGCCATTAGAGACTTCTTTAGGCCATATGAATGAGTAGGTAGAAGATGGGTGCTGGAGTATTTACATTTTTTCAGCTATACCAAGGTATTTTATGCAGTTCATTTATATTAAAAAAACTTTTGTGTATAGCAGACATGTTTGTGCACAAGTGTTATTATCTGTACTTTTTGAAATGCCAACATTTTGTACATAATGTAAATACTTATAATGGCATTCATTAAAATAAATCATTTATAATGGGGAAACAGTATGTAAACATTTCAGCTCTTGGTTTGTTGATGAATCTCACAAATAAAAAAAACATGTAATTTTTATCAGTAACTGGAATTTCTAATGTCCAAAATGTTTTAAAACAATATTTAAATATTACTTTTTCACTGCTTAATTATTTAAATAAGATTATTTAAATTCATCAATTGAACTGTCTTTTAGTATATTAGCATTTTCCTTGAAAACCTGAAAGTTAAAAACTTAGGCTTGAATCTGATAGTTTGGTCTAAAGCAGTCAGGTGAAGGCACAGGGCACAGGCAGTGTGTGTAGTTTCCTTGGATGCTTAAGTAGCATTTAAGCTACTTAACTGAAATATATGATCATCAACTGTTTGCGTCAATGAGGTGAATGTTGGTTCAGTCACTGGGAGAACTACCTTATATTTGAATAATGCCATGGGATATCTTGCATCCACTAGAAACACCTGTCAGTGTGTCTCGTCCAACATACAGCATTCACTCAGTATTATGCTGGTTATGTGCTGATGCCTCACTGGGGCTGGAACCACAACATGCTCACTCAGCAGTGAAACTACCACTGAGTCAAGTAATTAATCATACTGAAATTTTAATGCTGGTTACCTTGGACTCAGCCTAGCAAACATCTCCTTCAATTTGCAACATACATTTTCTTTAGCCTGATATCTAGATAAACAATGGAGAGAGCCAAGGACCACAACACACTATCGCTGTAAACACCAGCAAATGAAATGTTTTGAATCCTGCATGTGACTCTCTTTAAAAGGTGCATTGATGATACTTTCTATAAGAACATCACTCATTCTCTAAGCAGGCTTAGTTTACTTCAACCAGCAGCTATTTGAAAGGTTAGGTCTCAGGTTGGTTTGAGTTATTTTATATCCCATCTGATTTTACTCTCCAATGATTACCAGAATATTCTCTGCACACAATAATTTCAGAAAGGATTATTGTTTTACTGACACACAATTGCCACAACACTATCCATTGGTTTTCTAAGTGGGAATTGATTTCAGGGTTTGAGAATGTCCAGATATATTTTGATCCTGAGAGATCCTTGTGAACTAGAATCAACAAGAGCGATCTTCCTGCACCCACATACAACTTGATCAGCCAGAATTCCAATATCTGTAATTTGGATATGTAATTTGATTTGCTTGAGTTTTCTGATGATTTTGCCTAATAATGGATTATATTTATGCATGTCGCTTCACATTGTCAAGATCTTGTTTATGATGGGAATGATTGTGAAATACTGAAGGTGTTCAATGTGTACCCCTCCTTGGGATTGTCATGATCTGATTAATCGATTGGGTCATTTTCCTTATTGTTGTTGGCATCCCATGCTTACAAAAGCTGGATAATTTAGTGAAGAATATTGAATATTGACAAGGCTCAGGTGTGTCTGGATTTTCCTTTTGGCCTATAACTGAATTGAGAATGTTAATTTTTGTTTTAAGTTAAAATATGTTTCTGTGCTCATCTCCAGATTATATCAAAGGAAAAAGAACCTTTGTAAATAGGGGTGCTGGGGAACTTTAATATTCTGCAATGCCTGGAGTGGGGAGGAGTAAGAGAGGACTAGAAATCTAGGTTTCCACTATCTGTGGAGGTTTAATTCTACAGTGTGATTTTTCATCATTGATAGGTTGCTTACCAAGATAGTAGGACCACTGCTTTTTTTTCAATATATAATGACATGCATCTTGGAATACAGAGTAGAATTTGTCAATGGTACCAGACTTGGAGGAGTGGCAAAGAGTGAGGACGATGGATGACATGGATAGAAGAATGGGCAGACAGAAATTTAAAACAGAAATGAGTGAGGTGATGCATTTCGGCAGAAGAAACGTGAGAAGTCATGTGGACTGAAAGACAGAACTCTGCTGAATGTGCAGGAACAGAAGAAGTTGAGGGCGCATGTTCTTTGTAGAGAGTACGCATTGAGAGAGTGGTTAGCAAAGCCAATGTGATCATGGACTGTGTACACAGAAACAACAAGGACGAAAGCAAGAAAATTATGATCATCCTATATAAAGCTTTGGTTAGGGCGCAAGCACGCTTTATATGGGCACTACAGTTTTGGACGATGTGAAAACCCTTGAGAGGGTGCTGAGGAGATTTACCAGAGTGGTCCCAGAGGACTTGGGGGGAGGTGGGATGGAATTGCGGGGGATTAGAAGAAATCATAGAAACCCTACAGTATAGAAAGAGGCCATTTGGCCCATCAAGTCTGCGGCAACCACAATCCCACCCAGGCCCTACCCCCATATCTCTAAATATTTTACCCACTAATCCCTCTAAGCCTATGCATCTCAGGACACTAAGGACAATTTTTTTTTAGCATGGTCAATCAACTTTGGTTTCCACAGTCTTTGGACTGTGGGAGGAAACCGGAGCACCTGGAAGAAAACAGATGCGAGAAGAATGTACAAACTCCCTACAGACGGTGACCTAAGCCAGGAATCGAACCCGGGTCCCTGGAGCTGTGAAGCAGCAGTGCTAACCACTGTGCACTGTGCCCCCCCCCCCGATTAGTTACCAGATTAGATTGGAAAGGCTGGTGTTGTTCTCCTGGGAACAAAGGAGATTGAGGGGAGATATGATAGAGATGTGGGTGGCACACTGGCTAGCACTGCTGCCTCAGAGCATCAGTGACCTGGGTTCAATTCTGGCCTGACTGCATGACTGTATGGAGTTTGCACGTTCCCACACATCTGCGTGGGTTTCCTCTGGGTGCTCTGGTTTTCTCCCATAGTCCAAAGATGTGTGGGTTAGGTTGATTGGCCATGCTAAATTGCCCCTAAGTGTCAGGGGAATTAGCAGGGTTAATATGTGGGGTCGCGGGGATAAGGCCTGGGTGGGATTGTTATCAGTACAATGGACTGAATGGCCTCTTTCTGCACTGTAGATTCTATGATTTTATGTATACAAGGTAATGACAGGTTAGAATAAGCTTGACAAGTAACAAGGCTCCCCATTAACTGATGGCACAAGGATTTGGGGACACAGATTTAATGTTTTGGGCAAGACGTGGGGAGGAATGTGAAGAACATTTTAAAAGTGAGTGGTCATGACCTAGAACTTACTTTCTACTTGGGTTCTGGAAGCAGTGACGATCAACAATTTCAGAGGGAAATTGTACAAGTGTTTGATGGAAATTAATTTGAAGGGCTGTGGAGACCACGTGTGGGAAGAGGTATGTCTAGATTATTTCAAAGGAAGCTGACATGGATTCTGTGGGCCAAGTGGCTTCCTTCTGTGCTGTAAATGACTGACATGATGGCAGTCTGATAGGACTGTTTTCAGACAGGCAGGATTCACTCCAGAGAGGATCAGATTGAGAGCAGGATCCAATCGCTGGAACTGCCAGAGGTAGGAGCAGTGGGTGGAGCTGTTTTATCCCAGAGGGGTTGATGGCAAGGGAGCTTGTGGATCCAGGCAGAGGCACTGCTGTTCTTCCCAGGTCAGCAGCAGTACCCCATCTCACCTCACTACTGATTCCACGATTCCTAATGCCCAGAACATCTAGTTTCTCCAGTTAAACTGCAGATTAGGTGACAGCCTCATTAGCAGTTTAGAAATTCTGTCCCACCACCTGGAATGGATTTGTTGTGTTTCGCAGGCAGCAAGTCCGCAAGTCGACATACTTCCTGACAGCCTTTCAATTTTTGCCCATTTGAACCTTTCAAGTTCCAACTTTGGCCTGTTGTGCAATCCCACTGCAACTCCACCTTCTCATTACTTTGGTTGATTTTACATTCTGCTCAGCATTGTCTGTCGGTGGTTATGGATCTTTCAGCTGTCTTTGATCTGTGCTCTGGTGTTCCCTGTCTAAACACCTCTTTGCCTTGTAAAAGTCTGTCTGAGCAAGCTGTTGACAGTTTTTCTACCTTGGGGCAAGGGTGGATGGCAGAAGAGATTTTTTGGGACTGGCTGGCAGCAGAAAGGCTGCATTTAATGCCCATTTTTAAATCCCTGAAAAAGTGATGGTGATTCCTCTAAACCTCTGCAACCCCTGAGGTGTTTTTACAACAGTAGAGATTTCCATGGCATTGATCTAAAAACGACAGAAGAGTAATGTTGATGTGTAGCCATGTCAGTGAAAAGTAACAGCAACTTAGTGTGCAGACACTAGAAAATGTGAAATATTAACAAATGTTGAAAAAACTCAGCAGGTGTGGCAGCATCTGTGGAGAGAGAAACAGAGTTAACATTTCAAGTCCAATATGATTTTTCTATAGAGCAATTTTGAAACGAGGAATTCAGTTCTGAAGAAGTCATATTGGACTTGAAACTTTAACTCTTTTTTTCTCTCCACAGATGCTTCCAGACCTACTAAGTTTTGTTAATTGGATCCAAACCAGTTGGTGTAGCCAAAACCAAGATACCGAGCTTTTCCTCATTGAGAGAATTCACTAAATTGTTCAGTCTCCCACTTAACCCAGAGTCCCAGCTATCCCCTGTTTATACAGCAGAAAACAATGAGAAAAATACAGGGTGACAGGCCCTGGTGGATCATCCCCTACTTAAGAACATAAGAAATAGGAGCAGGAGTAGGCCATCTAGCCCCTCGAGCCTGCCTCGCCATTCAATTAGATCATGGCTGATTTGAAACTGGTTCAATTCCACTTACCTGCCTGCTCCCTTAATTCCCTTGTTGATCAGAAATCTATCTACCTGTGACTTAAACATATTCAACGAGGTAGCCTCCACTGCTTCAATGGGCAGAGAATTCTAGAGATTCACTATCCTCTGAGAGAAGAAGTTCCTCCTCAACTCTGTTCTAAACTGACTCCCCCTTATTTTGAGGCTGTGCCGTCTAGTTCCGGTTTCCTTTCTAAGTGGAAAGAATCTCTCTGCCTTTATCCCATCAAGTCCCTTCATTATCTTATATGTCTCTATAAGATCACCCCTCAGCCTTCTAAACTCCAACAAGTACAGGCCCAATCTACTCAATCTCTCCTCCTAATCTAACCCCTCATCTCCAGAATCAACCTGGTGAACCTTCTCTGTCCTCCCTCCAAGGCCAATATATTTTCTTGCAAATAAGGGGACTAAAATTGCACACAGTACTCGAGTTACGGCCTTATCAGTATCCTGTATAATTGCAGCAAGACCTCCCTGCTTTTATACTCCATCCCCCTCGCGATAAAGGCCAACATTCCATTCGCCTTCTTGATCACCTGCTGCACCTGCGGACTGAGTTTTTGCGATTCATGCACAAGGACCCCCAGGTCCCTCTGCACAGTAGCATGTTGTAATTTATCAACATTTAAATAATAGTCCATTTTACTATTATTCCTTCCAAACTGGATAACCTCACACTTGCCAACATTATACTCCATCTGCCAGATCCTCACCCACTCACTCAGCCTATCCAAATCTCTCTGCAGACTTTCCGCATCCTCCATGCAATTCGCTTTCCCACTCACCTTTGTGTCATCAGAAACTTTGTTACCCTACACTCAGTCCCCTCCAGATCATCTACCTATATGGTGAACAGTTGAGGCCCCAGCACCGATCCCTGCGGCACTCCACTAGTCACCAACTGCCAACCAGAAAAGCACCCATTTATTCCAACTCTCTGCTTCCTGTTAGATAGCTAATCCTCAATCCACGCTAACACTTTACCCCCAACTCCATGTACCTTAATCTTCTGCAGCAACCTTTTGTGAGGCACCTTATCGAACGCCTTCTGGAAATCTAAAATCACCACATCCACTGGTTCCCCTCTGTCTACGGCACTCGTTACATCTTCATAAAAATTCAGTAAATTCGTCAAACACGACTTATACAATTTTAAATAAAACAAAAATATGAATAAATTAAACAAAAATGACAGGGGTGTGGTCCCTAGTGGTAAGAACGTCAAAAAAACCGTCAATTAATTCAAATTAAAATGTCATTCCAGGGGTGATGATGCCCCTGTAGTGTCCACTGGTCATGGAAGGCCTGAAACATGCCTTATTCCCTATTTATACATACACAAAGACAATTAATACCCCTCACCTGTTTCTTTTAGCCTTAACAATGTCATTAATATTAACAAACTGTAACAATGTAATTGACAAGAGATGAACAAGTTTTTTCAGCACTTCCTGTTTTTATTTCAGGTTGAAATAATTGTTGGAATGCAGTTTGGAAATAATTGTGTGCCTCAGTATTCTCACTGTTAGAGATGATAGCACAAGGGGGACCTTTGTGAGCCCTTGTTCTGTAGATTATATATGCTGCAGTCATAGTGTACTGGTAGAGTAGGGAGAAAGTGTCCTTTGAGAGCCATGGCAGGGCGCCAATCATGCAGATGATGATGTTGAGCTTCTTGAGTTGGTAGCAGCTGTACCCAGCCAGGCGAATGGTAAATTTTCAATCATATTTCTAACTTGAGGCTTGTAGATGGAAATGCTAGACACAACACGTGCATTTATGTAGCATGTATAATGTAGTAAAATTGCCAAAAACAAGCTTGTGAGGAGATCTTGGGACAAGTGATTTTAAAAAATTCTTTCATGAGATATGGGTGCCTTTGGCAAGCCTAATATTTGTCTGCCATCCTTAATTGCCTTGAACTGAGTGACTTACTGGACCATTTCAGAGGGCAGCTGAGAGTCAATCACATTGCTGTGATCTGGAGTCACATGTAAGTCACACCAAGTCAGGATGGCAGGTTTCCTTCCCTAAAGGACATGAGTGAACCAGATGGGTTTTTATGATAATTGATTGTTTCATGGTCACCCTCATTAAGACCATCAATTCTAGATTTATTAATTGAACCTGAATTTTACCAGTAGCCATGGTGAGATGGATTTGTACCATGTCCCCAGAGAATTAATGTGGGCCTTGGGATTCTTAGCCCAATGGCACGACCATGACATCAAGGCCTCTTTCCCTCTTGATAAAGGAGGTAGGTTTTAGAGAGCGTCTTCCTGGCAGTGAGAAAGGCAGAGAGGTTAGGGAGGGAATTCCAGGGTTTTGGGCAGCATTAGCACAAACAGCAATAGTGGCCTGATAACACTCAGCAGTTTGGAGTAAAAATTGAGGAGGGTTGTAGGCCTGGAGGAAGTTACAGAGATAGGGAAAGGCAAGGCCCCGGGGATTGAAAACCAGAAGGAGAACTTTAAAAAACTGAGCTGTTGCCCAATCAGGAGGCAACATAGGTCAGTGGTGGGTGAGTGAAACTTGGTGTGAGTTAGGATATAGGCAGCAGTGTTTAAGCTGGGAGGCCAAGAGAGCAAGATATTTAAGGGTTCATAGAGTCATAGATGTTTACAGCATGGAAACAGGCCCTTTGGCCCAACTTGTCTATGCCGTCCTTTTTTTTAAAACCTGTAGGCTAGTCAGAAAGGACAGTAGGACTAGGGGGCACAGCCTCAAGATAAAGGGGGGGCGGTTTAGAACGGAGTTGAGGAGGAACTTCTTCACTCAAAGGATGGTGAATCTCTGGAATTCTCTGCCCGTTGAAGTGGTGGAGGCTACCTCGCTAAATATTTTTAAGACGCGGGTTGATGGGTTTTTGATAAGAGAGGGGATTAAGGGTTATGGGGAGAGGGCGGGAAAGTGGAACTGAGCCACGACAGATCAGCCATGATCTTATTGAGTGGCGAGGCAGGCTCGAAGGGCTAGATGGCCTACTCCTGCTCCTATTTCTTATGTTCTTATATCCTAATTGCCTGCATTTGAGCCATATCCCTCTATAACCATCTTATCCATGTAACTGTCTAAATGCTTTTCAAAAGTCAAAATTATATCCACCTCTACAGCACCTCTGGCAGCTTGTTCCAGACAGTCACCACCCTTTGTGTGAAAAAATTGCCCCTCTGGACACTTTTGTATCTCTCCCCTCTCGCAAACCTATACCCTCTAGTTTTAGACTCCCCTATCTTTGGGAAAAGATATTGACTATCTAGCTGATCTGTGCCCCTCATTATTTTATAGACCTCTATAAGATCACCCTCAGCCTTCTACATTCCAGAGAAAAAAGTCCCAGTCCATCCAGCCTCTCCTTAGAACTCAGTTCATTAAGTCCCGGTAGCATCCTAGTAAATCTCATTTGCACTCTTTCTAGTTTAATAATATCCTTTTCTATAATAGGGTGACCAAAATTGCACACAGTATTCCAAGTGTGGCCTTACCAATGTCTTATACAACTTCAAGAAATTTCAACTCCAGTATTCAGTGTTCTGACCAATTAAACCAAGCATGCTGAATACCTTCTTCACCACCCTGCCCATCTGTGACTCCACTTTCAAGGAGCTATGAACATGTCCCCCTAGATCTTTTTGTTCTGTAACCCTCCCCAACACACTACCATTAACTGAGTAAGTCCTGCCCTGGTTCAATCTACCAAAATGCATCACCTTGCATTTAATGGGGTTAATGATTACTGAAAAGTCTGAAGTGTAACAGTAACTGAGTTAAACCTCTGCCTTTGTCTTCTACAATGCTGGAACAGTGGCTGGTAGATGTAATGAGGATCCTTTTTTTAGTGATTTATTGTTCATCCTTGCCTGCCTGCTGTCTTTAAGGTTCATGTTCTCATGGATTGAGGTGCACGTTACTGCCCATATTCCTTCTGTAATGTCAATTTCCTTCTGATTGGTCATTGTGTCCGCCTGGGTAATTGTTCAAGCAGCCATTTCTCTACAAGATTGTGATTAATGATGAGTTGCAGGGAAGTGCTTGATGCTGTGTCTGATTTGCAGGCAGATTTACTTGCTGTTCTATGCTTAACTTGGTCATTGCCTCATTAATGGTAGTAGGAATTGTGATTACCCCCAAGGCCAATTATTCATTTTAACCTCAGAAATATTGATCAGATGGTCAGAATCACCAAAGACAAATAGTTGCTCTTTGCTGGGAGCAATTTGAACTTTATTTTCCAAATTGGGTTCACTGCAGCTGGCTGTTTTTATCAGTGTATTTTAAATGGAGGTGCCCTTGAAATTAGATTAAACTTTGGAAACCTTTTTTTTCCACAGTTTGTTCCCAATTTATTCTCCTGTTGTTGGGTGCTGGACACAAGGCTGAGCTTCTTGCCCATCCTAATTCCTTGCTTGACTGAATGGCTATTGAGGCTATGTCAGAGGTCATTAACACTTGTTACATAGCGTGGGACTGGAGTCACATGTAAGTCAAGGCAGTGACAGCTCTCTTTCCCTGAAGGATGCTAATGAGCCGGTTAGATTTTAATAACAACCCAGCAGCCTTTGTCCTACTTTCCTGTTGATAGCCCATGAACTACTAGATTTATTCATTCATTTTCACAAATTGTCATGGTGGGATTTGAATTCTCAACTCTGGGCTGCTAATCCTATGCCATAATAAAAAGGTCTGTGACTTGTTAAAGTGGGGCTAAAAATATCTACCACATTGCATACAAAATAACACAACTCCAGCTTTTGATCACCCTGATGAGCCTTGATAAACAGAAAGCCTGCTGTTGATCAGGAGTGTGTAATAAGGTAAGATCCCCACAAATGCATTTGTGAAACTGCCAGTGCAGGACTGCCAGGCAGCAGAATGTTTAGCAACATCTCCCAGTAATAGCTCATGGACCCCGCTCAGAAAGACAGCAGGACTAGAGGGCACAGCCTCAAGATAAAGCGGGGGGGGGGAAGTTTAGAACGGAGTTGAGGAGGAACCTCTTCACTCAAAGGGTGGTGAATCTCTGGAATTCTCTGCCCGTTGATGTGGTGGAGGCTACCTCACTAAATATATTTGAAACACGGGTAGATAGGTCTTTGGTAGGCAAGGGAATTAAGGGTTATGGGGAGAAAGCGGGAAAGTGGAACTGAGCCACTTCAGATCAGCCATGATCTTATTGAATGGCAGGGCAGGCTCGAAGGGCTAGATGACCTACTCCTGCTCCTATTTCTTATGTTTTTATGTCCTTCTTGCTGGTGTGATTGTGCTTCCAGCCCTTTTTCTTTCTAGTTTCATGCCTTTATCTCCCCTATTAGGCAATCTGCTTTCGGGGCTGTCACAGGCACTCCTGCAATGTGTCAGGAAAGCAAACTGGAATGTGCTTGACGTTTTATTCAGAAAGAAATCTTCACTACATCTCATGTAACTTCATTGCAGTGTTAATGTAAGCCTACTTGTGACACTAATAAATAACATTTTTGATTTGCTTGCCCAATAAAAAACTCTCAAATCTAATGAATCCATGGTGCTGTCATAAGCCATGTTTGAATAGAATAATTTTAGACATATAGTATATTTTTTAAGTTTTCCAGTGTATTTGGGATTATAAATTATAAATTCTGCAGTGCCTTAAAATAGAATAAATGCTGATTGGTTCTTCCATCAGCTAGCCATGGTTTTTAGTAAACATGGTAAGAAGTTTCACAATACCAGGTTAAAGTCCAACAGGTTTATTTGATAGCAAACACTCACCTGACGAAGAGGCAGAGCACTGAAAGCTAATGGTGTTTGCTACCATATAAACCTGTTCAACTTTAACCTGGTATTGTGAGACTTCTTACTGTGTTTACCCCAGTCCAACACTGGCATCTCCACATCGTGCTTGAACTCCTGCATTCATTTCCAAGCTGATTTCTCATTGTTATTAGGATGTAGCCAACAAGAGAGGGATTAACACAGATTTTTAAATAACACTTGTAGGTGATAGTTAAGTATTGCTTTTTGAGTGTCTGATGGTTTTGAATTCCATCAGAATAGGTGACCGGCTTTGCCTATCCTCTGGGAGTAAAGATGTTGCGAAAAGGTGTGGAAAAAGCAAAGCGAGTTGTAAATTATGTTTTTGGGGAGGTGTAAATGAAAGAGCTCCCACTGTGGTGGCAGCTTAGGGTGGAACCATCTGCACTACCATATTGAGTCCAGGCTAGCCTCTAATGCACATGTAAACATGCGCACGTACAAACACACGCGCACTTGCCCGCACATACACGCACAAAACAGGCATGCCCACATGCATGCATGAATACACACAGTCACACCCTCACCCCCCGCTCTGCATTGCTGGTGGTGGCTTCTTCTAACTGCTTTGAATCAGAGCTGTCGCTTGTACCTCATTAGCAGTGACGCTCACGCTGTTAAGTTGCACTTTTGTTGTTATCCTAACTTGTGTGGAATGTCAGTGTCTATAAACTGTAGTACTTAAGGGGCAGTCACAGCTTATTTTTCACAACATTTCAAATTATTCCATAGAACCACAGAATCCCTGCAGTGCAGAAGAAAGCCAGCAAGTCTGCACAAACTCTCCAAAGGAGCATTTTACCTTGCCCCCCCGTCGCCCTATCCCCATGACTCCATGCATTTCTCATGGCTAATCCACCTAACTTGCACACCCTTGGACTGTGGGAGGAAACCGGAGCACCCAGAAGATACCCATGCAGACATGGGGAGAATGTGCAAACTCCAAAGAGAAAGTCACTCAGTGTCAGAATTGTTGGTCCCTGGTGCTGAGGCAACCGTGCTAACCACTGTGCCATTGTGCTGCCCTTAATTTTTCTTTAATTGTACCTTTGGATGATGTCACTAAGGGACAATATATAAATTTTTAATCATTCATGTGATATGCTCCAAAGCTAGCACTTTATGCCCATTCCTAATTGTGCTTGAGAAGGTGAAGGCAGGTGAGCTGCCTTTTGAACTGCTGCAATTCATGCAGTGTAGGTTCACCCACAGTGCTGTTAGGAAGGGAGTTCCAGGATTTTTCCCCACAGCGATGAAGGAACAGTGATATATTTCAAAGTGAAGATTGTGAGTGACTTGGAAGGGAACCACCAGGTTCTCATGCATCTGCTCCCCTTGTCCTTCTAGGTGGTAGAGGTAATGAATTTGGAAGGTACTGACAAAGGAACCTTACTGTGTTGCTGCGGTGCATCCTATAGATGGTACACACTGCTGCCACTGTGTCAGTGGTGGAGGGAGTCAATGCTTAAGGCACTATGGGATGCTAATCAACTGGCTGCTTTGTCCTGAATGGTGTGGAGTTTCTTGAGTGTTGTCAGAGCTGCACTCATCCAGGCAAATGGTGAATATTCCATCACACTCCTGACTTGTACTTCGGTAGATGGGGAGTCAGAAAGTGAATTATCCACCGCATTCGCAAGTTCTGACCTGCTCTTGTAGCTTCAGTCGAGAGCAAGCTGAGGGGGTGGTAATTGGCCAAATTAGATTTGTCCAACATTCTGTGGAAAGGACTTACCTGGGGAATTTTCCACGTTAGAGTCCCTAACAGTACAGAAGAAGGTCATTGGTCCAGTCGAGCCTGCAGTGACAAATATCCCACCCAGGCCCGATCCATTTTTTTCCCTAACTAAACCCCCTGATACTAAGGGGTAATTTAGCATAGCCAGTCAGCGTAAGCCACATGTCTTTGGAGTGAGAGAGGAAACTGGAGCACCTGGAGGAAGCCCACGCAGCCACGAGGAGAACATGCAAACTCCACATATTCGCCCAAGGCGGGAATTGAACCAAGGTACCTGGCGCTGAGGCAACAATGCTAACCACTGTGCCTCTCTGCTGGGTAGATGTGAGTGTTGCAACTGTACTGGAACAGCTTGGCTCGGGACTGTTCTAATTCTGGAACACAAGTCTTCAGTACCTACCTTCAGAATATTGTAGACCCTTTGCTGTATTTATTCTGCTCACCTATTTCTTGATATTACATGGATTGAATCAAATTGTCTGAACACTAGTGATGCTGGGGACACTGAGATGGATCATCTATTTGGTGTATCTGACTGAAGATGTTTGCAAATGCTGAATTCTTGTCTTGCACAGATTGCTTGGCTTTCTCACCATCGAGGAATGAAGATGTTTGTGGAGCCTTCTCCTCCTATTAGTTATTTAATTATCCACCACCATTTATAACTGGATGTGACAGGACTATATACTTTGGTTGTGGGATTGCTTAGCTCTGAATATAACATGCTATTTTCAATGTTTAATATCCATGTAGCCTTGTATTGTGGATTCAACAGATTAGCAGCTCATTTGAAGGAATGCCTGGCACCATCCCTGACACTTTCTTCTACATTCCTCATTGAACTAGGGTTGGTCAGAATGGCTCAATAGTGATGTTAGTGTGAGGGTTACAGATTGTGCATTTGAATCCAATTCTGTTGCTGGTGGGTGAGCCACGATGCTTTATGAATGCCCAGTTTTGAGCTATTCTGAATCTATTCCATTTAACACTGTGATCATGCCACCTGATACAGTGGAATCGTCCTCGGTCTGAAGATGGGACTTTGTCTCTAGAAGGACTATGTGGTGGTAATAAGCAGTCACATCTGCATCAGGCCGTTTGGTGATAATGAAGTCAAGTCAATTTATCTTCTTGTTAGTTCTCCCTATTGCCGCAGGTCCATAGATAGATTGGGAGTAAGTGTGAGATCATGCACTTTAATAGGAATTAAAAGGCAGATTATTATCTTAAAGGAGAGAGACTGCAAGTGAGTGAAGTACAGAGGGATCTAGGTGTTCTGGCACATGAATTGCGAAAAGCTATCAGGTCCAACAAGTAGCTAATGCAAATGGCGTTTTGGCCTTTATTGCAAAGGGATTGGAGTTTAAAACAGGGAGGTTTTGTTGCAACTGCACAGGGTGTTCATGAGGTCTCACCTGGAATATTGCATGCAGTTTTGGTCATCTTATTTGTGGGCATATAGTAACAATGGGCGTAGTAACAGACATAGGGCAGCATGGTGTTCTCAGTGGCTAGCATTGCTGCCTCACACTGGGTTCAATTCCAGCCTTGGGTGCCTGGTTATGTGGAGTTTGCATGTTTTCCCTGTGTCTGCATGAGTTTCCGCCTTCAGTCTCATGGCATCAAGTCAAACATGGCTGTGGAAACCTCCTGCTGATTACCGCTTACGGCAGCACGGTGGCACAGTGGTTAGCACTGCTGCCCCTGAATGCCAGGTACCCAGGTTCGATTCCCAGCTTGGGTCACTGTCTGTGTGGAATTTGCACATTCTCCTTGTGGTGGACTCTCCCATAGTCCAAAGATATGTATTGAGGTGGATTGGACATGGTAAATTGCCCCTTAGTGTGTAGGTTAGATGGATTAGCCATAGTAAATGTGTGGGGTTAGAGGGATAGGGTGTGGGAAAGGGCCTGGTAAAGTACTCTGTCAGAGAATCGGTGCAGACTCGATGGGCTGAACGGCCTCCTTCTGCACTGTAAGGATTCTATGATTCTAACATTGAAGTCCAAAGATTCACCAAGCTAATTCCTGGAATGAGAGGGTTGTCCTATCAAGAGAAATTGAATAGCCTGGACCTGGTATTATTTGCAGTTTAGAAGAGTGAGGGGTGACTTTATTCAAACATACAAGTTCCTGAGAGGGCTTGACAGGGTAAATGGCGACAAGATAAAGGGCCAGTCATTTAAAACTGAGGTGCATAGCAATTTCTTCTTGCAGAGAGTGGTGAATCTCTAGAATTCTCTGCATCATAGCTTGTTGGGGACTGGACCATTAGTATTTAAAGTGGAGATGGATAAATATTTGAAAGATTGAGGAATGGAGGATGATGGGGAAATGGCACAGAAAGGGAATTGAGGGAAGCATAAATCAGCCTTGGGGCAGGCTTGAAGGGCTTGGTGTTCTTGTGTGTTTTTGTCCAGACTGGTAGACATGTACTTTAGGACTCAGCAAGCTTGCTCAGTTGTGGTACTAAAAGCTGATTTTGCTGATGGACATTGCAGACCCTACCCAGTACATTCTGTATTGTTGGCATCGTCAGAGCTTCTTCCAAATGCTGTTCAACGTGAAGAAATACTGATACCCCAGCTGAGGGAGGGCAGTAAAATCATAGAATCCTACAGTGCAGAAGGAGGCCATTCAGCCCATCAAGTCTGCATTGACCACAATCCCACCCAAGCCCTATCCTCATAACCCCATGGATTTACCTTATCTAGTACCCCTGCCAATAAGGGGCAATTTAACATGGCCCATCCACCTAATCTGCACATTTTTGGAGTGTGAGAGTAAACTGGAGCTCCTGGAGGAAATCCACATAGACACGGGAGAATGTGCAAACTCCTCAGAGTTAGTGACCCAAGCCGGGAATTGAACCTGGGTACCTGGCACTGAGAGGCAGCAGTGTTGACCACTGTGTGACTGTGCCGCCCCAAGCGGTAATCAGCAGGAGGCTTTCATGGCCATGTTTGACTTGATGCCATGACACTCAAGGTCCAGAGTATATGTTGCAGTCGCTCCTGTCTCGATGTCACTGTGTCACTACCTGTGGTGCATCTGTCCTGCTGGTGGGACAGGACATTCCCAGGAATGGTAATGGAGGATTCTAAGGGAATTGGCTATATGGTTTTATATGACAGTGTTAGGCTGTTGCTTGTCTAGTCTATGGGGCAGTTCTCCCAATTTAGAAACAAACCCTCAGAGGGTGGTGAGAGGACTTTGCAGGGTCTGACTGGGCTGACGAGGATGAGACACTCTTACTGCTTCTCTTTTTGACAACTTAGCAGAAATCAGGAGCCTGCAATTTGAGGATTGGGGTGAGAACCTTCATCTCTCCTCTGCGTTATAATGTACAAATTCTCTGCAATGATACAATATATTATAACATGCTAGTCCTTTGAGCACTGAATTTATTGCAGGGAAACTTGAATTTAACTCCTTGACTTGTATGACATTTCCTGTGATCCCAGCATGTTCACAATGATTTTCAGTTTATCTCTTCTTTGTGATGGTGTGTCAGATGGTTAGACTTCACTTTTGTGAAGGTTCAAAATTAATAAACATATGATGAAAAAAAGATTGGTACAGATACATTTAGTGAATGAGGATCTTATGCAGCTTTATCTTCATAGCATCATAGAGTCCCTACAGTGGAGGCCATTCAGTCCATTGAGTCTGCACTGATTTATCCAGGCTTACCCTGTAACTCCATGTATTTACTCCACTAATCCCCCTAACCTATATATCTTGGAGCAATTTAGCATGGCTGATCTACCTAACTTGCACATCCTTTGGATTGTGGGAGGAACCAGAGCACCTGGAGGAAATCCATGCAGACACAGGGAGAACGTGCAAACTCCACACAGTCACCCAGAGCTGGAATTGAACCTAGTTCCCTGTCATGGTGAAGTAGCAATGCTAAGCATGACATCCTTGTTTTTGTATTCAAAGCCAAATATCCTATTGTCTTTTCTTCAGTGCCTTATCAACTTGTTCTACCATCTAAGCTTCTGAATGTGCAACTTCTGTCCTTGTACTTCAAATCTAATGCTTTTAGATTATGCTGCTTTTGCATGCTGTTTCTCCCACAATGCATCACTTCACATGTAACCATGTTAAACTGCATCTGCCATGTGTGTCCATTTCTCCAATTTGTCTACAATCATTATTCATTGTTCATTATTTATTACACTGCAAAGTTTTGTATTTACTGTAAACTTCAAAGTTGCATGACTGCTATCCAAGTCCAGGTCATTTATATATAACAGGAAAAGCAATGGTCCCTGGGGGAACCTCATCAAATACTCGCCGCCAATCACATCCATTCATCAATACTCCCTGCCATCTATCTCTGGGCCAATTTTGTCTCCATATTTCCATTGACCCTTCCATACCATGTGCCGGTATAATTTTTCTTTCAACGACAACATAGTTTTCCCACATCTGATGTTAGACTGGTTGACCTATAGTTACCCAGTTCATCTCTTTTTGAACAGGGGTGTAACATTAACAGTCCTCTAACATCAGCCCTAGATCCAAACAAGATTGAAAGATTATGGTCGGTGTCTGCAGCTCCACCAGTGCTTCCCTCAGTGAACTATGATGCATCTCATATGGAGCGGGTAACTTGTTAGCTTTGAGAAATGTCAACCTATTTAGTACCTTCTTTCTATTTACGTTCATTCTGTCCAATATCTTTAATCCCTATTCTCTATGGCAACCTATTCATCCTCTCTTGTAAAAGTGCAAAGCACTTGCTCAATACCTCAGTCAGGCCTGTGCCTATTGTAGATTGCCTTTCTTGACCCTGATTGTCCCCACCATTCCTTTAACTATTCTTTTGCTTTTCAAGAGTTGATTTAAAAACATGGGTGTTTCTTGACCTGTCTGCTAACTTTTTTCTCTCTCTTTACCCTTCTTAATAATTCAGTTTCCTTCTGCAATGTCTGCATTCTGCCTGTTTTGTGACACGATTTTGTACTTGACATTTGTTATAAGCCTACTTTTTCTATTTTATTTTAACCTCCAGTCCCTTTGTCACCCAAGAACTCTAGCCCCATTCTTGTTTCTTTCAGCAATATGTGTAGTTTGTTCCTACCTTACCTCCGCTGCTGGTCTGCTGTTTCTCATTCTTTGTTTCCAGCCCATCTGTGCGTGACCCCTTCTCCAATATCTGAAATTGGTTATCTCCCTGTTGGGTATTTTCACTTTTGATTTTTCTTTGCTTTCCTGATCCCTCCCTGCCTCTCATCTGAGTTGAGATTATGAATTTGTCATGTGGCGAATCATATTGCTGTTTGTCTTACTGCTGTGACACAGGGTTTGTTTTAATTTTCTGTTTGACAGTCCACCCCACTTTTCCAGCATTGACACTGAAAATTTGACAGGCATCTTATATTGGCCAGAGATTCTTTCTCATCAGGATGTAATCTCTAATTTTATTACATTTATTCAGATCTAGAATGACTGCTGGCATCTGTTTTCTTCTGAATTGTCACGAAATGTTGTGATCTGTATTGCATCAACATCTTACTATCTTTTGAAATTGAGTTTCATAACATGAAATCCATGGTGGGCATTAACTTTCTCATTGATATGAATGTCAGATTATATGTTTATCTCTCTGTCGTTGAAACATGTCTGGTCACCTGGAGGGAGAGAAACAGGCCTTCACGGTAGGGATAAGGCAGGTACAAACCATACATATTCCTGTAAGAAACAAAGCTAGAGTTCTAGGGTGACAAAGGGACTGGAAGTTAAAATAAAATAGAAAAGGTAGGCTGAGAGCAAATATCATGTATAAAATCATGTCACAAAACAGGCAGAATGCAGATTGTGCAGGAGGAGACTGAAGACACCAATTTTAACACTGAATAGCTCAATTTGTATAAAATGCCCCCCCTTTTAAAGCAAGTCCTTCTCTCAGCTATATTAATCGTTGACCCATGTTAGGTGTTCCTATGCCATACCAGTCGCAAAGGGGAGGGGTGACTTGCATCCCTGACCACTGCCGGCCGGCTCCCTGACCTCTGCCGGCCGGCTCCCTGACCACTGCCGGCCGGCTCCCTGACCACTGCCGGCCGGCTCCCTGACCACTGCCGGCCGGCTCCCTGACCACTGCCGGCCGGCTCCCTGACCACTGCCGGCCGGCTCCCTGACCACTGCCGGCCGGCTCCCTGACCACTGCCGGCCGGCTCCCTGACCACTGCCGGCCGGCTCCCTGACCACTGCCGGCCGGCTCCCTGACCACTGCCGGTCGGCTCCCTGACCACTGCCGGCCGGCTCCCTGACCACTGCCGGCCGGCTCCCTGACCACTGTCAGTGTTGTTTGTTAACCCATCAGAAGATCTGTACTTGGGATATCCGTTGCTCTTTCCTTTGAAAGATGTAGCACTGGCAGTTTCAAATTCCTAAATTAAAACTTTAATTGATGTAGATTGAGAATTTAATTAAAATGCTATGAGGCCGTTGTTTCCTTTAAATTGCCTTTTAAAGTAATTAGTCATTTTTCACCATTTTATTCTCCCGTGACTGGGATGCCTGCGGATCAGACAACTAGAAATCTCTTGGTAATGTTGTTCAAGGGTTGACAACCTCAGTGGGCGATACCCCTAAATCCTCTGTCTGCTTGCACTGTGTATTCAATGTAATAATTGTATAAAGCTGAGATTCAGATTTAAAGTGTGATTTCCATTATCAAAGTCTTTCATTTGATTTTGACACGAGTTCCAGAATGACTGGCAGCAGTTGTTTACTCTGAACCACCATGAAATATTACTTCAAAGTCATGTTTTCTTTTAAAAAGTTTGATTAAGAACCTTTTGCGTCTCTATAAAATGTAGAACACAGATTTGCCCTTTGATGCATGCCTGTCACACAGGTATGGGTCTGTGCCTAGGGCATGCTTGTTACACAGGAATGGGTCTGCACTTGGTACATGTCTGTTACACAGGTATGTGTCTGTCACATATGGATTGGCCTGAGCTTGGTATATGTCTATTACTCAGGTATGGATCTGCACTTGGTACATGTCCGTTACACTGGTATGGGCCTGTGCTTTGAGGTCAGTTAGTTATCTATCTACAGCACCTCTGTGGGAATTGCTAAAGATTTTGTTGTGTCCGCAAGTTCAGACTTGATACATGGCTGTTGTGACAGAAATTATTTTTGTAATATCCAGACGATGTAAGGTTCTTGGATCCAGTAAGTGTAATATGTTCTGCATGACCCTGAGCTTGTCACTCCTCTATTTCTCCCTCCATGCATTTAGTTAAATGAAACTTCAGGCAGGAAAGCTGGAAGTTTGAATTCACTAATCCTTGAAGACAGGTGCGGAAATTGTGCTACATGATTAACCTGTCCCTGTTCATTTAGTTTCAGGCTGGATGTTAAATTGTTCTGCCTGCTATTTTAGAATGATTCCTGTATACAGCCTGTGCTATCTGCGTGCGCCGGGGGAAGGTGGGGGGTATGGAGGGGTGGTAGCGGCAGTGGTCTGAGTACAAAGTGGTTTCCACTTCAAGGCAGTTGCACTTCTTAAAAAGAACCTGCATTGCAGTTGTTAAATGTGGTGGGAGTTTTTTGAAAAATATTGTGATATTTTGAGAGTTGACAGAATGTGCGAGAAAAAGCACTAAGTTTTGTGACAATATGCTGGACGTCTTGGTGTGAAGGTTGTAAAGAAAGATCTCCTCTAACCACAGTGGGTGGGGTGGGGCACATGAGGCCCTAGAGACATATGCTCAGTGTGAAGATGGACCAGCGGAGGCCAATCCCAGAAGAAGTTTAATGATCTCATATCAGAGTTGTCAAGGTTCATTCTACCGACCACATCACTAGCCTCATCCACTCAAATCTTCATAACTAAACCTGCACACCACCATCCCGTCTTGGAAATATGTCCCCTCACTGTTGGTGGGCCAAAATCCTGGAATTCCCTCCCTAACAGTACTGTGGCTGTACCTACACCACATGGACTAGACCGTTTCAAGAAAGCAGCTCATTACCATTTCCTGAAGGGCAATTAGGGATAAGCAATAAATGCTGGTCTAGCCAGTGATGCCCACATCCCATAATTGAATGAAAAGAAACAAAATGTGGTGGAGCATGGGATTGTCCAGCACTAAGCTGGCATGGGGCTTTGTGCAGTGCTTGGAGTCCATTCTTTTCAACCATGGAATGGATGCTTGTCTCATCAGCACCCACGTGGAACCCACCAGAATCAGCATCTGCTGAGTGATTCAAAGGCTCAGGTGATGGAATGGAACCTCTGACTGTTACTTTGTAAAGTTAGACTGCTGTTATCATGGTTCCAGGATATACTCTTCACAGAAGGCTCTGAGGGAAATCCATTAATTTAGCTCCCAGTGGATCAATAGGATTGCTGAAGTGCTGTCCTGGGAAAGTGGCAGTGGCTCAAGGGAGCAAAAACCTGTCATCCTCTCTCCCTGGCTGATTGCATTGCTGTTCTCACTCCTATCATTCTGCAGTACCTGCCTAAAATCATTTTAAATCTGTGTCCATTCGGTCTCAATCCTTTTCTGAGGGGGAGAAGTTTCATCTTATCTACTCTGTCCACCACCATTCATGGTTGGATATGGTAGGATTGCAGAACTTAGATCAGAACCATTGGTTGTGGAAATGCTTGGGCAGGGATCACTAGTTGGGGGGAGTCTGAAGAACATTGTTGGGGGGGGTGGTGGGTTAGTGGCAGAGATTGAGGGGTAATCAGAAGGGGAAGGGAGTGGGGTGTCAGGCATGGCCTTGGAAGGGGGAGTCCCAATGGGATTGTGGGGAGAGTCCCATAGACTGTTGGGTGGGGAGGGGTTGGGGAGTCTTGTGAAGGGGTTGGGCGTGAGAAGATGAGTGGTTTGTATAATAGTTGGAGATGGATTTTAATTCTTTCTGAGGAATTATTTCTATAAGATAGTCGGAAACATTCTCAGTTTGTGATTTAAATTGCATTTTCAGATGGTTCCCAGTGCAGGGCAGTTGCCCATCAGAAGTTTGAACTTTCCAGGCTCTTATGGGCAATCCTCACCTGGAAACCTCTGGAACGGGGGTGGGGGTGAGGACGGTGTCCTCAACGCTTGTTTGGAGTAATTCTCCCACCCCCAAGACATGACACCCTGGAACTCGGATGTTACAGGTCATGGTCAATGTTTCAAAGGTAAATTCAAACCTGATCCACCTCACAATTGCACCGACTGAGTTGAAATACAAACGTTCATGACCCTTACAGGCATGAATGAAATGAGAGCATTTCCAACAAAAATACCCTCTTGTCAATAAGTGAAGCATCTGGTGGATGAGGACTTTAATCCTAAACATGAAATCCTGTTCAACCAACAGCTTTATGGAAAAGATCACTTGCCCCGATGCAGTCAGATTTTATATGTTGTTTAAAATCTTTCACAAAACGTGTTTGAACCAAGTGCCCTAATTCAGGCTAAGGGCAATGGGAAAGGCTTCCCTAGGGTATTGAGGGTAATTCTGTCCAGCCTTGAGCTTGCTGTTCCATGAGGTGTATGATGACATTAGATTTAAATCCATGCTACATTGAACGTTGCCTTCAGGAAAAACAAGACATGGAGACTTAAGTGCATTAAAGACATGAACTGTTCCCTGGCGCTAATGTGCAGAAGTAATCTGGATGAAACAGCTGTCCCTGATGCTTTCTTTTCAGAGGTACTTTTCTTCATGAAATTGTTGCCAGCCCATTTTTCAACTTTTCATACTATTCGCTACTTATGGCAGAATGATATTTTTTGATGTGGCTTAAATCATTTCATAAACATCATAACTCCTGCTGCTTTTACAGAAGAAGTATAAAGCAATTCCATTAAAACAGAATGGATGTCTTTCTGGCAATGTGTGTTACTAGCTTATTTTTAGTGAGAGTCGGGAATAGATTATTTTCTCTCAGGGACCCCAGCTAGTGATAATCATCAATTCCACTAAAGTTTACCAACTAAAATTAAGAGATTACATCAGTGAAACTTCATTGAACGTAGTATTTAGAACAGTTATTCCTTAGCTGGAGAGTCCTGATGCCACACTCTCTGGACCACAGAAAGTCAATGCCACTCAGCTCTTGGTCTCACTCAGCTCCTGGATTTGTTCCCTTTGGATCAGGGAATCTTATTACCTCCCAGTCACATCCTACCCCCCTCCCCCTCCCCCAGTCTGGAGCTGTTTGAAAGCTAATCATGACTTGTTAGATTTTTTTTTCAGCATTGTCAGGATCTGCATCATGAACCTTGGGCCTTTAGGAGCAAGCCACTCAGTCCTTTCAGCTGGTTCCAGCATTTGGTGAGAACATTGCCGATTTGTATTCTAACTCCATCTACTGCTCTGATTCCATATTCCTCCATAGTCTTGGCCAGCGGAAATCTGTCAACTTCAGGTTTAGACTTGTTGGTTGGGCTAACATTTATTGTATTTGTTGAAGAGAGTTCCACACCTGTATCACTCTTTGCATATAGAGCTTTTCCTGAATGGACTATCTCTAATTTTAATATTATATCAGTCTTTCCTAGATTTCCTCACAGGTGGCAAATATTTCACTTCCTATTCACCTTATCAATTCCTTTGAAAATCCATAAACTTTAATCAAATCATCTTTGAACCTTGCGCATTTCAGTAGATGCAAGCCTAGTTTATGTGATCTCTTCTCGTAGTCTAACCCTGGGACCTTCGTAACATTCTGAATCTGTGTGGCCCTCCTTCCAAAACCAAGGTATCTATTTAAGGTGTGTTCCAGATGTGGTCAAATCTGGGATTTGTTTAGTTGTTGCAAAATGTCCTACGTTATGCTGAACTTGCCTTGATTTTTTGTTAGATCACACGTGTATACTGTGTACAGAATCAACGTAATATTCAAAGGATACAGAGGCACTTGAGAGGGATCAACAAGAATTTACATGGATGATGTTACCAGAAATGTGAGGCTAGGTCTATTAGGCTGCAGAGTGAACTAGTAGAGGTCATCAAAATTATGAAAGGGTTGAAAATGTAGACAAAAAAAAACTAGAGGCCATCAATATAAGGCAGTTACCAAGAAATCCAGTTCAGAAGCAAAGACTTTGCCCAGAGAGTGGTGAGAATGAGGAAGTCACAACCACGGAGTGGTTGAGGCAACTAGTATTGACGCATTTAAGGGAAAGCTGGATAAGCATATGAGGGAGGTGGGGATGAGGACTATCCTAGTAGATGAGGAAGGAGAGGAGTGGAGTGGGGCATAAGTGCTACAGTGGATTTGTTGGACCAAATGGACTGTTTCTGTGCTGTATATTCTAGCCCTCGATTTATAAATATTCCAGTTTATCCATTTGATATATTTTCTACATTGACTGCAGTTTAATGATTATGTACATGAGACCTCTAAATCTATTTGTACTTGACCTTCTATCATTTAAAATTTGTTTCATAAGGATGACCTTTGGGCAGCACAGTGGTTAGCATTGCTGCCTCAGAGTGCCTGGAACTCAGATTCAGTTTCAGCCTCGGGTGCAGTTTGCATATTCTCCCTATGTCAGTGTGGATTTCCTCTGGGTGCTCTGGTTTCCTCCTAACTCCAAAGATGTTAGGTGAATTGGCCTTGCTAAATTGCCTCTTAGTCTCCAGAGATGTGTAGATTGGAGGGATTAATGGGGTAAATATGTGGGATTTCAGAGATAGGGCCTGGGTAAAATACTCTTGGAGAGTTGGTGCAGATTTGATGGGCCGAATGGTCTCCTTCTGCACTGTAAGGTTCTATGATTACATCTTGCCTTTGTTGAATCCATCCATAACAGGTTTGCCTACTTGCTTAGTTATCATTTTGTCGTCTTTTTGGCTTGCTGTCTACATTATTTATTTTGCCACCTGTCTGAAATGTGCATATGTGGCTATCTAACGTATTATACAAGTCATTCATAAAAATAGGGAATAACTGAGGTCCTATTTCAGTTTTTTAATTTAAAGATAAACGATAATGCAGACATGTGTGTTCAATCACATCAATTCCTTGCGCTAATACAGAGGTGCACAATAAAGTAGACTGTGTTACTGCTTTTGACTGAGTTTAAGTGGATGCTTCTTCTAAAAAATGAAGGCAAACTAGCATAAGAAGAGATAACCTCAGGCAATCTGTGAAGTGAACGTGACATCAAAGAGGAATAAATAAATTACGATTCACTCATTTGAGCCGGAGTAGCAATATCTTTAATCTCCTTGACTTCCAGGCTTTAGTTTCTTGTTTTATTTTTCATTTTGTAAAGGTTAGATCTGTTTGTCTCCCTTATCCACTTTGTAAATTGAATATGGATGACTGCTAGAAATGCCTCTTCAATAAAAACTAACAGAGGGAGTTGGCCATTCCTGTTTCCCCTGTGTTTAAAGTAATGAGTGGAAACAATTGACAAGTGTATGGCGCTCTTCACGAAAGAGAACATCTCAAAACATGTGTTAATAGAACTGTCATCAACCTCAATTGACAAAAACAAAATATGTTTGATTGGACGCAAAGAGAGCACACTGCTCTCACAGTCAGTGTTGTGTGCAATCAGCACCTACCTCACTTCATTTGCCTTTACTTTCCATGCACTTCATTTCAGTCATACTGGTAGGAAAAAAGCTATGTGAATGGAAAGTGGAAAATGGCAACTCTGCGCATAGGCAACAGTCAACAAAATGTCTCGTGGACCACACTCAGAATTCTGGTGGGCTGCATGTGGCCCCTGGGCTGCAAGTTGCCAACCATTGTCTTAAAGGGACCACTGCAGGTCATCCTCCAAATGGGTAGTTAAAAACACTTATCTGATCTTGGCGATGGAAAGAGTGAGCATGTTCCCCTCGACGCCATATTCCAACCACATGGGTTGCTGCCAGGGCAAAATGGAGGCAGGGAGTGAGTTCCCATAGACTGTAATGTGGTGCAAGGTTGAGTGGAGATTGCAGTGTAAACCAGCTGTGGAGATTCAGTTCCCAAGTTAGTCACAATGCAGAGGTGAGAGTGAAATGGAGGAGTGTAGTTGATGATATTGTAGACTGCAGTTAGGAGAGGAGTATAGGTTTCAAGTGTGCAGGTAGAGTATAGTGTGAGGGAACAGGAGAAAGTGGGATTCGAACACATGACCAGCTGCTTCCTAATGAAAAGGAGGTACATTATCACTGATGTCATCATTCATTGACCTGTCCATACTATTCTGAATGAAGTAGCTGCGCTGTATTTGACCAGCCAAAACAAATTGCTTTCTCTCTCTCAATGTCTGACACAAAACCATTTTCTCAATAGCAATGTAGTCTGAATAAGTGACAGTAAATTCAAAAATCAAGCTGTTTGCCTGAGCAGATTTGCTTGGAAGCAATCAATTTATTCGAGGTTAAAGGGTTGCAAATGATGCATTATTGCATTAGGAGGCGTAACGTAAGTCTTTGATTTGAAAAGTGACAGATTCATATTACTCTTGAGAACCTCTTCATCTCAATTTAGAAAAGGCCGGAAGGTTCAAACTGAAAGTTTGCAATCCTAGAGAGTTAGTTGTTTGTTTGAGGCGTGATGGATGAGTATTATCTCTAAGCTAGAAATAAAGACAGATATCAGGTCAGGTTGGGGGTCGCAGTGCCAACCAGTTATCTGTATTAAATCACTCCCCATGTCTGTTCTTGATTGTAGCCCCCTGATTATACCCCTCCCACACCAATCTCTTCTATTCAGGTTTTTATCTGATTTGAAGCATTTTGTACGATATTTGAGATCTTCAAAATTTAATTCCAGCTGATCCAGCCTTCCTGGATCACTTTCCAGTGATTTTAATCAACCTTTATTTTTCATATGCTCTTCTCTACATTTGAAGAGTTAATGCATCGTGTTCCACTGTATGATTGAAGAGCCAGTTCATCCCACTTTATAGTATACAAATAGTGGGTCACACTGTCGATAGTTAGTGGGTCGCATTCTCTCCCATACGGATAGTGGATCATTCTCTCCCGTATGGATAGCCGACACACTTTCTAGTGTACAGTGTGTTTGACGCACTATCCGTACTGTAGACTGTGTGACCCATAGAGTAACAACGTAAAGGGATTTAACCCAAGAAATTATTTAAGAAATGAGACATTTTGTTTTCTCAAATCTCAAACTAAACAAAACAGGGGCATAGTTTTATACATGAAGTACTCAACTTCCCATCACTTCTGGCACCACCTCACAAAATGAGTGATACCAGAGTACAATTCGGCATCAAGATTTGATTTCTCCAACAACTCAAGCCTCAGCCCTCTTGGTTCATGTGACTTTTAGCCTCCATTGCTTTCCATTCTATAGGATGTTCATGAGGAGAAATTATAGTCCTAGAGGTTTATAATATGGAAACAGGCCCTTTGGCCCTGCTTGTCTATGCTGCTGTGTTTTATCATTAAGCTAGTCCCAATTGCTCGCGTATGGCCCATATTCCTCTAAACCATTCTGGCTCAAATTCATTGCTATTTCCTCTCCCTTTCTTCCTCCTCAATAAAATGCAAGTGGGATGCCAGCCCAGCATCCATTTCATTGGAAGGAGACTATTGTGAATAATTGGCCTGTGAAGCATCTCCCATCCCGACTCCTGCACAGACCAGTGCCTCATTATTTTATACAATTCTATTTTGGAGCATTTATTCAGAGAGGCATGGCATTGGCAGGATTGGGGCCTTTGACAAGACAGTCTTTGATACCCCCTAAGGGTGTAACCATCAGTGAGGCTTATCAGAGTAAGACTGACCATTTTGTATTGTATAGTTCCCATTGTGAGCTACACAATACAGTGGCTCATATGAGAGAAGATTTCCTGCTGAAGTAATTTTCTGATTGAGGCATTTTCCTCTATGTTCAAATTGCCCCAAACCCATTTTATTTGGAGCTGTTAGAGTTAGCATCTAGAGAATATTTAGAACCAACTAATCTGTGGTGAGATAAAAGCAAATTATCCAGGCTTGAAATGTTGGCTAAATTTTCTCTCTCCACACATCCTGCTGAGATTTGCCAGCATTTTTTGAGTTTGAGTTCAGGCTCGAGAGTAAAAGGATAATATTCTTACTAATTGAAGCACCTAGTCTTTTAGAGGAATGTTTAGTTGTTAGCTTGGCTTACTTAGATAGAGGTGAGGTGAGAATGACTGATTGCCCTTGATATCAAGACAACATTTGGCTGAGTGTAGAATCAAGGAGTTCAAAGTGAACCCTGGGCTCTGATACCATGTACTGAGCATGTAAAAGTGTGAGCAGCAATGTTTTTTAATGATGCATTAAAGATGTGAAGGAGATATTCATATACATGGGAGAGACAGAAGGCCTGGTAGGCACATGCTGATGAGACAATGGAAGGAAGTCATGGTGGAGGCCAACGCCTGGAGTGTTGCTCCAAGAACACTCAACTGCTCAATTTATTGCCCCCTCCCTCATCATCCACCTATCAGCATTGATCTGTCCATCAGTACTCAACTCTTTCCTTCATTGTTGCCAACCTTGCACCCACAGCTTGCATGTACTGGCAGCTATTCAACTGTGACAGCCACATCACCCAAACATATTGTAGGGTACTCATTGGCTCACTTTCCATGCTGGTATCGCTGATGCCATGGCTGAGCTGGAGGGATTGATGATGTATGAATCTCTATTCCTATTCAAAAAAACATAGCCCCAACTGCCAAAGGAAAGAATTCATCAACTAAGCTGCAACTATGATTCCATTAAATAACACTGATAGGGTGAAAAGTTTGATTTCACATTTGGTTTAATGCTGTGCTCAGATTTACAAGGTTAAGACAGTATACTGGCACACCAATTGTCATAATCTGTCAACTGTGCATGCTGTTGTCATTTGGTAGATGGGCATGCATACACCCTATTACCAAGATAGTGTGCTGCACACTTCCCATTGGAATTATATAGGCCCATTTGGATCCCGTTTTTGGCTGTTAGGAAACCCATGTGGTGCATAGGGAATGGGTGCCCAATTTAGCACCCCTCCACCTGGTACCTTAGCTGTAAACTGACAGTAACTAACGGCAACCTAGTATTCACCTGCCAGAAATTCCCTCACGCTTGTGCTGGGTGACATTTAACTGGCCTTTTCAGTTTCCTGGGACTGAAATTCAGGCCAGCGAGTGCATTTCACCTTCACCCCTGCCTATCCCACACAGATTACAATCAAGCCCCAGTCATTAAACCAGACATCATTTCTGTGATGAGTGTTTTTATCATCACTCGTTAATCATTTAAAGTCATCTTTACTAACTGTAAATAAAAATATCTGTTTGATACTCTGTGTGCACGGCATTGCTTCACCTAATTCATACAGCCTGCACTCAAACTAATGAAATAAAACGGGACATCAGGAGACAAGTGCAGGTTCATTGATCTGTATCACAGACAATTAAAACTGACTGGGTTTCCATGTTTCAATCTGCAGCTGTGCGTCACTCCTCACACACTGACATGTCCCTCCAATTCACTTACACTTTATCCGATTAGAAGCATAATAAGTGTCACAAACACTGCACATATATAATTTACATATTGTTTTGGAAACAACAACATCCAAATGTATGTTACAAGAAACCTGTCCCAGATGAAAAGCAGCCCTCATCAAGTTTAAAATTACTTGAGTATCTTTAAAAAGCTCACAAGAGCCCCCATCATTTACCATTTTGAATGGTGAACAGACTGCGTTTTTCCAGGAATCACATCACATCGTTTCTCTGAAATCTGTATCTTGTCTTAAGCAAGACTCTTGTCTCCAATCCCGCTGTTAGATGACGTTGTTGTGATTTAATTATTTATTTATCAGCCTAATCTTCCCACTCAAGTGGACATCAAAATTCCACAGCACTGATGCTAAATGAAGATTAAGACTCTTGGTGGGAGGAAATTTGCCTTGATCAGTAATGCTAAGCAGACAATCGTGAATCATCAGTTTGCTTTACCCTAGGCACAATTGTAATCAACATGGGAACATGAGTTAGGAGCATGAGTAGACCACTCAGCCCATTGAGCCTGCTTCACCTTTCAGTATGATCAGAACTGATCTTGGGCTTCAATTCCACTTTTCTACCCATGCCCCTTATCCCTGCAAGATACAGGGTGGAATTTTATGAGAATGATTGTAAATGTCCAGCAAAGGTGAAAATGATCTGTACTTTGGGCCAGTTTTCACATCCAGTCTTACATACTTTGTCACTGAAAAAATGGTCTAGATTGTTCCTAACTGCTGCAGGCATTGGGCTGAGCTTATTTTGCCAGCCAGTCTGCAGAGGGAGCTACTGTGCATGTGCAAACCTCTGATCTGCACATGAACAATTGCAACAGCAGGGGTTTGACAGAGAGAGGCAGCCTAAACCAACACCAAACCCGCTGCCCTGGGAATTGTGGGGTCCCAGACCAATCATGCCCCTCCCCTCCCCCCAACCCATATCTACAGAGCAGCAGCAGTTCCCTGATCCAATCGTATCTGCAGGGCGGCAGCGGCCCCCCACTCCTTGATCCAATCATATCTGCAGAATGCCGGTGGGCATTGCTGAGGTGTCAGGCTGGCAGTGCCGAGGTGCCAGATGCCTCTTGCCCTCAGCCTCTCTTGAAGTCCTCAATGGCCTTCAATCCCACTGGTGAAGCCAACATGGCTGTTCCCTGTTCATGGGGAGCAGGTGTTTTCCTTGCCAGAAAGAACCTCTCCCAGCAAGAACTTAAAAGGCAAGTGGGATCAGCACTGGGTTCACTAAACAGTTGCAAATATTTATTTAAAGCGGGTTAGGTTCATTGGCTATGCTAAAATTGCCCCTTAGTGTCCTGGGATGTGTAGGTTAGAGGGATTAGCAGGTAAAATGTGTAGGGATATGGGGATAGGGTCTGGGTGGGATTGTGTTTGGTGCAGACTCGATGGGCCGAAGGGCCTGTTTCTGCACTGTAGGGTTCTATGGTTCTATGGTTCTTGCCTAATTCTAGTGAGAGGCTGACCTTGCCAGAAATCCAGTTTTCATAAAATTGTGAGAGCCAAGAAATCAGGTATCATTTCTGATTTCTCAGCTCTCACACGATTTTACTGGCTCACTCTGTCCATTGATGGGCAGGATGAGCCTTGAAAATCCCGGCCACAATCTGTTTGCCCCAGCTTTAAATATATCAAACAATAGAGCATCTACAACCATCTGTAGGAGAGAATTTCAAAGATTCACAACCCTCTGAGTGAAGTAATTTCTCTGCATCTCTATCCTGAGACTCCCCCCTCCCCCCCACTGTATTTTAGATACTCTGACCAGTAGAAATAATCCCACCCTATCAAACCCCCTCAAAATCTTGAATGTTTCAATGTGATCACCTTTCGTTCTTCTAAACCTTAGAGACCTAATTTGCTCAACCTCTCATCATAGGACAACCCTCCCATCATGGTGATCAATGTAGTGAACCTTTGCTGTCCTGTCTCCAGTGCAAGTGTATCCTGCCTTAAAAATGGAGGTAAAACTGTGCAGATGTAGTCTTATCAAAACCTGTACAACTGTGGCAAGACCTTTTTATTCCCATACTCCAAACCCCTTACCATAAAGGTCTACATGCTTATTAGCCTTTCTAGTTGTTTGTGTAATTCTCTGTTCTTTCTCTCTCTCCTTTCTGAACAGGCATTTGCCTATTTCCAATCTAATGGGACCATTCCAAAATCTAGGAATTTTGGAAAATCATAACTAGCACATTCACTGCAGTTACCTCTTTTAGACTGTTAGGGTGTAGGTCATCAGGTCCGGTAGATTTGTTAGATTTCTGTCCCTTTGGTTTCTCCAGTACTTTTAGCTCAGCCAATATTAATTTCCTGACTTTTTAGTCCCCAGATTACCGTCTATTTCTGATGTAGAACTTGTGTCTTCTAATCACACAATATTTGTTTAACGTCACCAGTGTTTCCTAATTCCATGCGATAAATTGTCCTGCCTTGCTTCAAAGGAACCAATACTAACTTTAGCACCCAGGGGAAACCCACAAGGACACAGGGAGAATGTGCAAACGCCGCACATTGTGCCAAGGCCGGAATTGAACCCGGGTCCCTGATGCTGTGATTTAACAGTGTAACCACTGTGCCGCCATGCCGATTGAATATGAAACCAGCTGCCCATTTGTTATTGGTGTCCAAGGCAGGTTTCATCTTTGTAATGTGACGGGTACAATGCCAAAATCAAATTAATTATGTGTAACTGTGCAACAACCTGAGTACTAGAAGGAACTCAGTGATCCCCTTTTCCTTCGTGCATGTTGCATAGCCGCAGTTGAACTTTTGTTCATTTTATCTGAAGATTGGACTGTTTATGTCTAATGGAGCTGGAACAATGCACATCGACAAGTGGTCAGAAAAGAGCTGTTTTTTTTTTAATTTGATTTGATTTTTTGTTTTCATTTGATTTATTATTGTCACATGTATTAGTATACAGTGAAAAGTATTGTTTCTTGCACGCTGTACAGACAAAGTGTACCATTCATAGAGAAGGAAACAAGAGTGTGCAGAATGTAGTGTTACAGTCAAAGCTGGGGTATAGAGAAAGATCAACTTAATGTAAGGTAGGTCTAATCAAAAATCTGATAGCAGCAGGGAAGAAGCTGTTCTTGAGTCAGTTGGTACATGACCACAGACTTATGTATCTTTTTCCCAACAGAAGAAGGTGGAAGAGAAAATGTCTGTGATGCATGGGGTCCTTAATTGTGCTGGCTGCTCTTCCAAGGCAATGGGAAGCGTAGACAGAGTCAAGATCGGAGGCTAGTTTGCGTGATGAATTGGGCCACACTCATGACCCTTTGTAGTTTCTTGCAATCCTGGGCAGAGCAAGGGCCATACCAAGCTGTGACACTATGACACAACCAGAAATGCTTTTTATAGTGCATCTGTAAAAATTGGTGAAAGCTTTGGTCGTTTGTTATTTGTTTTTGTTTAAGGCAGTATCCCTTTAAGGGGTTATCCCTTTAATTTGTCCCTCAGTTTATTTGAGTTAGTTTAATTGGTTATCACTGGGGCAAAAACATGGGAGAAATCATACAGAAATACTCAAAGAGAGAGGTGAAGATCAACTTGGAAGGTAATAAGTAATTCTCCCTATCATGCTTTGTGTGTTTCATGATGTTCAGGTTAGGAGGGATGAGCTGATTCCCTTCTCTGACCCACTCCTAGGTTACTCAGAGCAACGTTTGATTTTTTTAAAAATTGCGATATTGCCAATTTGTTATGCACTTAACTGTACAGCACAGTGTAAAAAAAAAGGCCTGTCAGATTCCTTGAGTTAACGAATTAGGAATTTGTTTTCTTACTGAACCTTACTTAGGTAAAGAAATATAAGTTATTCATACATTTTAAATCTTTTTATTAACGTGGGGCGGCACGGTGGCACAGTGGTGTCTCACAGTCTGGATCCAGGTTTGATTCCCAGCTTGGGTCACCGTCTGTGTGGAGTTTGCACATTCTGTCTATGTCTGTGTGGTTTTCCTTGGGATGCTCTGGTTTTCTCCCACACTCCAAAGATGTGCAGGTTAGGTTGTTTGACCGTGCTAAATTGCCCCTTAATGTCAGAGTAAATATGTAGGGTTATGGGGATGGGACCTGGGTGGGATTGCGGTTGGTGCAGACTCGATGGGCTGAATAACTTCCTTCTGTAAGGATTCTGTGAGATTCTGTGATTCTATTCTATGGCCGACTTTCGAGTAATGCAAAAAAAGCACACACAAGGATGCAGAAAAGAAATAAAACTTTACCAAAACCTGGCCAAGTTTTCTTTAAAAAAGGGAAAAGTCAGAAAATGTATTCACCGATTGTCCAAATACTTGTTCATTTTCACATGTCACATTTGCAACTTCACTTTCCACAGTGACTGCACGCACTCACTGAAGCAGTCATTTTGCAGCTGTGATTGAATGATTCCTTTTTCTATTGAAGATAGTGATGTTGAATTGGAAGCCTCTAGTAAGGACACATGCTTTGCAGCAACAAGTCTTCTAGTAACCTTTCAAACCAAAAATAAGTCTCAGCTTTGTTGAGAGAGGTTTCAGAGAGAGGGGTAAAGCTGTTGTCCTTATTATCATTATGACAGTCTGTTTGTTGGTTCAAATCTAGTATATTTCACACCCAAGAGCTTAGTATGTGACCTCAGGTTTTAATCTGGATTGATCTTTACCATTGTCTCTGAGACCTTCGTCGATCCTGCTGTTTCCACAAAGTGGCCTATAGCCTTCACAAATATAACTTAGTAGCTGTGTAGGCCAGAATCCTTTGTTTAGCACAAAATATTATTTTCAAAAAGTTCTACATCTTCCTTTCATTTTCATATAGAACTATTTAATAATGCAGTTGGCAAAGTAAAGAATGACTTACATACTGCATTCAAATAATTGTGCCAATTTCATAAACCGGTGGCTAAAAGAGATGCAAGTCTTTTGAGGTGCATATAAATAATTCGCAGGAATGTGTCTGTGTGTATTGGGGAGCGAAGGTATAATAGGAATGTGCCTGTGTCGTACTGGGGAGCGAAGGTGTAGTAGGAATATGTCTGTATCGTATTGGGGAGCGAAGGTGAAGTAAGAGCGTGCCTGTGTGGTATTGGGGAGTGAAGGTGTAGTAGGAATGTGCCTGTGTGGTAATGACGAGCGAAGGTGTAGTAGGACTATCCAAAACATGGTAACCCTCAAGAGTTGGAAAAGGATCAGAATACTTGGAAAAGATAGAACTACCTGTTGCCAATCCAAATGTCTAACTTCTCTCTTCCTTGCACTAATTGGACACACACTAGTGTTGAGAGGGTTGGCCTCCCTCCAGTTTGTTTTTCAAACTGGAGGCCTGTTACCAGCAGTGTGTCTCATGGATCAGTGCTGGGTCCACTGTTATTTGTCATTCATATTAATGATTTGGATGAGAATATAGAAGGCATGGTTAGTACGTTTACAGATGACACTAAGATTGGTGGCATAGTGGACAATGAAGAAAGTTATCTCCAATTGCAGTGGGATCTTGATCAGTGGGCTGATGAATGGCAGATGGAGTTTAATTTCGATAAATGCGAGGTGGTGCATTTTGGTAGATTGAACCAAGGCAGGACTAATCCATCAGTTAATGGTAGGGCGCTGGGGAGAGTTACAGAACAAAGAGATTTAGGGGTACACGCTCATAGCTCCTTGGAAGTGGAGTCACGGTTGGTTCGAGTGGTGAAGAAGGCATTCAGCATGTTAGTTTCATCGGTCAGAACATTGAATACAGGAGTTGGAATGTCTTGTTGAAGTTGTACAAGGCATTGGTAAGTCCACACTTGGAATACTGTGTGCAATTCTAGTCACCCTATTACAGAAAGAATATTATTAAACTAGAAAGAGTGCAGAAAAGATTTACTAGGACGCTACCAGGACTTGATGGATTGAGTTATAAGGAGTGGCTGGATAGACTAGGACTTTTTTCTCTGGAGCATAGGAGGCTGAGGGGTGACCTTATAGAGATCTATAAAATAATGAGGAGCACAGATCAGCTAGATGGTCAATACCTTTTCCTAAAGGTAGAGCAGTCTAAAACTAGAGGGCCTAGGTTTCAGGTGCGAGGGGAGAGATACAAAAGTGTCCAGAGGGGCAGAGGGTGGTGAGTGTCTGGAACAAGCTACCAGACGTAGTAGTAGAAGCGGGTAAATTCTGTCTTTTAAAAAGCATTTAGATCATTACGTGGGTATGATGGGTATAGACAGTTATGGGCAATTGGGATTGAGGGCAATTGGGATTAGCTTTGGGGTTTTAAAAAAAAGGCAATATGGGCAAGTTGGGCTGAAGAGCCTGTTTCTATGCTGTAAACCTCTATGACTCCATGACTCCAAATTGAATGAAAAATTATGGATGTCACTGAAAAACACTAAGTTAAAGGGGCAGATGGGGAAGTTGAGTCTAAGTAGAGAACCAAGAATCTATAAAAGTAGCTGAATAAAATTGATGAGCAGGCAAACACTGGTAAAGGAAATCCAGCTCAAAGTCAGGGGTATTGCAGGCTGGAAGATAAAAGAGCTGGATGGAATGCAGGCAGTATGAATGGTATTAAATAAACCAAGGACATAATTAAAATTGTATGTTTAACACGCCACCCATTCAGTGAACTCATTGTGCTGTTGAAATAAATAATGTAATTTAACTGGTGAAATACATCTCTAAATTACTAGTTATGTTGAAACAGTAGCGCCAGGATTTCCCTGATATTGGCAAAGGCCAATGGCGATGGGAAAAGCAGCATTGAAGATGCCAACAGCAATGGCAGCTTCATCTCCATATAATCTGGGATTGTGAAAAAAAAATCTTCGAGGATCAGCACCCAGGACATGTCACTGGTGAGGTGGCCTCTTATTTGCCTGGTCTGGCAGCAATTTAGTCAGCCAAGGATTGGGGTGCCATTTTTAAAGGCTGGCCTAGTGCAGAGAGAGCAAAGCTGTTCACCCTCGAGCACCACCTCAGGGCATTGCACCTGGCACTGCCTGGGAATTGCTGTGGACGGTGCCTGGAGTAGTGGCTGGGCATGACACCACCGCCCTCCCACCCCCACCCCATGCATGCCTCGGGAGATCAGTCATGCTGTTCTGCTGTTGTGCCAATGTGGAGGGTTTCTCTGATTGGGAGAGGAGTGGGGGGATGATTCAGGGGCCTGCTGGCGTTATGGTAATGTATTTGAATGATGCTTCTGAGGTTCGGGCCCTGTCACTGAGAGGGGAAGGAGACAATCGTGCCGCACATTTCCGCCGACATAAAATGCAATTTTGCAGTTCTTGTGATATTTCCATTTCCATCGCTGAACCTACCTGACACAAACAGGAGTGGAAAATCCCAGCTATAGAATCTATTAAGGTGCTCCAGAGTTCTGAATTACCGTGGTTACCGTGGCAGAAGGGAAACATTGAAACCATGAAGAGGGGAGCAGGGAAAGAGCTCTTTTACCCCTCCTGTTAGAGGATTGAAGACTGAAGAAAGATTAGAAAATTTGGAGTTTTCAAACTTGAAAGGATGTGACTTGGAGAGAACTCTGAAGAGATATAGGAGATTGTAACTAGTAATAGACAACCCAAAGTATTAATTCATAGCACAGAGTGAAAATAGGATGAAGGGTCACAGATTCAGGTGAGGAGATTGCATGTTTTACCTTTTTTATATTTTATATCTGTAAGTTCTTCATGTAAAGATATTCAGTCCTTCGAATAGAACTTTGAGGAAGGCATTGAAAGAAATGAATTTAGAGTTACAAGGGGTAGTTAGATGTGGGAGGGTGGTGTTGGAATACTCAGCATAGTCCCAGCTGGCCATGCATCTCCAGCAGTGGAGACTGTGTACATACCCCAGCATGTTGCTACCCTATAGCAATTTAGTAAAGATCTTCACCTTGCTGGTGTTGTGCATGTCATTCCACTTTCTGATATAATCATAGAATCCATAAAATCCTTACAGTACAGAAGGAGACCATTCAGCCCATCAAGTCTGCACTGACCACAATCCCAAGCCCTATTCTCACAACTCCACTGCGCTACCCTGCTAATCCCCCGAACGCTAGGGTCAATTTAGCATGGCCAATACACCTAACCAGCTCATCTTTGGACTGTGGGAGGAAACTGGAGCATCTGGAGGAAACCCATGCAGACATGAGGAGAATGTGCAGACTCAGCACAGGCAGTGACCTGAGGTTGGAATTGAACCAGGGACCCTGGCATTGTGAGGCACAGTGCTAACGACTGTGTCGCCCTAATGTATTGGGCCCCCATCTCAGTGTACAATAGATCCAGGTGACCTGTGGGAATTTGGGCTAACACCATATCCTAAACCCTACATTTCTGCTTCTAGATAATTCCATATTTTCAATCCACTCTGTACATTGTCTCTTGAACTACTTGAGCTTTTCTGCTTCAAAGATCTAGCATTAGAAATGAATCTGAGAGTAACTGTGGCAGAAATTGAGAGACAGAGAGTGTAGAGGTCATGAAATGTTCAGAGTCATTCATATGTTGGTGGACTGGATGAAGCTATCCGTTTATCATCTATACCTTGTTACTGTTGGAGCTTCACTGTTTTCTAAGTACATTCATTTTCACTTTCATCACACCAGCAGAACAGGCTTTCTGTCCAAATCAGTAGAGCATGATAAATGGTCACTTTCATCACACCAGCAGAACTGGCTTTCTGTCCAAATCAGTAGAGCATGATAAATGGTTCACAGATAATGGTTGGACTTGTGACAGCTACTCTCGACCTCAAACTTCCCTGAAATTTTACAGCAAAGCTCGAGAAAACAAACTTATCAGTAGGTAGTCACATTGATTGCTCAAATAATTGTTATGAATTAGGAGAGTTTATTTGTATTTGTTGGCTTTCTTCTACTAGTGTTACCTGGGCTTCTCGGATTGTGTTCTTCTAACTCTGTTTATTATTTATTATCTACTTCAGGGTCCAAGCGTTAGACATCATACTTGGACTTGTCAATCATATACATGTTATCACATCTCTATGGACAGCATTATCCAAAGACCCCAATGACTCTTTAGTATAGAGTTTTTCAAACTGGTGCTTGGAAATTGGGATCAGATGGGTGATCTCCAGTTTGAGTGCCCTGCTCCAGGTTTCAAAGAACAAAGAAAAGTACAGCACAGACCGGTGAGCCTTACTTCTGTTGTGGGCAAAGTTTTGGAAAGAATTATAAGGGATAGGGTTTATTATCATCTAGAGAGAAATAAATTGATTAGGGATAGTTAACACGGTTTTGTGAAGGGTAGGTCGTGCCTCACAAACCTGATCGAGTTTTTTGAAAGGTGACCAAAGAGGTGGATAAGGGTAAGGCAGTTGACATGTATATGGATTTTAGCAAAGCATTTGATAAGGTTCCCTTATGTTAGGCTACTGCAGAAAATACAGATGCATGGGATTGAGGGTGATTTAGCAGTTTGGATCAGGAATTGGCTAGCTGATAGAAGACAGAGGATGGTGGTTGATGGGAAATATTCAACCTGGAGTTCAGTTACTAGTGGTGTACCTCAAGGATCTGTTTTGGGGCCACTGCTGTTTGTCATTTTTATAAATGACCTAGATGAGGGTGTAGAAGGATGGGTTAGTAAATTTGCTGACGACACCAAAGTCGGAGGAGTTGTAGACAGTGATGATGGATGTTACAGTTTGCAGAGGGACATAGAACACTACAGCACAAATAGGCCCTTCGGCCCACGAGTTGTGCCGATCACATCAACACCTATCTATAACCCCCAATCCCATAAAACCCCATATACTCATCCAGAAGTCTTTTAAGAGACCCCAGCGAGTTCGCCTCCACCACCACTGACGGCAGCCGATTCCATTCACTCACCACCCTCTGAGTGAAAAACATACCCCTAACGTCACTTCTGTACTTTCCTCCTTAAATCTGTGTCCTCTCGTAGCGACCATTTCAACCCGGGGAAATAGCCTCTGAGAATCCACCCTATCTATTCCTCTCAACATTTTATAAACCTCTATCAGGTTGCCTCTCAACCTACGTCTCTCCAGGGAAAAGAGACCCAGTTCCCTCAACCTAACTTCATAAGGCATGCCTCCCAGTCCAGGCAACATCCTTGTAAATCTCCTCTGTACCTTTCAATAGCTTCTACATCTTTCCTATAGTGAGGCAATCAGAACTGCCCACAGTACTCCAAATGAGGCCTGACAAGGGTCTTATAAAGTTGCAGCATTACCTCCCGACTCCTAAACTCAATCCCTCGATTTATGAAGGCCAGTACACCATACGCCTTCTTGACCACCTGTTCCACTTGCGAGGCCGATTTAAGAGTCCTGTGGGCCCGGACCCCAAGATCCTTCTGCTCCTCAACACTAGCAAGACTCCTGCCCTTGATAGTGTACTCGTTCATCCCATTGGTTCTGCCAAAATGGACGACTATGCATTTATCCGCGTTGCAGTCCATCTGCCACTTCTCCGCCCAGTCCTGCATCCTATTTATGTCCTGCTGCAACTTTTGCCATCCTTCCAGACCATCCACAACACCACCGACCTTCGTGTCATCAGCGAACTTACTTACCCATCCTTCCACTTCCTCATCCAGGTCATTTATGAAAATGACAAACAGCAAGGGTCCTAGAACAGATCCCTGGGGCACTCCACTGGTGACTGACCTCCATTCCGAAAAAGACCCATCCACAACCACTCTCTGCCTTCTGCAGGCAAGCCAGTTCTTGATCCACAAGGCCAAAGGCCTTGGATCCCATACCCTCTCACCTTCTCAAGAAGTCTTGCATGGGGGACCTTATCAAACGCCTTGCTGAAGTCCATGTACACCACGTCCACGGCATTTCCTTCGTCAATGTGTTCAGTCACATTATCGAAGAAGTCAACTAGGCTCGTAAGGCATGACCTGCCCTTGACAAATCCATGCTGACTATTCCTGATCATGTCAAACCTCTCCAAATGGTCATAAATCGTGTCCCTCAGAAGCCTTTCCATCAGCTTACCAACCACTGAGGTCAGACTCACCGGTCGGTAATTTCCCGGGCTATCTCTGTTCCCTTTCTTGAAAATAGGGACTACATCCGCAATCCTCCAATCTTCCGGAACCTCTCCCGTCTCCATTGACGACGCAAAGATCATCGCCAGGGGCTCTGCAATCACTTCCCTCGCCTCCCACAGTATCCTGGGGTATATCCCATCTGGTCCCGGCGACTTATCAATCTCGATAGAATTCAAAAGTTCTAACACATCCTCCTTAATATCTACAAACTCAATCTTTTCCATCTGCTGCAAATCTGTGGCAAAATCTCCCAGATCAGCTTCCACCGTGAATACTGAGGCAAAGTACTCATTAAGCACCTCTGCCATTTCTTCTGGTTCCACACAGACCTTACCCCCTTCACCTTTTATAGGTCCTATCCCTTCTCTTCTCATCCTTTTACCTTTCACATATTTATAAAAGGCCTTGGGATTCTCCTTAATCTTACCCTCCAAGGTCTTTTCATGACCCCTTTTGGCTCTCCTAATTTCCCTTTTAAGCTCCTTTCTACAGTCCTTATCCTCCTCAAGATCCTTAACCTCTCCGAGTTTCCTGAACCTTTTGTACACCCTCCCTTTCCTCCTGACTAGGTTCAACACAGCCTTCGTGCACCACGGTTCCCGCGACCTACCAAAACCCCCTTGTCTCATCGGAACGTTGTCACGCATAGCTCCAGACAAACATTCCTTGAATATCCGCCACCTTCCTTCGGTACTTTTCCCTAAGAACGCCTCCTTCCAGTTTATTTGTCCAAGTAACTTCCTGACTTCTTCGTATCTCCCCTTACTCCAGACAAACACCTTCCTAGCCTGCCTGATCCTATCTCGTTCCAATGCAATTGTGAAGGAGATAGAATTATGGTCACCATTCCCAAGATGCTCTCCTACCGAGAGATCCGTCACCTGTCCTGGTTCATTCGCCAGTAGCAGGTCAAGTACAGCCTCTCCCCTCATAGGCTCATCCACATACTGTGTCAGGAAACCTTCCTGAACACATCTAACAAACTCCTCCCCATCCAAACCATTTACCCTAGGGATATTCCAGTCGATGTTTGGGAAATTGAAGTCTCCCATCACGACAACTCTGTTATTAATACATTTCTCCAGAATCTGTTTCCCTATCTTCACTTCAACTTCCCTGTCACTATTGGGTGGCCTATAGAATACACCCAGCAAAGTTTTTGACCCTTTGCTGTTCGTAACTTCCACCCACAGAGACTCTGTAGATAGTCCCTCCACGGCATCCTCTTTCTCTGCAGCCATGACACTGTCCCTGATCAACAGTGCCACTCCACCACCTCTTCTGCCATCCTCCCTGTCCTTCCTGAAGCATCTGAAACCTGGCACCTGAAGTACCCAGTCCTGTCCCTGAGACATCCAAGTCTCTGTAATGGCCACCACATCATAATCCCAAGCAGCAATCCATGCCCTAAGCTCATCTACTTTATTCACTACACTCCTTGCATTAAAATATATACACTTCACCCCCTCAGTCTGGGCATTTCCCTTCTCCACCCCCTGTCTAACCTCCCCCACATACTGCCTGCGGTCCTCCCCTACCTGGGAGCTAACCTCCTCCGTCCCAGTTTCCCCATCACAATTCCCTCCCCCCATCCTTTCTAGTTTAAAGTCCCCCTGGTAGCCTTAGCCAGTCTTCCGGCCAAGACATAGATAAGCTGCAGAGCTGGGCTGAGATGTGGCAAATGGAGTTTAATGCAGAAAAGTGTGAGGTGATTCACTTTGGTAAGAATAACAGGGGTACAGAATATAGGGTTAATGGAAGGACTCTTCGTAGCATTGACGAGCTACATGTAGTGTACATGTGTACATGTGCAGAGCTCCCTGAAAGTTGGCACCCAGGTTGATAAGGTTGTTAAGAAGGCGTACAGTGTGTCAGCTTTTATTGGTAGAGGGATTGAATTTCAGAGCCATGAGGTCATGTTACAACAGTACAAAACTCTGGTGCGGCCGCACTTGGAGTATTGCGTACAGTTCTGGCCGCCACATTGTAAGAAAGATGTGGAGGCATTGGAAAGGGTGCAGAGGAAGTTTACCAGGATGTTGCCTGGTATGGTGGGAAGGTCTTATGAGGAAAGGCTGAGGGACTTGAGGTTATTTTTGTTAGAGAGAAGAAGGTTAAGAGGTGACCTAATTGAGGCATACAAGATGATCAGAGGGTTAGATAGGGTGGACAGTGAGAGCCTTTTTCCTCAGATGGTGATGGCTAACTTGAGGGGACATAGCTTTAAGTTAAGGGGTGGTAGTTATAGGACGGCTGTCTGAGGTAGGTTCTTTACTCAGAGGATAGTAAGGGCATGGAATGCCCTGCCTGCAGTAGTTGTGGACTCGCCAACTTTAAGGGCGTTCAAATGGTCAGTGGATAGGCATATGGTTAACATTGGAATAGTTTAGGTTAGAGGGTCATTTGATTGGTTCCACTGGTCGGCGCAACATTGAGGGCCAAAGGGCCTGTACTGCGCTGTAATGTTCTATGTTCTACTCAAGTATTCATCCAGTTGCCCCTTAAATGCAGCAATTGTACCTGTTCCCATCACCTCCCAGTCAGCGCGTTCCAGACATTCACCACCCTCTGTATAAAAACATTTCCTCCCGATTTCCCCTCTAACCCTGAAAGCGATGCAGCTTCCCCAGGAATAGACAGCCCTAAATGGCTATTTGATATGCCTAAGCCTCAATGGTGACCATTCAGGCTGCTCTGTCATTATAGTCATCCATTTCTACTAGGGACGGTCCTGTTGTCCTGCAGGATGTGGTTGGAGAAGAGGTGGTGGGTCTTTCTTGAGCTGTTTTAGTCTCAGTGAAGTGGGGGGTGGCGGGGGAACAGTTATTTGCAAAAGTCTGTTGTTGACTTCTGCAGTGAAGCACCATCAGGTTTCTCCTGAGCTTCTCAGTGCATGTAGGTCATCCATTTACATTTAGGAAGCTCTTTCATTTGCATCAAGAGAATAAGCAGATACCAAGGGAGCAGTCTTTCGCTGCTATGCCAATTGCTCCAGCAATTGTGAGTGGACCTGAATCCAGTAACCCCGAGAAGGGGCTGAGTAACGTTCCAGTGGGAATTGGAGAGGTTCCCGGCACTGGAGTACCTGTGCAAGCCAGAATTTCCTTCTGTCATTTCAAATGAATTTGCGTCAACTGCTGAAGCGTCTGTTAAAGAATTGCAACGCTCTGAACAAATGAGAAAATCTCTAGATAGACTTAATTATTGAGAGATGAAGTTCCCCCCCTTTTTGCTGTATAATATTGCAAATAGTTTTATTAATATTGCAAAACATTAATTAAAAAATTGAAAGGGGCAGGATATAGTGACATGCCCCATTGTTTGGGAGGGTTTTAATCAGGGTCACATGATTCATTGGGCCAAGCATGGCAAGACGACTGGTTGTCAGTTGGAGTCCCGGAGTCATGGAGTTTAGAAACATTCCTTTCTCTGTTCTGTGTATAGTTGTTTTCCCCAACAAACCCATTGTTAGTTTATCTGCTGAGTTGGTTGTCTTTACCTCACAGCTATTACAGCCGGGATATTGAGGAGGCTTTGCATAGCAAGCCTTGTTTTTTTTAATAATCTAATGTCGCTATGACAGAATTAACATGGAGTAATGTACGACTTTGCATATATAACTGATTCTGCAGGTTAATGTTGACCCTTAGGGTTTCATATGAAAGATGACTGATAAAGCAAGATTTCAAAATAATTTTAAGTGGAACTCTGTTTTAATATATAATTGCTATATAAATGAGTTGACACTGATGCACAATCTGCTGATCAATTGTTACATCAGTAAATCGAATTATACTGCTGTGATTTAATTATAGTATCTCCCACGGTTTTGTAGTAATCTCAGCTTTTATTGAGATCACAGTGAAAAGCTAAAGCAATCATTGGAATGCTAAAAAGCTACCTTGCATCAAATCATGGGTAGCCCAGGAGTGCATAACAAATGGTAACTTTACCTTGCAAGGCTGCTTCTGTTCCTATCCAATTGGACAGAAGCACTATAGTTACTTCCTGGTAATTATCGGCCAGTTAGTCTTACTTTGGTGGTCAGTAAGTTAACGGAAAGGGTCCTGAGAGATAGGATTTATGACCATTTGGAAAGATGCAGCTTAATCCGGGACAGTCAGCACGGTTTTGTGAGGGGTAAGTCCTGCCTCACAAATTTGATTGAATTCTTTGAGGAGGTAACTAAGTGTGTAGATGAAGGTAAAGCAGGTGATGTCGTATACATGGATTTTAGTAAGGGTTTGATAAGGTTCCCCATGGTAGGCTCATGAAGAAAGTAAGGAGGTGTGTGATAGAATGAAATTTGACTGATTGGATAAGTACCTGGTTGTGTCATAGAAGACAGAGGGTGGTGATGGAGGGAAAATTTTCAGACTGGAGGCCAGTTACCAGCGGTGTACCACAGGGATCAGCGCTGGGTCCTCTGCTATTTGTGATTTTTATCAATGACTTGGAAGAGGGGGCTGAAGGGTGGGTTAGTAAATTTGCTGATGACACCAAGATTGGTGGAGTCGTGGATGAAGTGGAGGGCTCTTGTAGGCTGCAAAAAGACATTGATGGGATGCAGAGCTGGGCCGAAAAGCGGCAGATGGAGTTTAACCCTGATAAGTGTGAGGTGATTCATTTTGGTAGGACAAACCTGAATGCAGATTACAGGGTCAACGGCAGGGTTCTGAGGAATGTGGAGGAACAGAAAGATCTTGAGGTTCATATCCACAGATCTTTGAAGGTGGATGGAGCCGTAAAGAGGTTTATAGTGTGTTAGGTTTTATTAACAGGGGGTTTAAGAGTTGTGGGGTTATGCTGCAACTATACCGGACCCTGGTAAGACCACATTTAGAATATTGTGTGCAGTTCTGGTCATCTCACTATCAGAAGGATGTGGAAGCATTGGAGAGAGTGCAGAGGAGATTTATCAGGATGCTGCCTACTTTGGAGGGTAGGTCTTATGAGGAAAGGTTGAGGGAGCTGGGGCTTTTCTCTTTAGAACGGAGGAGGATGAGAGGCGACTTAATAGAGGTTTATAAGATGACGAGGGGGATAGAAAGAGTGGACATGCAGAAACTATTTCCTCGGGTGGATGTAGCTGTTACTCGGGGGCATAACTATAACGTTCATCGTGAGAGATATAGAGGGATGTCTGAGGTCGGTTCTTTACTCAGAGAGTGGCTGGGGTGTGGAATGCGCTGCCTGCTGTGATAGTGGAGTCGGACACTTTGGGAACTTTCAAGCAGTTATTGGATAGGCACATGGAACACACCAGAATTATAGGGAGGGGATAGCTTGATCTTGGGTTTGGATATGGCTTGGCACAACATCGAGGGCCAAAGGGCCTGTACTGTGCCATATTGTTCTATGTTCTATTCCATGTAAACAAGGTGGTTTCTCCCAGTGCCCACCATTGCCTTCAGATGTCACTCCTCCTTGCTTTGGGCACCAAGGATTCAACCTGTCCACACAGGGCAAAAAAGTGCTTTCCAAATGTAATGAGGAGATATGGGCTCGTTATGGAAAATTCACTGGTGTCAAATGGACACCCAAGTGTTCAAATGGGAAGTGACATATGTGAGCACATTTTGTATCAGAATTGAATGACTCCTTGTCTTAGTAAAGGCACCCAGGCCCCATGCCTGGCATATGGAATTAGGGGAATTCCTTCTTAAAATTGTAAAGCGCTGAATTTGAAGGTGCTGAGTTTCTCAGTTCCACGTGGTACTGGACCAATAGCCCATAATGGCACTACTGCAAGATGCCACTAAAATGTATTACATTTGTAAAAGAGTTATGGGCTGCTCATAATGGGAAATTCACTGATGTCAAAGGGATACCCAAGTGTTCAAAATGGCAAGTGACATATGTGAGCATTTGTGTTGTTCCAGGCTCCACTCCAGCGCAGTAGATTATCATCAACCCATGCTCAGTCCGCACTTGGTCCTTCCCTTTTCCTCAATCCACTATCTGTCTGAGGTTTACTCCCAGCGATACAGTAGCACAGAATTGTTGTCTGCATCTGCAGTCTAACTTCAGTTGGGGCTCTGTGTTCTGGTGCAGGCCTTGCTTCCTGTGCCTAGTGATTTCAGCCCCACCAAAACAAGTGCTCTTGCAGGTTGTGAATGGCCTGCCAGCCCATTAGGTCATGCCTAAGCATTGCTCATCACACAAGAATGATGTAACACTGAGCTGCTTATGGTCTCATTGTATCTTCCACCTGTATTATTAATCACAGCTCTCTTATTATAATGTCCAACTCAAAATACTTCTGGAATAGTTGCAAGAATTACTTGGAGCTTTGTTTTCACGTACAGTTTTAAATTACCCAGTCAAGAGGCAACCTCTGGGCTTCCGAGCAAAGTCTTACTGATTTATGAAATGACTGAAACCCTGAGAGACTATGAAGTAATCAGAGCGATGTTCTCAGACTCAACTGCTGTAATGGGCCAAGTTGTAGATGAAAGGGAATGGATAACCTTGATTTCTGTTACATATGTGTCCTTAATGTGGCCTTTGGAGAGTGAAAGCTAATTCAGGTCCAGTGACAATAGCGACCAATAAACACTTGTATGCTGAACTCAATTAACCACCGCCAGCCACTTAATTTCTGCAAGGTTGGACTTGCATTTTAAAAAGTTGTGAGGTTTAAAATTGCATTTTAATTAGGTTGGAGTGCCCCGTTGTGTAAGTAATTTAGTCCCACTTTGAAATCAGTAATGCACTGCTCTACTTTATCCCAGAGGAGGTCATGCAGAGCCTAACTCAAGTGGCCTAACATTTGCAATGAAGGCTGGAAGTAGAAACAGACAGTTTTTTAAGTGACAGGAGCTCTTAAAATATGATGCTGCTTAACTCTGACTGAAATGCACTGGTGCTGAACTCTTGAGAGTTAAGGCAAGGCCATTGTTGAATACATAAGTGCTGTTTAAGAGCTCAAAACTGAAAGGTGTCATGGTTCAGGTCAGAAACTCCAGGTGTTTTATGGGGCCCACCTGGATCATAAGTTTTGCGTCTTGAATTTGGCTAGGATAAGCATGTTTTACTTTAGGTAGATTCAAATGACCCAATAGGGATCTTTAATCAAACAAAGTTGATATAAGAATATAGTTAACACGTATAGTAAGAAAATTGGCAAGAACTCTTATTAATTACAAACAAGAAACAAAACCACTATAATGTATAATCCTTAAGAAATATATCTAATGTGTTCCAATCAGATCATTCCCATAGACAAAAAACCCTTTTAATAGGTTTAACACAACATAGGCTAATGTTCACGTGATACTGGACTTGATACCTTTGGGTGAAGTCTGCAGTTCTCTGGATAGATTCAGAACAGTTTGAAGTCAGAACAGCTTCTCAAAACACCAGGAATTCTAGGTAAGCCTTTAAAAGCCAATTCTCTCCTTCAGAAAGGCAAGATTTTATTTTCAGCTAACCCGCAGAATTTCCTAAATTAGAGAGAGACTTCTTTCCAGCTTGATGTCCTTTCTAAAAACTTAAACTCAAATCTGCAGCTCCAAACTGAAAATGAAAAAAAAACTCCTTTCACCTGACCTGCCAACCAATTTTTCTCCCAACAATTAAAAAACCAATAAAAATAAACAAAGCAGCAATAAAGGCTCTTGTAGACAGCATGACAACAATGAGAAAAACAAACTGAAAATGTTTGCTTACAACTGCAGAGTACATAATTTAAAAAAACACTTCTTAGAGCTACATTAATGTACAAAGGACACCATTTTATTGGCGCAAAATGTGCTGGTAGAAATTCCACAGTGCAGAAGTAAGCCATTTGACCCACCTACGCTGCACCAACTCTGTGACAATACATCTCACCCAGGACTTCTCCCGTGCCCTATCTCTGTAACCCCACACACTTACCATGGCTAATCCATCTAACCTATATATCTTTGGACACTAAGGGGCAATTTAACATGGCCAATCCACCTAAATGCACATCATTGGACTGTGGGGGGAAACCCATTCAGTCAAGGAAGAATGTGCAAACTCCACACAGTCACCCAAGGCTGGAATTGAACCCAGGTCCCTGCACTGTGAAGCAGCAGTGCTAACCACTGTGCCATATTTCCCTGCAGTAAACTGCTGTGATGAAGTGACTTGCATCATTGTGTCTTTCCATTTGGTGTCAGTGTTGCAAATCACTCAGCTCTTTGGGAAAAACATCTCATCAGCCCAGTGACCCATTTTGAAACTGGAACTAAATAACAGTCACTTGTGCAAATGTGGGTTAAAGAGATCCAGCATGGACTGTTTTTAAGGGCAAATTGTGTTCAAATAACTTGCTTGTGTTTTTGATGAGATAACAGAGAGGGTTGATGAGGATAATGCTGTTGATGTGGCATACATGGACTTCCAAAAAGCTTTTGATAAAGTGCTGCACAACACATTTTATGATGGAAGCTGTAACTTGTGGAATATAAGCGACAGAAGCAACATGGATACAGAATTGGTTGGAAGCAGAGAATAGTGGTTAATGGATGTTTTCAGAGTTGAGAAAAGTTTCTAACGAATCCTCAAAGTGTTGGGATCCTTGACCTTCCTGATATATGTACAACATAATATATATATATAAAAACAACCTAGACCTTGATATACAAGGCATAATTTCAAAATCTGCAGATGACACAAAACTTGGAAGTATTGTGAACTGTGAGGAGAATGGTGTGAAAGTTCTAAGGGGCATAGACAGGTTGGGTGAACAACTGGTTGATGAAATTTTAAGACCAAAGTGTGAAGTGATTCATTTTATTAGGAAGAACATAAAGAGATAGTATAAAATGAAGGATACAATTCCCAAGATGGAGCAGATACGCATAAATCATTGCAGGTGGCAGGGAATGTTGAAAGAGCAGTTCATAGATTATATGAAATCCTGGTCATGGAATATGAAGGCAAGGACGCTATTTAAAACTGTATTAAACACTGGTTCAGCTCAACTGGAGTCTACTCCAATTCTGGATACCACACTTTAGGAAAGTTGCTAGGAAAAGCATTTGAGAGGATATAGAAAAAATTCATGAGAGTTATGTAGAAAGATTGGAGAAGCTAGGACTATTCTCCCGGGAGAAGCAATAAATATGACATTTGATCGAATTGTTCAAAATCGTGAGGGATTTGGGCAGAACAGATAGGGAGAAACTGTTCCCATTGGTGGAAGAACTGAGAAATAGAAGGCACAGACTTGAACTAAATTAGCAAAACAAGCAATGGCATCACGACGAAAAAGCTATGCATACAGTGAATAAGATTCTGCAGGATCTGGAAATCTGAGGTCGCTTACCAACCGATTCAAGAACAGCTTCTTCCCTGTTGCCATCAGACTTTAGAATGGACCTACCTTGCATTAAGTTGATCTTTCTCTGCATGCTAGTTTTGACTGTAACTCTTCATTCTATATTCTCTCCTTTCCTTCTCCCCATGTATTCTATGAAAGGTACATTTTGTCTGTATGGCGTGCAAGAAATAATACTTTTCATTGTATATCAATACATGCGACAATAATAAATCAAATCAAAAGGAATGCACTGCCTGTGAGTGTAGTGGAGATGGAATATAAACATTTTGCAGCACCATGGAGAAAAGGACAGAAGGAAAGAGACTGGAGGAATTGCTCTTGCAGAGAGCTGGTACAGACATGATGGGCTGAACAGTCGCCAGTTATGCTCTAATCATTTTATGATGCTATGATTTTGAAGGTGCACCATTAGCTCGAAGAAGGACTGTAGCTGAGGACAAGTCCAAACAGAAATAAATACTTAATATAAAATATACAAACATGAGCATTACTAGAATGCTACTTAAACAATTGTTTTTTTAACGGCTACATAAGATCCCATGCAATATTTTAATATTTATTAAAGATCTGTACTTAGGCAGACAGGGCATAGTTACAAAGTTTTCAGATGAAGCTCAGAAATGTAATTCTGAGCTTTTTACAGAGATATTTACAGACTTAAGGAGGACATAGACTGCTGAAGTGGGCAGACATGAGGAAAATTAAATTTAATAGCGACAAGTATTAACTGATGCACTCTGATAGGAAGAATAAGGAGAAGCAACATAAACAAAATGGTTTAATTTTAAAAGGGAGAAAGAAGCAGATGCTTGGGATTGTATACACAAAAACTTTGAAGATGGAAGGGCAAGATGCAAAGGCTTTGAAGAAAACGCATGACATCCTTAGCTTTATAAACAGAGGCACAGGGTAAAAGCGAGGAAGTTGTAAAGTAAACCTTGCAGGAGTAAACCACTTGGCCCATTGAGCCTGCTTCGCCATTAAGTATGATCATAATTGATCTTAGGCTTCAACTCCACTATCCCACCCACTCCCATCTCCCCTAATTTCCCTGTGAGACCAAAAATCTGTCTATCCCAGCTTCAGTGATGAAGCATCTGCAACCCTCTGGGATTGAAAATTCCAAAGATTCACAACCATTTGGGTAAAGATAGTGTTCCCCATCTCAGTCCCAAATGATTATCTCCTTATCCTGAAACTCTGTCTTTGTGTTCTAGATTTCCCAGCTGGGATAAACAGTATCCACCTTGTCATGCCCCTGCAGAATTTGTATGTTTTATTAAGATCTCATTCTTCTAAACTCCAGAGAATATCAGGACTATTTTTAGTTAGCCTCTCGTCCTAGGATAATCTATGACAGCACGGTGGCACAGCAGTTAGCACTGCTGCCTCTCAGCTCCAGGGACCAGGTTCAGTTGAGCGTCTTTAAGACAGAGACAGATAGGTTCTTAATTAATAAGGAGATCAGGGGTAATGGGGAAAAGGCAGAATAGGGATGAGAAAAATATCAGCCATGATTGAATGGCAGAACAGACGCAATGGGCCGAGTGGCCTAATTCTGCTCCTATGTCTCCGATGTGGCTGACGACACCAAAATTCCAACAGTTGGAGACGCATGGAGGCCAACATGCCCAGTGTGAAGCCCGCTGCACGGCTGGAGGGCACAGGAATGGAACAGCACACAGCGCGCTGCTGGAGGGCACAGGAATGGAACAGCACACAGTGCGCTGCTGAAGGGCACTGGAATGGAACAGCACACAGTGCGCTGCTGGAGGGCACAGGAATGGAACAGCACACAGCGTGCTGCTGGAGGGCACTGGAATGGAACAGCACACAGTACACTGCTGGAGGGCACAGGAATGGAACAGCACACAGCGCGCTGCTGGAGGGCACTGGAATGGAACAGCACACAGTGCGCTGCTGGAGGGCACAGGAATGGAACAGCACACAGTGCGCTGCTGGAGGGCACAGGAATGGAACAGCACACAGCGTGCTGCTGGAGGGCACTGGAATGGAACAGCACACAGCGTGCTGCTGGAGTGCACAGGAATGGAACAGCACACAGTACGCTGCTGGAGGGCACAGGAATGGAACAGCACACAGTGCGCTGCTGGAGTGCACAGGAATGGAACAGCACACAGTGCGCTGCTGGAGTGCACAGGAATGGAACAGCACACAGTGCGCTGCTGGAGGGCACAGGAATGGAACAGCACACAGTGCGCTGCTGGAGGGCACAGGAATGGAACAGCACACAGTGCGCTGCTGGAGGGCACAGGAATGGAACAGCACACAGTGCGCTGCTGGAGGGCACTGGAATGGAACAGCACACAGTGCGCTGCTGGAGGGCACTGGAATGGAACAGCACACAGTGCGCTGCTGGAGGGCACTGGAATGGAACAGCACACAGTGCGCTGCTGGAGGGCACAGGAATGGAACAGCACACAGTGCGCTGCTGGAGGGCACAGGAATGGAACAGCACACAGCGCGCTGCTGGAGGGCACAGGAATGGAACAGCATATAGTAAGGTGAACTGCTCACCATGCTGTCCCTTTTTAAAGAGGTAGAGGCAACTTTTATAAAATTCTGAAATCATTACTCACTCCCTCGCATTTGTGATATTTTTCACATCCCACCTTTAACCAAATCACGTTTTACTTGATGCTGTTTTCATTTGGGAAAGGTGTTTGGATTCCTAACTGCCTGACACTTGTCTGGTAAAGAAAAAAACAGGCTATATGATGTATTGACCTCTGAACCTAGCCTTGACAGAACTGAGTTACTGTGAGGAAAATCTAAATGAAAATCACACATCATTAAGAATTGGAAATTGCACCTCTGCAATCCTCTATTCTCAGCTTTCATCTTCATCCTGTTTCTCTAATGGAGCTGTCTTTACATCTGAGCTCCAAGATTAATCAGATTTTCCTAACAGCAACTCAGTTCTATCAAGGCTAGGTTCAGAGGTCAATGCATCATATAGCCTGTTTTTCTCTGTACCAGACAAGATTGATGCTGACTGGTTTGGGTAACAACTTCCTAAACTTCAGGATCTGTTTTTTTAATTTTTTTTTTAACTCCAAGCTTAAAAGTTACAAAGCCAATGCTCAGAGTAGACCTGGCAAACACAAATCTATTTTTTGCTTGCTCCAAAAACCAAATCCAAAATCCAAATGAATCCAATTCATAGTGCCCACAGGAGAGAGAAAGATCCAAGCTGACAAGATAAGGCATTGCACCCCATCTTTCCCTGTCTGACGCTTGATCTTAGCTCTTTCTCAGCCTTTAGTCTATTACATCAGGCAGTCTCTTCAAATGTAACAATTTCACGTAGGAAGGTGTGAGCATGATCACTAAAGCGTGTGTAAAGAAAGCTGTGTTAATGTGATGTAGTTTCATCTGACTATTGAGTTCTATATCAAAAAGTGTAACAGTATTTATGAGTCTTTTATTTAACATCTGTGGACATCCCAAAACACTCGCAACCTGTTGAATATTTTGTGAAATGTAAGCACTATTGTTAACAATATCCTCGGGGTTTCCATTGACCAGAAACTAAACTGGACTAGCATATAAACACTGATTGCAAGAACAGGTCAAAGGCTAGGAAGCCTGTCGCAAGTAGCTTACCTCCTGACTCTCCAAAGCATGTCCACCATCTAAAAGACACAAGTTAGGAGTGTGATGGGATACTCTCCACTCGCCTCAATGAGTGCAGCTCCAACAACACTCAAGAAGCTTGACACCATCCAGGACAAAGCAGCCCATTTAATTACCACGTCTACAAACATTCAGTCACTCCACCACTGACAAACAACCATGTGTACCATCTACGAGATGCACTGCAGGAATTCACCAAGGTTTCTTCAGCAGCATCCTCCAAACCCACGACTGCCACCATCTAGAAGTAGGGCAGCAGATACCCACTATCTGGAAGTTCCCCTCCAAACCATTCACTATTCTGACTTGGAAATATATCGCCGTTCCTTCACTGTCACTGGGCCAAAATCCTGGAACTCCCTCTGTAACAGCACTGTGGGTGTACCTACACAATTCAAGAAGGCAGCTCGCCACCACTAATAGGAAGTTAGGGATGGGCGATAAATGCTGGCCTAGCCAGCAACGCTCACATCCCGTGAATTAATTTAAAAAATGCAAAAAACACAGCAGTCAATTTCCAGACATTGGCAGTGAAATAATGATCAGTTCATCTGTTTTTGATATTGTTGGTTGATAGATGCAGGTTGCAATCCCCTGCTCATGTCCAGGTCATACTATTGGACCTGTATAACCACCTAAATGAGGTACATCACAGGAGACCAAACTCTGCTTAAAGCAGGCGACAGTGTAGCTTATTGAGAGCTGCTGAGGAGCGGTAATGTGAATTCAGGGGGATTGGTCCAGATGTACTGCAGTTTGGCACCTAGTTTGATGAGGATTGGTCCAGATGTAATGATAGTTGGCATGCAGTTTGACTAGGCATTGTAGGAAGTGATGTGGTGGACGAGCAGAGGATGTCCTGGTGCAGGCTCCAGTGGGATTTACACAGGCATGTGTAGGCTCCTGATCCTGGATTTGATATATTAGTTTAATGAAGTTTGCCTCTCTTATTGCGAAAATTATAGTTTGTTTTCCTTTCATTAGTCACTGACCATGTTATAGCAGTGTCTGTTTATGGAGCAGCTTACACTAGTAATGAGAGCATCTACATTGGATACACACTCATTGAGTGCAGTGCTAACTTCATGTTGTCATTCAGATAGTTGCACTGCCACCATCAAATTTCTCAATTAGGTTCCAATCTTTAGCTTATCCCTGACTCTATTATTCTAATATAAATTTGTCAAACTCCTACTTTTAAATTCTATCCTGCAACTGACTTTTGGACATATTATTCTCTGTGGAAGCAATTGACTCATACTTGGGTATCTCTTATTCCTATATTTAAACCTATACAGATTTGATAAACATTAAGGACAACAGAACTCAGAGTGTATACCATAGGATTATGGGGATTAATTTCCCCACAGCAGTAGAATGCTAGATCATTAATGTAAGTAATAAATTGTCAAGCACCAGTTAGGACCGAGTGAAGACAGGAGTTTCACAGGTACAGTCCATGAACAGTGATGAACAGTAAAAGACCCACTGGTCCAACCAGCTTTTCCCACTCAACTGTGATATCCTGTTCATCATGCTACATATATGTCCCAGTAAAAAAGCATGTGAACTTCTTGGAGAGGCAAATAAACAGATCTTTATAAACTCAGGCAATTAGGAAGAAAATTGGTAACATTCAAAACCACGTGGAGAAGCATGTAGCAGTGTGTATTTGCAATAGGGTCCAGTCCTTCAGTCCATTTAAGTGCTTTCCATGGAAGATTCTTGAATTCTACAGGACAGAAGGTGCTCATTCATAATCTATTTGAACATCTTTCCATGTGATCCCATTGCTCTGCCCTTCCCCTATTATCTTCTAATTTTTGTCTCTCTTAATATTTCCATCCCTCTTAAAGGCTCAATCTATTTTCACCTTTTTATGTGATAGGGGAATTCCACCTCCTGAAAAGTGAATATTAAAATCTGAACCTCTTATTTTATTGTTTTGATGACAAAAGAAAAAGGGAATGCTTGCCTTATCATGCCTCTTATACAGCCTTATAACCAATGAACGATTTTAAAACCAGTCACCATTGTTATGATGGCAAATGTGTGCTGCCAGCTACTGACTCAGGTCCACATCAAGTTCTGCTCAATCATCCATGCTAGCCTATATTGCCTCACAAATGTTAATACTCCCAACTGAAAATTCTCATCTTTATAGGGCTGGAAGAGATTTTAGAGATAGAGAAATGCGAGGTTAGGAAGAGATTTACACAGGATATGCAGAATTTTAAATTAATCCCACACTGAAATTCCCTCCCTCAGCCCCTCCTCATCTCCAGCTGCCTCTGTTCCTTTGAGGCACTCCCTAAGACCCAGCTCATAACCAGACACCACTTCTATCTTTCTTTTTTGTCTCAACATCCATTTTTGACTGTTTATATCTTTGTTAAAGTGCCTTGGGATGCATTTGTACATTAATGGTAGTATGTGAACCCAGGTTATTGTTGTTGACTCTACAGTGAAGAAATAATTTCTCCATATTTACACAGAGAACAGTGATGGCCCAAACACTGATCCCTAAAGGACACCGTATCAGTCCAATCCAAAATTCATCCATTAACCACTGCTCATTTATCTGCTCCTTAACCAAATTTTTATCTGTGTTGTCACACTTGACATTTAATAGTAAGTATTTTTATCTCATCCACTAATGTGGTATCTTATCAAGTAGCTTGTTAAGAGTCCTATTACATTTGTAAAACATAAATTGCTTTTTAGAAATGTATGCTGGCCTATGTGTTTTTTTGAGTATTAATTTTGTTTTATTATGATCTTGAAGGTTACCCTTTACTGATATTTATGCTGATGTGACCCTCATTACTGAGTTTATTACTGTCTTTCTGGAAAGCAGAGTTTAGTACAGTTTCTAAATCCAATCCTTCATGAAGCATTATGGTAAAGGCGCTGCTATTTTTTATTGACTTCTCAAGTTCATATTATCAGGGCCTATACAGTTTCAGCTTCATGTAGAACATAGAAAAACTAAAGCCACAAAGAGGCCCTTCGATCCACAAGTTGCACCAAACTTATCCCTATCTACTAGGCTTATCTATAACCTTCTATCTTACTAAGTCCCATGTACTTATCCAAAAGTCTCTTAAAAGACCCTATCGAATCCGCTTCCTCCACCATTGCATTTACAATGTGATTGTAAATACGCAACTCTCTGAAGTGATTCAAAAATGAATTCCAATGAGTAATGATTCTTGACTGTTAGTTAAGTTTTCTTATTTTCAACCTTATTCCTCATTCCCAGACTCCTCACTTACAATGTGAGAGAACAAGTAGGCAGTCTATGACCAGACCTCAGTCAGTATTACAGTGTAGGAGTATTTATTAGGTGAGGGTATGGAGTGGATTATTTATGGAGCTAAAATGGATAAATGGAGTTGAGATGGAGATCAGCCATCACTGCATGGTGGAACATTCTTGAGAGGCTGAATGTAACCCTGCTATTCCCATGTCTTGATTTGCTCTGATGTTCCTTCCAGATGTGATATGGGAATGCCGGCGTTGGACTGGCATAAACACAGTAAAAAGTCTGACAACACCAGGTTTTAGTCCAACCTATTTATTTGATAATATACTCACAAGCTTTCGAGGGGACTGCCTCTTCGTCAGGTGAATGGAGAGTTCTGGCCTCAGACAGAGCATATAAAGCACAGACAGTTTAGAGATTACTGATTAAAATGCGAATCCTTACACCTAACCTGCTGTTCAAGACCTGAAGTGGCCGACAATGTGAGTGGAAGGAGCACTGATTATGGGTTAAAGAGATGTGTATTGTCTCCAGACAGTACAGTAAGTGAGGTTTTGCAAACCCAGGCAAGTCACGGGGGTTACAGATAGTGCGACATGAATCCAAGATCCCTGTTGAGACCGTCCTCATGTATGTGGAACTTGGCTATCAGTCTCTGTTCAGCGACTCTGCGCTGTCGGGTGTCGTGAAGGCCGCCTTGGAGAATGCTTACCCGAAGGTCAGAGGCTGAATGCCCGTGACCACTGAAGTGTTCGCCAACAGGAAGGGAATAGTCTTGCCTTCGCATTCTAATCATTCTAATCAGTAATCTCTAAACTGTCTGTGCTTTATATGCTCTGTCTGAGGCCAGAACTCTCTATTCACCTGATGAAGAGGCAGTCCCCTCGAAAGCCTTCCAGATGTAACATGAGGTAAGTCAAAAAATATAATTCCTAAGGGAGACATAATGAAGTAGTGATATTTATAAAAAATAATGAAAAGAAGTTTAGAAGCTAGTTGGGAGAGCTAAAATAGAAGATGAGGGCAGAGTAACAGGGAAGACTTGAATAATCTATCTCATTAGAAAGCTCAGGGGAGATTGTTCGAATATTCAAGATCCTTGAAGGAATTAATCATCTGAATCTCAATAACATGGTTAGATTGGCACAATCGGAGTGGGGGCTACGAGCTGAAACCGTGGAGAGGGTAGTTTCCCAGACAGTTTTGGTAGAGCTTGTCTACATGTGGAGTCAGTTTAATGAAAGATTCATGAGAGTAATAAATAGGTATTTGAGGCAGTTGTGGGGCTTTTTGGGACCTGCCAACTGCAGTCAATCATCCAGTGCTATGTTCCCATCAGCCTAAATTTGGCATTGAGCAATTGAGAACACAGTCTGTAGAAAGTGATGTGCCACATTACATCATTTTATATATCAATGTATTAATTTATTCTTTTTTTTTAATAAATAATGTCATAAATGGATACAAAATTAGCTTGTTGACAGAAGCCAATGGGTATTTGTAGAGGGTTGTTTTTCAAACTGGAAGCCTGTGACCAGTGGTTGCCTCAGGGTTCAGTGCTGGATCCATTGTTATTTGTCATTTATATTAATGATTTGGATGAGAATATAGGAGGCATAGTTAGTAAGTTTGCAGATGACACTAAAATTGGTGGCATAGTGGACAGTGAAGAAAGTTATCTCCAATTGCAACAGGATCTTGATCAATTGGGCCAGTGGGCTGATGAATGGCAGATGGAGTTTAATTTAGACAAATGCGAGGTGATGCATTTTGGCAGATAATAAGAACATGAGAAATAGGAGCAGGAGTAGGCCATCTAGCCCCTTGAGCCTGCCCCGCCATTCAATAAGATCATGGCTGATCTGTTGTGTCTCAGTTCCACATTCCTGCCCTCTCCCCATAACCCTTAATCCCCTTGCCTATCAAAAACCTATCAACCCGCGTCTTAAATATATTTAGCGAGGCAGCCTCCACCATTTCAACGGGCAGAAAATTCCAGAGATTCACCACCCTTTGAGTGAAGAAGTTCCTCCTCAACTCCGTTCTAAACCGCCCCCCCCCTTTATCTTGAGGCTGTGCCCCCTAGTCCTACTGTCCTTTCTGAGCGGGAAGAGTCTCTCTACCTCTATCCTATCCATCCCATTCATCATCTTATACGTCTCAATGAGATCTCCCCTCATTCTTCTAAACTCTAACGAGTACAAGCCTAGTTTATTCAGCCTCTCCTCATAACTCAACCCCCTCAACTCCGGTATCAGCCTAGTAAACCTCCTCTGCACTCCCTCCAAGACCAAAATATCCTTGCGTAAGTGCGGCGACCAAAACTGCACACAGTACTCCAGCTGCGGCCTCACCAGTGCCCTATACAGCTGCAGCAAGACCTCCCTACTTTTATATTCAATCCCCCTCGCTATGAAGGCCAGCATCCCATTTGCCTTCCTGACCACCTGCAGGCTGGGTTTTTACTCAGTTAATGGCAGGGCTTTGTGGAGAGATACAGAACAAAGAGATCTAGGGGTACATGTCCATAGCTCCTTGAAAGTGGAATCACGAGTAGACAGAGTGGTGAAGAAGGCATTCGGCATGTTGGTTTCATCAGTCAGAACGCTGAATACAGGAGTTGGAATGTTTTGTTCAAGTTGTACAAGACATTGGTAAGGCCACACTTGGAATACTGTGTATAGCTCTGGTCACCCTATTATAGAAAGGATATTATTAAATTATGAAGAGTGCAGAAAAGATTTGCTAGGATGGTACTGGGACTTGATGGATTGAGCTATAAGGAGAGGCTGGATAGACAGGGACTTTTTTCTCTGGAGCATTGAGACTGAGGGGTGATCTTATACAAGTCTATATAATAATGAGGGGCATAGATCAGGTAGATAGTCAATATCTTTTCCCAAAGGTAGGGGAGTCTAAAACTAGAGAGCATGGGGTTAAGGTGAGAGGGGATAGATACAAAAGTGTCCAGAGGGGCAATTTTTTCACACAGAGGTGAGTGCCTGGAACAAGCTGCCAGAAGCATTAGTAGAGGCGGGTACAATTTTGTTTTTTAAAAAGCATTTAGATAGTCACATGGGTAAGATGGGTATAGAGGTATATAGTCCAAATGTGGGCAATTGGGATTAGCTTAGGGGTTTTAAAAAAAAGGGCAGTGGGGACAAATTGGGCCAAAGGGCCTGTTCCCATGCTGTAAACCTCTATGACTCTATGAAAATATTCTGCAGCAGATGGTTGCACAAACCCTCCTCATTCAAAATCCTATCGACTGTGTCCTAGAACATGCTGCAAAACTCAAAGATTATAATGTCACAACAGCAGCAGGAGCTCTGCTCAAATACTGACTGACATCAGGTGCTTTACCCGACTGCTGCGGTGTTAACTCAGATCTCAGTACTTTCCACTAAAATGAACCATTGAATTGTTTATTTTGTTTTACAAACCATTCAAATCTTAGGAATCTAGATGAGTTGATTGAATGTTAACAGCTTTTGATGTTTGATGATGCTATCGAAGATCCTTTCTGACATTGTAGCAGTAGCTGTTCTGAGATTTTGAAGGGCCATGTTTAATTAGACAATGTTTAATAAGCTGCAGCGCATATAGCAAGGGACTTATGATGGTAGTAATTATCTTGGCAGAAGGCTAAGAGGGATTATATTGGTGTGTGACTTCTCTCTTCTATGCTATTCTGTGAATTCAACTTGTGGCATGGTGGCACTGTGATTAACACTGCTGCCTTACCATGCCAGGGATCTGAGTTTGCTTCCAGTCTTTGGTGACTGTCATAGTGGAGTTTGCACACTCTCCCCATCTCTGTGTGAGTTTCCTCTGGGTGCTCTTGTTTCCTCCCACTTCCCAAGATATGCAGATTATGTCAATTAATCGTGGTAATTTGCCCTTGGTGCCGAAAGATGTGTAGATCAGGAGATGTAACGGGGTTAATACATGGGGTTACAGGGATAGGGCCTGAGTAGAATGCTGTGTTGGAGAATTGGTGCAAGTCTGATGGGTTGAATGGCCTCCTTCTGCACCATAGGGATTGTGAGATTCTAAAGACTGGACTAACGATCTCAGGATCCAAACTTATTCCTTCAGGATTTTGGGTAAGGCTATGTATTTTTATTTCCATTAGCTTCATAGAGATGAAACAATAGATTAAAGCAGTCGGTGCTATTAAAACTTAAAGCAAAATACAATTACTGGCAACAACTAATTGTACGCATTACCTGAATGGCCAAGAGCTCTCCCATGTCATTGCTTATCAGATGATCATTACAAGAAGGATGAGTGTAACGCACAGTGCACTATTCTACTACTGTGGGGGCTTTTAAGGCAAGAAAATATTGTGAACAAAGAAAAGCCTGAATTGAATCAGATTTTATTTATCCGAGAGCTTTTCATATGCTTAATAATTATGCTCGGTGGCTCTGACATCCATCATTATGAAGGGTGCTTTGAAAGGTTAGTCATAGCACAAATCAACTCCTCCCTCCCAGAGTGCATGAATCCACAACAGTTTGCTTATTGCTGCAACAGATCCACAGTAGACACCATCTCCCTGACGCTACGTTCACACCTGGATAACAAAGGCACCTATGTCAGACTCCTATTTATTGACTACAGTTCAGCCTTCAACACCATTATTCCTACGAAACTGATCTCCAAACTGCGTGGCCTGGGGCTCGGTTCCTCACTCTGCGATTGGATCCTAGACTTTCTAACCCGCAGACCGCAATCAGTAAGATTAGATAATGACATCTCCTCCAGGATTATCCTCAACATCGGTGCCCCACAAGGCTGTGTTCTCAGCCCCTTATTATACTCCATTTACACCTATGACTGTATGGCTAAATTTTCCTCCAATTCAATTTTCAGGTTTGCTGATGACACCACTGTAGTGGGTCGGATCTTCGACAATGGTGAGATGGAGTACAAGAAAGAGGCAGAGAAGCTGATGAACTTGTGCAACAACAATAATTTCTCCCTTAATGTCAACAATACAAAGGAGACAGTCATCGATGTCAGGAAGCTTAGTGGAGAACATGCCCCTGTTTACAGTGGAAGTGGTTGAGAGCTTCAGGTTTCTAGGTGCCCAGATCACCACCAACCTGTCCTGGTCCCTCCACGCTGAAGCTTTAGTTAAGGAAGTCCACCAACACCTCTACTTTCTCAGGAGGCTAATGAAATTTGGCATGTCAGCTACAACTCTCACCAACTTTTACAGATGCACCATAGAAAGCATTCTTTCCAGATGTATCACAGCTTGGTGTGGCTCCTGCTCTGGCCAAAACCGCAAGAAACTACAAAAGGCTGTTAACAAAGCCCAGCCTGTCACTCAAACCAGCCTGCCATCCATTAACTCCTTCTATGCTTTCTGCTGCCTCTCCTACATCTGAATCAATTCTCCACTCAAACAAATAGAATGCCCCAATTCTATTAACTTTCGTACTTCTTAACATCAGGTGTAGCCTTGTCCAATGCCACCCTGAGGTCCCTGTAAGTAACATGCTGAGACAGGCCTCCCTTTTGTTGCCTCTGAAAATTCAGTTTGGTTGATTAGACATGACTAACACTTTGCAATTTCTTGTGGCTGTTCCTGATCAGTTTGTATTTGTCCAAATGCTCATTCACTTTGTTCCTGGTAACAGATACTTATAACTTTCCACAACTGACATTAAACAAAGAGGTCTATAATTTCCTTGTTTATCCACTTTACTTGTTTTAAGGGAGTGACTAAAATCATGACTAATGCATCAGCAATTTCATCACCTACTTTTCTTAACGCCTTGGGGTGAAAGCCATCGGGTCCTGGAAATCTGTCTATCTTTTATTGTGTCACGATCTCCGTGGGGGATCAAAATAACTAAAATCCCTGAATGACTCCTAAAAGAAAAAATTACTAACAAGATTCCACTTTCTGTAGCTTTTGCTTTAACAGCAATCAGAAACCATGTAAATTGAACTTGAAGCAACAGGCACATTATAGTCAGCATGAACTATAAATAACACATGGAATAGCAGTTACAACAAACTATCTTACAAGATGAGAAGCGTTTGTATCACTCTGCATACAAATATGGCATTATGTGCAATCTTATGTTCTTTCCAAATTAACCTCTGGAATGTTCACTTTTCTTGCTCAATTGATTTGATCCTCCAGTTGCCTTCAATGCTAAAGGTTTCATTACATTAAATTAGTGTATTGACAGATTTTCCCAGTTTGTTCATGGATATATCTTGAAGATGAATCTTAAGTTGTTGGAGATATCAGGACAATCTAGAGGGTTAACACCCATACTTGTGTTCAAATCGCTACTTCAGTAACTGGGTTTCTATTGGATCCCTAGCTGGGACCTGGAGAGATGAAATTATTATTATTATAAAACTCCTGTTTTCTCCTCGCAACTACATACCTGGTTAGTACAGAGTAGAGGAGAAGAAGACGTCTATAGTATTAACAGAATGTATTGATAAATACAAAATGTTAAAAGGGAAATACTCCAAAATAAGTAACTTCCTGTAAAAGGCAAGAGCAAACTAAACAGAATGAAACACCCTGCATAATCCTAGTGGCACAGTGGTTAGCATTGCTGCCTCACAGCGCCAGGGACCCGGGTTCAATTCTGGCCTCAGGTGACTGTCTGTATGGAGTTTGCACATTCTCCCCTTGTCTGTGTGGGTTTCCTCCCGCAGTCGAAAGATGTGTGGGTTAGGTGGATTGGCCATGCTAAATTGCCTCTTGATGTCAGAAGGATTGGTAAGGTGGATTACTGAGATGGATGGGATTGTTGTTGGTGCAGACTTGAGGGGCCGAGTGGCCTCCCTCTGCACTGTAGGGATTCTATGATCTATGTTTAGGGCACTATAGACCAATCAACTTAACATCAGTAATAGGAAAAATAATGGAATTCTTGCTAAAGGAGACAATAGGAAAGTATCTGGAAGACAAATATAATGAATAGTCAACAAAAGAGAAAGTTATACTTAGCCAACTTCACTAAATTCCTTGAAGAAGTAGCAGAGGGAGAGTAGACAAGGGTAATACAATGGGTGTAATATATCTAGATTTCCTAAAGGCTTTGATAAGATATCACGTAATAGACTAATGTTTAAGTTCAGAGCACAGTAAGAAGTCTCACAACACCAGGTTAAAGTCCAACAGGTTTATTTGGAAGCAAGTGCCACTAGCTTTCGGAGCGCCGCTCCTTTGTCAGGTGAGTGAGAGTTCTGTTCACAAACAGGGCATATAAAGACACAAACTCAATTTACAGAATAATGATTGGAATGCAAGTCTTTACAGATAATCAAGACTTAAAGATACAGGCAGTGTGAGTGGAGAGAGGGTTAAGCACAGGTTAAAGAGATGTGAATTGTCTCCAGACAGTTCAGTTAGTGAGATTTTGCAAATCCAGGCAAGTCGTGGGGGTTACAGATCATGTGACATGAATCCAAGATCCTGGTTGAGGCTGTCCTCGTGTGTGGAACTTGGCTACCAGTCTCTGCTCAGCGACTCTGTGCTGTTGTATGTCGTGAAGGCCACCTTGGAGAACACTTACCTGACGATCAGAGGCCAAATGGGGCGGCACGGTAGCTCAGTGGTTAGCATTGCTGCTTCACAGCTCCAGGGTCCTGGGTTCGATTCCCAGCTCGGGTCACTGTCTGTGTGGAGTTTGCACATTCTCCTCATGTCTGTGTGGGTTTCCTCCGGGTACTCTGGTTTCCTCCCACAGTCCAAAGATGTGCGGCTAAGGTTGATTGGCCATGCTAAAATTGCCCCTTAGTGTCCAGGGATGCATAGATTAGAGGGATTAGTGGGTATAATATATGTAGGGATATGTGGGTAGGGCCTGGATGGGGTTGTGTTCGGTGCAGACTCGATGGGCCGAAGGGCCTCTTTCTACACTGTAGGTTCTATGATTTAAATGCCTGTGACCGCTGAAGTGTTCCCCTACAGGGAGAGAACAGTCTTACCTGGTGATTGTTGAGCAGTGTTGTATGTACCGTGATCCCACGGATAACCTCATGATACTCCACTTCTCCAGCTTCCACCCTAAACATGTTAAAGAAGCCATCCCCTAAGGACAAGCCCTCCATATACACAAGATCTGCTCAGATGAGGAGGATCGCAACACACACCTCCAGATGCTGAAAGATGCCCTCATAAGAACAGGATATGGCACTCGACTCAGCAATTGCAGGTCCGACACGCCACAGCGAAAAACCGCACTGTCCTACTCAGAAGACAAACACGGGACATGGTAGACAGAGTACCCTTCATCGCCCAGTACTTCCCCAGAGCGGAGAAGCTACGACATCTTCTCCGGAGCCTTCAACATGTCATTGATGAAGACGAACATCTTGCCAAAGCCATCCCCACGCCCCCACTTCTTGCCTTCAAATAACCGCACAGCCTCAAACAAACTATTGTCCGCAGCAAACTACCCAGCCTTCAGGAGAACAGTGACCACGACACCACACAACCCTGTCACAGCAACCTTTACAAGTTGTGCCAGATCATTAACACAAATGCCATCATCTCACGTGAGAACACCATCCACCAGGTACACGGTACATGCTCTTGCAACTCAGCCAACATTGTCTACCTGATACGCTGCTGGAAAGGATGTCCTGAAGCATGGTGCATCGCGGAGACCATGCAGACGCTACGACAACGGATGAATGAACACCACTTGACAATCACCAGGCAAGACTGTTCTCTTCCTGTTGGGAAACACTTAAGCAGTCACGGGCATTCGGCCTCTGATCTTCAGATAAGCGTTCTCCAAGGCGACCTTCACAACACATGACCACACAGAGTCGCTGAGCAGAGACTGGTAGCCAAGTTCCACACACATGAGGACAGCCTCAACCAGGTTCTTGGGTTCATGTCACACTATCGGTAACTCCCACAACTTGCCTGGACTTGCAAAATCTCACTAATTGTCCTGTCTGAAGACAATACACATCTCTTTAACTTGTGCTTAATGCTCTCTCCACTCACGTTGTCTGTACCTTTAAGACTTGATTAGCTGTAAAGATCTGCATTCCAATCATTATTCTGTAAATTGAGTTTGTGTCTTTATATGTCCTGTTTGTGAACAGAACTCCCACTCACCTGACGAAGGAGCAGTACTTTGAAAACTAGTGGCGTTTGCTACCAAATAAACATAGAACATAGAACAGTACAGCACAGTGCAGGCCCTTCAGCCCTCAATGTTGTGCTGAGCTATGTCCAATCCCAAGATCAAGCTTTCCCACTCCCTACAATTCTGGTGTGCTCCATATGCTTATCCAATAACCGCTTGAAAGATCCTGAATTGCCTGACTCTACTTTCTCAGCAGGCACTCTATTCCACACCCTAACCACTCTCTGAGTGGAGAATCTACTTTGGACATCCCTCCTATATCTCTCACCATGAACCTTGTAGTTATGCTCCCTAGTAACAGCTACATCCAGTCTCTGCATGTCCACTCTATCTATCCCCCTCATCATTTTATAAACCTCTATTAAGTCGCCTCTCATCCTCCTCCGCTCTAAAGAGAAAAGCCCCAGCTCCTTCAACCTTTCCTCATAAGACCTACCCTCCAAACCAGGCAGCTCCCTGGCGAATCTCCTCCGCACTCTTTCCAATGCTTCCACATCCTTCTTATAGTGAGGTGACCAGAACTGAACACAGTATTCCACATGTGGTCTCACCAACGTCCGGTATAGTTGCAGCATAACCCTACGGCTCTTAAACCCAAACACCCTGTTAATTAACGCCAACACACTGTAAGCCTTCTTCACGGCTCTGTCCACTTGAGTGGCAACCTTCAGAGATCTGTGGATATGAACCCCAAGATCTCTCTGTTCTTCACATTCCTCAGAACCCTGCCGTTGACCCTGTAATCCACATTCAGGTTTGTCCTACTAAAATGAATCACTTCGCACATATCAGGGTTAAACTCCATCTGCCGCTTTTCAGTCCAGCTCTGCATCCTATCAATGTCTGTTTGCAGCCTGCAAGAGCCCTCCACCTCATCCACTACTCCACCAATCTTGGTGTCATCAGCAAATTTACTAACCCACCCTTCAGCCCCCTCTTCCAAGTCATTGGTAAAAATCACAGATAGCAGAGGACCCAGCACTGATCCCTGTGGTACACCACTGGTAACTGGCCTCCAGTCTGAAAATTTTCCCTCCATCACCACCCTCTATCTTCTATGAGACATGAAGTGGGTATGCCGGCGTTGGACTGGCGTAAACACAGTAAAAAGTCTGACAACACCAGGTTTTAGTCCAACCGATTTATTTGATAATATTCTCACAAGCAAGCAAGCTTTCGAGGTTACCCTCTTCGTCACCTGACGAAGAGGGTAACCTCGAAAGCTTGCTTGCTTGTGAGAATATTATCAAATAAATCGGTTGGACTAAAACCTGGTGTTGTCAGACTTTTTACTGTTTCTATGAGACAGCCAGTTACTTATCCAATCGGCCAAATTTCCTTCCATCTCACACATCCTTATCTTCATGAGCCCACCATGGTGAACCTTTTCAAACGCCTTATTAAAAACCTGTTGGACTTTAACCTGGTGTTGTGTGACTTCTTAGTGTTTACCCCAGTCCAATGCCGGCATCTCCACATCCTGTTTAGAGCATGCAGGGAAGAACAAGTAGCAGAATGCATTACTGGTTTGCTGAAAGCGGAGATACTGGTAAAGAATAGCTATTCAGAATGGTGGAGAGAGAGATCAGTGATTGGGTCCCTTTACATTCACAATTTTTATTAACAATTTAGACTTTGGAACTAAAAACATTGGATGGATTTTTTAATCATCCCTTCTGCAAGCGGGCTCTTCCAGTCCCACTGAAGGCAATGGGAGTGGCTCGCCACATTTTATGGTCTTGCCTCTGCTGCAATCGGGCAAAGAAATTCTGTCCATTATTTTAAAATTTGTTGAAACATCAAATTGGGGGGTGCGCAGCCAATATTGAAGAAAATACTAGAAAGCATTAGTAACCCTGAAAAGTGGCTTTACAATTGGAGAATTAATTTTAATGTAGAAGTCTGTGTGCACAGTGGTTAGCACTGCTGCTTCACAGCGCCAGGCTCCTGGGTTCGATTCCAGCTTGGGTCACTGTCTGTGTGGAGTTTGCACAATCTCCTCGTGTCTGTGTGGGTTTCCTCCGTGTGCTCTGGTTTCCTCCCACAGTCCAAAGATGTGCAGGTTAGGTTGATTGGCCATGCTAAGAAATTGCCCCTTAGTGTCCAGGGATGTGTAGGTTAGAGGGATGAGTGGGTATAATATGTAGGGTTATGGGGGTAGGACCTGGGTGGGATTGTGGTCGGTGCAGACTCAATGGGCCGAAGGGCCTCTTTCTGCACTGTACAGTTCTATGTTCTAAGTTTGAAGTATTACATTTTGGAATGAAAAGTAAGGAAGTCACATCTTATGGGATTTAATGGGATTCGGGGTTATAGGTAGGTCTATAGATTGGTAGGTGTTGATGTGATCGGCGCAACTCGTGGACCGAAGGGCCTGTTTGTGCTGTAGTGTTCTATGTTCTGTATTACTTGGAAAATAAATATCTAACTGACCAAGGCGATCCAAATACACAAGGACACACTAGAAGTTGCAACATGGGTCAGTAAGGCCAAACAAAACGAAACTAATCACTGCGACTCATTTGTAAAGGGAATGAATTGAAAAGTACAGAAGTATTCTAAACATGTATTGAACTTTGGTTAGATCACACTCTGAGTACTGTGTGTGGTCTGCTTGTTATCCATTTGTCAGCTGGAATATTTTGTACAGTTCTCGGCTCAGCTGGAATACTGTGTCCAGTTCTGGGTGCCACACTATAGGAAAGACGTGAATGCATTGGGTGAGAGTGCAGAAGAGGTTTACGAGAATGGTTCCAGGGATGAGAAGCTTCATCCTTGGAGAGAAGAAAGCTCAGAAGAAATTTGATAGAGATGTTCAAAATCATAAACAGGCTGGACAATGTAAATGGAGAAGCTGTTCCTGCTTGTAAAATGATCAAGAATGAGAAGGTACAGGTTTAAAAAGCTTTTTCACTCTGAGTATTTGGGGTCTGAAATGTTTGCCTGGAAGTGTGGTAGAGTTGGGTTCAACTGAGGCATTCAAGAGGGCATTAGATGATTATTTGAATAGATACAATGTGCAGGGATAAGGGGAAACGGCAGGAGATTGGCACTAAGTCATGATGCTCATTTGGAGAGTCGGTGCAGACATGATGGGCCAAACGGCCTCCATAACAATTTTATGATTATTAAAAAGAGGCAGAGGCACTGAAGATAATAGAAAAATAATTTACAAGGATGATAACAGGACTGGGGACAGTCCAGAGTGGGAGGGGAGGTGGTTATACCCATTCAAAATGGGTGGACAGATTAGATATCTTTTTCTGTTGAAAAAAGGCTAGAAGTGGGACTGACATAGTTGTCTTTAACATTATGAAAAATTTCGATGCAGCAAACACAAAGTGTGCTTCCACTTCAGAGATGGAACAATCAAGAAATCAAATAGGAAACTCAGACGATATTTCTCCTAGAGACTGAATCAAACCAATGCAGACTAGTTGATCCAAATAATATAGATACATTTAATGGGAAGCTCGGGAGGGAGAAAAGAGCAGAGAATTGTGCTGCGAGAGCTGGATAAGGGAAAATGGGAAGAGGTTTGATGGAGTAGCTACGACAGCAGCAACTACTTGTGCCAAAAGACCTATGCCTTACGTTTTATTTAGTTGTGTTTAAATAGGTGTGTGCCGAAAATGGAAAATGTTATAAATCAGATAGGCCAGGATGCAAAATAGGAGTCATTTGAAATTAAATAGTTATGAGTATAAAATGGGAAATACTCTGCATCGAGAAGGTGGAGATATAAGGCCAGAAACAGCACCATTCACTTAGATTCACTGTGCCATTAAAATGATCAAATGGAGGAAAATCTGCAGCTAGAAATGGGAAAGAGACTGGGTGAAAGATAAAGGCAAAAGACACAGTTAATGTGGCAAAACCATTTGATGGTTGTGTAGGGAAATGCTTGGTACTTTCCAAGAGTGTGATGTGATAAGATGGACATTTCGAGAAGAGTTAATGATCCATTTTCTTCTTTTTAAAAATAAAGATTGGAGAATATATATCCAATCAGCAGGAGAATTCAACAGAAGAATTACAAACAAAAGGATAAAAAAGAAATGGGATTGTGTCCAGTTGCCGTTCTATGCAAACCAATGGGCAAAATGCTTTGATCCACTGAGTGAATTGTAGCAGAGCTTGACATCAGTAAAACAGGGACTAGCTTCTGTACAGAAGTTAAAGAAGCTCCATTCAGGATATAATCATTCTGCTAATGGATCTGAGAGATTTTGAAGAGTCAAAGCCAACCCCTCCATTAGCTGTACAGTTTGAGACTATCAACCACTAATTTTGTTGCCATGCTGCGTGTATAATTTGCACCTTTATCGCGCTCATTGCGTATGTGAGAGAAATGAAGTGAGAATGTGTTTGGATTCTATCGCGCATCCATTTTACATTTGAAAGAGTGGCTGCAGAAAACTGCTGAAGCAGACAGCATTTAGAATATGTTCAAATTGGCCCTGACCTTTGAGGCCTTTTTTGTGGTCAGTTCAAGTTGGAATCATAAAGCTTGTTTGATTTACAATGTAAATTGTATGCTGTTCAACCTTTTTTCGAAATATAAATAGACAATTTGCTTACACGATGTCTTGAAGCCTATCTCTGAGACACAAATGGGTGGCTGGTATGTATGTTATGCCCACTGATACACTGAGACAGTGAATTGCAGAGCTGATTTGATTTATTATTGTCACATGTATGACCACACAGTGAAAAGTATTGTTTCTTGTGTGCGATACAGACAAAGCATACTAATCTTAGAAAAGGAAAAAGAGAGTGCAGAATGCAGTCATAGCTAGGTTGTAGAAACGATTAACTTAATGCAAGGTAGGTCCATTCGAAAGTCTGATGGCAACAGGGAAGAAGCTGTTCTTGAGTCGGTTGATACGTGACCTCAGACATTTGTATCTTTTTCCCATTGGAAGAAGATAGAACAGAGAATGTCCAGGGTTTGTGTTATGTTGGCTGCTTTGCCGAGGCAGTGGGAAGTGTAGACAGAGCCAGTGGATGGGAGGCTGGTTTGTTTGATGGATTGGGCTACATTTTGTAGTTTCTTGTGGTCTTGGGCAGAGCAGGAGCCATATCAAGCTGTGATACAACCAGAAAGAATGCTTTCTATGGTGCATCTGTAAAGTTGTTGAGAGTCGTAGCGGACTTGGTCTTCTGAGAAAGTAGCAGCATTGGTGGGCTTTCTTAACTATAATGTCAGCATGGGGGTACCAGGACAGGTTGTTGGTGATCTGGATACCTAAAAACTTGAAGCTTTCGACTTTTCTACTTCATCCCCATTGATGTAGACAGGGGCATGTTCTCCTCTATGTTTCCTGAAGCTGATGACAATCTCCTTCGTTTTGTTGACACGAGGGAGAGATTATTGTTGCTGCACCAGTTCAGCAGATTCTCTATGTCATTCCAGTACTCAGTCTCATCATTGTTTGACATCTGACCCACTATGGCAGTGTCATTGGCAAACTCGAAAATCGAGTTGGAGGGGAATTTGGCCACATAGGTGTATAAGGAGTATATTAGGGGACTGAGAATTCAGCCTTGTGGGGCACCAGTGTTGAGGATGATCATGGAGGAGGTGCTATTGGCTTTCATAAGAACATAAGAAATAGGAGCAGGAGTAGGCCATCTAGTCCTTCGAGCCTGCCCCGCCATTCAATAAGATCATGGCTGATCTGTCGTGGCTCAGTTCCACCTTCCCGCCCTCTCCCCATAACCCTTAATCCCCTCTCTTATCAAAAACCCATCAACCCGCGTCTTAAAAATATTTAGCGAGGCAGCCTCCACCACTTCAACGGGCAGAGAATTCCAGAGATTCACCACCCTTTGAGTGAAGAAGTTCCTCCTCAACTCCGTTCTAAACCACCCCCCCTTTATCTTGAGGCTGTGCCCCCTAGTCCTACTGTCCTTTCTGAGTGGGAAGAGTCTCTCCACCTCTATCCTATCCATCCCATTAATCATCTTATATGTCTCAATGAGGTCTCCCCTCATTTTTCTAAACTCTGACGAGTACAAGCCTAGTTTATTCAGCCTCTCCTCATAGCTCAACCCCCTCAACTCCGGTATCAGCCTAGTAAACCTCCTCTGCACTCCCTCCAAGGCCAAAATATCCTTGCGTAAGTGCGGCGATCAAAACTGCACACAGTACTCCAGCTGTGGCCTCACCAATGCCCTATACAGCTGCAGCAAGACCTCCCTACTTTTATATTCAATCCCCCTCGCTATGAAGGCCAGTATCCCATTTGCCTTCCTGACCACCTGCTGCACCTGCAAGCTGGGTTTTTGCAACTCATGCACAAGGACCCCGAGGTCCCTCTGCACCGTCGCCTGCTGCAGTTTTTCGCCATGTAAGTAATAGTCCTTCCTACCATTCTTCCTACCAAAGTGGACCACCTCACACTTGCCAACATTAAATTCCATTTGCCATTTCCTGGCCCATTCGCCCAGCCTATCTAGATCTTTCTGCAGACTCTCCACACCCTCAGCGCAATTTGCCGTTCCCCCAATCTTGGTGTCATCAGCAAATTTCGACACCTTACATTCGGTTCCCTCCTCCAGATCATCTATATAAATGGTAAAAAGCTGAGGCCCCAGCACCGACCCCTGGGGCACTCCACTAGTCACCAACCGCCAATCCGAATAGCACCCATTAACCCCCACTTTCTGCCTCCTGTTTGACAACCAATCCTCTATCCACTTTCCTTACTGATTCCAGTTTGTGGGTTAAGAAGTTCAGGACCCAGTGGCAGAGGAAGGTGCTGAGGCCCAGGCCATGGAGTTTGGAGATGAGTTTCGTAGCATTAATGGTGTTGGAGGCTGAGCTATAGTCAATAAATAGGAGTCTGACATAGCTTTCTTTTTTATCCAGGTGTTCCAGGATTGAGTGCAGGGCCAGGAGATGGCACCTACACATAGAGTCTGCCCTGATTTTCTGATAGAGTATCTAACCCAGGCCCTCTCCCTCTGCTGTCTCCATAACTCCACACATTTATCATGCCAATTCACCTAACCTGCACACCTTTGGACTATGGAATGAAATCGGAGCCTCTGGAGGAAACCCATGCAGACACGGGGAGCACAAGCAAATTGCACACAGTCGCCCAAGGCTGAAATCAAACTCAGATCCTTGGTGCTGTGAGGCAATATTGCTAACTACTGTGCCCCTGTGCCACCCACTTTTGTCTGTTGGTATTATTTTCTGCAATAAATTCACAAATAATAGAAATCTAATTTCTCACAACAACAACTTCAAGTTTGTCATTAGTATTTCTTACAATCTACACAGATATTGGGCTAGCATTCTCCAATCTTTTACACTCTGCCATTGCTGCCAGCAGGAATAGAGAATTTAGCACTCAGCCGAAACTCCATTTGCTGCAGCGTCGCTGGAGAATCCCATCTACAGGTGGGGGTTGGAGAATTCCAGCCAAGCTTTGGAGCACATTTCAGAGCAGTGAGCAGTAAGGGATCATTGGCTTAATGGGGATAAAATGGCAGAGACTAGGAGGGGCAAGGATATGATTGAAGAGAAGGGTGTAAAGAAATGTTTTAAAGGCAAATGTGGATGGAGATGTAAGCTTTTGATGGAGGGAGTTCCAGAGGATTGGTGTAGAGGAAGAGAAATGGGCAATAAGCAATACTGTGCACATCTATAACACTTTAAACATAGGAAAACATTCCTAGAATGCTTAACAGGGGCAAAGAATGCCCCTAGCCAAAGAAGGAGAAATTAGGATGAAAGTGTGGAGTTCATAGATAACCTTGGTGGAGGAAAGGGAGTTGGAGGAGGTGTGAGATTTAAGGAGGAAATTTGAGAGTGTTTGGTTGCAAGTAGAGCCACCAATGGCACAAGAGTGAGGAATGGTCAATTATAGGGCTGGAAGAGCTTATAGAGGTATGGGAGCAATCACCCACAGGCAATGGGTGTATCAGGGGCTGGGGGAAATAGCAGATAAGGATGGGTGTGGCTACAGAGAAATTTGAAGGTAGCAGGAATCTTAGAACTGATTCACCTGATGTAGGTGGGGACAGAAGATGCCTCAGCCTTGCTGATGTGTAATTTACGGTGGGTGAAGTGGAATGTTGATCAGGAGAGGGTTAGAAAAGTGTACTTGCAAGGTAACAGCATGAACATGGTGCAGACGCTGGCGATGTCGTCGTGTTTAAATGCTGTGCACACTGAAACCTTGGAGTTGACATCACATTATTGAGAGTGAATAAAAATTCCCATTGGACCCAAGCTCTGCTATACATGACAGAACTAGATACAGATGGACAGGATAGTGTCTGAGTGAAAAGCTGCCTTCCCTTTGGGAGTAGTATACACTCTGATTCCTTTGTAGGAACTTTTATTTTTAATGTTCATTACATTTGGATGACAGGCAAACAATGACCCCTTTTGACATTGCTACAACTTGCAGCCTTATCCCAGCATTAAAATCACAGACCCAACGAAGCTGTGTGCATTGATTCTGCTGTGACAATGAGACATGACTCATAGACAGGCATCATTCTGTCCTATCCCATCTAAACCAGCAGCTCAGGTAAACACTTGACACCATTGCTGTGCATGAATTATCCTCCTTTAATCCAGATTTACACTGTATAAATGAATTCTGTGCATTTGGTTTTATTCCTACACTAATGTGCGATATAAATGTAAGTTTGTAGAATAACCTTTCTTCATGTGTACTAAGCCCCAGTACACCAGAATACATTGACAAAATGAAATCCATCATTGTCACAGACATTTCTACAACTCAGAAACAGGCTATTCCATCAAAAGACCAGCTGGAACTGATGAGAATATGGATTAGCTTTATTGGGAGGCTGAGATAATAAAGTTCACTGTACAATTCTGAGTGACATCTGTGGAGGCAGGTTGTGACAACAGTTTGGAAAAGAGAATTTGGTTCTGTTCTACCTGACCCGAGATTGCTGGAGCCTCACAAAGTGCAAAGAGGAGAAATGTTCCATTCGCAGAGCCTGGCGTCTCTCACCTGAGCGAACATGCGTGCAGCCACATAGAGGGAAAGAGACAAATCATTCACCCTGAGAAACCAGTCATTAAATTCAACTACAATAAAATGGCAATGCACAATTTTACAAGCCACTGTGTCTTTAGTTTGCAGCAGCCAGCAATTCACCCCATTGTCCACCTTGCTTTATAATGTGCTTTCACACCAGCCACAGGCTATAACTCCTCTAAAGCAATTGAGAAAGCAAAGGGAGAAATTACAATAAAAAGCAAGAGATTTTGCTGCAGGCAGCAATTAAATCCATGAACTACACAGTTCAAATATATCCTTCAAAGTGACTCTCATGATGAAAATGATTCATGAGGTAAATCATTCTGAAGAAATGTTATCTATTTTGAAGAAGTGAGAATTGTTTTCACACACAGGAAACATCCAGAAGGTCAGTCATTTGGAGTTCTGAAGAAAAAGATAAATCTTGTTTACTTTTCCCAGCAAAACCTTCCCTCTTCAACATTAGTTTCAAACCCTGTCAGTAAGTCTTGCCTTTAAAGTAAATATGTTCAGGGTGCCTCAGCTCAAACTCAGGAGAATGTTCCTGCAGCGAGATGCATTAGGTTCAGTTCAGACCACAAGACTAGGGGTGAAAGTGAGAATGAAGTTGGCAGAGCGAACGTGCTGCTTCCCTGAAACTGGAGTCAGGAGGCACAGGCCAATGTCAGCTTCAGGCCTCCACTCTCCGTCAGTCAGCTGCAGGTGTCCCATGATTCTCCACTGGTATCTTGCCAGTTGTAGAAAGGCAAGAAAGTAGCCAGCTGCCATGTTGAAACAGCCCTGGGGGCTTGATGGGGTGAGCTGATCGTGAGAGTGGAAGTGGAGCTTGGCCCTTGAGGGGAGTGGGATTAGAGTTCAGACATGGCAGGGATGGGTTGGGAGGGGTGCGGATCTTGGCACTGACAGATTGGCACAAGTGCAGTGGCCTGCTCAGTGCTAGCTGCTGGCATCTCCAGCGGGAATAGGCCTTAGCCCTGAAATCCCGTGGGATTTACGCCAGTGCACTGTGCAGTGCACAGAATGTGGGTGATTCTTTTTGAAACTCCTGCTGAAAAAACCAACAGGATTTACTCAAATTTTCATGTGGTTTTGACACTTAGAATTCTTTTGAAAATTCAACTGTGTCTATAAGGAGAATTTCACATCAGCGGCAGTTACTGAGAATCAGCATGCACAGAATGTACAAAAACCCTGAGGTCATGTCGTCCACAAGACTCACTTCCTGTTCCCTTGATCCTATTTCCATAAAAATTAAACCCAACTTCCGTCCCCGGCCCTCGTTAGTTGAGATTGTAAATGATTCTGTGTCTTTGTTGCCCTTTTAAATGCCACCCGTCACACCTCTCTTCAAAAACCAACCATTCTTCCCTCCATCCTTGCAAACTTCTGCCCCACCCGCAACCTCCCTTTTCTCTTTAAAATTCCTTGAATATGTTGTTGCCTTCAAATCCATTCCCATCTTTTCCTGGAACTCCATGTTTAAATCCCGTCAGTCAGCTTTCTGCTCCTGCTAAAGTACTGTAATCCCTCTTTGCAAAGTCATACATGACATTATGTGTGACTGTGACAAGGATACATATTCCCCTCCTCGCCCTCTCGAGCTGTCTGTCACCTTTGACATGGAGACCATATCATCCTCCTCCAACGCCTCTCCACTGTCATCCAGCTGGGGGTGACTGTTTTCACCTCCCATTCTCATCTCTCTAACTGTAGACAGAGAGCTTCTTGGAATTACTTCTCCTCCTGGGGGCACCATTACCTCTGTTGCCACCAAGGATCTGACCTTAGCCCCTCCAATTTCTCATTTATACATTGTCCCTCGGTGATATCTTCCAAAGGCACACGTATCCTGACAACACCCATCCCAATATCACCATTTTTCAGCGGCTTCTCTGCTTCTCCGATATTCAATACTGAGTGAGCAGAAATGTTCTCCAATTAAATATTTGGAAGACTGAAGCCATTATTTTCAGTTCCCACTCCAAACTCCATTCCCTTGTGACTGACCCCAACCCTCTCCCTGACAACAGCCTGAGATTAAGTAAGTTTCCTCACAAACTTGTTCAATGTTTATCATGAGGGGAGCTTCTGACCTCATTCTCCTGTCATCACTGAAACCACCTATTTCCAGATCCTTAGCTTTGCCCAACTTCACTCCTGTCTCAGCTTATTTGCTGCTGAAACCCTCATTTCTGCCTTCATTACTTCTGGACTTGACTATTCCGGTGCATTCCTACTTGATCTCTCACATTCTGTAAACTTAACATCATCCAAAACTCTGCTGCCCATGTATTGTTTTTATTCCAATTCGATCCAATCAAGTCCAATTCAGAGTCCAACAAGTTGAGACATTCCTGATCCAATCTGACAAGACAGGGCTCTCACCTCCTGTCTTGGGCTTGATTTACATGATCCAAGCTGATAGGAGTAGGTAGAGCACCTCCTCAAAGGCTTGATCTCATTTGCAACTAAGCCAAAAGGCCAAGATGCCACTTTTTAAAAATTGCTTCAAATGAAGCTGAAATGTAACCCAATGACTTCAACCAAGTACTGCATGTCGATACTACACTTGATCTTAGCCTAAAGGCCGAATTAACTTGCAGCAAGTCTTATTTCCCTGTCACTCCTGTGTTTTCTGACTGCCATGGGATCCTGGTGAAGAAATGTCTGTTTTAAAATTTTCATCCTCATAGCCATGTCGCTCTTTATCCTTGCGGTGCCTTCCAGCCCTACAACCCTCAGATGTTTGCCCTCCTCTAATTCTGGCCTCTTGTGCACTCCCAATTTCAGTTGCTTCACCTTCAGTCAAACTGCCTTCAGTGTCCTCGGTCTCCAGGCTTTGGAATATCTCCCTACCCGATTTTGCCTCACTTTTATCCTTTAAGACACTCCTTAAAATCAACCTGTTTGTCCAAGCTTTTGGCCACCTCATGTAGTTAGGTGTCACACTTTATTTTACAATACTCCTTTGTACTCTAGGGTGTTTTCTAACACTGAAGGTGTTATAGAAAAGTTGTTCTTGTGTCACTAAACTGTGAGTTGGCACCATGATTGTGATGAGCTGTGTTTCTCAATGGAGAAGTAGGAGTATGTATCAGTCTTCTGGAAGTTGCAATTATTCAATGCTGTAAAAAAGAGATGTTACAGATTATCCACACCAATAATTTCAGATGATGATATTTTGACATTAGAATATCGATTGATTGCCTTGCAGATTCCAGCACAACAATAGGTTCTCTAATGATCTGCAAATGTAATAGAATCCAAGACACATTCTTGAAACCAATAGTTTATTCACGCTACATTCTATTATTTGATTAAAGATCCTATTTAAAGCAGTTGTCCGACTGCACACAACCTAGCTCATCTATTTAAAGGCCCATCCATGCCTTGGCCAGCTCCAGTTTTGACCATTCTGCCAGCCTCTCATGTTAAACTATAAACTTGAGGTCACCCAAACCTGCTGCCCATGTGCTAACGCACACCAAGTGCTGTTCATTCATCATCCGTGTGCTCACTGACCTTTGTTAGCCCTTGCTTAAGCAAAGCTCCAATTTTGAAATTCTCATTCAAAATAACTCTTCAGAGGCCAGTGTCCCTTCAACAGATTCAATTTATTTACAAACCCATTCCACTCCTAGAGTTCTTCGAGTACACAATCGGAATCTGGAGTGCCAGTGGACCTGATACTCTCTATTTTGGATACAGATAAGATTTCCTGATTGGACAGGCAATTATGACCTCAATTAGGGACATATTTTAATGAATCAGGGATCTCATTCTCCAAGAGGTCTATCTCATGTGCCTCGTTGAAATCATTACATCATCCTTGTTTTCAGATCCCATCCCCATCATCTCTATAATCCCCTTTAGCCCCACTGCCCACAGAGATATCTGCCCTCCCCATCTCTATAATCCCCTTTAGCCCCACTACCTGAGAGATATCTGCATTCCCCATCTCAATAATCCCCTTTAGCCCCACTACCCGTGGAGATATCTGCATTCCCCATCTCAATAATCCCCTTTAGCCCCACTACCCATGGAGATATCTGCACTCTCCATCTCTATAATCCCCCCGCATGGGCCCGGCTACCTGTGAAGATACTTGCACTCCCCATCTCTATAATCCCCTCGGGCCCCACCAGCCACAGAGGTATCTGCACTCCCCATCGCTATAATCCCCTTTAGCCCCACTACCTGCAGAGACACCTGCAGTCCCCCAATTCTGGCCCCTTGTGCAATCCAGATTTGAACCACTCCACCATTGGTGAAAGTGACTCTGAGGCATCCGCTCTGGGATTCACCTCCTGTCACCTTGCTTTCTTCCTCAATGATGCAGCTGTAAGTTTCTCTCTGACCAAGTTTTTGATCATTAAGCCGAACATTTTCCTCTGAGGCACAGTGTTAAATTACATTTGATAACATTTTTTTGTGAAGCACTTTCAGACATTTGAGTCTGTTAGAAGTACTTTTAACATCGATGTTGTTGCTTATGCTGAAACTGTAAAATTTCAGCAGAAACCTATATCCAGCGCAGCATGATATGGTCGCTTTGCCGTGATGGCTAGTTGGCCATTCATTCAATGGCACCAACAATGGTAAATCCGGCTTTCCTACCTTCGCTGTTCATTTTACAGAATGCAAAAGACAGACAACTTGGGAGCAGATTAAGGGGAGTCACTTGGGAGAACTATCCACAATGTTAACTTGTCACAATTGGCAAGTTGGCCACAATTGCCCAAAATCATAGAGATTTGTGATTGTTAGAAACGTTCAATATGGGGCTGGGCTGTGTCTCTATGTTTCATGGTGGAGCTGGGCTGTGTGTCTGTGTTTCGCGGTGAAGCTGGGCTGTGTCTCTGTGTTTCACGGTGAAGCAGGGTTGTGTGTCTGTGTTTCGCAGTGAAGCTGGGCTGTGCGTCTGTGTTTCGCAGTGAAGCTGGGCTGTGTGTCTGTGTTTCGTGGTGAAGCTGGACTGTGTGTCTGTGTTTCGCGGTGAAACTGGGCTATGCGTCTGTGTTTCGCGGTGAAGCTGGGCTGTGCATCTGTGTTTCGCGGTGGGGCTGGGCTGTGTGTCTGTGTTTCACGGTGAAGCTGGGTTGTGTGTCTGTGTTTCACGGTGAGGCTGGGCTGTGTGTCTGTGTTTCGCGGTGAAGCTGGGCTGTGTGTCTGTGTTTCATGGTGAAGCTGGGCTGTGTGTTTGTGTTTCGCGGTGAAGCTGGGCTGTGTGTCTGTGTTTCGCGGTGAAGCTGGGCTGTGTGTTTGTGTTTCGTGGGGGGGCTGGGCTGTGTGTTTGTGTTTCGTGGGGGGGCTGGGCTGTGTGTCTGTGTTTCATGATGAAGCTGGGCTGTGTGTCTGTGTTTCGCGGTGAAGCTGGGCTGTGTGTCTGTGTTTCACGGTGAAGCTGGGCTGTGTGTCTGTGTTTCGCGATGAAGCTGGACTGTGTGTCTGTGTTTCGCGGTGAAGCTGGGCTGTGCGTCAGTGTTTCACGGTGAAGCTGGGCTGTGCGTCTGTGTTTCATGGTGGAGCTGGGCTGTGTGTCCGTGTTTCGCGGTGAAGCTGGGCTGTGTGTCTGTGTTTCGCGGTGAAGCTGGGCTGTGCATCTGTGTTTCGCGGTGAAGCTGGGCTGTGTGTCTGTGTTTCACGGTGAAGCTGGGCTGTGCGTCTGTGTTTCGCGGTGAAGCTGGGCTGTGTGTCTGTGTTTCATGGTGAAGCTGGGCTGTGTGTCTGTGTTTCGCGGTGAAGCTGGGTTGTGTGTCTGTGTTTTGCGGTGAAGCTGGGCTGTGTGTCTGTGTTTCGCGGTGAAGCTGGGCTGTGTGTCTGTGTTTCACGGTGAAGCTGGGCTGTGTGTCTGTGTTTCACGGTGAAGCTGGGCTGTGCGTCTGTGTTTCGCGGTGAAGCTGGGCTGTGCGTCTGTGTTTCGCGGTGAAGCTGGGCTGTGCGTCTGTGTTTCGCGGTGAAGCTGGGCTGTGCGTCTGTGTTTCATGGTGAAGCTGGGCTGTGCGTCTGTGTTTCATGGTGAAGCTGGGCTGTGCGTCTGTGTTTCATGGTGGAGCTGGGCTGTGGGTCTGTGTTTCATGGTGGAGCTGGGCTGTGTGTCTGTGTTTCATGATGGAGCTGGGCTGTGTGTCTGTGTTTCACGGTGAAGCTGGGCTGTGTGTCTGTGTTTCGCGGTGAAGCTGGGCTGTGCATCTGTGTTTCATGGTGGAGTGGGCTGTGCATCTGTGTTTCATGATGGAGCTGGGCTGTGTGTCTGTGTTTCACGGTGAAGCTGGGCTGTGTGTCTGTGTTTCACGGTGAAGCTGGGCTGTGCATCTGTGTTTCATGGTGGAGCTGGGCTGTGTGTCTGTGTTTCATGGTGAAGCTGGGCTGTGTGTCTGTGTTTCGCGGTGAAGCTGGGCTGTGTGTCTGTGTTTCGCGGTGAAGCTGGGCTGTGCATCTGTGTTTCGCGGTGAAGCTGGGCTGTGTGTCTGTGTTTCGCGGTGAAGCTGGGCTGTGCGTCTGTGTTTCATGGTGGAGCTGGGCTGTGTGTCTGTGTTTCGCGGTGAAGCTAGGCTGTGTGTCTGTGTTTCGCGGTGAAGCTGGGCTGTGCGTCTGTGTTTCACGGTGAAGCTGGGCTGTGTGTCTGTGTTTCGCGGTGAAGCTGGGCTGTGTGTCTGTGTTTCGCGGTGAAGCTGGGCTGTGTGTCTGTGTTTCGCGGTGAAGCTGGGCTGTGTGTCTGTGTTTCGCGGTGAAGCTAGGCTGTGTGTCTGTGTTTCGCGGTGAAGCTTGGCTGTGCGTCTGTGTTTCAAGGTGAAGCTGGGCTGTGTGTCTGTGTTTCGCGGTGAAGCTGGGCTGTGTGTCTGTGTTTCGCGGTGAAGCTGGGCTGTGTGTCTGTGTTTCGCGGTGAAGCTGGGCTGTGTGTCTGTGTTTCGCGGTGAAGCTAGGCTGTGTGTCTGTGTTTCGCGGTGAAGCTGGGCTGTGCGTCTGTGTTTCATGGTGGAGCTGGACTGTGTGTCTGTGTTTCATGGTGGAGCTGGACTGTGTGTCTGTGTTTCATGGTGGAGCTGGACTGTGTGTTTGTGTTTCATAATAACATAAGAACCAGGAGCAGGAGTAGGCCATCTGGCCCCTCAAACCGGCTCTACCATTCAATAAGATCATGGCTGATCTTTTTGTGGGTTCACTCCACTTACCCGCCCGCTCACCATAACCCTTAATTCCTTTATTGTTCAAAAATTTATCTATCCTTGCCTTAAAAACAATCAGTGAGGTAGCCTCAACTGCTTCACTGAGCAGGGAATTCCACAGATTCACAACCCTTTGTGTGAAGAAGTTCCTCAAATCTGTTTCCCCTTATTTTGAGGCTATGCCTCCTAGTTCTAGTTTCACCTGCCAGTGGAAACAACTTCCTTGCTTCTATCTTATCTATTTCCTTTAATATCTTATACATTTCTGTAAGATCTCCCCTCATTCTTCTGAATTCTAACGAGTGTAGCCCCAGTCTACTCAGTCTCTCTTCATAAGCCAACCCTCTCAACTCCAGAATCAATCTAGTGAATCTCCTCTGCACCCCCTCCTGTGCCAGTGTGTCCTTTCTCAAGTAAGGAGACCAAAACTGTACACAGTATTCCAGGCATGGCCTCACCAGCACCTTATACAGTTACAACATAACCTCGCTGTTTTTAAACTCTATCCTTCTAGCAATGAAGGGCAAAATTCCATTTGCCTTCTTAATTACCTGCTGCATCTGCAAACTAACTCCTTGAGATTCCTGCATAAGGACACCCAGGTCCCTCTGCACAACAGCATGCTGCAAGTTTTTACCATTTAAGTAATAGTCCATTTTGCTATTATTCCTACCAAAATGGATGATGTCACATTTACCAACATCGTACGCCATCTGCCTACTCACTTAGATTATCTATATTTGCAGACTTCCAGCGTCCTCTGCTCATTTTGCTCTGCCACTCATCTTAGTGTCATCTGTGAATTTTACAGACTACACTTGGTCCCCAAATCTACTATGTAAATCGTAAACAATTGCAGTCCCAACAAGGACTGTGATACAGTCAAGGACTGTATCACAGTGTCAGAGAGGAAGTTTGATGAGGACTTGTCTGTTGAGGTAGTATGGGCAGAGATTAGAAATAGGAGAGGAGAGGTCACCCTGTTGGGAGTCTTTTATAGACCTCCTAAAAGTTCTAGAGAGGTTGAGGAAAGGATTGTGGAGACGATCCTGGTTAGGAGTGAAAATAATAGGGTAATTGTTATGGGGGACTTTAACTTTACTAATATTGATTGGAATTGCTATATCTCTAGCTCATTAGAGGGGTCAGTTTTTGTACAAAGTGTGCAGGAAGGTTTTTTGACTCAGTATGTAGATAGGCCAACTAGAGGTGAGGCTATATTGGATTTGGTGCTGGGAAATGAGCCAGACCAGGTGCTAGACTTGGAAGTTGGTGTGCATTTTGGTGATAGTGACCACAATTCGGTTACGTTCACCTTAGTGATGGAAAGGGATAGGCATGAACCTCAGGTCAGTGGTTTTAGCTGGGGGAAGGGTAATTATGAAGCTATTAGGAGAGAATTAGGAAGCATAGGTTGGACTAGGAGACTACAGGGACTGGGAATGTCCGAAATGTGGAGTTTTTTCAAGGAGCAGCTACTGCGAGTCCTTGATAGGTATGTCACTGTCAGGCAAGGAGGAATTGGTAGAGCTAGGGAACTGTGGTGCACCAAAAAAGTTGATTCGTTGGTTAAAAAGAAAAAGGAGGCTTATGTTCGGATGAGACTTGAGGGCTCAGGTAGTGCACTAGAAAGCTTTAGATTGGCTAGGAGGGAGTTGAAGAGTGAGTTAAGAAGGGCTAAAAGAGGACATGAGAAGACTTTGGCTGATAGGATCAAGGAGAATCCTAAGGCATTCTATAGGTATGTTAAGAACAGAAGGTTGGTTAGGGCAAGATTAGGCCCAGTTACAGACAGCAGTGGGAAGTTATGTATGGAACCGGAAGAGATTGGAGAGGCATTGAACCAATATTTCTCTTCAGTGTTCACGCAGGGGGACATGAATGTAGCTGAGGAGAACACTGGGTTGCAGGGGTGTAAACTAGACAGTATTGCAGTTGATGAGGAGGATGTGCTGGATATTCTTGAGGGTTTGAAAATAGATAAGTCCCCTGGTCCAGACGGGATTTACCCTAGGATTCTCTGGGAGGCAAGAGAGGTAATTGCAGAGCCTCTGGCTCTGATCTTCAGGTCGTCGTTGGTCTCAGGTATAGTACCAGAAGATTGGAGGTTAGCGAATGTTGTCCCATTGTTTAAGAAGGGGAACAGAGACTTCCCCGGGAATTATAGACCGGTGAGTCTTACTTCTGTTGTGGGCAAAGTTTTAGAAAAAATTATTAGGGATAGGATTTATAGTTATTTGGAGAGTAATGAATTGATTGGAGTCAGCATGGTTTTGTAGTGGGTAGGTCGTGCCTTACTAACCTTATTGAGTTTTTTGAGAAAGTGACCATAGAGGTGGATGGGGGTAAGGCAGTTGATGTGGTATATATGGATTTTAGTAAGGCATTTGATAAGGTTCACCATGGTAGGCTTCTGCAGAAAATGCAGATGTATGGGATTGAGGGTAATCTAAGAAATTGGATCAGGAATTGGCTAGCAGATAGGAGACAGAGGGTGGTGGTTGATGGTAAATATTCGTCATGGAGTTGAGTTACGAGTGGTGTGCCTCAAGGATCTGTTTTGGGGCCACTGCTGTTTGTAATTTTTATTAATGATCTGGATGAGGGTATAGTTGGGTGGATTAGTAAATTTGCTGATGACACCAAAGTCGGAGGTGTGGTAGATTGTGAGGAAGGGTGTCATAGTTTGCAGGGAGACTTAGACAGGTTGCAGAGCTGGGCCGAGAGGTGGCGGATGGAGTTTAATGCGGAGAAGTGTGAGGTAATTCACTTTGGTAGGAATAACAGATGTGTCGAGTATAGGGCTAACGGGAGGACTCTGAATAATGTGGATGAACAGAGGGATCTAGGTATATGTGTACATAGATCCCTGAAAGTTGGGAATCAAGTAGATAAGGTTATTAAGAAGGCATACGGTGTCTTGGCGTTTATTGGTAGGGGGATTGAATTTAGGAGTCGCAGCGTCATGTTGCAACTGTACACAACTCTGGTGCGGCCACACTTGGAGTATTGTGTGCAGTTCTGGTCCCCACATTATAGGAAGGAAGTGGAGGCTTTGGAGAGGGTGCAGAGGAGGTTTACCAGGATGTTGCCTGGTATGGAGAGGAGGTCCTATGAGGAGAAACTGAGGGATTTGGGGTTGTTTTCACTAGAAAGAAGGCGGCTAAGAGGGGATCTTATTGAAACATATAAGATGATTAGAGGTTTAGATAGAGTGGATAGTGATAGCCTTTTTCCTCGGATGGAGAAAGCTAGCACGAGGGGGCATAACTTTAAATTAAGGGGGGGTAGTTATAGGACGGATGTCAGGGGTAGGTTCTTTACCCAGAGGGTGGTGAGGGATTGGAATGCCCTGCCTGCTGCAGTTGTAAATACACCTAGTTTGGGGGCGTTTAAGAGATCCGTGGATAGGTTTATGGATGGAAAGGGTTTGGTTTAGGTTAGAGGGTCATTGTTTTTTAACTGGTCGGCGCAACATCGTGGGCCGAAGGGCCTGTTCTGCGCTGTTCTATGTTCTATGTTCTAACACTGATCCCTGAGGCACACCACTAGTCACTGATCAGCAACCAGAAAAACATTCATTTATCCTCACTCTTTGCTTTCTGTTAGTTAGCCAATCCTCTATCCATGCTAATACATAACACGTAACACCGTGCAACTTTATCTTATGTAGCAGTCTTAGGTGCAGCAGCTTGTCATATGCCTTCTGGAAATCGAGATACACCACATCCACAGATTTTCCATTGTCCATTGCATGTGTAATGTTCTCAAATTCTACCAAATTAGTTAAACATATCCTGCCCTTCATGAACCCATGCAGTGGGGCTGTTTGTGTTTCGTGCTGAAGCTACGATGTGTGTCTGTGTTTCAGGATGGGGCTGGGCTGTGTGTCTGTGTTTCGTGGTGGAACTGGGCTGTGTGTCTGTGTTTTGCGGTGACACAGTAAAAAGTCTGACAACACCAGGTTTTAGTCCAACCGATTTATTTGATAATACTCACTAGCTTTCGGGTTAGCCCCTTCGTCAGGTGAATGGAGATTTCTGGCCTCAGACAGAGCATATAAAGCACAGACAGTTTAGAGATTACTGATTAGAATGCGAATCCTTACACCTAACCTGCTGTTCAAGTCTTAAAGTGGCTGATAATGTGAGTGGAAGGAGCACTGATCACAGTTTAAAGAGATGTGTATTGTCTCCAGACAGTACAGTAAGTGAGGTTTTGCAAACCCAGGCAAGTCACGGGGGTTACAGATAGTGCGACTATCCCCGGAGCGGAGAAGCCACGACATCTTCTCCGGAGTCCCCAACACACCATTGATGAAGACGAACATCTCACCAGGGCCATCCCCACACCCCCACTCTTTGCCCCCAGACAACTACTCAACCCCAAACAGACCATTGTTCGCAGCAAACTACCCAGCCTTCAGGAGAACAGTGACCACAATACCACACAACCCTGCCGCAGCAATCTCCGCAAGACATGCCGGATCATCGACATGGACGACACCATCACATGTGAGAATACCATCCACCAGGCACACGGCAAACACTCCTGTAACTCGCCAACGCTGTCCACCTGACACACTGCAAGAAAGGATGTCCTGAAACATGGCACACCGTGAGGCAGGGCTGTATGTCTGTGTTTTGCAGTGAGGCTGGGCTGTGTGTCTGTGTTTTATAGTGAGGCTGGGATGTGTGCCTATGTTTCAGGGTGGGGCTTGGCCGTGTGCCTGTGTTTCAAGGTGGGGCTGTGTTTGTGTTTCAGGGTGAGGCTGGCCTGTGTGTCTGTGTTTCGCGGTGAGGCTGCTCTCTATATCTGTCTTTCACGGTGAGGCTGGGCTGTGTGCCAGTGTGTCGCGGTGAGGCCGGGCTGAGTGTCTGTGTTTCAGGGTGGGGCTGCGTTCAGTGTCTGTGTTTCAGGCTGAGGCTGGGCTGAGTGTTTGGGCTGTATTTCTGGGCGTGTTGGGGCAGCACTGGACTGGAGTGGTTGCTCAAACTGTTTCATCACATTGCGTGGTGTGTGTGTATAATTATGGGAGTGTGTAAGCGTGTGTAACTGTGCTTGTGTGGGAGAGTGTGAAAGTACATCCTGTCCTTGCTGTGTGTGTGTGATGGTGCTTTGCTTGTTTCACCAATGCTGAATATCAGTGACATGGATAGAATATGTGATGCTGTAAATGCTAAATAATAATGAGGTTAAATGACAATTATCAGAAAAATCACACAGTAAGGTGACTGTAATTTTATGAGCAATTGAGCTACACACATCAGGCATGTCCCAGATATAATTCATCTTCCCTGCCTCACAAACTGATTTCAGCCAGAAGTAAGGAGAGTAAAGTTAGCCTTGGTGCTCCAAATTGGGAGGGAAGAATTAACCAGGAGTCCTGTCCCTGTGACCCCTTTGTGGAGATGGAGAGCTGCAGGGGGTATTGTATTTGTGTCTGTAGACATTTAAAGAGGATTGAATGATGCTGTAGAGTCTCTGGTGGCAGAACAGTTTGTAGATATAATCAAACTGGCAAAGTACACAGAGCGCTGGGAGGCACTGGGAGATGGCTGAGATGATGGAATTACCATTAACCTGCAGGAATTGGGACTCTGGAAACAGGGTTGGCAGTTAATAGTTAAAGGAATTAAAAACTCAAGCGATTGGGGAAAATTGGTATCTGAAGTATCATAAAGAGGGTAAATGTCCAGTCCTTACTGGAACTGCAATGTCTGTGCTCTGACACTCATTAGCAATCACAATTCCTGGTTATACTACCAGCTGAAATAGAAAAGCATTTGAAGGCTGAATATGTTTGTTTCATGGAAAATAAACCTCCTAACCACTGAAGTGAGATTTTGCTCGCATTAAATGACAGTTAGGAGCCTTGCATTGAAATCCCATGAGCTGAGTGCTAATAGAACAGAGGTAACCATTCGTTCCCTGAGTTATTTTCACCTTACTGAACACTCATCCAACTTGCAGGCAGCATCTTCAGCTCAGGAGGCACAAACATGTTTTGACATCTCTGAGAATTAGAAACATAATGTGCGTTTTAGTAGAAGCCTTGGAACACCTGCCCAATGGGACCAAGCCTTGTCAATGCTTTCAGCAATGAATACCAGATTCTTATCAACACAAGGCTGCTTTGCCATTTACTGTAATAGTTAAATCAGGATTGTGATAAGCTGGAGATTTTTTAAAAATATTAAATCTTCACATCAGTGTTCAGTGATTCAACAACTTAATTTAAATGGGAATTAATTTGATTCACTCATCAACTTTATTTAACTGAATTTAAATTGGAAGCAGTAACAAAAATCAAGAGCCTTGAAATTCTCTGTGAGCTGTAGGGTTCAAACACTGAACAAACTTGCTGGAAAACTCTGGTCTTTGCTATATTAGTGGGAAAATACATTTGTTTAAGAGCTGAAATCTGTCACTATAACTGCAGAGAGGAATTTCAGACAGACAACTTAAGCATTTTGGCCTTTTCCTCCCACATTTCATGGCCACAGGTTTTACTGAGAACTTTATTATACCAATGATACATCTGGCTGCCTCCATGAGATAGTTGGCAGCAGGTTGGTTGTATTTAATTTGAACGTTAACAATCAAATCATTTGCAGCTGACAGATTTTCGATCAGAATCAATAAAATGGAGTTTGATTCCATAAAATTGCATTCAGTGGGAAAGCTGAGGTTGCTCCATTGGAATAAAGATGTGCAGGTTAGTTATTATCCCTTAGTGTCCCAAAATGTATGGCTTAGGGGGTTTAGTGGAGTAAATGCATGGGGTTACAGGATTGGAGTAGCAGGTGAGCCTGGGTAAGGCGCTGTGTTAGAGAGTCAGTGCAGACTTGATGGGCTGAATGGCCACCTGCACTGTAGGGATTCTAATATTAATATTACATGAGGAAGTGAATGGGAATATACATGTTTTGGTGGAATTCTGTTGTCTGAACAAATGTAGGTGTTTTTGGAGTTAACTGTGCTGCTAACTGGCTGTTTAGTCAGTGGTAAGGTTGAGATTCTCCTTAAATTCTAGTGAAAGATACAAGCCCTATCTTAAGCTCCAAGCAAGAAAATGCTGCCAGAGTTATTGTGAAAGAGATGGTAGTTTAGACTCAAGATGGGCTAAAATTGACAAGGAGAAGGTATCAAAAAAAAAGGACTGTGGATGTGGTCGTGGGTCCTTTAAGGGGCAGGCTCTCAGACAATCTTGTAACCTGTCCAGCAATTGGACTAGAGTGTGTGGATCATGGAGCTAAGTACAGACTTTCCTCGTAGTTAACAGTCTGGACTCATGGAGTACAGGGTAGCCTTTATATCACTCTCTATACATAGTTACCTTGATAAACCGTTCATTTGTTAATCTACTTGGTGGTTGTCCATCTTTGGAAGATACTACAGTTGATAAGTCACCAGAACCAGATGAGATGTGTCAAAGAATACTGAGAAAAGTGAGAACGAAAACTACAGATGCTCCAGTTCTCCTTAGATACACAAGTGATGCCAGATTAGAGAATTGAAAATGTTGCACCCTGGTGTAAGGTAAACCCAGCAACTGCAAGCCAATCAGTTTAACTCCAGCGGTAGAAACATTTTAGAAACGATATCTGGGACAAAATTGGATAAGTGTGGATTAATTAAGGAATAGTTGAAAGCAAGTCCTATTTAATAGAATGGATTGATTTTTGGTGAGTTAACAAAGAGGACTGATGAGAGTAATGCAGTTGATGTTGTTTGTATGAACTTCCAAAAGACATTTGATTAAAGTGCAACATGAAAGACTTGCTAGCAAACCCATGGAATGAAAGGGAAGGTGACTACTCGGATACAAGTTTGGCCAAGGGACAGAAAACAAAGAGCAGTGCTGAATGGATAATACAGAATTCTGGGCTCTATGAATAGAGGTATAGACTACCTCTAGGCAGCAAGGAAGTTAATGATGAACTTTTATAAAATACTGGTTTGGTCTCAACTGGATTATTGTGTCCAATCCTGGGCACCCCACTTTAGGAAGTGTTACAATCCCAACTGATAATGGACAGATCATATCCCAAGGTGAAACCCAATTTCACTCTTCCTAATTAGAATTTTCTTTTAGAAACCGTGGAGAAAAGTTACTGAGCAAATTCATAGGAATCTGCTGATGAACTTTTAACACAATGAAATTGTATTACACCATACAAAAAGTTGGAAAGATCTCAATGCCAACACAAGAAAATGATTCAAGTATTCACAATCACTTCATCCCTGCTATATATTTACAAATGCATACAAATTCTGAAAGGTAAAACAATTTACTGTATCAGTCTTATATGCTAATATTCAAGTAAATATGCAGTACATGTGAGCCAAATTGTGAACTGTGGTCAGGCAGACCACACTCCGAAGTGTATTACAGGTGTGACTGAAGCAAATACTGTGGATTTCTCAACAATGTACCCAGATTTGGGTGGCACAGTAGCAGAGTGGTTAGCACTGCTGCTTCACTGCGCCAAGGACTTGAGTTCAATTCTGGCCTCGGGTGACTGTGTGAAGTTTGTACACTCTCCTCGTGTCTTTTTGGGTTTCCTACTTTTCCCCGTGTCTGTGTGGGTTTCCTTCTTCTCCCCATTTCTGTGTGGGTTTCCTCCAGGTGCTCCAGTTTCCTCCCACACTCCAAAAATGTGGGAGTTAGGTTGATTGGCCATGCTAAATTGCCCCTTAGTATCAGGGCGATTAACAGGCTAAATATGTGGGGTTATGGGGGTAATGCCTGGGTGGCATTGTTGTTAGTGCAGGCTTGAGGAGCAAAATGGCCTCCTGCACTGTAGGGATTCTATGAGATGCTTATCACACTGTGATCTCACCAATCTGACTGTGATCCTGTTTCCAATCTCCACATTCGAAGAACTCACCTTGGAATTTTTTCTAAATTGCTCCAATACAGATGCTTCAACCAGGATTCATCCCCAGGGTTTCAGTCTTACCTTCTGAGCTTCTTTTCTCCTGGAACTCTGCATACATGCAAGCTTCACCTTTCAAGTATACTTTCAGATCTTCAGCCATTCAAACAGAACACCATTGCTCCAAAGCTTGGAATCAGTAAGGAATCACCAAGGGTCAGCTGCTCCCTCAGATCTTCAGTGCTTCTGTTGAGCTCACTTAGCTTCAAGTCTGCCCCCCTGCGGTGCTCTCACTTTCATTGGGAGTCTATTGCTCTTTCTCTCAACTCTATTTGACAGGATCTGTTTCTGATCTCTGTACTTGGCTTTTATTTGTGACTATTGGGACCTGTTTCTGCCCCACTTCCTAGTTTGAGATTTGTTTTTCATTTGGGGCCTCTCGAATGGTGTTCCTTTTCAGGTCATCTGACCTCCAGTTTCACACGGTTTTCATTATTTTCTTCTGTGTGTGTGCACAAGGTCAGTTCCCAGCCTGAAGACATGAAAGATGCCAACTGCATATGTGTGGCCCAGTCCCGGCGCATGAGCAGAAATCCCAAGGCTCACTGAAAAGTCTAGTTCCTGAGCTCCTATAACAGAAGAACATGAAGGCTTTAGAGAAGGTGCAGAAAAAAATGAGAATTCCAGGAATGAAGGACTTTGGTTATGAGGATTGTTCGGAGAAGGTGGGATTGTTCTCCTTAGAGGAAAGAAGGATGAAAGAAAATTTGATGTGTTCAAAAATCATGAGTGACCAAGAGTAGATGGGGAAGTCTTGAGAGCCAGAGGACACTGTTATGCTGATTGTCAAAAGAGCGAATGTTTTTTATGTAGGTGAGCATTGGAATCTGGAATGCACTGCCTAAGCGGCTAGTGGTGGCAAATTGAACTGGGCTTTTCAAAAGAGCTTTGGATCGGCGCCTGACAAAGGGAAAATTAAGGAGCACAGGGCATCAGCCAGGAGTTAGGACTAGCTAAAGTGCTCTTGCTGCGATCCGACAATAACCTCCCCCTGTGCTGTAACCATTCTGATTCGAAGCAAAGTTACTCTGCAAAGCAGTTGAGATTTTCCAGATAAGGCTTGCCTGGGCAAACATGTTAAGAGCACAAATTGCAAGAGCCCAGTGCATTGTCAAGCCTCACTAAACATTTGAGTGGCTCAGAAATAGAGAGACAACTCGCTGACCCTGTGTCCTGTGCTCAAATCTGGCAAGTTCCAAACCAGCAGCTGAGCCTTTGTATTTTGCCCTGTAGCTTCAGTACAAAAATAGCCATCTGATAAATAAACACATCTTAGCAACCTTCCTCAGTATATATGAGAATAGGTTGTGCAAATTGAGTGAAATCCCTGTTTAAGACAGAAAAAAAGGATAAACCAGGCAACAATCGACCACTCAGTAGTAAGTAAGCTTCCATAATACAGGAGAAAATTTAGAAAATCTGGATTAATTAAAGGAAAGTATGAACGATTTGTAAAAGTCAAGGTGTGTGACAAATAGCATTCTTAACAAAAATAGATCAACATATTCAGAAGAACATGCACTTTTTGTGGAGCACATGGGATTTGAAAGGAGCTGCATAACGGGCTCATTGGTTAAACTGAGGGACATGGTGTTGAAGGGAATGTGAAAATCTGGATAGGAAGGTCACATCTGAGAAAGAAGTCCGAGAATACTGCTTAATGAATGTTTTTTAGATTGGAGGGAAGCAAACAATGCTGCCCTCCAGGGTCAGTGTTGTGATTGCTCTTCTCAATATATAGAAATTACCCTAGTCTGGGGATTGCAAGAGCTATATTAAAATTTGAAGATGGCACAAAATGGAAAAAGTCATTGACTATGAAGAAGACTGTCACTGGTAAGGGGAGGCAATGGCATAGTGGTATTGTTACTGGACAAGTAGTAATCCAGGAGATCGAGAGTAATGTTCTGGGGACCCAGGTTCGAATCCCACCATGGCAGATGGTGAAATTTGAATTCAGTAAAAATCTGGAATTATAAATCGAATGATGACCATGAAACCTTTGTAAATCTTTGTGAAACCCATCTACTAATGTCCTTTAGGGAATGAAATCTGTTACCCTTCTGACCTGCATGTACTCCAGATCTACAGCAATGTGGTTGACTCTTAAATACCCTCTGAAATGGTCAAACACCCCACTTAGGGGCATTTAGGGAGGGCAACAAATGTTGGCTCAGCCAGTGATGCCTACATTCCAAAAATAAAAAAAATTGAGGGTTAGCTAATTGGCCATATAGATAGCAGTTAACGTTGAGAAATGTAAGGTAGTACATTGTGGAATATGAAGAGTTAAGAAGCATGGAATGATAAAATTAACAGATGTAAAAAGCATGAATAGTTAAGAAATCTGATATTAAAACATTTAAAAATGAAAGGAAATTGATCCTGGAATTTTAGAAAACACAGGTGAAATTGGGGGCTTGCTATGGGTGAGCAGTATCTGTGCAGTGCTGATACTTGTATAAAAAAAAGGCCAGGATGAATTTCTACTCCATAAGAGTACATAATTTCATTTCTGTATTTTTTAGATACAGAAATGAAATTATGTCGCATTTTGGGACTCTAGGAAGGATATCAAGGCATCTGGGGATGAGAGGCATTGAGTATGAATGGAGACTAGACAATGGAATCTGTTCAGCAGAGCACCAGAGGCTACGAGGAGCCCAGATGGAAGTATTTAAAATTCTGCAGAATTTTGGTAAGATAGGAACATAGCAGTTGACATACCACAAAAACCAAGGTCCATCAAGTTCATCCAAGATGCAATGATCAACCAAAGCAATCAATCTCTGTGAATTAAAGCCAACTGAGCAATGAGGTGAGGAAGCCTTTAGTGGTGGACAGCTTTGGGAGTCCTCTTATTAAAAGGCTATATTATCCCAAGAGCAGGCGTGGGAAAAGGAAAAAAGTTGAACAGAGGAATTTATTTAGTCGGGATTATAAAGTTCTGAATTGATGGGGGAGAGGCCGCGGGTTTGTAAGATGCCTTTAAAGGAGCTTTGGTGAGTTGCTGCAGTGCATCTTGCAGATCACACAATGCTGCCACTCTGCATCACTCTGGTGAAGGGAGAGAATGTTTAAGATAGTGGATGGGGTGCTGATCAAGTGGCTGCTTTGTCCTGGATGTTGTTGAGCTTCTGAGGTGTTCTTAGAGCTACAAGCAATTGGAGAGTATTCAAGCTGCCTGGTGAATTCGGTTAAAATGATCTCCCTCTTTTCCAGGCTGAAAAGCCTGAGGTTCACTCATCTTTTCTCAAAGTCAAGCTGAATGCTTTGGTTGGACATATTGAATTTGCTAAGAATCCTGGGATTCTTTCATCTTCTTCCTTAATTATTTCAACATTATCTATGTCACTGAGCCTTTTCTATTTGGGAATTGCTTTGCATTTTGCTGCATTAAATTTCATTTGCATCTATTCTCTGCATTTTTACCTGGTTAAAGTCAGTTCCAACATCACTTGGAAATCTCAACACCGTCCATGGGCGCCCTATCTCCCATCTTAATCATTGGCTCCCTCTATCACCAATGCACGGTGGCAGGAATGCGCACTGTCTACAAGGTGCACTATAGCAACTTGTAAAATCTGCTCCGATACTATCTACCAAAGCCATAATCTCTACCATCTAAAAGGACAAATCTTGGGAAGTCCATCACCTGCAAGTTCCTGTCCAAGACTCATGCCATCCTGACCTGAAACTCAAACTCTGTTCCTTCACTGTCGCTGGGTCAAAATCTTGGAAGTCTCTTACTAACAGCACAGTGGATGTACCTACACCTCATGGACTTCAACAGTTCAAGAAGCAGCTCACCACCACCTTCTCAAGGTCAATTAGGGATAAGCAACAATGCTAGTCTAGCCAGGGACACCCACATTTCATGAGAAAGAATATATTTCATCCAACCCTGTTTTACTGCACTCAGTCCTCAATTCCACAACACCTCCTGGTTTGTTAACATCTTCAAATTTTGTCATTTTGCACATGATTGCATTTGTTTCTGTCCAGTTATTGCCAACTATAATTTCTAACTGGAAGTTTATTTCCACTTTGATATAAAGATGGTGGGGGTAAAAGTCAAATGTCTAGAGTTCAATGGAAAAAATTCTCACCTCCAGCACTTTCATCCTGTTAGCCATTTCTAAATTCACCAGTTCTGATTTCTCTTCTGTATTAAAGATAATTAGATGTTGAGAATACCTGCAACTTGAAGTATGACAAGTTTCATCTCACACTGCAGGTTTAGTCTAATATCTTGTACACATATCATACAGTTATATTCAGTACTACTTTTGACCTGTCAGTTTCTCTGGATGCTGTTGATCAGTTTTTACTCATTGTTATGATTGGAAAGCACGGACCAGTCATTTACAATGCATTTCAATGATCTGCCAATAACAGAATTTTCAAAGATTCATTTCAAAAAAATGAAGGTTATGATTAACTCAAAATTAACCATGAAAATAAAGCTAGGCATTCTGGAATGCTACATTGCTCCATTGTAAATGAGTGAAGTGATGCAGGGAAGAATTGAGGTTACAGAGTTGTGGTTTTTGAAGTGAATAATGAAGATATCTTGGACAAGTTACACTGCCAATGAAGAGGTGTTGGTAATATCTGAAACCTAATGAGCTTTGCTGGCCAAGATCAAGAAGAGACAGTTAGAATTCCTTCAGCACATGATAAGAAATCATGATTTAGAAAGTCTGATACCGATGGGAAAATTTAAGGGTAGAAGAACAAAGGACAGTATAGCACAGGACCAGGTCCTTTGGCACATCAAGTTTGCGCTGACATATGATGCCTTTTGAAGCTAAAGACCAGTAGTTCTGCCCAGTCCATATTCCCCTATTCCCTGCCTTTTCATGTATCTGTCAAAATACCTCTTAAATGTTGCTATTGTATCTGCTTCTACCACCTCCTCTGGCAGCACATTCCAGACATTACCACTTTCTATCTAAAAGACTTGCCTCTCACATCTCTTTTAAACCTTCCACCTTTTACCTTAAATATATGTTTCCCAGTAATTGCCATTTCTACCCTGGGAAAAAGACTCTTATCTATTCTTTCCATGCCTGATAAACTTCTATCAGGTCGCCCCTCAGCCTCTGATGTTCAAGTGAAAATAAACCAAGTCTGTCCAATCTCTCCTCATAGCTAATACCCTCCAAATCAGGTAATATCCTGGTAAGCCTTTTCTGTACCCTCTCCTCATCCTTCTGGTAGTGTGGCAACATGAATTGTGCAATATTCCAAATGTGGCCTAATTATAGTTTTAAAGCTGCAACATGATTGTCAATTTTTATTTTCTGTGCTCCAACTGATGAAGGCAAGCATACCATATGCCTTCTTGATTACCTTATCCACTTGTGATGCCATTGTCAGGGAATTGTGAATAGTACGCCCAACTCCCTCTATATGTTAATTCTTCTAAGGATCCTTTCATAACTGTATACTTCCCTCCTGCATTAGATCTTCCAAAATGCATCACCTCACATTTATCTGGATTAAGTTCCATTTGCCATTTCTCTGACCAAGTCTCCAGCCTATCTATATCCTGCTCATTATCCGCAGCTCCAGTAGGCATAGGTGATATGTTCTGTCAGAGAGTTGGTGCAGACTCAGTGACCCAAATGGCTTCCTTCTGCACTGTAGGGATTCTGTGATTCTATGGGCACATTAAAAAGCAGATCCAAAGATATTTGGCTGCACCAAATGAGCGTATGAAATGCTCCATGTAGTCATAGACAAGTATACTTGCGGTTTTTGTCAGTGGGTGCCAGTAGGTGTGTACTTTTAAAACAGGGATGAGGAGGAATTTCTTCTTTCAGAGGGTAGTGAATCTGTGTTATTTGCAGAGGGCTGAGGAGACTGGGTCGTTAGGTATGTTCAAAGTTGAGATGGACAGATTTTTAATCAGTAAGGGAATCAAGGGGATAAAGTAGAGTTGAAAATGATCACATCAGATCATTTGTCATCTCATTCAATGGTGGAGCAAATTTGATGGTCTACTTCTGCTCCTACACCTTAAGCTGGTGGAACAAATGCAACCAAGACTGAAGCGAGCTTTCAGGTCAAAAGTGGGAAGATTATTGTAAATTCAGAAATCAGTCTCAGTTACCTAAAATTATTTAACTGCCATCTTTACAGAGTTTAAAATCACTGTCCTGTTTCAGACTAAGTACATTGCATCTGAATCTTTGTTCCAACATATTCTGTAAAATGGGTCCTGGCTGTCTTTAGTTTAAAGGTCTACTCACCCTGCCCCAGAGAAAAAAAGTTCAAAATATATTTTGCTGCTTCTGTGTTGTAAGTAACACACTATAAAATTAGGGAGTATGTTTTATTCATACTAAAGATTAATTATTGTTGGATAGTTCTTTGTGTTTCATTGCTGAGTTTTACAATTATCCAATGCCATAAAATAGGCCATTAGATTAAATATATAAATCTCATTTTAGCATCTGCATTGCAAAATGTGTCAGTCAGAGTGTGGACAGTGTTTTGGGAATTGATATAGATTGGAGGAAGTTGCAGGTACACTGCTGGAGTATAAATGGACACTGTGGGAAGATAGTGAAGGAAGCAACTTCTCAATATTTCAGTTAGCATTTTCTTGTTTATAGTTTTTTTCATTTTCTTCTCCTCCCTACAGTCAGTAGAATAGGTGCTGTTGTATACCTTTCACAGCTGATGAGCGCATCTTTGACACCCCTGAGTAATTCAGAGGAAAGGAACATGCTGCCCATCATTTTGATTTATCTGAGCCTCCCAGCAATAGGGCTGGTTGATGGGAAATGTTCCCCAATATCCCAGTGCACTTCCTTCCTGTTAAAGTCTTTCTATCTCCAATTTGCAATCCTCATTTGATTGGATTGGAAGATGTCTCACATGGGGCAGCATGGTAGCACGGTGGTTAGCATTGCTGCCTCACAATGCCAGGGACCCGAGTTCAATTCCTGGCTTTGGTCAATGTTTGTGCAGAGTCTGCATGTTCTCCTCATGTCTGTGTGAATTTCCTCCGGATGCTCAGGTTTCCTCCCACAGTTCAAAGTTGTATGTATTAGATGGATAGGAAATTCTAAATTGCCCTTTGTTGTTAGGGAGACTAGCTAGAGTAAATGCATGAGGTTATGGGCATAGGGCCTGGGTGGGATTGTGATCGGTGCAGACTTGATGGGCCAAATGCCTCATTCTGCATGTAGAATTCCATGATTATCATTAGATGCAGTAAGAAGTCTCTCAATTCCAGGTTAAAGTCCAACAGGTTTCTTTGGTAGCAAAGGCCACTAGCTTTCAGGGCTTTGCCCCTTCGTTAGGTGAGTGGGGAATTCTGATCACAAACAGAACGTATAAAGGCATATAAAGTGTGTGCCTTTATATGCTCTGTTTGTGATCAGAACTTCCCAGTCACCTGACGAAGGGGCAAAGCCCCGAAAGCTAATGGCATTTGCTACCAAAGAAATCTGTTGGACTTTAACCTGGAGTTGTGAGACTTCTTACTGTGTTTACCCCAGTCCAAGGCCGGCATCTCCACATCATATCCTTAGATGTCCAGGGAAGGAGTTGGACTTCAGCGTCAAAAGACCCTGCTTCTGCCAGCTCAGGGGAAGACATGTGTCATTGGTTTAATGCACAACAAGCCCCTCACCCGCTCACCTGCTGCACCCAAACCAACTGTACCAAGTTTTATCACTGGCTCAGGCCATTGGTAACATTACTCAAATCTGTCAAGGCCCTTCATTCTGTGTATCTGCAGGTGCTGAGGAATTTGAATGGAGAATGCATCACCAAGACCTAAGCAAGTAACAATCAGTTTTCGCTGCCTTGTTCCATAAAAAAGGTAGAAAAAACTAATTGGTAAAAGACTGTCTGAGCTACAACGTCAAGGAGTGAACTATCAGATTTAAGTTCAGTGTTGAGGTCCCATTAGAAGCTTGTATTTAAATATTGCAACACTCTGCAAGAAAATCTCATTCCTAGTGGAGGTGAGGCACAATAGAGTGAGTGTGAACAAAGAAACAGGCAATGGAGTGAATGTGAACAAAGAGACAGGCAATGGAGTAAGTGTGAACAAAGAAACAGGCAATAGGTTGAGAGTGAACAAAGAGACAGGCAATAGGTTGAGAGTGAACAAAGAAATAGGCAATGGACTGACCGTGAGCAAAGAGACAGGTAATGGGCTGAGCGTGAACAAAGAAACAGGCAGTGACACTTTTTGAAACTTCCGTTCAGCAGTTGATGTAGTCAGCCTGTACTATTCATGATAATAGCATGTGTTTACAATGAATGTACAAAGCATGATTCAGGAACATGGCACTGTGTCAAGTATTAGGGATGTCTTTTGGACTCCTGGGCAAAACTCCTCTCAGCGAAAACCATCAAACTTGGGGTAACTGCTGGTTCAGAGCTGCGCTGCCTTTGGGAATTTGCTGTGTGTAAAATGGTAGCTGAGTTTACTGCAGGATGATAATAACTGAAAAGTACAGTAGTATTGTATATGGAACATGCTGGGAGATAGATGGTAAGGTACTATCTAAATGCAGATTTATGTTTTATTACAGTTCACTAATGCCTTTAACTGCTGAAGTAGGAAACCTAGAAAAAAAATACACTCAGTAGGGAGTGATTTTATGAGTTTTTGATGCAGTTAACAGTAACAGCTTGCATTAAGATAGTATATTTAATGTAGTGAAACATCCCTAGATGTTTTACAGGAGCGTTAGCAACCAAAATTTGACACTGATGTTTAGAGAGGGAATTTCAGTGTTTGGCGCTGAGTTGACTGAGGACATGGTTACCAGTGTTGGTGATTAAAATCCAGTGTATGGTAACACCAAGATCTCGGGGGGTGACAGCCATGCAGCTATGAAGGGATTTGAAAATGTGGATGAGAATTTTAAGATGCAGATATTGTTTAACCAGGAACTAATGTAGATCAGTGAGCACAATAGGTGATGAGTGAATTGGATGGGTTAAATACAGGCAGCAAAGTTCTGGATGAGCTCAAGTTTATGGAGAATGGAAGATGCCAGTCAAGAAAACATCAGAATACCTGTGTATTTATGTATGCAAAGCGTAGATTAATGAGTTGGTGTTATACAGAAAGAAAATTATTTTAGTCACTGTCAGTCTTCAACCTTCTGAAACAAGCAATCATTCAATTAGAAGCCTGTTCCTGTAATTCACTGTCCTGACCAAGAACTGGAACTGCCCTTTTCAATGTGACCTTCAATAATGACAGGCTGTTTAGGGTTACATTGACCAATCATTTTGAAATGAATCTGCAGTGAAATGGAGGTCTGAACTCCATCACAACACTTAGAAATTTCATTTCCCTGTGTAAAACAGCCACATTGCATGACACAGTAAATGAGGACATATTTACAATTAGAAATTGCCACACACAAAGGATTAAGCACTTCAATGCAGTGACTCTGTAAACAGTAGACAATCAAGTTTTCATGAGTGTTTCCCACATCTTTTAAAATGTATGAAAGTATAAGAACATGAGAACTAGAAGCAGGAGTGGGCAATTCAGCCCCTCGATCTTGCTCTCCCTTTAATACACTCATGGCTGATCTCATTTTGGCCTCACCTCCACCTTCCTACCCACTCGCTATAGCCCTCTATCTCTCTACTAATTAAAAACCTATTTATTCAGAGACATGTCTAGGCCAGTTGACACAAGGATAGTGGATTTCCTTGCTTGAAGGACATCAGCAAACCAGATGGATTTTCATAGCAATCCAGTAGTTTCATAGTAATTATTATGGACTCTCGGATCCCCATGGCACAAAAGTTAGATAATGGCAGCTGGAATGTTTTTGGCCACTTGCTGTGCATTCTGGTTAACAGGGTGCTAATACGAACATACCACACACACAGATTGTGACAACAGTAACTGAAAGGCTTATTTTGGACCTTACAAGTCCAGTTACTGCCCCCCCATAATAATTCCCAGCTAAACATGTATTCAGCAACAAGATTCACTTGCAATCTCATACTCTCCTCACCCCCATCAGCAGTGATGAAAGGGAATGACATGCAATTCGCAGTGAAGATGATTTTAACTTACTTTTGCTGGTGTAGAGTTTTTTTTGAAATAATGTGTTACTCAAGGAATTTGGCAACTTGTTAGATTTTCACAAAGTTGGGCTAGATTCTGACCAGGAGATCAGAAGGTTTTTCTTGCCCATCAAGAGACATAGACAAGTGGGCGGAATGGGTGGGCAAGTGGCGGATGAAATTTAATACAGAGAATTTTGATTAGATTTGCACCCATTAGTTTATCCCACCTCTCTGCACTTTTCTTACCAAAATCAAAGTGGATATGAGAGTAGCGGGACTGGATGGATGTGTGCATGAATCACTGAAGGTGACAGGGCAGGTCGAGAAAGCAGTTCATAAAATGCATGGCAAACTAGACTTTATCAATAGGAGCTGAGAATAAATTAATATAGAACACTGGTTTGGCCTGAACTGGAATATTGCGTGCCACACTTTACACTACAACACAAGAAATAGAAATGGGAGTAGGCCACCAGGCCCATCAGCCTGCCCTGCAATTCAACATGATCATGGTTGATCCAAGTTGGCCTAATTCCTTTTCTGTGCCATTTTCCCACCGTCCTCTATTCCTCGATCTACCAAATATTTATCCACTTTTAGAACTTCTAATGGTCCAATTCCCACCACTCTTTGGGGAAGAGAATTCCAGAGATTCGGCACATTCTGAGAAGAAATTTCTAGCATCTCAATTTTAAATCACTGGCATTTTATCTTGTAGCTTTGTCCCCTTGTTCAAGACTCTGCCACTTAGTGAAAACATCTCACCATCTACCCTATTAAGCCTCTTAAGATCTTATATGCTTGATTAAGGTCACCCTTCTCTCTTCTAACTGCAAGAAGTACAGATCCAATCTATTTAAAATTACTTGATAGGACAACCCTGTCATCCCAGGAATTATCCTGGTGAATCTCCTTTGGACTGCCTCCAGTGTTACTATATCCTTTTAAGAAAAGTGGACCAAAACTCTATGCAGTATTCCAGGTGAGGTCTCACTGATACTCTGTACGATTGCAATAAACACTCCCAATTTTTAAACTCCAACCCCTTTGCTCCTCCATGCCCAACTGATGAAGACAAGCATGTCATATGTCTTTTTGACCACCATATCCACTTGTGATGCCTGCGCTTAACTCCCTCTGTATGTTAATTCTTCTAAGGGTTCTTCTATTACTGCATACTTCCTTCCTACATATGACCTTTCAAAATGCATCACTTCACATTTATCCGGATTAAACGCCGTCTGCCATTTCTCCACCCAGGTCTCCAGCCTACATATATCTTGCTGTATCCTCTGGCAATTCTCCTCACTATCTGCAGCTGCCCAATCTTGGTGCAATCTGAAAACTTACTAATCAGATCACCTACATTCTCCTCCAAATCATTTATAAAAACAAACAATAGGGGTCCCCAGCACTGATCCTGTGGAACACCATTGATTACAGATCTCCAGTCAGAAAAATATTCATCCACCGCTCCTAATAACCAAGCCAGTTCTATGTCCATCTTACTAGCTCACCACAGATCCCATGTGACTTCACTTTCTGTATTAGCCAGCCATGAGGGACCTTGTCAAAGGCTTCGCTGAAGTCCATGTAGACAACACTGCCCTGCTCTCATCAATCATCTTTGTCACTTCCTCAAAACTAATCAATCAGATTTGTGAGGCATAGCTCCCAAGCACAAAGTAAATTAGCCTGTCACTAATAAGTCCATATTTTTCCAATGTAAGTAAATCCTGTCCCTAAGAATCTTCTCCAGTAATTTCCCTATGACTTATGCTAAGCTCATCGGCCTGTCATTTTCTGCATTATCCCTGTTGCCCTTCTTAGACAAAGGAACAACATTGGCTATTCTCCAGTCCTCAGGATCTATCCTGTGACTAAAGAGGATTCAAAGATTTCGTACATGGCCTAAACAATCTCCTCCTCACCTCCCTCAGCATTCTGGAATAGGTTCCATTAGGTACCAGGGCCTTGTCTACTTTAATGCTTTTCAAAACAGCCAACACCTCCTTTTTTATATGAACATGCCCTAGAATGTCAGTACACACACCTCTAGACTCACCATCCACCATGTCCTTCTTCTATGTGAATACCAATATAAAATCTTCATTAAGAACCACACCCACTTCCTGTGACTTCATGCATAAATTCTCTCCTTTACCCTTGAATGGACCTAGCCATTTTAAACCTAACTCCATTAAGTAAATGAGAGCATCACTGTAGGGACGCCATTCTGGGACATCAATCTTTCCCAGCAAAGATGGGAGGAAGATCAGACCTCCCTTGTGTTTATGGGAGTGGAATCTAATTTCTCAATTCAGCCATTATGAAAAAGTTTGGATTCTTCTTTGAGGTCACTGTCATCAAAGCAATGCAATCTTCCTTCAAATTCTAGTCAAATTATAATGAAGAAGAGCTAAAGATTGTTGTTGTTAACATGGCCAGTCTCAATAAAGTTGATCACACAAATGTTCCCCATGTTCAGGATGATCAATTTTAGCAAAACAAAATCACAACATCGAATATGTGAAATAGAGTGGTGAAATGATCGCAGTTTGGGAGGGAGAAGCATGGTCAGTTAAATGGAGATGGAGTGGAGTTTGCCCTTGTCGATGTGCCTGTTCCTGATCTGATTCCAATTCTCACATTTCCACTGCTCATTTTGTTAAACTTATGGGAAAAGATTCTGTCCCTGTAGATTGCAGTTGTTTCAGCTGTACCTACCTAATATGTTCCAAAGAACCGTAGGAAACTATATTTGTTACATGTGAATTAAGAACGAATGAATGAGTGCACTCATACACTTCATTAAACATCCAAGAGTAGAGATCTTCTAATAGCACAATAATTGCACTGCCCATTGTGCACCAGGGGAGCTCGACGTTCCAAGCGCAGTCACCTTTATCAGCTGGCGCTATGATCAGGGAGTTACAATTTGCTGCCATACCACTGAAATAGGAATGGTAAACAACAAATCAGTTCCCCTTTCTGAAAAGTAAAAGAGAGTAAGGGATGAGACTAGATCTGGTACAACCGCGATTTCCACCCTTTGACGGTCACTGTTTGCTGACCTTTTCTATCTCGGCTGGTAAGAAAGGGCACGTCCAATCATGTATTGAAGAGTAGCTGGCTCTCTTTGGAGCTGGAGCTCAGCATCATTTGAGATTCTCAGGCAAGAACAGGTTGGAGAAACCTGCACCTTGTACAGCTGGTGTCACACAATCTATTGCTACATTAGTGCCTTATTTATAGGAGCTGCACAGTGGTTAGCACTGCTGCCTCTCAGTTTCAGGAACCCAGGTTGAATTCCACCCTTGGGTCACTGTCTGTGTGGAGTTTGCACATTCTCCCCATGTAGCAATGGGTTTCCTCCTGGTGCTCTGTTTCCTCCCATGGTCCAAAGATGTGCAGGATAGGTGGATTGGTCATGTTAAATTGTCTCTTAGCATTCCAAGATGTGTAGGTTAGTGATGTAAATACATGGGGTTATGAAGGAGGTCTATCAAAAGAGTGAGTGCAGATTCAACAGGCTGAATGGCCTGCTGCTCTGTAGAGATTCTGTGGTTCTACAATTTAAGTAACTTGTAGCTGCTGCATTCTTGGGAACTGCGGTTGTTAAACAGTCTATCCACTGCGCATGGAGTAGGTGATTTGTTACTATTATAAAAGCTGATAATACAATTGTTTGACAGAAAAGAGAGGGTTTTACTAGAAAATTATATTGAATATTTATCGTAAGTCTATAGAAGTGACCCAAGAGATATACCTGTATTAAATACTATCTAGATCATAGAGTGTTTAAAATGGCTAGCCCCAATTATGTAGTGATAAATTATTGATGAGAATAATGTGTAAATTGTGGCACATGCCTGGCCATGCTATATAGCAGAGCTGTGGGCAGTGAACTAGTTAAAAATCATTAGAATGGAGACCAACACAGAGGAAATGGTTACTGAAGAAAAGTGTAAACTGTGAAAATGTGGGGGGAGGGCAGGTTCTCCTGTCCTGTCCACCACAGGAATCGTAGTGGGTGGGGATGGGGAGTCAGGGTGGACTATGCAAGATCCGTTGACCTCGGATGGGATTCTCTGGTTTTTGGGGAAAGCGCACCTGGAGAATCCCACCCTTAATTCTCTTCCCTTTCAAGTGAGGAATCAGCTAGAATGATCAGGCTTGGTGCGAGTAATTTGTGCATAACAGTGGTATAATTCCAATCACTTTCTCCTATAGAATCTGTTCTTGCTTCAAATTCAGTCACTGAATGCAAATGCTGAGCATTACTGGATTCATAGTTTTGCAGTTCTGGACCAGTATGAAGTCTCTGAAAGTTCACTGTGTCTTTGACTCCCACCATGAATCGTTTCCTGGGTGAGAAAATGAGCAAGTGATTGACCTAGCATCTCTCTTTCAGAAGAACGAGGGAAGCGAGGAGAGCATCCCAATTAGGCAATGCTTCATTCCTACTCTGTCTTCTATTGTTATCAGGAACTCACTATATCTGGAATCAAGTTGAAATCTATTTCCAATCTCTCTGGAATACTGTTTGGTGGAATGATATACTTTAATCTCTTAATTAAATTTAATCACAAGCAGTTTTTGGTTGAATATGGCTCCAGTGTTGTAGAATGTAGAGAACCAAGTTGTTGAAGGTTTTTTTCAGAGACTTAGTATTGCCGAAACTTCAGCTAATTCAAAGGCTCACGAAGCCAGTGTCCCGATTAAAGATGTATCTTTATTTGACCAACGATCGCTGGGAGAGATTAGCATTTGGCAGTCAAACGCTTCTCTAGAAGAGAAAGCCCTGAGCATTCCAATACCACTCTAAAGTTACAATACATCCGTCAGATCAATTATACATTTCACAAGTTTGTTTTTCCCACCATCCTGTTAGTAGTGAGCCAGTTATCATTAGTACAAATCAATCACTGTTAATAGTTATCATATACCTAAGCCAATTACATTTTAATCTCTGACATGATGGGATTCCATTGGTCCATAGAATTCATATGCTTTTTCTCCCTGTTGCTTAGCAATCCCAAATACTTAGCTACAACAGCTGAAACTCTCAGATCTGAGTTTCTAATATGTGCCCCTTTTTCCTCAACTGTGAATTCCAATCTACAGTTGTTGACAGGGCCCTCAACACTGTGCTGTCCATGTCTTGCACCATGACCCTCACCCCCTCCCCTCCCTTGCAGAACAAGAATACAGTACCCCTTGTTCTCACATTTCATCCCACCAGCCTGTGCATGCAAAGCATAACCCTCTGCCTTTTTTGCCAATTCCAGCATGATGCCACCATCAAACACATCTTCCCTTCACTCCCTCTGTCAGCATTCTACAGAGTCCGTTCTCTCCGGGATAACCTAGTCCACCCCTCCTGTCACTCATGACACCTTCCCATGCAATCCCAGAAGATGTAACACCTGTCCCTTTATCTCTTCCATCCAAGGTCCAAAACATTCATTCCAGGTTAAGCAACATTTCACTTGCACCTCTTTCAATTTGGTGTGTTGCATTCGCTGCTCCAAATGTGATCTTCTGTATATTGGAGAGATCAAGCATAGACTGGGTGATTGCTTTGCTGAGCACCTTCAGTCTGTGTGTAATCAGGACCCTTGACCTTCCGGTTGCTTGCCATTTTAACACACAATCCTGCTCCCATGCCCACATGTCTGTCCTTGGCCTGCTGCAATGTTCCAGTGAATCTCAACGCAAACTGGGGAAACAACATCTCATCTTCTGGCTAGGCACTTTACAGCCTTCCAATCTCCATATCAAATTCAAAAACTTCAGATGATTTGTTCTACCCCACCTTAGCCCCTTTATTTTCATTCTATTTCATTTAATTTTTTACTGTTTTGTACCTTTTATTTCTTTATTGTCTTTCTACATTCCCACTCCCCCACTCTTTCCCCCCACTTTATCCCCTCCCCTTTCCTTTTCTTCTCCTTTGCTTCCCCCTTTCTAAATTTTACCTCAGTCCCATCCATCTTTATCTATAAAAGATTACAGCTTCACTGCATTTGGCCATTCACACCTTTTATTCTCTCTATGGACTGCCATTAGCAGTCTTTTCCCTGGTTTCTGTGGCTACGACTCACCTTTCGTTTCCTCACCCTGCAGTATAAATATCTCCCACTTCCTATGCCTTTTAGCTTTGACAAAGGGTCATCAGGACTCAACATCAGCTCTTTTCTCTCCTTACAGATATTGCCAGACCTGCTGAGATTTTCCAGCATTTCTCTCTTGGTTGCAATAATTTATTAGTGTCTTAAATGTCTAATTGTTTGAAAGTTCTCTAACCTATTATGAATTTTTCCAACAGCAGTTTTTGATGCTGCACTGTGTCATCATGTAACCAGGTGTTTGGTGCAGGGAATGCTGAGAAGGATGGTGCTTTTGCAGCTGAATTTTCATGGCATTGTGTCACTTGCATAATGTAACTTTGGCTGAAAAAGCCTGGATAACTGCCCCTGTAAAAACATTGTAAATGATGTTATTCTGGAATCTACACATCAACCCTGGAAGATAAACGTATGAATCCCCAAGGACAGTCACTTCAGGGAATGTTGTAAAATAAAGCAACCATGAGATGCTATCCTTCTCAGAGTGCACTACATTGAATAGCAGTACTGACATCCCTGAGCAAATTTGATAAGTTGAGTAAATTTTACAGTTGGGTGGCACAGTGTCCTAGAATAGTGACTTGCCAATCTCAGCTATATTCCTGCTCGGAGCTTTGGAAGTGAAGGAGATGGGAGATTTTCCGTGTATCCTTTCACTGGCTAATTGAGGGCAACGTTAACAAAACCGAGGAGCAATTTGCTGATCTATGTTCTCAGCTGGTGTTGCTGCATGATATGTGGAAGAAACCTGTGTGGGGAGGGACAGTGGGGCTGCTGAAAATCATCAGGAGACTCAGACTTGTGTTAAAAATGAAGCATTTTATATCTAGTTATGGCTTCAAAATAATGAGTCATCGATTTGTCTGAAAGTGAGAGGAAGAAAACCATTCACTTCAAATACAAACATTCTGTGTGATTAGTTCACATGTGGGGACAATTAGTAATTGCTTTTGGATGTTACTATTGTTTAAATTTATGAGATTCCACTTGCTGTGTCAATGGCATTTGATCAGCCTGCCTTTTTTCAAATGAGTGAGTCTGTTTGGACCCTTGAGACAAACTTAGGAAAATTAGGCTAACTTCAACAAAAATAATGATTCAGGAAGACAAAAATAAATCCTTACATATGCTTAATTACTGCACAGTTTAGCATAAACCTGGTGAAGTTTATTATTATATAAAATAAGAAGCTATTAAAGCTCAACTGTTAACATATATGTGACATGACTGCTAATATTCCATTATTCAGTTGCTATTTGATGTATTTGGCAGTCAAAATAAAGCAGGGTGTGAGAGAGTTTCTGGGAGAGGTTTGTCTCCTGAGGAAAGGTTGAGTAGGCTGGGTTCTATCTGTTTAGAAGAATGAGAGGTGATCTTATTGAGGCATATACAATTCGGAGGGGGCTTGACAAGATAAATATCGAAAGAATGTTTCCTTTTGTGGGGGGATCTGGAGCCGGGGGACACGGTTTCAGAATAAGGGGTCTCACAATTAAGAAGGAAATAAGGAGGAATTTCTTCTGAGGCTTGTTGGGTATGGAATTCTCTTCCCCAAAGAGCAGTGGAGGTTGGGTCATTGAATATATTCTAGGGTAAGTTGGATAAATTGTTGAGCGACAAAGGAGCTAAAGATTATGTGGGGGTGCAAGGGAGGGGTGGGTGTCATGTAAATTGAGGTTAGGCTACAATCATATTCACCTGATCTCATTGAATGGTAGAGCAGGCCCCTGTGGGTTGAGTGCCCACTCCTGCTTCTATTTATTATGATCTTAATTGAGAGTGGGTTTCAGTCAGGACTGGGCAAAGTAACTTTCCAAAGAGGCATCCAATAGCACAGAATAGCATTTGGAGAATGGTGTTGATTAATATATTTTAATATGACTAACTAGCTGCCTCGCCACATGATTACCCTGTTATTAAATATTCATACACATCAGCGAGCTTTCCAACAGGTTTGGCCAGAGGTAAACCTGTCAAGGAGATCCCCCTCAGGGGATGCAAGTATGATGAGTATAAGTTTGCTCTGAAGTGATGGGCCCATCATTTAAAATTTTAATGGGGTTATGTGCCTCAGAGTTCTGGACATTTTTACATTTAATGGGGTTGGAAAACCAAACATCGATGGCCAACAAGAACGGCCTTTCCTTCACTGCTTGCGGGCCAGGAGGATGAGGAGGAGAAGCACCCCACTCCGCTCCTCTCCAGCAACTCCATTGAATTCATCAGGACCTCTACAAACCTCCCATTTCTGGCTTTCTTGGCTGCTATACCTTTCTTGTGAATATCAAGGACAGGGAGTTTGGGACAACAGGCAGGAATACTGTCAGGAAAGGGCAGAAAGGTGCCAGGAACATGAGTCACTGGGGATCCAGGATCCCTTGCACTGGCCTCATCTATGGGACCAGTGGGACAGTGGCTGGGACGTGTGATGATTGGTGTTTGAAAGCAATGGGGATTGGTGCACTGATGAAGGACTGGTTTGTGAATCACTGAATTGGAGAGATAGGGAACTCAAAGCAGAGAGCACCTGAGAGCAGTGAGGTAGGTGCTGGAGAGAGAATGGGACTGGAAGAAGTTGAGTGGTGGTCCAGTAACACTGAAGGTGTTTAGGGAGTCTAAGGTACAGAGCGTGAAAATTTGGGTACCTGACTTTTAGAAGGATGTCAAAGCCATGAAGAATATGGAATGCATTTAAGATGATACCAGGTAGTGAATTAAACTTAAGTTTTATTTGTTAGTCACAAGTTGACTTACATTAATACTTACAGTGAAAATCCCCTAGTTGCCACACTCTGGCATCTGTTCAGGTACACTGAGGGAGAATTTGGCATGGCCAGTGCACTTAACCAGCATGTCTTTCAGACTGTGGGAGGAAACTGGAGCATCCGGAGGAAACCCAAGCAGACACAGGCAGAATGTGCAGGCTCTGCACAGACAGTGGCCCAACCCGGGTCCCTGGCGCTGTGAAGCAGCAGTGCTAATCATTAATTATGCTAATTATAAGGCAAGATCAGAGGAATAGGACTCTTTTTATTAGAGCAGGGATTAATAGGAGATCTGATGGAAATGTTCAAAATGAGAGGTTATTTTGAAAAGGTAAAGAGGGAATGGCTATTTATAGTGGTTAACAAATCAATAACTAAAGGACATAATCATCAAAGGGACAAGAAGAGAAGTTAGGAGAGCCGTTCTCTGTACAAATTGATGACAATCTGGGATGCCCGATTAAAATGGAAGCAATTTGATAATAGCTTTGAAATGGAAAGTGAAATACTTGATGTAAAATTTAAGAGGCAGTGGTTAAAAGATGGGGAAGTGAATTAAGTGGATATGTCTTTCAGAGACCTGCAATGATGCAATCAGATCAATGGACTCCTCTAGGTTTTTAGAGGAACATTTCTCCAGTACCTTTGCTATGGCAGGGCTTAGACACAAGGACTGTAATTACGGATGGATGTTCAGATCACAGAAATCATTTATATTGAGAGAGATTCTCCAAAGCACTTCATCCAGAGAAGGAGCCTGCAGCTCTAACAACACTGATGATTTTGAAAGCTGTCTCGAGTTGTTCTTCTCTCTCAGAATATGACATCTATAATTCAGTCCATAATTAAAGCAGACTTGCCAGGTTTATAGATTGCTCTCTACTGCTTCAATTGTCAATACCATGTGAGATAGAGGCACTGCTCTCGGCTCTGATTATTTCTAATGTAGGGTGCGAGAGGGAGGGACCTGACCAGAATTTGTCAAAGCTCAGTTAGAAAGTCAGCGTATAACTCTCTGGTTGCATAGACCAGTTTTCATTCCAAATTTTGAGCCTCTTTAAAGAAAGGAATTGAATGGACATGCTTTACACTGTCATTCTGGTGAGCAAGGACTCTTAGAGCCAGGAACAGGCTATTTGGAGTTCAAGGTGCCATCTTTAAAGAGTGCTCCAATCAGAAATAAAAATACATTTTTCCCTCCATCTCCCACCTACGGAAGTACTAAGGGTGATCCCCGCCACCTGCTCCCCCACAATCATCATTGGCATTTTCCCCAACCACTGCCTCCCTGTGCATCCCCTCAACAATCATCGCCAGCGGTGCCAGAGGGCATTGCACCAACGCATGAAAAGTCCAGACCTGCCCACTTAATCCCACTTGCCAGCACTTGGCCCATAGTCTTGAATGTTATGGTGTTCCAAGTGCTCATCCAGATACTTTTTAAAGGATGTGAAGCATCCTGCCTCCACCATCCTCCCAGGCAGTGCATTCCAGACCGTCACCACCCTCTGAGTAAGATTTTTTCTCAAATCCCCCGTAAACCTCCCACCCTTCGCTTTTAACCTGTATCCTCTCGTAGATCTTCAAGTAAGGGGAAGAACTGTTACCTACCCTCCCTGTCCATGCCCCTCATAATCTTGAGCACCTCAATCAGGTTGCCCCTCAGTCTTCTCTGCTCCAGAGAACAGAACCATTGGTGTTTTTGAACCCATACCTCTGTGTCATTAGCATTAGCTCTGTGGCATTCCCCAGAAGAATGTGAAGATAGTGCTGAGCCTTGCCAACCTCACTGGATGCATGAATGTAATACCCAACTATTCTCATGGCCCTAAGACATCCCAAAATGCTTCCCCACCAACTGATTTACACTTAAAGTGTAGACATTTATGCAATATCGGAAGTGTGATAGTAAATTTGTACACAGCAAGATCCCCCAAATACAAATGAGATAATAACCAGATAATTTGTTTGAATAATGTTGAGAGCAGAGTCAGATTGAATGGCCGACCAGGCTTGGATCGAATGGCCTACTCCCTTTTTCTTATGATGTTTTGCTGATTGTGGGAAAATACTGGCTGAACATTGGAGGACCCCATTGCTGCTCTTCGATTAGTGCCACAGATTTTTTACATTCCCCTAGGAAGCCAGGTGGTGCCTTAGTTTAATGTTTCACCTGAAGGACAACATTGCTGACAGTGCAGCACTCCCTCTGCGCTGTACAGTGCTAGCTTGGATTGTAAGCTCCAGATTCTGAAGTGGGGTTCAGAACCTTGGGGCCCAGAGTGTCCCCCTCTGAACCAAAGGTGCTTTGGTGAGAGTTTTTCTCTGGCAACTGTGTCGAAATTGGGAACTTTCCTTTTACAGAAAGGTTCAGCAATTCCCTGAGCTGACAGACTGAGGATCCACAGGGGCTGCCTCGAAAGAATGTGTTTAACCTTGCTTCATATTCAATTATGCATTTGCTATCTAATTAGTAGTTTTTCTGGGGATTGGCAGATATTAACTGCTGTGGTTCTGAACTTTGCAGTGTGCTGCAGTTTTAACCTTGACTTGTCACTGAGTAATATTGAAAAGTGACACATAACTCATAATGAGATTACTACACTTTCCTTTTATTCTGTAAAGTATTTTATTTAGAGGAACTTCTTCATTCTCACTAGTTTTCCCTTTTCTGCTGCACTTTTGCTCTTGATTGTTGCCATTTGACATCAGAAAACAGTTTGAGAGGAATATTAGGCATTATTTATAGAAGCATCACAGCTTTTAGCTGTAAGTAATAACTTCTTGGGGAGAAGAGTAATTGAATAGAGAATAAAAATAGGGAAGTCTTGCTAAATTCTATACAAGGCACTAGTTAAATCACACCTGGAATATAATTTTGATCCCCTTATCTAAGGAAAGATATACTGGCATTGGAGGCATTAGAATCGGAGAAGGTTCACTATTGTTGATCCTGGATATGGAGGGATTTTCTTATGAGGGAGGTTGAGTAGGTTGGGCTTATATTCATTGGAGTTTAGGAGAATGAGAGGTGAACTTACTGAGAATGTAAGATTCTCAAGGGGCTTGACAAGATAGATGCTGAGAGATTGTTTCCCCTTGTGGGAGAGTCTAGGACCAGAGGACATAATCTCAGAGTCACCCTTAAGACAGAGATGAGGAGGAAGTTCTTCTCTCTGAGGGTCATGAATCTGAGGAATTCTTTACCGCAGAGGGCTGTAGAGACTGGATCAGGCTGAGGTTGACAGATTTTTAATCAGTAAGGGAATCAAGGGTTAAGGGACTAAGGCGGGAAGGTGGAGTTGAGGATTCTCAGATTAGTTACAATCTCACTGAATGGTGGAGCAGACTGCTCCTACTCTGTGTGGTCTAAGTGAAAACATGCAAGCGGCAATCACTTTGAAGTTTGAAAGCTAATCAAAAGAAGGCATTCAGTTTTCAGTAATGGTTTGAGGTCTATTAACCAGAAAAGGTATAGTTCATCCTTCCTTTCAATGAGTCCTGTCTAATTTGACTGATCAGAGGCTTAAACCTGCCTAGTTGATATGTTGAGTTGAAAAATCTCATCCTTGTTTCCAAATCCTTCGATGGCCTCGCATCTCCCCATCTCTGGAACCTCCTTGAGCCCTGCAGCCTTCAGAGATGTCTGTGCTCACCCAATTCAAGCCTCTTGCATCACCTCAATTATCTCTTCACTTCACCATAGGTGGCTGAGCCTTTGGCAACCTTTCCTCAAATTTCTGGAACTTTCTTCAGAAACCTCTCAGCCTTGCTACAGCTTGTCCCTCCTTTAGAACGCTTCTTAAAACTTGTTTCTCTGACCAAATTTATGGCCATTAGCCCAACTATCTCTTCAGGAAGCTCAGTGGCAAATTTGTTACAATCACTGGTGAAATGCTTTGAGACGTTTTACTATGGTGAAAATAAGTTGTTGAATTAGATGAATAATTGCAAAAGAAACCACTAAGAGGAAACTTTGTGACATTTCTCATGGGCCCTGAAGATGATCTGCCAAAGTGCTAGTGAAGTCTTGAGGCTGGTTGAAGTTCTGTGCTCCTGCCCACAGTGAAATAGCGATTTTAGAGGAATAGTTTCTATCAAATATTAGTATCAAAACCATTGATTTACAGAGGCCAACTTACAATGAAACACAGCACTGCAGAGCAGGACCTTGGCCAATTGTGGGGTGGCATACTGAGGGGTGGCTGTGAGACTACCAATCAGAGCCTGGTAGTTCTGAATTTTCAGGGAGCAATGGGGCAATTGGACCAGAGGCCAGGGTTGAGGGGCACTCAGCTGAAGAAGGAGCTTGAGGCTCCGAAAGCTAGTGCTGACAAATAAATGTGTTGGACTTTAATTGGGTGTTGTGAGACTTTTTACTGCGCTTATCTCAGTCCAACGCTGGGATCTCCACATTGAGGGTGAGGGGCCAGGGCTGAGGATGAGAGGGTTGAGGGTGAGGGACCAGGGCCGGGGGTGAGGGGTCTTGGCTGAGAGCATCACGATCGGTTTGGCACCAAACTGGTTTTTTGCCCAACGCCCTATTCGCCAGGCCGTCACAGTTCTCACCAGCAGCTAGCAGGCCCAGAGAACAGCACCCTCCCTCCCCCACCCCTCCTATGTCTAGCAGGAATGTTAGGCATTCAAGACCTTGTCCAATTAAAAATTGTAATAAGTGGGATGGAATTTCCAACAGAAACTTGTCATATTTTCCCCATTATATTTAAGGTCCTGACCAATAATAAGCAGAATCTAATGACGTTTTTGGCTAAGTGCTAATTCAGTTGGGTAAAGTGGGATGTAATCTACTGGCCTCACTGCTGACTTTTCCCGCCATATCTTTTGACACATCCAAAAAATATCACGAGGTGGGTCCCACAACATCAAGCTTTGAATGAGCTCATTCTGCCATAGCAGGGATGGAAAATCCCCCACAATAACGTTCACCTTTAAGCTTCCCAGATATGGTTATCATTAGCAAGGCATGTTTCTATGCACCCTCTCTCCCTCAGGTCATGACAGTCCTGGTGGTGTAGCATTCCAGAGTTCCTTTTCTATCAACCAACCATTAACACTGTGGTTCACGATTTGGCCAATCTGGGAAAAACATCCAATTCTTTAGCACTTCCAATCTATTTACACAGCTTCCCACATTTTCAGCCTATTTAGCCGGACTGCATTGTTTCTCCAAAAGTTTCTCTTTTTATGCCAAACAAGGAAACTAACCTTGTCTTGTAAATGATTTGCCAGTTTGCCTCAGAAGAATTCTCTGTGTTTCTCTTGTTGTCTCATAAGAACATAAGAAATAGGAGCAGGAGTAGCCCTTCGAGCCTGCCCCGCCATTCAATAAGATCATGGCTGATCTGAAGTGGATCAGTTCCACTTTCCCGCTTTCTCCCCATAACCCTTAATTCCCCTGTCTATCAGAAACCTATCTACCCGTGTCTTAAATATATTTAGCGAGGTAGCCTCCGCCACTTCAACGGGCAGGGAATTCCAGAGATTCACCACCCTTTGAGTGAAGAAGTTCCTCCTCAACTCTGATCTAAACTGCCCCCCCCTAATCTTGCGGCTGTGTCCTCTAGGCCTGCTATCCTTTCTAAGCTGGAAGAATCTCTCTACCTCTACCCTATCTATCCCCTTCATTATCTTATACGTCTCTATAAGATCCCCCCTCATCCTTCTAAACTCCAGCGAGTACAGACCTAGTCTATTTAGTCTCTCTTCATAGTCCAACCCCCTCATCTCTGGTATCAGCCTAGTGAACCTCCTCTGGACTCCCTCCAAGGCCAATATATCCTTCATATCCTTCCGCAAGTGCAGCGACCAAAACTGCACACATTACTCCAGTTGTGGCCTCACCAGTACCCTGTACAGTTGCAGCAAGACCTCCCTACTTTTATAGTCTATCTCTGCTTTTTTCTTTCTAACTACATCTGTGCTCTGATTACTTTCATCTCCCAGGTCCTCAGCTTGTGGCTTTCCTTTGTGTCCCAGCTTTCATGTGGGTCTGCAGCTCTCCTATGTGTCTGCCAGTCATACTGCTTCTCACTGATCTTCCTTCCTATTAGTAATATTTCAGGATCAAATGTTGGCAGGTTACATGGACCGTAATTTCTTATTACGTAAGAAAATTACAGTTGATCCCTTTACAATTGATGAAAACTCTTAAAAGTCCTTTCAAACATTCTTAAAAAGTGCCTCACTTCCACCAGAAGCCATTTCGGGATGGGAAACAAATACTGGGCACCACACCCACATTCCTTGAAAAAAAAGCAAATTTCATTTAAAAGAAATTACAAGATTTCCTCAATATTGCTTCTGGGTCAAAGGTCTACACAGTATCAAATAACATATATACGAATCTAGTGGAAAAGTTTTGTCATGTCATCATGAAATGTATAACTTTTTTTGCGTACAATATTGTTTTGAATGTGAGGAATTTTAATAAATGAGGAAAAATGGCGGAGGAAAATACTTCCAAAAATGGTGTAAACTGATTTTCTCCGTTCAGTTAGTCAGAGGTTCCCCTTATTGGTGCCAACTCCTTGGTAGTTTCTAATTAGCAGTTTTCCAACTTTTCATCTGTTGCCTTTCTTTAAATGAGTTGTTGGGATATGGGCTTCGTTGGCCAACATTTGTAATCCATTCCTTGAGAAGGTGGTGGTGAGCTGCCTTCTTGAACTGTAGCAGTCCATGTGGTGTAGGTACACCCACAGTGCTGTTAGGGACTGAATTCCAGGATTGTGACCCAATGGAATACACATCTTCAATTCCTATTTCTTCTATTTTGTTACGAAATATGGATAAAGATGAGGGACAAATTACATAAATTTTCATGCCATTTGCAATTTAAAATTCTCTAAATTGGAAGGTAGGTGGTGGAATTGTTGGTCCCCTCCTTATCTGAGTTTGAATTTCTCTAGTTGCTCAGAGGATTGCCTATTCTTGATCTTGGTCAGTGAAAGACAAAGCAGTATAAAGATTAGGAGGACACATTGAAACTCAAATTGCTCAGTATTATACTAGCATTTAAGAGTTAAAGCTATCTCCTGCTCTCCCGGTGTGCTCATATTGAAGCAATGTGAGAAATGAGATTTCTCATCCAAAGGAATGAAAGAAACCTTTTACAAAACTGCTGAATTATATGGCAGGGTATTTATTTTAAGTGTCATGTGTATCAATATAGGTTATACAATTGAACCCAAATGAGCCGATGCTACCTCTAATGAATACGAATTGACAACTCTGCCTTTGCTGAGCCCGTGGCCCTTACAAATCCTCCAATTTTAATCAGTTGTGAAAATAAGGCCGAGATGACAGTGTATCATCTATTTATTCAGTGCTAGGGTGTTACTGCTGCTGGCTGTTGATGCATATGACAAGTGAACATTCCTTACATTCTGTGGTGCAAATTAATAACTTTCTGTATTCTCTGCTTGCCGCACTCATTAGTCTTTCAGACAGGCATGTGGATGAGTTTGACGAGGAATATTTGGAAACAGATTAAGTCATCAAAATATCTGGATTTATCTAGGAATGTAATGGAAATTCAGTGTATTATGGCAGGGGAAAAACACAGCAATCTAAACAAAGTTGAGTAAATACATTACAAGGCTGGAGGTTGTAGGCGATCTGGTGGTGCAGTGGATAGTGTGCTTGTCTCTGAGCCGGAAGCTCCAGGTTTGGATCCCACTCTAGGACTTGATGGCCAAGGAAGGTATGTTCATAATGCTGTCAAATAGTTATCAACTTGTAAGTCCTTCCGACACTCAGCAATAGCAGGCAGCAGGAGTGTGGGGGAAAGTCCTGATCAGCTGATATGATGGAAAGAGAATTGGGGCCTTAACCATCACCACCTGGAGCTCCGGATTACAACATGCATGGGAATGTATGGGTTGCCATGGTAACTCGGAGTGCTTAAGGAGCTGGTTGACTCAGTTGGCTGGACGGCAAGTGTGCGTCAGATTAGTGCCAACATCATTGTCTCCAATCCCTATTCTGGTTGGGTGGATTCAGGATCTGTCAGGATCCTACTCCTGATGGATATTGTAGTGCCATGGGTTGGACCTGCCCTTTGGGCACAGAACTGTAGAAGCAGGAAGTTGCACATGGGAGCAATTTTAACCTAATAAACCTATCAGGAAACTGGCAAACCTGGATACAACGAGTTTATATCCCATCCAGTATTACTTTCCATTGAATTCACTGGCGAGTGATATTGGGTGAAGTGTAAAGCTGGCTTTCCTGTTTCATACCATTAGGTTGAACTGAACCCATGTGATGGTTTTCCAGTGGAAGAGGTATCTCCTTACTGACCTCCCCTCTAAACTTAACAGAGGACTCCTGTTTTCAGATTGATTAATAAGCACTGCACTGTGATAGCATTCTCCATCACTATTACATATTCCTGAGAAATTACCAAACAAAATGAGGTATTTTCTCCTTATGAGTCTTCAAAATTGGCCCTCCCAACAATTTAAGATTAATTTCACCCCCAATTCTTTTATATGCCCCTGGGCAACCTGTAATTGGTATTTCCTGTTGTGACAGTAATGGTATTTGGTTTGTTAATGTGTATCAGCCATACAGAGAGTGATATTAGTTGCAGCAATAATTCAGATGCCAATGCTTTTCTTACTTAAAAGCATATCGCAGTGTTGAGAGACTGCATTAAGTGGTGAGCCTTATTTAACACTTTATTTCCATGTTCACTTTCTACATTTCAGTATAAGAGTAGCTTGATGTGTGCAAACAAAGATTTTGTTACTGTAAGGTTACAGCAAGATAGCAGCTCAGGAGTTGACTGACAGAAAAGTAGATACGAAGCCCTCAATTGATTGTTATAAAGATAAATTTGACTTTGTCCATAATTAGAAAGCTGAAATCTTTTCTTTCTATTTTAAATCCTCTGGATTGTCTACAATCATTTCACATACTGGCATCAAAACAATAGTCTTGCTGTTTAAATGACAAAACGTGTAATATTCTAAAAAACCTTTTTGTTCAGAAGTGTCTATATTTACAATCTGCGTAATTATGTTCAAATGGTATGGTATGAGTGATTATGAAATGCGCATTGTAAACTTTAAACAGAGTATGGATCCCAGGAAGAGATTGTTTGATGTTTTTCTATATTTAAGGGGCTAAGTTTGCTCTCAATAATTCCTCTGAAGTATCTAGTTTCCTTTTCAATACAGATACAGATTCTTTTTCAAATAGTTTCTAATACAGAATTCTTCATTATAAGCACTCTTTGTGTAAAGTCTTTCTAAGCTCCCGTTAATTCTTCATAATTATAGAATCATTGAATGATATCATACCACAGAAGGAAGCCATTTGGCCCATCTTGCCAGTGGCAGCCTTATGAAGGAGTTTCACTGCCCCTTCCCCATAGCCAGGCAAATTGATCCTCTTTGACTATTTATCCAATTTCCCTTTGACAGTTCTTATTGACTCTGCTTCCATCATCCTTTCAGTTAATGCATTCCAGATTACAATAACTCGCTATAATTATTTCCTTCATTTCATTTCTGACGCTTAAATCTGTGCCTTCTGGTTTCCGACCTTAGTGCCACTGGTAACAGTTTCTCCTTTATTAATTTCACCAAAACCATTTATGGTTTTGAACACTCTGTCAAATCTTCCCTTAAGTTTCCCTGCTCTATCCTATTATCTTCAAAGTTATGAGCATGTGCACCTTGCAGTTATCTTTATTTCTGTAACACCTTTAAAATTATACAATTTGTTTATGTTGTCTCATTATTTAAATGTCTGCCTGGTTGTTACTGTCTCATTGACCAGTGGAAACAAACCCTTGGTAATGACCACATCATTTTCCTTTATGACCCTTCGAAAACTTACTTCAGGTCACATCTTAACTCTTTTATTTTGAGTGATAGCAAAGTAATATTAAAGCTACAATATGTGTCGGATTGCACCTCCAATGTTGCAGCCTTCAAATAGTTTCCTATTCACCGTAATAAACAAAATAAATATGTATTTAGAAAACAGGGCTCTGACTTTAGCTCTGTTCCTGAGCATATGCAATCATTGTACTTACACAGTGATGTAAACTGAAAAACTGCATAAGTGGCAGTTTATGGCCAACACAGTGTGCTATATGCCTTGTGTATAGTTATCTCTCAAACATCAATTGTTGTTCCACTACTGTATCAATCAAGATAATTAGACACGTTTCAAAAGAGGCTATTATCAAACATAACCAATGAAAATGGGGGATGGGTGTAGGGTGGCTTCTAAGGGATTAGCATGGGGTATAAGTGAAAGGGGGAAGAAAGAGTGCTGAATGAAAAGGAAGGGTGTGGTGTATATAGGAGTGGTGGGTATGTGTGGGGGCAGGTGTATGTAGGGGCGGTCTACATGGGGGTGTGGTGTGGGTGTATACAAAGAACAAAGAACAACCCAGCACGGGAAACAGGCCCTTCGGCCCAATGAGCCCGCGCCGCCGCATCCTCCTACACCTACCCTGCCCTGCGTGTATGCGAGTGGAACCCCTAACTTAGCCAGATTCAGGGGAGAATAGTGTCAATTTGGTATACTAATCAGCCTAAGAGCACATCTTTGGGGTGTGGGAGGAAACCGGAGCACCCAGAGGAAACCCACGCAACCACAGGGAGAATACGCAAACTCCCACAGACACAGGCCCAAATCCATGTATCTGCACAGCCAGCAGTGCTAGTCACTGAGCTGTTGCGGCGCCCGTCTACTGGTCCAGGATTAAGCACACACACCGACATGAAGTACTAGGCCACTCCCGGAACTTCCAACAGCAGCCCACGCACGACCCACCGTGTGCATGCCCCTCGTTTGACAACAAGGTGGACCGCCACCTGCGGAATAAAAAGACAAAAACGTTAACATGTAAGTCTACATTTCCGGTGTCTCCCGAGGCTCTTACCCTATTTAATACCCTCTACTATAACCCTCCATCCTTGTTTCGCTCATGTGTCTATCTAAGTGAACCTTAAACAAGTCCAACGTGCCTGCCTCCACCACCCTACTCGGTAGCGCGTTCCATACCCCCATGACCCTCTGCGTGAAGAACCTTCCTCTCATATCCAAATTATACTTCTCCCCCCTCACCCTTAGATCATGACCTCTCGTAATTGTCCCCAATCGAGGGAACAGCCTATCACTATTGACTCTATCTATTCCCTTCAGTATTTTATATTCCTCTATCATGTCTCCCCTTAATCTCCATCTTTCCAAGGGGAAAAGTCCCAGTTTCTCCAACGTTTCCTTGTAACTCAGTCCTTCCATGCCAGGCAACATCCTGGTAAACCTCCTCTGCACCCTTTCCAGAGTCTCCATGTCCTTCCGGTAGTAAGGTGACCAGAACTGGACGCAGTACTCCAAATGCGGTCTAACCAACGTTCTGTACAAGTGAAGCATTAGATGGCAGCTCCTATACTCTATACCCCTTCCTATAAAGGCTAGCATTCCATAAGCTTCCCTCACAACCTTCTCTACTTATGTCGCCACCTTCATAGACTTGTGAACCTGCACTCCCAGGTCCTTCTGTATTTCTATACTCCTAATCGGTCTACCTTTTATCACATAGCTCCTCTCTGCATTATTCCTTCCAAATTGCATCACCTCGCATTTGTCAGGATTAAATTCCATCTGCACCTATCTGCCCAATATACCAACCTATCTATATCCTGCTGTATGTGGAAAAGATGCGCACGGGAGCTGGTCCATGTGGGCCCGGTGTGTGTGGGGCGGTGTATTTGTAGGGATGTACATGGGGGTGATGGGTCACAGCTCTCTTTCAAAATATGATGGTGGTTTGAAATTGGAGAGTTTGTGTGCACCGGAGGGAGATTTATTTCAAGGCAACAAGCTTTTTCTTTGTAAAACCTTTTTCAGGCAGTGTTCTCTTCAGTATATTTTTGGCACTTAAACATCATGACTCTAGTGGAGATAGTCCAGTATGGAGCTATACGATGAGACAATACCCCACTCTGTGGGATAATGGGTGGGAACTCGCAGCTGCCCATTTTGCAATTGGAAGGTAGCTAGCTAGGAAATCAGGAAAGCGTGTTATAATATTGGCTAAGATCAAGTGTAGTATCAACATGCTGTGCTTAGTTGAAGTCACTAGGTTACATTTTAGCTTCATTTGAAGCAATTTTTAAAAGCGGCATCTCGGACTTTTGGCTAAGTTGCAAATGAGATCAAGCCTTTGAGGAGGTGCTATACCTACTCCTATCAGCTTGGATCATGTAGATCAAGCCCAAGACAGGAGGTGAGAGCCCTGTCTTGTCAGCTTGGATCGGGAATGTCTCTAGTTGTTGAGTCTCTGAATTGGACTTGATTTGATTGGATTGGAATAAAAAACAAAAAAAAATGGTAACATTCAAATCTGTTACAATGTAACCAATGGTAACATGCTGTGAGGGTCAGCTGACCTGGTATAACTAGATAGGATTTGTGTGGCCTCAATATTGGTGTAATGCAATTTCTTTATTAATCTTGTTTCTTTGACTTACTTTGTGAAGTTAGTTGTTTTATTGCTTGCAACTGAAGTATCCTTTCTATTGGATGAACAAAGAGAAGGGGAAAAGTGTGTTGGTGCTTAACTGTCCCGGACCTGTGTGAGTTGCTTTTTCCTCCTCCAAGTACAGATGGACAGAGTAGAGGAAGATGAAATTTTTGCCGTGTAAACCTCAGAGGTGGTAAAATACAAAACACAAATGATAGTTTTGGTTTGTCTCAGGTGAAATGGGTTTGAAAGCCAGTGATACGTATATGATGAATAATCGTCCCCCAAATTAGTATTGTACTAACAAGCTAGATGAAATATGAATGATTCAACAAATGCTGGTGACATTTGTAGTTATTATAAATGATAGGTTCACAGGAGACAGAGAATCAATAATGTAAGTCATTACAGTATAGTGATCAGTTACAGATTGCCACATCAGCCATGTTCCGACATCATTATATGACTGACATCTCTGAATGAATGGAGTACCGTTATTCAAAGCAATATGGCCCCTCGTGAGACTGGGAGGGGCAAGGGTTACAATGAGAGAACATGCAGTAATACTTAACAATGCTATAAAACCATTAGGCTCATTCTATCCAGTCTCTAATTAAATTGCAGATTTCACCTCAATTTATCATCAATTTAAAGAACATTAAAATCAAATAATATTGCTAATATTCTTCAAGTAGTCTTCTCAACAGCTATTGATCCAGCTATCCTTTAACTGTGCCAGTTAGCCTTGTATCAGGTACTTTCTCTGACAGTCTGAATTACATCTTCATTGTGTGAAGTTATTTTTTTCTAATTTGTACCCTGCTTGTGATTTGTAAATATTTACCCAAGTTCAATTGTTTGTTTACTTCACTTTTATATATAGTGCACAATAGTTTAAAGATCTGTAGTATGTCTTCCCTTAACCTTTCAAAACTAAGTTGGGTTACCTGTGCCATTCTCATTAACTTGGTCCTCAAGGTGTTGGCATCTGAAACTGGAAGAAATGGCACGATAAGAAAGCCAAGAGAGAACGGCCAGAGGAATTGATCTAGGGAATTTTCACAGTGACTTCATTGCAGTGTTAATACAAGCCTACTTGTGACACTAATAAATAAACTTTAAAGACAGTAACACTGAGGAGGACCCCATGCACTCAGACATTGGCCTGCCTTACATGTGCTTATTGAGGATAGTTGTTTCTTACTCAATCTGAACATACATTGAGCAGCTGTGCCAACTTTCCCAGAGTTTGTTAATACTCTCAGAAACCTATTCGAGATACAGCTGGCATGCAGAAGCTAGTGAAAGCAAGGTTTTAAACTATCAAATGTCACAGGAAGATAAAACTTCATGTTTTCATCATCCTCAACATATTTTAATCAGCTCTCTTGATTCGATCAGCACCCATTCCAATGGCATGAGGAGACACCGTGTTGTATAAGGGAACATTTCCTGATTGTCTCAGTGAATTTGTTTATGTTTTTTTTGAAAATCTTTTTATTGAAACTATTTTTTTAAATGTTCAACTACCATTTTCCATCAGCAAAATGCTCATACAGTGAGTGATTTCAGTGTCTATTTCCTTTCTCCTTCCCCTCTTCCTCTCCTGAAGACAGTGACTCTTTGCTAATGAAGAGCTCCACAGCCTGTAGTCACCCTCCGGCACCATATTTTGTCACTACCTGTAAACCTATTTCCTATCCAGTGTGTGCTAACACTTAACTGCACTTGAATCCAACTTGATGGCATCAGTCTTATCTGTAAGAACCTGGTCCAATGTCTTACTGAGCAGTTTTCCATGGTTTCACTTCATTTCTAGTGTTGGCCACCAGCTTGGGTTGAATATAAACTTTGGTTTCTTTGGTCTCAGTAGGACCAGTTTTGGCACTGCTGATTGATGTTGGTGTGTGTCTGGTTGTAGTTTCCTCGGCATTCACTGGCTTACATTCTTTATATAGTCCACTTTCCGAAAGATACACTGATATAACCTCCCCCCACCACTTGCTCATCAAGACTGGTGATCTTTTTGAACACAGTAAGAAGTTGCACAACACCAGATTAAAGTCCAACAGGTTTATTTGGTAGTAAACGCCACTAGCTTTCAGAACACTGTTCTTTCATCATCTTTCTTCTTGAAACCATCAATGGTGTAGAGAAGCCTGAACGACTGGGACAGATTGATGTTATTGAGAGAGTCTAGATCTAGAATCATAGAACCCTACAGTGCAGAAAGAGGCCCTTCGGCCCATCGAGTCTGCACCGAACACAATCCCACCCAGGCCCTACCCCCATATCCCAACATATTATACTCACTAATCCCTCTCACCTATACATCTCTGGACGCTAAGGGACAATTTATTAGCGTGGCCAATCAACCTAACCCGCACATCTTTGGAGTGTGGGAGGAAACCGGAGTACCCGGAGGAAACCCATGCAGACACGAGGAGAATGTGCAAACTCCACACAGACAGTGACCTGAGCCGGGAAACGAACCCAGGACCCTGGAGCTGTGAAGCAGCAGTGCTAACCACTGTACATTCCTTGAGGGAATGGCAGCGGTCCTGGGACATTACATACACAATGTCATTAAAGTAGTGGCCCTTGTGCAGTAAAATCATGTTTGCATTCCCTCAATCATTCCTGATTTGTCCACTCTGTCACGAGCATGTTGAGGTTTCTGCAACCCTCCTGTTAACCCTGAGAGCTCAAAATACTCATCTTGAATTGAAAGCATCAATGTATGGAGCAATTTTAGTTTTGCACGTCAGCCAGGCTCAATTTGTGGCATTCTTACCTCAGGATGTTATGTTTGTTAGTTTCTCTGACATGCGTCTGATCTGGACTAGGACAGCTCTTCATTGTTTGAAGACGTTGGAGAATATAATTACACCTGGAAGCCAGTGTGAAATGGATGACATGATTGCGACATCTGCCAGAAGATATTAGCTTGATCCCTGCTCTAAATTATGCCAATAGCTCTGTTTGTTTATCTCAAATCGATGGAGCAGTTGGGCATTGAGTGTAACTTGCCAATCAGGGCCATAGGAAATTCAGCTTATTCCTACACAGCTGATCACAAAATGGGGAAGGAGACAAACAGGAGTAGAGCAGATCTGAGCTGGTAATGGCTTCGCAGAAACAAAAACTACACAAAAATGCATAAATGTTCTTTGTTGACAACCTCCAGCAATCTTCCAAGAACTATGGTTAGGCCACTGATCAACTGGGCAGATTCCATCCAGTCAACAGCCGTTTTCCATGGGAATACACAAACTGCGTTTGACAGAGTGGTTAGCATTGCTGCCTCACAGCGCCAGGGACCTGAGTTCAATTCCCGGTTTGGATCACTGTCTGCTTATTCTCCCTGTGTCTGCATGAATTTCTCTGGATGTTCCGGTTTCCTACCACAGTCCAAAAGACATGCTGGTAAGGTGCGTTGGCCATGCTAAATTCTCCCTCAGTGTATCCGAACAGGCACCAGAGTGTGGCAACTTGGGGATTTTCACAGTAACTTCAGGGAGAAGATGGTTAAAATAATAAGTGGGGAATTCTATGACATTCCTTTCTCTAATATACCTTCAGCACAGTGACTTCAGTCCCTTCAACATAGATATTTTCTTACTTTGCTCTAATGTCTAATTGTAAATCTTAAACCACTATTGTTAAAGCACAGTTGCTCTGCATAAGAGTTTCAATCACAAGTCCACAATGAATTTTCTAATGTGCTTTACCCTAGGATTGCATACTGCATTCCAGCAGAATTCAGCTTGCTTCCTGGTTGGACTGTCAATCAGTAGATGGTTAAATTCAGTATGCTGATCCTTGGTTTGATAAGAATCCCTATTCATTCCTTCACATCACGTATCTCTTAATTAGTGTGTCAAGTTTATCTCTCTTATTCCTGTTAGATCTTTGACGTTACTAGCATCTACGGACTCCTATGCACCTGAATTGGAGGTAAACTTGTTCCCAGACATTAGTTCCCAGGGATGAACATTTACCAAAACTTGGGCCATATAGAAAAGCTCTTGTCCCCCTTTGCAAGTAAAGGGCTAATTGTAAACTACCCAGATTTCCCTTTCAGTTCCCCCATCCACTGCACACAGCATTTTCAGAAAAGGTTCCTTGTATATTAATGACCCAAGACTGGATGTACCGGAATTCAAAATGGAAAACTTGGCAATGTTGTGAGCTGTGGAGACGATAGTGATGGACTGCAAGAGGAAATAGACAGGACAGGCATAATAGTAAAGCCAAGGAAGGAACTGTATCTGAAGGGCTTTTGATCAAAGGCTCTCAATGTGTTACAGTATGATAGTATTCAGTTCACATCCAGTCTATTCGATCATTGAATCCAGACAGTGCAGAAGGAAGTCATTCTGCCCAACGAGTCTGCCCCAATTCTCTGACAGAGCATCTTCCCCAGATCCTACTCCTGCAACCCACTCATTTACCATGGCTAATCCACCTGAACTACATATCTTTGGACACAAAGGGTCAAATAAGCATGGCCAATTCACCTAACCTGTACATCTTTGGAATGTGGGAGGAAACCTACTTCTCAGTCTCTGGGCAGAATCTTAATTCCCTAAAACAGGTTCCATCCTGGAACAGTAACACCACCCACCTCAAGCCTTTCCACCTGGTTTCCATGAAGTCGGGATAAGGAATGGGTGACCAATCTGCTTTCAGGATGCAGTTTGTCACATTTGGAACTGCGCTCCAAAGGAGAAGGCTAAGAGGAGATTTGTTGGAGGTGCTCAAAATCATGAAGAGGTTGGGCAGAGTAAACTGGGAGAAACTATTCCCGCTGATTAAAGGATCAAGAATGAGAGGGCACAGATTTAAAGTGATTTGAAAAGGAAGCGACTGTAACAGGAGAAAAAGCTTTCACACACTGAGTGGTTTGGTTCTGGAATTCACTGCCTGGAAGTATGGTGGAGGCAGGTTCAGTTGAAGCATTCAAGAGAATATTAGATGATTATTTGAATAGAAACAATGTGCAGAGATGTGGGGAAAAGATAGGGGAATCACACTAAATCATGATGCTAATTTGGGGAGCCAGTGCAGACATGATGGGCCAAATAGCCTCCTTCTGCGCTTAACAATTCTGTGATTATTAATATTATAATGAGGCTTCCTGATTTCATTTTTGAAAGTAGTTTTGTTTTCATCACGTAATACTCAGGTTCCCCAAGTCTTGATAAACTCAGCAGGTGAAAAGTGAAGAGATGGGCTCAATCCATGAACTAAGCAGTTTTGCATCACTCAGTACAAGAATGTTTCCTTCAGGCCTGACAACTTACCCAGAAACCTTCCCTTTCCCTAGTGTCAACTATTTGTCTGTTCCCCTGACCCCAACCACCAGATGCTCCCTCAGTCACAATTGAAACCTTCACCCTGTCCCTCCATGATTAGGACTGCCTGCTGGACCTATCTACTCTCCTCAGCTGCATCCTAGTATTGCAGGCCTCCACACCTGACAGACCTCGAGGCCTGTTGTTCAGGCAGTCTGTAGGTGAATCATCAGAAGGAACTGCTCACAGGAGTCAACATTAAAAAGTCCATGACTTTTTGAAACCCATTCCTCCAGCTTTCCCAACCTCAAAATAAGCCACTTCATCAGCCACTTCAGTGGCAGATGGACTTCAACGCGGATAAATGTGTAGTCGTCCATTTCGGCAGAACCAACGGGATGAACGAGTACACTATCAAGGGCAGGAGTCTTAGTAGCGTTGAAGAGCAGAAGGATCTCGGGGTCCGGGTCCACAGGACTCTTAAATCGGCCTCGCAGGTGGAGGAGGTGGTCAAGAAGGCTTATGGTGTACTGGCCTTCATTAATCGAGGGATTGAGTTTAGGAGTTGGGAGGTAATGCTGCAATTTTACAGGACCCTTGTCAGGCCCCATTTGGAATACTGTGCGCAGTTCTGGTCGCCTCACTATAGGAAAGACATAGAAGCTATTGAAAGGGTGCAGAGGAAATTTACAAGGATGTTGCCTGGACTGGGAGGCATGCCTTATGAAGATAGGTTGAGGGAGCTGGGACTCTTTTCCCTAGAGAGGCGAAGGTTGAGAGGCGACCTGATAGAAGTTTATAAAATGTTGAGAGGAATAGATAGGGTGGACTCTCAGAGGCTATTTCCCCGGGTTGAAATGGTCGCTACGAGAGGACACAGATTTAAGGTGCGAGGAGGGAAGTACAGAGGTGATATTAGGGGTAAGTTTTTCACTCAGAGGGTGGTGAGTGAATGGAATCGGCTGCCGTCATCGGTGGTGGAGGCGAACTCGCTGGGGTCTTTTAAAAGACTTCTGGATGAGTATATGGGGTTTAATGGGATTGGGGGTTATAGATAGGTCTATAGATTGGTGGGGTTAATGTGATCGGTGCAACTCGAGGGCCGAAGGGCCTGCTTGTGCTGTAATGTTCTATGTTCTATGTTCTAACATGAAACGCTTCTCAAAATTAAAATCCAGGCCAGTGAGTCAGGCACCAAGGGACAATGCTGAATCCATTGGGTTTAATTTGAAAGCTCTTTGACTATTGCAAGGCTTCACTCTTACGCCTGTCCTGTCTGTTTCCTCTTGCAGTCCATCACTACCGTCTCCACAGCTCACAATATTGCCAAGTTTTCTATTTTAAATTTGTGCCTGGTACATCCAGTCTTGGGGTCATTAAATACAAGAAACCTTTTTTGGAAATGCTGTGTGCAGTGGATGGGGGAGCTGAACGGGAAATCTAGGTAGTTTACAATTAGTCCTTTACTTTCAAAGGGGGCAAGAGCTTTTCTATTTGGCCCAAGTTCTGTTAAATGTTCATTCCTGGGAAATATTGCAGGAGGGGCTATGGGATTTCACCCGGTGTCAAGCACTACACAACTCTAAAACCATCCACCCGTTTAGTGCTATACTGTTACTGCCAATTCAGTCAATGCCCTTTGTGACCTGAGTTGGTTACTATCTACAGTTCAGTTATTGCTGCAATGTGCTTGGTGATCTTACCAGTTTTGATCTAAATATCTGCCAAAATGTGTCTGGAATGTAAGGAATGTGAGAATTGACGAACCAGTGTCTGAGCTTCGGACACTGCAATGCATCAGGGGAGGAGATATTGGCTTGGACATTTTGTTCCAGAAGATGGTCATGCCCTTTACACGAGGGTCTTCTGACTTGGCCAGCGGTCAGGGACAGGAGGGTGTGACTGCAAGTGAGGCAGACAACGTAATTGAGAAAGTAGAGGAGCTCCAGCCCTTAGTAACATAGGAATTAGGGGCAGAAGAAGGCAAATTCAGCCCTTTGAGCCTGCTCTGCCTTTCAGATCATGGACTAATCTCACTGGTCTCAAATTCACTTTTCCACCTATTTCCCATATCTCCTTATTTCTTTTTTATTAGAAATATAGCTATCTCCTTCTTGAAACCATTCAACCTTGCACTTATCCAACAGGTTCAAGTTCTTCCAGCTTGTATAAGAGCGAGGGCTAAAAATGTATGGGTGAGGTGGCATTGTGGTACAGGAAACCATTCAAAGGGGGAGGGAATAAATAGGACTGTTGTGGTTATAGGTGATAATATAGTTGTTGAGGAGGGGTGGATTTACAACAGAAGGTGAGTCCAGATGACTGTGTTGCCTGCTCAGTGCCAGGGTTCAGGACCTTTGCCCAGGGCTGGAGAGCAGTGAGAGGGGGACGATCCACGTAATGGTCCACGTAAGTACCAACAACATAGGTAGGACTGGGAAAGAAGTTTGGCTCAGGGAGCATTGTGGTATTAGAGTTGTGTGTGAGAGTGTGTAAATAGTACCACCCATAGTCATGATGGAAGAGACACATGACTAAGAGTCAAGAGAGTATAAGTTTCCAGCGGAGTAATATCTAGTCATATATTGCTGTACAGGGTTCAGTTATGTCTAATAAACCAATTATTATTTATGCATACCAATTTCTCAGCAATCATTCCTCAGCCAGTCCAACCAACATATGGCAAGTATGAGGAGCTGGGGGATAAAATAAAAACCAGAACCTCAAAGTAATAATCCTTGAATTTTATCTGGACCATGAGCTATTTGGCAGAGGGTAAATACATTATTGAGATGAATGTGAGGCTCAGAAACTGATGTGGGAGAAAGTAGTTTCACTTCATGGGGCATTGGCACCAGTGCTGGGGAAATTGTGAACAGTACCAGTGGGAATGGGGTGTTCACCTGAACTGTGCTGGAACCAGCGTTCAGCAGGTCATATAACTAGGGCAGAAGAGAGGGCTTTAAACTAAATATCATGTGAGGGGAGATGTAGTAAATCAAAGGGAAACAACAAGGTAATAGAGCAGGGTAGCAATTTCGGTAACAGTAGCAGAGTGTGGCAGGAAGGGGTGGAGCATATACACTTACCAACACACAAGGGAAAAAGGCAGAGTTAATGGCTCAATATCTGAATGCATGCTGCATTTATAATAAAATGGATGAATTATTAGCACAGTTAGAAATGAATATTTATGACCTGATGGCCATGACAGAGACATGAAGGCTGGAACGTGATGTTGAAGGGTATTGGACATTTTGGATCAACAGGAAATTAGGAAAAGTTGGTGGGGTAGCTCTGTTAATGATGTCATTAGTGATGTAGTGAAAAATGACTTTGGCTCAAAAAAGCTGTTGAACCAGTTTGGGTAGAGACAAGATATAGGAAAGATAAGAGGTCACTTGGAGTGGTTTACAAGCCTACTGACAATAGTCACACTGGAGGACAAAGTATGCAGGAAGAAAATGACTCCAAAGATGTGCAGGTTAGGTGGATTGGTCATGCTAAATTGCCCCTTAGTGTCAGCAAGACTAGCTAGAGTAAATGCATGGGGCTATGGAGATATGGCCTGGGTGGGTTTGTGGTTGGTGCAGACTTGATGGGCCACATGGCCATCTTCTGCATGTAGGATTCTAGACCTAGAAATAAATGGGGCATAGAAGAAAAGTACTACAATATCATGGCTGACTTTAATCTAGATATAGATTGGGAAAATCAGATTGCCAAAGTTATCCTGAGAGTGTATGTGGGACAATTTCTTACAGCAATAAATTTTAGAGCCTGGTAATGTGTAATGACTCAGTACTAATGAAAAAACATAGTATAGAAGCCTCTAGGTGTCAGCAATCATAACATGGTTCAGATTTGGCATTCAGTTTGATGGTGAATAAGATTAGTGTTTAAACCTAAATAAAGGATATGAATGTGGAGTTGGCTAGAGTGAACTGAAAAACTAGATGAAAAGATAGATGCAGTGGCAGATTTTTCAGGAGATTATTAATAACTCAGAGATTTACTCCAGTGGGAAAAAAGGTTCTTTAAGAAGGATGCATCATTTGCGACTAGTTAAGGAAGCTGAGGATAGTATTAAATTGACAGAAACACTATACGGTTCTCTGAAGGTTCACGATAGCTCAGAAGATTAAAGAGATTTTAAAAACCAGGAAAGAGACTAAAAGCAAGTGAGAGAAATTAGAGTAGCTAGCTAGAAATATAAAAATGGATAGCAAGAGTTTTGACAAGTATTTGGAAAGGAAAAGAGTAATTAAAGTGAGTTTTATTCCCCTAGAGAGGGTCTGGGCAGCATACTTCAAAAATCATAATGGGATCAAATAGAATTAACATAGTTTTGTCAAAGGGAAAATCGTGTTTAATTTATTAAAATACTTTGAGGAAATAACAAGCAACATGGATAAAGGGAAACCTGTAGATGTGGTATACGTGGATTTCCAAACAGGCAATTGATAAGATGCCATATCAGAGATTGTGAAACAAAATAAGAGTTTATGATGTAAGGGGCAACATATTTGCATGGATGGAGGATTGGTTAACAATCAGGATAGTAAAAAGTCTGACAACACCAGGTTTTAGTCCAACCTATTTATTTGATAATATACTCAAATAAATCGGTTGGACTAAAACCTGGTGTTGTCAGACTTTTTACTGTGTTTACGCCAGTCCAACGCCGGCATACCCACATCATAACAATCAGGAAGCAGAGAGTACAAAAATTGGGTCTTTTTTGGATTGGCAAGCCGTAACTGACGGAATAACACAGGGATCAATGCTAAGGCCTGAACTGTTTACAATCAATGACGTGGATGAAGAAACCAAATGTATGCAAGCTAAATAGGTAGGAAGGGAAGTTATTAAGAGGAGGTAGTGAGCCTGCAAAGGGATATGGATGGGGAAATTAGTGGGCAAAAAAAATGGCACATGGAGTGTAATGTGGGAAAATGTGAACTTGTCCATTTTTGCGGAAAGAATAGAAAAGCAGAGTATTACTTTAGTGCAGAGATTTCAGAACTCTAGGAGATGGAGGGCTCTGGGTGTCCTGGTGCATGAATCATAAGAAGTTATGATGTGAAGATGCCGGTGTTGGACTGGGTAGGCATAGTAAGAAGTCTCATAATACCAGGTTAAAGTCCAACAGGTTTATTTGGTAGCATGAGCTTTCGGAGCACTACCCCTTCATCGGGTAAGTCTCACCTGATGGAGGGGCAGTGCTCTGAAAACTCGTGCTACCAAATAAACTGTTGGACTTTAACCTGGCTTTGTGAGACTTCTTACTGTGCACAAGGAGTTAATCTGCAGGTACAACAAGCGTATGGGGTGATTATCGTAAGGGGGAATGGATTAGAAACATAGAGACATTTTAGTGCAGCTGTCCAGGGCCTTGGCTGAGCCCACATTTGGAATATCGTGTACAGTTTTGACTTCCTTATTTGAAAAAAGATATAAAAACATCAAAAACAGTTCTGAGAAGGATCACTGGAATAAAGGACCTACCTTAGGAGGAAAAGCTGAGCAGGTTGGGCCTGTACCCCTTGGAGTTTAGAGGAATAAGGTGACCTTTTTGAAACATATACGATCCTGAGGGGGCTTGAGAGGTTGGATACCCGGAGGATGTTTCTTCTTCCAGGAGAGACTGGAATCATTGGACGCCGAATAAAAATTAAGGATCATCATTTAAGATTAGGACTGAGATGAGGAGAAATGTTTTCACTCAGAGGGTAGTTAGTCTGGATATCTCATTCTCAGAAAGGAATAGAAGCTGGGTCATTGAATATATGATGTGGAGATGCTGGTATTGGACTGAGGTAAACAAAGTAAGAAGTCTCACAATACCAGTTAAAGTCTAACAGGTTTATTTGGTAGCAAAAGCCACTAGCTTTCGGAGTGCTGCTCCTTCGTCAGGTAACTGGGAGTTGTGTTCACAAACAGGGTATATAAAAACACAAACTCAATTTACAAAATAATGATTGGAATGCGAGTCTTTACAGGTAATCAAGTCTTAAAGGTACAGACAGTGTGAGTGGAGAGAGGGTTAAGCGCAGGTTAAAGAGACATGTATTGTCTCCAGCCAGGACAATTGGTGAGATTTTGCAAGCCCAGGCAAGTCATGGGAGTTATAGCTAGTGTGACATGAACCCAAGATTCCAATTGAGGCCATCCTCACGTATGTGGAACTTGGCTATCAGTCTTTGCTCAGCGACTCTGCGTTGTTGTGTGTTGTGAAGGCCACCTTGGAGAACGCTTACCCAAAGATCAGAGGCCGAATGTCGTGACCGTTGAAGTGTTCCCCAACAGGAAGAGAACACTCTTGCCTGGTGATTGTCAAGCGATGTTCATTCATCTGCATGGTCTCCCTAATGTACCATGCCTCAGGACACCTCTTCCTGCAGCATATCAGGTAGACAACGCTGGCCGATTTGCAAGAGTATGTACCATGTACATGGTGGATGGTGTTCTCACATGAGATGATGGCATCTGTGTCGATGATCCGGCACGTCTTGCAGAGGTTGCTGTGGCAGGGTTGTGTGGTGTCGTGGTCACTGTTCTCCTGAAGGCTGGCTAGTTTGTTGCGGACAATGGTCTGTTTGAGGTTGTGAGGTTGTTTGAAGGCAAGAAGTGGGGATGATCTTGGCGAGATGTTCATCTTCATCAATGACATGTTGAAGGCTCCGGAGATGATGATGTAGCTTCTCCGCTCCGGGGAAGTACTGGACAATGAAGGGTACTCTGTCTGCTGTGTCCCGTGTTTGTCTTCTGAGGAGGTCGGTGCAGTTTTTTGCTGTGGTGCATCGGAAGTGTCGATTGATGAGTCAAGCGCCATATCCTGTTCTTAAGAGGGCGTCTTTCAGTGTCTGGAGGTGTCTGCTGTGATCCTTCTCATCATGTCATTGAATATACTCAAGGCTGAGATGGATAGACTTTTGATTGACAAGGGAGTCAGGGTTTACTGGGGAGGGCAGATAAAAAAAATGGAGTTGAGGCCACAGCCGGATTAGCCACGATCTTGTTGAATGGTGAAACAGGCTAAAAGTACCAAATGGCCTACTTCTACCCCTAAGTCCTGTGTTCAATAAGACTGCATATTTGGTACTGATGGCTGCTGCCATCAGCGGAGTGAGGCCAGGACACACCCAATGTACACTCTTGGACTTCTTTTGAATTTGGCTAGGATGGAAGCAGGAGAAGCCATAAAGAGTTGCAAATCAGGAAGGAGAAAAATTTGTAGACCATTAATGATTCTCCTTCTACACTTATAAAACTAATTTTAAAGAAATCTTTCTCTCTTGGGCAACCTGGAACAGTCCCATTAAAAAGCATCAGTTAGGCTGCTCTGTGCCAGGTACCAGTGGATGCACTTCTAGTTCATATTGCTGTTTTGTGTTTCAAATAATCTTTTGTTGGTTGAACAGATGTGAGGACCAAGCTCTTGCATTATTCAAGGAGCTGCTCCATTGAATGCAGAAGCACATCATAAATTTGTCAATAGTATTTACAGTGGAAAGTGGGAGCTTCAAATAGTTGAACATTGACAAGGAAACAAATACTTAACAAACTGTAGAAGCTGTACAATTATGTAGCTTAAACCAGAGGATTCATATACATATGTTAGCAAGTTTATGAATAAAAATAAAGGGTGGAACCTTACCAAAAATGGCAAATTGTCAGGGTCTGATGGGAAGCCAGTATCTAGAAAAACAGATGGTTTTCTCTCCAGATCTTATGGCACTTGGTCAGGAAAAAGCAGGGGGAGAATCTTTCACACCATCATATTGAGGAGTGGGGCCTAAACACACCAGTAAATCTGGCTGCACTGAGAATAGGACACAGTTTTTAAAGGGCACCCCGTCAGAAGGCAAATAACCTCTTCCCCACGCCACCACGGTGGTTTCAGATCAAAGCTGTCATCTCAAACCCCCTCCCCCCCGGCATCCCAAACAGTTATTGCCAACATTAGACCCCCTCCCAACCCCCAAAACAGTCATCATTGGCATCGGACTACTTTCTGTCCACCTTTGCCAAGTAGTCATCCCCTCCTCTGAACCCTTTCCCTTCCCCAAACAGTCAATATCAGCGCCCATATTGCTCCAATGTACACTCCCCCCATCACTGCAAATAGATGAGTCCCCCTCCATGATGTTCCCACTAAGGTCTGTCCTGGCACTGCCCCCAGCTCAGATTGGCAGTGCCAGCTTTACATAGTACCAGCCTGGCAGTGCCAGTTTGTGCCTGGGGACATTGCCAGGGCACTGCCTGGTCATGTTCCTCTCCCCTGGAGCTATACTGATGTTTACAGCACCAGAGGGATTCCCTTGACAGCTTCACATCTGTGTGAAGCTACTGTAAATAATGCTGGCAAGATTTGAAAATATGAATATATGGAGGGCTGGGGGGCTGATAATTACATTAAAATATATGTAAGTGCTTTAAAATAAGGTTCTCACCCTTTTTCAGCTGCATCTCTATTCTCTATGATGGCAAACACAGACTGAAAATCACCCCAAATTTTGATTTTTGATTTGGAATGTGCTGCCTAGGAGCGTGGTGGAGGGAGGCAGGATCAATCAAGACACTGGACAGAACTGGACTATTATCTGAAAAGGAAGAATGTGGAGGTTTAAGGGGGAGAAGGTGGGGGAATGACACTAAGGGAATTGCTGATTTGAAGGGCCAGAGCAAAGGCAAAGGGCCAAATGGCCTCCTACTGTACTGTAACATTTCTGTGATTTATTTCAACAAGAGACATCAGTCGATCCTGTAGTGGGATATAAATCTATGATTAGCACTCAAAGTGTGAAAGGCAATGCTAAAAGGAATCAAAAGTTTGTTAGGCTACTAAATGTGTTGATATCACTTTAATGGTAATATGAACTATTGGAGAACCGTCTGAAGGAGAGCATCTATCTCCACTTGAAGAGGCAAGGCTTGACCAGAGATAGTCAGCATGGCTTTGTCAGAGAGAGGTCATGCCTAACAAATTTGATTTAATTTTTTGAGGAGATGACCGGGCTGCTTTGGTGACTGGAAGAAGTCTCACAACAACAGGTTAAAGTCTAACAGGTTTATTTGGTAGCACAAGCCCTTGTGACTGGAAGCCAGTGTCCAGTGGCATACCACAGGGATCTGTGTTGGGCCCCCTATTATTTGCCATTTACATAAACAATGGAACAGCATGACACTTGGAACATCTTTGGAACAAAGGGACTTTGGAGTGTTTGTCCATAGATCACTGAAGGCAGAAAGGCATGTTGGTGGGATGGGAGAAAAGCATATGGGAAGTTTGCCTTTATTAATTGAGACATAGATTACAAACGCAGGGAAAAAAAATCATAGGAACGCTACACTACAGAAAGAGGCCATTTGGCCCATCGAGTCTGCACCAACCGTAATCCCACCCAGGCCCTACCACCCATATCTCTACATATTTACCCATTAATCCCTCTAACCCACGCATCTCAGGACACTAAGGGGCAATTTTAGTATGGCCAATCAACCTAACCCCCACATCTTTGGACTGTGGGAGGAAACTGGAGCATCTGGAGGAAACCCACGCAGACACAAGGAGAATGTGCAAACTCCACACAGAGAGTGACCCAAGCCAAGAATCGAATGAACCCAGGTCCCTGGAGCTGTGAAGCAGCAGTGCTAATCACTGTGCTACTGTGCTGCTGGGAGTTGTATTAGAGTTGTATAAAACTTTGGTAAGGCTGCAGTTACAGTACTGTGTGCATTTCTGTTCACTACATTGTAGGGATGGAACATTTAAGTTATGAAGAGGGGTTGGATAGGCTTGGGTTGTTTTCGTTACTGAGTAGACTGAGGAGGTGACCTGACCGAGATGTACAAGATTATGAAGGGTATGCACAGAGTGGATAAGGAGCAGTTCTTTTCCCCTCAGTTGAAGGGTCAATCACCAAGGGACATAGGTTCAAGGTAAGGGACAGGAAGTTTAAAGGGATATGTGAGGAAAAACCTATTTACCTAGAGAGTGGTGATGGTCTGGAATGCGCTGCCTGGGAGGGTGGTGGAGACGAGTTGCTTCACATCCTTTAAAAAGTACCTGGATGAGAACTTGGCATGTCATAACATTCAAGGCTATGGGCCAAGTGCTGAGAAAAAGGATTAGGTGGGAGGCCGGGTGTTTCTCATGTTGTTGTAGATTCACTGGGCTTCGATATGAGTCTATGGAATATACAGTTTGGTATTCTGGGAGGTTGGGATCAAAGGGGTTAGAGGAGATTTATCACAGATCATTTTTATTGTGAATGTGTCTCAAAGGGCACCAAGAGGCAGTTGTACATGTAAACGGGATTTAGGCCCTAAAACAGATCGCTATAGGCAGGATACGAAGGGCATCAAAAGTTGTCCAGCTTCATAAGAGCTCTAATTTTTCAGAGCACAAACCCTAAGGTTAGAAAAGCTGACTAGTAAGCTGCAACTTTGATGCAATCATTTGGAATTAAAATAAGTCAGCGATTGAACAAAGGAAGATGCTGCAGGACACTGAGGGCAGAATGTGGAGAGTTACAACACACATTTTCTAATGATAAGAAACTGAACAAAGGAACACAGCTTCCAGAGAGACACAAGCGGATTCAGCCTTAAACCTGGAATTATCAGTAGGTGCTGCTTACAATAGAATATTGCCATACATTTTGAAAAAGAATTGATGTCTTTGTTCAGTTTCTTCCAATGTTTGGGCACATGGAATGTTTCCAACAGATAAAAACATTTTCTGATCCTGCCTGAACAGAGGAACCTCTTGATGGGAAGTATTTGTAAAGGTACATGTGTTATTGGTACATATGAATCTGTCACTCAAAACTAAACCTCCCAAAACCAAACGATCTATAAAGATAAAGCTGATGTTGAAGCTCCAGATTTGAAGCAATTAGACCAATTGATTCACTGATGTCCAGAAAGAATGGATCATTACACCCCTGGCACAGTGACACCACTCTGAGCCTTGTGTACCTGTGTAACTGATCAAAAGACACATTTGAATTCAAAAACACAATTTGCATTTATGTGGCAGCTTTAAAATGTCCCAATGTGCTTTACAACCAACTAATTACTTTTAAAGTGTTGCAATTTTTATTACATTTCTAGGATGCAGGCATTGCTGGCTGGGCCAACCTTTGCTGCCCATTCTAATTGCCCTTGGGTGCTGAGCAGCTTTCCTGAACTGCTGCAGTCCACATGACATATGCTTCTTCAATGTTATTGCAGTTGCACTCATCCAGGCAAGAGGAAAATATCTCCTCCTACTTTTGACTGGTGCCATGTAAATGGTGAACAAGGGTCAGGGAGTTCAGATGTGGGTTACACAATGCAGAGTTCCATCATCTGGCCTGCTGTTGTAACCATAGTATTTATGAGGCTAATGGAATTTCGGTCAATTGTAACTCCCAGGATACTGATGGATGGTGGAAGTGATGCCTTCTCATGGGAGGATAATTAGATTGTCTGTTGTTAGAAATGGTTATTTGGAACTAGTGCTGTGAGTGACATTTGAGCCACACACCGACCAAAGGTTGGGGATAAGGTGTTAGCGTGGATAGAGGATTGGTTGTCAAATAGGAAGCAGAGAGTTGGAAACAATGGGTGCTATTCTGGTTGGCGGTTGGTGACTAATGGAGTGCTGCAGGGATCGGTGCTGGGGCCTCAACTGTTTACCATGTACATAGATGATCTGGAGGAGGGGGCTGAGTGTAGGGTAACGAAATTTGGTGATGACACGAAGATGAGTGGAAAAGCAAATTGCGTGGAAGGTGCGGAAAGTCTGCAGACAGATCTGGATAGGCTGAGTGAATGGGCAAGGACCTGGCAGATGGAGTATAATGTTAGCGAATGTGAGGTTATCCACTTTGGTAGAAATAATAGTAGGAGGGATTATTATTTAAAAAGCGAAAAGCTGCAGCATGCTATGGTGCAGAGGGACCTGGGGGTCCTTGTGCATGAGTCGCAAAAACCCAGTCTGCAGGTGCAGCAAGTGATCAAGAAGGCGAATGGAATGTTGGCCTTTAAAGCGAGGGGATAGAATATAAAAGCAGGGAGGTCTTGCTGCAACTGTACAGGGCACTGGTGAGGCTGCAGCTGGAGTACTGTGTGCAGTTTTGATCGCAGCACTTGCGGAAGGATATATTGGCCTTGGAGGGAGCGGAGAGGAGGTTCACTAGGCTGATACCAGAGATGAGGGGGTTGGACTATGAAGAGAGACTAAATAGACTGGGTCTGTAGTTGCTGGAGTTTAGAAGGATGAGGGGGGATCTTATAGAGACGTATAAGATAATGAAGGGGATGGATAGCATAGAGGTAGAGAGATTTTTCCCGCTTAGAAAGGATAGCAGAACTAGAGGGCACAGCCTCGAAATAAGGGGGGGTGCAGTTTAGATCAGAGTTGAGGAGGAAATTCTTTACTCAAAGGGTGGTGAATCTCTGGAATTCTCTGCCCATTGAAGTGGTGGAGGCTACCTCACTGAATATATTTAAGTCACGGGTAGATAGGTTTCTGATAGACAAGGGAATTAAGGGTTATGGGGAGAAAGCGGGAAAGTGGAACTGATCCACTTCAGATCAGCCATGATCTTATTGAATGGCGGGGCAGGCTCGAAGGGCTAGATGGTCTACTCCTGCTCCTATTTCTTATGTTCTTAAAACCGACTATCATTGATAGGCGTACCCTGTAAATGATAGATTGTTAGGCATACTTGTAACATCTAGATAGGTTGTTACATGTACATATAACAGATAAATAGGTTGATAGGCATACCTTTAACAGATAGATAGGTGATAGACATACCTGTAACAGACAGGTTGATGGGTGTAGTTGTAAAAAAAAAAATTGATGCCATTAGGTTCTGGTACATGTGGTTAAACATTGAAAAGTACTAGCGTTTTGGAAGCTTAACATAATCCCGCTTGATTATCTGTGTTTTAAGATGGGTAGAAATCCCTATGTGGATGATGAATGTGATATTTGAAAATGTAAAAGGCCAATTGAAAGCACATTTAACTATATATTCTGTGTTTCCCTGAGTTACCTTAAACACACCAGGATCACCAACTGAGACTTGACAGCTCTATTAACTGATAGAATGGAAAGGCTTTCAATACTGAAATGGGAGAGCTGATTCCTTGCCTTTGTGAAAGGTGTTTGCTGACAGAAAGGGTTCTCAGAATGTGCTCTTACTGCCTTTACACGTGATTTCCAACATTTTGGAGGTCAGTTGTAATTTGTGGTTTTGTGCACCTTGATCTGCTTCTCTGCTTTGATGATTGGGAGCTCAGATGGCTCTATCTTGAACTGCTCATGAAGAACACCAGTTGCAGCAACAGCCCCTCCGTAAGAAAGAGGGCATGGACACAGAGCTCCAGCTTGAGGAAGGCGATGCCAGATTATAGAGTCTATAGCAGAGGATCAGCTTTCTCACCATGCCTGGGAAACAGTGCCTCAGCAGCATTATCTCCCAATTCCTAAACTCAGTCCCTCAATTGATGAAGGCCAGTTCACCACATGCCTTCTTAACCACATTCTCTACCTGTGAGGCCAATTTAAGAGTCCTATGGACCCAGACCCCAAGGTCCTTCTGATCCTCTACACTGCTAAGAGTCTTACTCTTGATATTATACTCCTTCATCCCATTTGACCTGCCAAAATGGACCACTACACATTTATCTGGATTGAAGTCCATCTGCCACTTCTCCGCCCAGTCTTGCATCCTATCTGTGTCATGCTGCAGCTTCTGACATCCCTCCAGACTATCCACAACACCACCAATCTTTGTGTTGTCGGCAAGCTTACTAACCCATCCCTCCACTTCCTCATCCAGGTCATTTATGAAAATTACAAACAGCAAGGGTCCCAGAACAGACCCCTGGGGCACTCCACTGGTGACCGAACTCCGTGCAGAAAAAGACCCATACACAACCACTCTCTGCCTTCTGTGGGCAAGCCAGTTCTGGATCCACAAGGCAACAGCCCCTTGGATCCCCTGCCCTCTCACTTTCTCAAGAAGTTTTGCATGGGGGACCTTATCGAACACCTTGCTGAAGTCCATATACACCACATCTACCGCTCTTCCTTCGTCAGTGTGTTTTGTCACATTTTCAAAGAACTCAACCAGGCTCGTAAGGTATGACCTGCCTTTGACAAAGCCATGCTGACTACTTTTGAGCATACTAAACTTCTCTAAATGTTCATAAATCCTGTCCCTCAGGATCTTCTCCATCAACTTACCAACGACTGAGGTTAGACTCACCAGTTGGTAATTTCCTGAGCTATCCCTGTTCCCTTCTTGAATATAAGAACTACATCCGCAATCCTCCAATTCTCCAGAACCTCTCCCGTCTCCATCGACGATGCAAAGATCATCGCCAGAGGGTCTGCAATCTCTTCCCTTGCCTCCCACAGTAACCTGGGGTACATCCCATCCAGTCCCGGTGATTTATCTATCTTGATTCTATTCAAAATTTCCAATACATCCTCTTTCTTAATGTCCACATACTCAATCTTTTCAGTCCATTGCAAGCCTCCAGTACAACCACCAAGAGCTTTTTCCACCGTGAATACCGAGGTAAAGTATTCATTAAGCACCTCTGCTATTTCTACCAGTTCCGTACAAACATTCCCATCTTCACATTTTATAGGCCCTATTCCTTCACATCTCATCCTTTTATTCTTCACATATTTGTAGAATGCCTTAGGGTTCTCCTTAATCTTACCCGCCAAGGCTTTCTCATGACCCCTTCTGATTCTCCTAATTTCCTTTTTAAGTTCCTTCCTACAAGCCTCATGCTCCTCTAGATTCCCAACATCGCCTAACTCTCTGAACCTTCTGTATACCTTTCTTTTTCTTTTAACTAGGTTTGTTACAACCTTCGTACACCACGGCTCCCGTAACCTACCAAAACCTCCCTGACTCATCGGAACGTTGTCGTGCAGAGCTCCAGACAAACATTCCTTGAAAATCTGCCACTTTACTTTGGTACTTTTCCCCAAGAATACCTCCTTCCAATTTACTCGTCTAATTTCCTTCCTGATGGCTTCATATTTCCCCTTACTCCAGATAAACACTTTCCTAGCCTGCTTGATCCTATCTCTTTCAAGTGCTATTGTGAAGGAGATAGAGTTATGATCACTATCGCCAAGATGCTCTCCCACTGAGAGATCCAACACCTGTCCAGGTTCTCTTTATTAAGAGATGAATATTGGAGCATAGTGAGTCAGAGCATTAAACTGAACAGTCTTTAATTCACTGTTGATTTCATTGTATTATATTCATGTGTGTGGCATAGAGTTAGAGATTTACAGCACAGAAAGAGACCCTTCAGCCCATTGTGCCGATACCAACTATTAAGCACCTATCTATTCTAATGTCATTTTCCAGCACTTGTCCATAGCCTTGTATGATATGGCCTTCCAAGTGCCCATCTAAATACTTCTTAAATGTTGTGAGGGTTCCTGTTTCTACCATCCTTTCAGGCAGTGAGTTCCAGTTCCCCACTACCCTCTGGGTGAAAACATTTTTCCTCAAATTCTCTGTAAATCTCCTGCTCTTTACCTTGAACCTATGCCCCCCAGTTATTAGCCTCTGCACTAAGGGGAAATGTTTCTTCCTATCTATGTCTCTCACAATTTTGTATACCTCAATGAGATCCCCTGTTAGCTTTTGCTGCTCTAAGGAGACAATTCCAGCCTATCCAGCCTCTCTTCATAGCTGAAATGCTCCAGCCCGGCAACATCCTAGTGAATCTCCTCTGCATCTGCAATCAAATCTTTCCTATGGTGTGGCGACCAGAATTTCACTCAGTACCCTTGCTGTGGCCTTATGAGCATTTTATACAACTCCATCATAACCTCTCTGCTCTTATATATTCTACATCTCAGCTAATAAAGGCAAGTATCCCACTTGCCTTTTAAACCACCTTATCTTGCTATCCTGCTGCCTCCAAGGATCTTTGGACATGCATCTCAAGATCCACTTCACTAAGGACTGTTAATAAAGAAAGATTAACCTCAGTATACTGTCTGATCCTAATGTGTCAAGCCTGGTGGCAAAGTAGGCCTGCAGGATTTCTTCAGAGGTTCACCAATTTCAGATTGCTGTGGATGGCCCCTAGCGGGAATCTCTCAGCCATCCCATTAAGCTTCAATGGCCGCACGCTGTACTGCGCCACATAAATTCAGATTTCTCTTAATCACACACTTAGCGTCGCCTGGAGTCAGAAGGTAAGATTCTCCCATTTTAATTTGGGGATGATCACATGCTAAGCCTAGCCAGTATTGCAGGAGCCTTTATTTCTCTTCGGAAGTCTTTCTGACTGTGCTGGAAGGTGTTAGAAGACAAGAATGATTCTAGGAAAACAGCTTTCAATTCTCCAGAGAGCAGAATATTTCGTGCTTCAGATTTATAAAATTCAATTAATTATTAATAATAAGTCCCTATGGTTTCCAATGTAATTAACCTTTTTTATATTACTTAGAAATACAATATCATCTAGCAATGATGAGGGATATTACAGCCCTAACCATCTGGAGAAAACTGCAGAACTCATTCAATTAAAGGGCAAGAGGCAAGCTGAGGAGGTTTGAATAATAAATGAGATGAGCAATAATATTTTTCATCTACGCAGAAAAAAATAGCTCTGCTCTTTAGTGAGCGAGTGGACTGACAGGAAACACTGAATCCTTACCTAGCTGGCAATTAGACTAGACCTGCAGACCTATCTTGCATGTTAAACTTCCTCTGCTGTTTGTGTTCTGCTTTTATCTCTAAGAAATTGACATTATTGTACGCACTCTGAATAAGAGCTTATTTGAGACTATTATCAATTACATTTCAAAATACTCCTTGACTTTGTCTGTCTTGATACAAAAGTAGGCAATACGAAGATAGATGATATGACATAGGTGGAGGGGTATGCTTTGATGAGGATATTGTGATTCTGCAACAGGATATAGATAGACTGGGGAGTGGGGGGTGGGGGGGGTGGAGTTTTCTCATCCTGCCCACCATGGGAATTGTAGCAGGCAGGGAGGGTGAACCATACAACGGTCAGTAGACCTTGGTTGGGATTTTCTGGTTTTGGGGCAAGCATGGCTGGAAAATCTCAACTGTGTGACTAGGCAAAAACCTGACGAATAGAGTTCAATGTGGGTCATGCACTTTGGAATCAAAAGGCAAATTATCTAAATGGAGAGAAACTGCAGGTGACTAAAGTACAGAGGGATCTAGGTGTTTGAGTGCATGAATCACAAAAAGATAGCAAGCAGGCCTAACAGTAGTTAAGAAGGCAAATGGCATCATGGCCTTAATTGCAAAGAGGTTAGAGTTTAAAAATAAGAACGTTTTGTTGCAATTGTATAGGGTGTTGGTGAAGTCTCACCTGGAATATTCTATACAGTTTTGGTCTCCTTACCTTAAAAAGGATATAGTGACATTGGAGGCTGTCCAAAGGAGATTCACCAGGCTAATTCTTGGAATGAGTGAGTTGTTCTATCAAGAGATACTAAATAGTCTGGATCTGTACTCCTTGGAATTTGGAAGAATGAATGGTGACCTTATTCAAACATATAAGATTCTGATGGGACTTGACAGGGTAGAGTCTCAAACAAGGGGACAGAGCTACAAAATTAAGGGCCAGTCATTTAAAACTGAGGTGTATAGAAACTTCTTCTTGCAAAGGATGATGAATCTCTAGAATTCTTTGCCCCAGAGGGTGATGGGGTCTGGACCATTATAAGTATTTAAAGTGGATAAATATTTGATAGAACAAGGAATACAAGACGATGAGGAAATGGCACAGAAAAGGAGCGGAGGCTGGCATAGATCAGCCATGATTATATTTTTTTAATGTCGTGGGACATAAGCATCGCTGGCTGGCTGGCATGGTGGTGGTGAGGTGCCTTCTTGAATCGTTGCAGTCCATGTTCTGTGGGTTGACCCACAATGCTGTTAGAGAGGGAATTCCAGGATTTTGACCCAGTGACTGTGAAGGAATGACGATATATTTCCAAGATGGCTTGGAGGGGAACTTGCAGGGGGTGGTGTTCCCATTTATCTGCTGCCCTTGTCCTTCTAGATGGAAGTGGTCATGCATTTGGAAATTGCTTTGGTGAATTGCTGCAGTGCATCTTGTAGATAGTACACACTTCTGCTTCTGAGCGTCAGTGGTGGAGGGATTGAACGTTTGTAAATGTGGTGCTAATCAAGCGGGCTGCTTTCTTTTGGATGGTGTCAAGCTGTTTGAGTGGGGAGTATTGCATCACACTCCTGACTTGTGCCTTGTATATGGTAGATAGACTATGGGGAGTCAGGAGGTGAGTTACTCGCCACAGTATTCCTAACCTCTGACCTGCTCTTGTGGCCACTGTGTTTATGTGGTGAGTCCAGTTGAGTTTAATGGTAACCCCAAGGATGTTGACAGTGATGGATCCAGTGATGGTAACACCATTAAATGTCAAGGGATGGGTGATTAGAATGTCTGTTATTGTGATAGTCATTGCCTAGCATTTGTGTGGCACATGTTACTTGCCATTTGTCAGCCTAAGCCTGGATATTGTCCAGATCACATTGCATTTGAACATGGGCTGCTTCAGTATCTGAGGAGTTGAGAATGGTGCTGAACATTGAGCAATCATCAGCAAACATCCCCACTTCTGACCTTAGGACGGAGGGAAGGCATTGATGAAGTAGCTGTGGATTGCTGTGCCTAGGACACTAGCCTGAAGGACTTCAATGGAGGGGCAGGCTTGAAGGACGTGATGGCCTACTCTTGCTTCTATTTCTCATGTTGTCTTATGGAGGGTGAACAACTCTTACACAATAGGGACACTTTGACCGTGTAACTGAGGAATTGGGGTTTGCTAGTGACCATGAGAGCAGTGGGGCTGGGGTGAGGTGTACTGGTGGCAGGGAGCTTGGGGGGGGGGGGGGGGGGGGGGGGGGCGGGGGGGGTGGTGAGGAATGCTAGTGAACATGAGCACTGAGAGTGCTCAGAACCATCCCCCTCCTCCCAATGGCTAACAGCCACAGTGAACATGCTTAAAAATATCAGAAAGATACAAGGGCAAGAAGAAATTCTCAGGCTGTCTCAGAAGACAAAATCCCCTTACAGAATGCAGATGAACAATAAGATAACTATTTCCTGATGTTGACAGATATATATTAACATAGGTACCGATTTCTTATTGTTTGCCAGCCTCAGCCCAAATTGGTATCTGTGCCTCAGTTTGCCACTCTGGCTCTCAGTTTGCTGTTTTGTAAAGATATTTGCTGGAATTCTATCGTCACACCTGCAATGGGATCAGAACGGGCTAGGGGTGGACAGTGGAAATGTTCATTGTTCTCAGGTGGGAATTTCCAGTCTCACTCAAGCAAGGCCATAAAATCCTACTCATTATCATCTAATTGTCACATATCCACAATCAGTGTCTTTGGTAATTCAAGTTGACAGGAAGCCCATTAACCAAGGGTGGGAGAATGTCGCTCCCCATCTTATTGAATGACAGCCTTTTAAAGTAAGGCTCAGATCTCACACAGCCAGGTGAGGCCAACATATCACAACAAGCCAGGACAACTGGTAAAACACATTATCTAGTGGAAACTACTGACTAACCACAGATGTGCTATCAGTAACACAGATTCATCCATCAGCTGAATTTTAGCTGAAAGGATCTTATAAACATGCACAATCCTGATAAATGTACTCAATGTATATATTTACTTATTTCTTGTTGTATACTTTGTCCTACATTGTGGTTACTGCTAGGGAATCTGTAGACCACTCCCACTGGTGACCTCTTTCCTCTACTATTCCTCATCTCCACCCAAACTGATTCTATATCCTGATTTCCTGAACTAAGATCATCTCTGACTACTGCACCAATGCCATCCTGGATTAACAGTGCTACCCCTCCACCTTTGCTCAGCTTCCTATTCTTCTTGGATGTCATATACCCCTCAACATTCAGAACTCAATCCTTGTCATTCCAGCCACAGCTCTGTAATGGCTATCAGATCATAATCACTTACTTCAATGTGTGTTATCAATTAATTTACTTCATAAATGCAACATGCCTTCAGATATAGAGCCTTTAGTTTTGTCTTTTAGTTATCTTTGTAACATCTAGTCTTGGCTGCTGGTGTATTCTTAGATTTTTCTCCCTTAGTCCTTTCCTGCCATTCTCCGATCCTCTTTTCCCATATTAGTATTTTGTCCTGCTGTCCAGGCAAAAACCCCTTGGTTTTCTATATCTGCCCAAACTTGATTCCTCACCTCCTTTGTTTAGTTTAAAACCCTCTCTACTCCTCTAGTTATGCAGCTCACTGTGACACTGATCCTAGCATGGTTCAGCTGTGGATCATCCCAAAGGTATAGCCCCCACTTTCCCCAGTACCAGTGCCAGTGCCTCATGAACCGGAGCCCACTTCTCCCACACCAGTCTTTGAGCCAGGCATTCATATCTAATCCTATTTATCCTGTATCAATTTGCATGTGGTTCAGGTAATAGAATCATAGCGTCATAGAAAAACTACAGCACAACCAAGCCCTTTGGCCCTCAAGTTGCGCCGATCATATCTCTACCTACTAGGCTTACCTATAACCCTCAATCCTATTATGTCCCATGTACTCATCCTGAAGTCCCTTAAAAGACCCTAATGAATTTGCCTCCACCACCACCAATGGCAGCCGGTTCCACTCACCCACCACTGTCTGAGTGAAAAACTTACCCCTGACATCTCCTCTGTACCTACACTCCAGCACCTTAAACCTGTGTCCTCTTATGGCAGCCATTTCAGCCCTGGGGAAAAGTCTCTGAGAATCCACCAGTAATAGATATTACCTTGGAGGTTCTGTTTCTTAATCTGGTGCCTAGCTCCTCATACTGACTGTGCAGAATTTCCTTCCTTGACTTGCCTGTGTCCTTGGTACTGACATAGGCCATGACAACTGGATCCTTCTCCTACTGCGAGTTCCTCTCCAAGCTTGAGCAGATGTTCTGAATCCTGGTACCGGATAGGCAGCCCAGCTGTCTGGACACTCGCTCTTTCCTCCAGAAAACAGTGTCAATCTCCCTCACAATACTTTCCCCTACTACCACTACATTCCTGTTTGCTCCTCCCAGTTCCTGTAGCATAGTGCCATTGGCCAGTCTGCTCATCTACTTTGCAGACCTGGCATTTGTCCTTACAGATTGTGAGCACCTCAAATCCATTTGGCAATTGCAAAGTCTGACCGTCCTTACTCCTGTCTGCTTGGTGCCTGTACTCATTGTCACATCTTCCTGTCCCTTATTGCTGACCAAAACAGATGACCCTATTCCAATAGGCGCAACTGTCTTCTGGAACAGAGTGTCCAGATATTGCCCCCACTTCCCCAACCTCCCTTTTGGAGCTCAGTGTCTGCAATTCAGCTTCCAGATCGATAATCCTGATCCTGAATTTCTCTAGCTGCTTACACTTTCTGCAAAGTCTTTGTCCTGTGTTGCCTTGGTGAGCCCATGGTTCTCAAAGGTTAGTAAAGCATGGCTGTCTATACATAGTCAACAAGTCCAGGATCAAAGTATATATAGCTGTTAAAATCAATGTTTAAAATTTAAGATCTGAACTGATGGCCTTGGGGATAAGGTAAGAGGCTGAAGATTAGAAATTAGATTGGGGTGCATGAGAGGTTACAAATTCTCTCAGGGATGAGCACTGAGTGGCTGGAATCAAGTCAAAACTAATTGGGCTTTGACCAGAAGCTGAAGATGGCTTCATATTACAGGTTCAGCCTCAGTTGGCACAGCTCCATATTGATGGATTTCCAATTGCAGTTTGACAATTGCTTGATGTCTGGACGCAATGGGCCAAAGGATCTCTTTCTGTGCTGTAGAGCTTTATGACTCTATGATAATATTCTGTGTAACTCAAAATAACTCAGTAAAATGCAAGGGAACCTATAAGTCTCAACATATGAAAGATGGAGGAATGATGGCAAACAGAACAGGAATTGATCTTGTGAAGGTAGAGGACATGGCTGAGATACTAAATAAGGTCTTTCCGTGTGTTTTCACTAAGAAAGATAACGCTGCCAGTGTCACAGTACTGGAGGTAGTAAACAAATTGGAAAGAGTTTAAAAAAAAATGAAAACAGATAAAACATTAGATTTTTAAAAAGTTAAAAAACAGGAAGTTTTGAAAGGTTGGCAATGAAGTAAAACTAAACTCACCCAGTTCCACAAGGATATTTTGGCCCTGGAGGGAGTGCAGAGGAGGTTTACTAGGCTGATACCGGAGTTGAGGGGATTGAGCTATGAGGAGAGGCTGAATAAACTAGGCTTGTACTCGTTAGAGTTTAGAAGAATGAGGGGAGATCTCATTGAGATATATAAGATGATGAATGGGATGGATAGGATAGAGGTGGAGAGACTCTTCCCGCTCAAAAAAGACAGTAGGACTAGGGGGCACAGCCTCAAGATAAAGGGGAGGCGGTTTAGAACGGAGTTGAGGAGGAACTTCTTCACTCAAAGGGTGGCGAATCTCTGGAATTCTCTGCCCGTTGAAGTGGTGGAGGCTGCCTCGCTAAATATTTTTAAGACGCGGGTTGATGGGTTTTTGATAAGAGAGGGGATTAAGGGTTATGGGGAGAGGGCGGGAAAGTGGAACTGAGCCACGACAGATCAGCCATGATCTTATTGAATGGCGGGGCAGGCTCGAAGGGCTAGATGGCCTACTCCTGCTCCTATTTCTTATGTTCTTATACATACTGGTGCTCCTGTTAAGCTGCACTCAATGACATGGCAACTGCCATGGAAACTGCCAAACCAGTCACTCATTAGTTCCCCCATTTAAATTACTCCATGTTGGTGCCATCATTTGGAAAAAACAGGACATTAAGAAAGCTTCAGAAGGGACATTGATCCTTGGTTACAAAGAGAAGGTAGCAGACAAAAGGCAGGGAATTATAGGCCGATTAGCTTAAGGTCCATAGTTGGAAAAATGCTAGAATCCATCATAGAACATTACAGCGCAGAACAGGCCCTTCGGCCCACGATGTTGCGCCGACCAGTTACAAAACAATGACCCATTAACCTAAACCAATCCCTTTTCGTCCATAAACCTATCCACAGATCTCTTAAACGCCCCCAAACTAGGTGCATTTACAACTGCAGCAGGCAGGGCATTCCAATCCCTCACCACCCTCTGGGTAAAGAACCTACCCCTGACATCCGTCCTATAACTACCCCCCCTTAATTTAAAGCCATGCCCCCTCGTGCTAGATTTCTCCATCAGAAGAAAAAGGCTATCACTATCCTCCCTATCTAAACCTCTAATCATCTTATATATTTCAATAAGATCCCCTCTTAGCCGCCTTCTTTCCAGCGAAAACAACCCCAAATCCCTCAGCCTCTCCTCATAGGACCTTCCCTCCATACCAGGCAACATCCTGGTAAACCTCCTCTGCACCCTCTCCAAAGCCTCCACATCCTTCCTGTAATGTGGGGACCAGAACTGCACACAATACTCCAAGTGTGGCCGCACCAGAGTTGTGTACAGTTGCAACATGACGCTGCGACTCCTAAATTCAATCCCCCTACCAATAAACGCCAAGACACTGTATGCCTTCTTAACAACCTTATCTACTTGATTCCCAACTTTCAGGGATCTATGTACACATACACCTAGATCCCTCTGCTCATCCACACTATCATCAAAAAAGAAATAGCAGGACACCTAGTAAAGAATGGTTTGATCAAGCAGACGCAGCACGGATTCGTGAAGGGGAAGTCGTGTTTGATGAATTTACTGGATTTTTATGAAGATGTGACTAGTGCGGTAGACAGAGAGGAACCAGTGGATGTGGTGTTTTTAGATTTCCAGAAGGTGTTTGATAAGGTGCCTTCTTCACTCAAAGGGTGGTGAATCTCTGGAATTCTCTGCCCGTTGAAGTGGTGGAGGCTGCCTCGCTAAATATTTTTAAGAAACAGGTTGATGGGTTTTTGATAAGAGAAGGGATTAAGGGTTATGGGGAGAGGGCGGGAAGGTGGAGCTGAGCCACGACAGATCAGCCATGATCTTATTGAATGGCGGGGCAGGCTCGAAGGGCCAGATGGCCTACTCCTGCTCCTATTTCTTATGTTCTTATATTCTTATAAAAGGTTGCTGCAGAAGGTTAGGGTACACGGAGTTGGGGATAAAGTGTTAGCATGGATTGAGGATTGGTTATCTAACCGGAAGCAGAGAGTTGGAATCAATGGATGCTTTTCTGATTGGCAGTTGGTGACTAGTGGAGTGCCACAGGGATCGGTACTGGGGCCTCAACTGTTTACCATATACATAGACGATCTGGAGGAGGGGGCTGAGTGTAGGGTAACAAAATTTGCTGATGACACGAAGATGAGTGGAAAAGCGAATTGCGTGGAGGACACGGAAAGTCTGCAGAGAGACCTGCAGTGAGTGGGCGAGGACCTGGCAGATGGAGTATAACGATAGCAAATGTGAGGTTATCCACTTTGGTAAAAATAATAGTAGGAGGGAATATTATTTAAAGGGTGAAAAGCTGCAGCTTGCTATTGTACAGAGGGACCTGGGGGTCCTTGTGCATGAATCACAAAAACCCAGTCTGCAGATGCAGCAGGTGATCAAGAAGGTGAATGGAATGTTGGCCTTTATAGCGAGGGGGATAGAATATAAAAGCAGGGAGGTCTTGCTGCAACTGTACAAGGCACTGGTGAGGCCGCAACTGGAGTACTGTGTGCAGTTTTGGTCCCCTTATTTGCATAATGATATATTGGCCTTGGAGGGAGTACAGAAAAGATTCACCAGGCTGATACCGGAGATGAGGGGGTCAGCTTATGAGGAGAGATTAAATAGACTGGGTTTGTACTCGATAGAGTTTAGAAGGCTGAGGGGGGATCTTATAGAGACTTACAAGATAATGAAAGGGCTAGATAGGGTAGAGGGAGGGAGATTCTTTCTGCTTAGAATGGAAAACAGAACTAGAGGGCACAGCCTCAAAATAAGGAAGGGTGCAGTTTAGAACAGAGTTAGGAGGAACTTCTTCACTCAAAGAGTGGTGAATCTCTGGAATTCTCTGCCCATTGAAGTGGTGGAGGCTACCTCGTTGAATATATTTAAGTCACGGGTAGATAGATTTCTGATAAACAAGGGAATTAAGGGTTATGGGGAGAAAGCAGGAAAGTGGAACTGATCCACTTCAGATCAGCCATGATTTTATTGAATGGCTGGGCAGGCTCGAAGGGCTAGATGGCCTACTCCTGCTCCTATTTCTTATGTTCTTAGAAGTAAAGGTGGAAGTTGTGGAGGCTCTGGTTCTAGCTACAGTCTTGCAATTCACCTTGGAGATGGAGGTGGTGTCGGAAGACTGGAGGTTTGTAAATGTTACATCCCTGTCCAAAAAAGGCGTTAGAGATAAATCTGACAACTCCAGGCCAGGATTGTCCATAGTGAGGAAATTATTACAGACATGAATTTTGGACAAAATTGACATCTGGAAAAAATGGGTTAGTAAATGAAAGCCCAGAAATTGTATTTGACGCACTTAATTGAGCCCTTTGATGAAATAACAAAGGAGGATGATGAGGGTTATCCAGCTGAGGCCATGAATTTGGACTTTCAAAAGTTGTTTGATAAAGCATCACTTATTAAAATTGTTACTAACTTAGAAACTCTTGAGTTTAAACAAACAGTGGTTGTTGTGGGTCTTAGGTTAGCTAAGAAAAGGGCAGGAAAGTGGAGAATGTCAGATGGGAGTGAAGTATACAGAGATGTACCCCAGAATTGGGACCAATTCTGTTTTCAATGTAAATCAGTGGCCTAGACTTGGGTACAAAGAGTAGTATCTTTAAATGTGCAGATGACACAAAATTTAGAAATGTAGTAGACAATGAGAGTGATAGTAAAAGTCTCCAGGGTAATAGCTGGACTGGTGTAGTGGGCAGACTCATGGCAGATGGAATTTAATATAGAGCAGTGTGAAGTGATTTCTTTTGGTAGGAAGAATGGTGGAGACAATATGAACTAAATGGTATCATTTTACAGGGGTTGCAAGAACATTGGTTTTATAAATAGAAGCAAAGAATGCAAAAGCAAGATGTTTATGGTGAACCTTCATTAAGCACTGAACAGGCCACAACTGGATTCCAATTTAAAGTTAATGCCTTGGAGATGGTGCAAAAGAGATTTATTTAAATGATGCTGGGAAGAAAGATTTCAGTAATGTGGAGAGACTGTTGAAGCAGGGGTTGTTCACCTTAAAGCCGAGAAGGGAAGATTTGAGTTAATAATAAAGCACTTATGTTTGGGCCGAAGGGCCTGTTCTGCGCTGTAATGTTCTGTGTGGTATTTTATTGAACAACTTTTGAAAGTCCACATACACAAACCCTCATCAACATTTTTGTTATTTCATCAAAAAGCTCAAATCAAAATGATCAAACACAATTTTACTGGCTTTCGTTTACAAACCCAATTCATTTTGTCCCAGATTAATGTCTAAAAGAATCCTGAATGGTTTGGATAAATAAGGACAAAATGGTTCAGGGAAAGAAGGGTCAGTAACCACAGAGCACAGATTTACAGCAATTGGTTAAAGAACCGCATGTTTAAGTTATTTTGAGCTTTTTTTGACTTGGAATACACTGTCTGAAGCAGATACAGCAGTACCTTTCAAAGGGGAATTGAGTAAATACTGGAAGGGGAAAAGCTGCAGGGACATGGGGAAAACAGGGGAGTGGAGCTAATTGAATAGCACTAGGAAAGAGTTGGTATGGACAGGAATAGTAAACTGACCTCCGTCTGTACTTCCATAGCATTCCTATAGTGCAAGAGGCCATTTGGCCCATTGGGTCTGCGCCGACTCTCCGAAGCAGCATTCTCCCCACCATCCTATCCCCATAACCCTGGCATCTACATGGATGCCATCATCACACATGAGAACACTATCCACCAGGTACATAGTACATACTCGTGACTCGGCCAATGTTGTCTACCTCATATGCTGCAAGAAAGGATGTCCTAAGCTGTAGTGCATCACCGAAATCATGCAGATACTACGACAATGGATGAACGGACATCGCTTGACAATCACCAGGCAGGTCTGTTCCCTTCCTTCAGCAACCAAGGGCATTCATTCTCCAATCTTCGGGTAAGCGTGCTGCAAGAAGGCTTTCAAGACATGCATGAAATCGCCGAGCAGAAATTGTCAACCAAGTTCCACATGCATGAGAACAGCCTCAACCAGGATTTTGGGTTCATGTCACACTACATGTAACTCCTATCATTTGGCCTGAGCTTGCAAAATCCTACTAACTATCCTGTTTGGAGACAATTCACACCTCTTTAACCTGTGCTTAAACCTCTCTCCACTCGCATTGTTTACCTGTAAAGACTTGATTACTTGTAAAGACTCGCGATCCAATCATTATCCTGCAGTTGTGCCTTTGTCTATATGTCCCGCTTTTGTGAATCCAACTCTCCACACAACTGATGATGGAGCATTGTGCCGAAACCTCATGATACCACATAGAATCCTACAGTGCAGAAACAGGCCCTTCGGCCCATTGAGTCTGCACCGAACACAATCCCACCCAGACCCTATCCCCATATCCCTACACATTTTACCTGCTAATCTACACATCCCAGGACACTAAGGGGCAATTTTAGCATAGCCAATGAACCTAACCCGCACATCTTTGGACTGTGGGAGGAAACCGGAGCACCCGGAGAAAACCCACGCAGACACGAGGAGAATGTGCAAACTCCACACAGGCAGTGACCCGAGCCGGGAATCGAACCCAGGACCCTGGAGCTGTGAAGCAGCAGTGCTAACCACTGTGCTACCGTGCCGCCCACATAAACCTGTTCGACTTTAACATGTGTTGTGAGACTTCTTACTGTGCCCTGCACATTTACCATGGCCAATCCACATAACTTACGCGTCTTTGGATTGTGGGAGGAAACCAGAGCACCTAGAGGAAACCCATGCAGACACAGTCCTCACAGTCTGTCACCAAAGGCCAGAATTGAACCAGGGTTCCTGTCACTGCGAGACAGCAGTGCTAACCACTGTGCCATCCCCGTGCACTATGATCATAGAATCCATACCGTGTAGAAGGACATCGAGTCTGCACCAAATCTCTGACAGAGAATCTTGCCCAGGTGCTCTTCCCCACCCTATCCATAATCCCATACATTTCCCATAACTACTCTACCTAACCTAAACCAGAGCATCCAAAGGAAACCCGCACGAACACAAGATGAATAATTCTAAAAAGATCTTCTTCAACTAGTTTGAAGGAGTTGTTTGATTTACCTCGTCTTTGGCTGATATACAATTTAATAACTATACATTACAAAAGACTTGGAATCTTTCCATATGTCAATACAACGTGGGAAGAATGACACTCGGGTGACAAGGAGTATTTTCAGAGCTACGGTTTATGTATTATTAACAATTGGATATTCTTTTATACCTTGTTGGAGATGTTCTGATTAAATGTTTTTTTCTGCATTAGTTATATCATCAGATTGCGAACTACAGCAAATCGTTCGACTATCTATATTCACTTTGCTTCAAAATAGCTGTTTACATGTGAAGAGCTTTGAAATGTTCATGAAATAGTGAAGGCAGTTTATAAACAAACGTTCTTTTCTTTGAATCTACAACAAAGAGAATATTTGAAACATAATTATTCTAAACCCATGTAACCCAATAGCAGACTGATTAGGAATCGACACTGCCTTTAGCTACACTGTGATATGCAAAAGGAAACAATCATCATTAAAATTGTTGCTTGCAACTTGTTGTCTAATTATGTACAGTCTAAACAAAAAGCATTTTGAAATTCCTAGTATTGCTGGTGCTAAACTTAACTGTTTGACTTGAACCCACATCTTTCACCCTACAGTGTGCTGAATAATGTAATTGGCTTGACAATGGAAAACGTTGCTTACAATGCTACTTTTCATAGTTGTAATAAAGCCCTAAATGGTAAGGGATGTGTTATAGCTCTAGTATGTTCCAGAGGGAGCGTTATAGAGGGAGGTGACAGAATGAGTATTGTGAACATTGTGAGTGGAGTGATATGTTGAGGGGCTTACTATATTGATATATAGAATTGAGTATTGTGTATAGTTAGGTGGAACAACAGATGTATGATAAATATAGCCCATAACAATGAATTTGGTGTAATGTAAAACAGTAAGTTACAGTGTAATAAATATACCCAAAACTGAGATTAGATTGTCAAACCAACATTTGGATAAACATGAAACATTGCTACAAGACCCCTTTGAAAGCAAGAGCTGACTGGTGGTGATTTAACCTGAGGATTCTCGCACCTCAGGTGAGGGGCAAGGTTGAGAAGGCAGGGCCTTCATGAATAACCTCAGCTTCTGGAGGAATTGAACCTACACTGCTGACATCGCTCCGCTTTCATGAACCAGCCTTCCAGCCAACTGAGCTAGCCAACCCCCAATTATAGGTGTATAGCAATAGTGATTTAATAATATTGAAGTCATTGAGTGTAATGTGAGTAAAATATAACTCCGAGAGTGTACAATGTAATATTTCAACAGTTTGTGTAATCACACTCGAGTGGAGTAAGATTAATACATGATCATGATGCTACATAAAGATGCTACATGATCAGTAACACTCATGTAGCATCTTTAACACAGAAATTGTCTAAATGCAGAGTTATGAAGAAGGAGAGATTGGGAGCAGTGGTCAAAAGCATGACCAGGAAGAGAGGTTGTAAGGGAGAGAGGAAGGAGGAGAGTCAAAGGGATTTAAGCGAGGCCGAGCCAACTGGAGGCATGGCCAGCAATGATGGACGGAGGTACAGAAGGCCAGAATTTGAGGAACCCCATCATGCCAAATAAAACAAGATTGCTCCTGTGTTGTATTATTCTTATATGACTACTTCACTTAGCTGTACCAAGGCATTAGAGGTCATCTTGATCTGGGCCATTGTAGTCAATTGACACTTCCTTTTACATCTTTCTCCACCTTCATTTCTGAATCCGTGCTGCCTGTGATTTGTGAGCTTTTTGTAGAAGTTATTCTTGCGTTTACTCCTAATAATAAACTCCATTATTTTACGTGAGGTTGAAATGAGACTTGTTAAATATTGCTCAGTATTGCGAGTGGTTTCATTTGACTTGGGGTGAATTGGATTTCACTCTTGATTTATCATGCAAGAGGAAAAGAGGACCCAAAAGTCTGATGTGCAGTTTATGCGATGCACAGTTCGTCTACTCATTTGATTACGTCTAATCACGAATGGAAACTCATATGCAAATTGAATTAGCAAGCGTTTATGTACAGTAATTACTGCCAGATTTCATTTGCCTGATGAATTTTAATAAGAAAATAGAAGTGGGAAAGTGAATGAAGTGGGGACATATTGCTGTGTCTCCTGAAGGGCTATGCACTTCAAAAAGATTCCAGGATTATTCCGACCATTCCACAGTATTGGGTCAGAATCGTCAATGAACTTCCCAATAAATGGTGGCACTGCTGACTTTAGAAAATGCCCAGAATAGCAACAATTATCATCATGGCAGTTTTTTAATGACAGCTAGGTTTTCAATTCTGGTTTTATTACATGAGATTCTGGGGTCTGTCTGTTTGTCAAAATGGAACATAAGAACATAAGAAACAGGAGCAGGAGTAGGCCATCTAGCCCCTTGAGCCCGCCCTGCCATTCTATAAGATCATGGCTGATCTGTCGTGGCTCGGTTCCACTTTCCTGCCCTCTCCCCATAACCCTTAATCCTCTCGCTTATCAAAAACCCATCAACCCGCGTCAGCGAGGCAGCCTCCACCACTTCAACGGGCAGAGAATTCCAGAGATTCACCACCCTTTGAGTGAAGAAGTTCCTCCTCAACTCCGTTCTAAACCAAGCCCCCCCTTTAACTTGAGGCTGTGCCCCCTAGTCCTACTGTCCTTTCTGAGCGGGAAGAGCCTCTCCACCTCTATCCTATCCATCCCATTCATCATCTTATATGTCTCAATGAGATCTCCCCTCATTCTTCTAAACTCTAACGAGTACAAGCCGAGTTTATTCAGCCTCTCCTCATAGCTCAACCCCCTCAACTCCGGTATCAGCCTAGTAAACCTCCTCTGCACTCCCTCCAAGGCCAAAATATCCTTGCGTAAGTGCAGCGACCAAAACTGCACACAGTACTCCAGCTGCGGCCTCACTGGTGCCCCATACAGCTGTAGCAAGACCTCCCTACTTTTATATTCAATCCCCCTTGCTATGAAGGCCAGCATCCCATTCGCCTTCTTCCACCAATCTTGGTGTCGTGCTGGCCTTCATAGCGAGGGGGATTGAATATAAAAGTAGGGAGGTCTTGCTGCGGCTGTATAGGGCATTGGTGAGGCCGCAGCTGGAGTACTGTGTGCAGTTTTGGGCGCCGTACTTATGCAAGGATATTTTGGCCTTGGAGGTAGTGCAGAGGAGGTTTACTAGGCTGATGCTGGAGTTGAGGGGGTTGAGCTATGAGGAGAGGCTGAATAAACTAGGCTTGTACTCATTAGAGTTTAGAAGAATGAGGGGAGATCTCATTGAGACGTATAAGATGATGAATGGGATGGATAGGATAGAGGTGGAGAGACACTTCCCGCTCAAAAAAGACAGTAGGACTAGGGGGCACGGCCTCAAGATAAAGGGGGGGGCGGTTTAGAACGGAGTTGAGGAGGAACTTCTTCACTCAAAGGGTGGTGAATCTCTGGAATTCTCTGCCCGTTGAAGTGGTGGAGGCTACCTCGCTAAATATTTTTAAGACTCGGATTGATGGGTTTTTGATAAGAGAGGGGATTAAGGGTTATGGGGAGAGGGCGGGAATGTGGAACTGAGCCACGACAGATCAGCCATGATCTTATTGAATGGCGGGGCAGGCTCGAAGGGCTAGATAGCCTACTCCTGCTCCTATTTCTTATGTTCTTATGTTCCTGACCACCTGCTGCACCTGCAGGCTGGGTTTTTGCGACTCACGCACAAGGACCCCGAGGTCCCTCTGCACCGTTGCCTGCTGCAGTTTTTCGCCACGTAAGTAATAGTCCTTCCTACCAAAGTGGACCACCTCACACTTGCCAACATTAAATTCCATTTGCCAGTTCCTGGCCCATTCGCCCAGCCTATCTAGATCCTTCTGCAGACTCTCCACACCCTCCGCGCAATTTGCCGTTCCACCAATCTTGGTGTCATCAGCAAATTTCGACACCATACACTCGGTTCCCTCCTCCAGATCATCTATATAAATGGTAAATAGCTGAGGCCCCAGCACCGACCCCTGGGGCACTCCATTAGTCACCATCCGCCAATCCGAATAGCACCCATTAACCCCCACTCTCAGCCTCCTATTTGACAGCCAATCCTCTATCCACGCTAACACCCTACCCCCAACTCCATGTCCCTCGACCTTCTGCAATAATCTCTTGTGAGGTACCTTGTCAAACGCCTTCTGAAAATCAAGAAAGACCACATCCACCGGCTCTCCTTTATCCACCGCCCTAGACACATCCTCATAGAACTCCAGTAAATTTGTCAGACACGACTTCCCCTTAACGAAACCGTGCTGCGTCTGCTCTACCAAACAACTCTCCTCAAGGAACAGCAGTGATCTTTCCAATTACCAACAGATTGGGGTGTTTTGTGATCAATGATCTGCCAGTTCACAGATTCACTACAAATCCCATTTTGCAGATATCTTTAAATATACACAAGCCTCAAACACATTCTTATAGCGTGTTTCTCTCTCACACACACACACACATACACACACACACACACATGCACTCACGCACGCACACACACACACACACACACACACACTCACATACACACATACAGAAAGACACACACAAAAAGACACAAACAAATATACCAATAGAAAGATACCTATATACCAGTATAGCTACAGAAAGACATCTGCATACATGACCACACACACACACAAAGTGACGGATGTGCAGGTACACAGAATGAAACAAGTCATTTCATTTATGGTACATGGACATCCCAGGAAAGGGCAGCATTTATTGCCTATCTTCAAGTTCCTTTGAGAAGGTAGTGAAGAATCACCACCTTGATGTCCATGTGGTGTAAGTAGAACTGCAGTGTTGTTAGATTGGTGGTTCCAGAATTTGGATCCAGCAAAGATAAAGGAACAGTGACATAGTTTCCAGTCAGGATGGTGTGCGACTTGATGCTAGTGGTACTGTCCAGAATCCAGACATATCCAATAGCTTATTGGAGAAAAGTTGGGAGGCCCTGGTGAGAGAGGTGAGGGACATATTGGACAGGGTGGGAGGGATGAGGATGCAAGGAGGCAAAACTGCGGGGAGGCAAAACTGTGGGTGAGGGGACGGGGATGGCTCCAATTGGCACAGGCAGCCTGCGAAGGAGGCACCTTCCCCATTCACTGACCAGCTGTGTGCAGGGTTAAACCTGCCTGGCTACACGTTGGGCACCGCTCTTTCCTGGAGCATGTTAAACAGTGTGACGGCAGGATGAAATTATCCATCTATTGCCTGCCCAAAGGCCTCAATTGAATCACGGGCAGCCTACCCAAAATGTTCCTCGCCATGTGGAACATTATGCTGAGTGTCAGGGAGGGTGGGCTGCTGGTGGACAAACTGCTAATGACACAGTGCCCTTATTTACATGTCCACTTGCTTGCAGGAGACCCAGTGTCTTGCAGTTAATTGTTCTTTAGCATCCTGTTATGCGGGAAAGCAGATTGTTCCTGTCCGGATCTTCCAGAATAACTCTGTTATAACATGTTTGGGACTCTCTGACCTCGCCTGTGGCTGGGACATTGTGATCTTGCCCATGGCTGCAACTCTCTGACCTCACCTGCAGTTGGGACTCCCTGACCTCACCTGCAGTTGGGACTCCCTGACCTCACCTGCAGTTGGGACTCCCTGACCTCACCTGCAGTTGGGACTCCCTGACCTCACCTGCAGTTGGGACTCCCTGATCTCACCTGCAGTTGAGACTCTCTGATCTCGCCCACAGCTGGGATTCTCCGACCTTGCCCGCAGCTCGGACATTCTAGCCCCATTCCAGTGAATGGAAATTTGGCTGAGTGCTAAATTCTCCATTTTCACTGGCAATGGTGGTGGGGTGTACAAGATTGGCCAATTCTGGCCATGTCTTCTCGAACACAACACAACATGTTCAACGAGCAAAGAAAATTACAGCACAGGAACAGGCCCTTCGGCCCTCCAAGCCTGCACCGACCATGCTGTCCGACTTAACTAAAATCCCCTAAACTTCCAGGGACCATATCCCTCTATTCCCATCTCATTCATGTACTTGTCAAGATGCCCTTTGAAAGTCACTACCATATCCGCTTCCACTGTCTCCCCTGGCAACGAGTTCCAGGCACCCACCACACTCTCTCTGTGTAAAAGATCTGCCTCGTCCATCTCTTTTAAAACTTGCCCCTCGCACCTTAAACCTATGCCCCCTAGTAATTGACTCTTCCACCCTGGGAAAAAGCTTCTGACTATCCACTCTGTCCGTGCCTCTCATAATCTTGTAGACTTCTATCAGGTCTCCCCTCAACCTCCGTCGCTCCAGTGAGAACAAACCAAGTTTATCCAATCTCTCCTCATAGCTAATGCCCTCCATATCAGGCAACATCCTGGTAAGTCTTTCCTGTACCCTGTCAAAGTCTCCACATCCTTCTGGTAGTGTGGCGACCAGAATTGAACACTATATTCCAAGTGCGACCTCACTAAGGTTCTATAAAGCAGCAACATGACTTGCCAATTTTTAAACTCAATACCCCGGCTGACGAAAACAAGCATACCGTATGCCTTCTTGACTATCTCCTCCACCTGCATTGCCACTTTCAGTGACCTGTGTACCTATACACCCAGATCCCTTTGCCTATCAATATTCCTAAGGGTTCTGCCATTTACTGTACATTTCCCATCTGTATTAGACCGTCCAAAAGGCATTATCTTGGTAGGAGAGAAAGAGGTAGGAAGGAAGAGTAGGGGGGATATACGTAGGCAGTTCAGGGAGTTGGGGGCCAGGCTGAAGTGCAGGGCCTCCAGGGTGGTGTTCTCTGGGCTGCTGCCACTGCCCAGTAATAGCAGGGATACGAATAATGAGATCCTACAGCTGAATGCATGGCTGAGGGATTGGTGCAGGGCAGAGGGTTTTAGTTTTGTAGACCATTGGGAAGTCTTTGTGAAGGAAGGGCACTTGTACAAGTGGGATGGAGAACATTTAAATGGGAAGGGTACACATATTTTAGCTGGGAGGTTAGCTGGAGTGTTTTGGCAGGGTTTAAACTAATGGGGGGGGGGGGGGTGGGGAGGAGACAGACAGCTCAGTAGGCACTGGGAGTGGGAGTGAGTTGGGTGACAGGGTAAGTCTAGATGAGAGGAAAATCTCCCAGGAGAAGGAGGATCTGAGCGGGCCTGACAGTCTTCAGTGCATCTGTTTTAATGCGAGGAGTGTGACGGGTAAAACGGATGAATTTAAGGCCTTGATGTTTGCGAGGAATTTAGATGTGGTGGCAGTGACAGAGATGTGGTTAAACGAGGGGCAGGACTGGCAGCTAAATATTCCTGGGTATGAGTGTTTTAGGCGTGACAGGGGAGGGTCGAAAAGAGGAGGGGGAGTGGCACTCTTAGTTAGGGAGCAGATCACAGCGGTGCAGAGGGAAGATAACATGGAGGGGTTGGGAATTGAGTCTCTGTGGGTGGAGTTGAGGAATAGGAAGGGAGCCATTACTATGCTAGGAGTGTACTATAGGCCGCCCAACAGCCTGCGGGCAGTGGAAGACGGTATATGTAGGGACGTTTTGGACAAGTGTAGGAAGAACAGGGTTGTTGTAGTGGGAGATTTTAATCTCCCTGGGGTGGACTGGAAGGTGCCTAGAGCTGGGGGTTCAGACAGGGAGGAATTCGTAAGATGTGTATTGGAAGGATCCTTGGATCAATATGTAGATAGCCCAACGAGAGAGGGGGCTATACTGGATTTAGTTCTGGGCAATGAGCCGGGTCAGGTGGTTGAGGTTGCAGTAGGAGAACACGTGGCTAATAGTGACCACAGCTCTGTCTACTTTAGGATACGAATGGAAAAAGATGAGTGCTGTCCTAAGGGGAGGGTGCTAATTTGGGGGAAGGCTAGATACAGCCGGATTACGCAGAAGCTTAGGGATACAGACTGGGATAGGCTGTTGGAGGGCAAGTCCATGTTAGGCATGTGGGAGTCTTTCAAGGGAAAACTGAAATGGGTGCAGGAAAGGCATGTGCCGGTTAGGAGGAAGGATGGGAACGGTAGGATTAGAGAGCCATGGATTACTAGAGATATAGAGGACCTGGTCAGGAAGAAACGAGTGGCGTATGTCAGGTCTAAGCAGCTGGGAACGGAGAGAGCGTTGGAGGAGTACAGAGGGAGTAGGAGGGATCTCAAAAGGGGAGTTAGGAGGGCAAAAAGGGGGCATGAAATGGCTTTGGCAGGTAGGATTAAGGAAAATCTAAAGGCATTTACTCCTATGTTAGGAGCAAAAGGGTGGTTAGAGGTAAAATCGGTCCTCTCAGGGACAGACGAGGGGAATTGTGCTTAGAGTCTGAGGGAATGGGGGAGATCCTGAATGAATACTTTGCATCGGTATTCAGGAAGGAGAGGGGCTTGATGTCTGGTACAGTCATCGAGGGAGCTTTAGACCAATTGAAGGATCTATCGATTATGAGGGAAGAAGTGTTCGGGCTTTTAGGTAGCATTAAAACTGATAAATCTCCGGGGCCTGATGGCATTTATCCTAGGCTGCTTAGGGAGACGAGGGATGAGATTGCTGGGCCTCTGGCGCAAATCTTTGTCTCTTCTTTGGACACAGGTGAGGTCCCAGAGGACTGGAGGATAGCGAATGTGATACCGTTGTTTAAAAAGGGTAGTAGGGATAACCCTAGTAACTATAGGCCGGTGAGTTTGACGTCAGTGGTAGGCAAGTTGATGGAGAGGATTCTTAGGGATAGGATGTATGAGCACTTCGAGCGTTGCGATCTGGTAAAGGATAAACTGCATGGCTTTGTAAAGGGGAAGTCTTGCCTTACGAGTCTGGTAGAATTTTTTGAGGAGGTGACAAAAACGGTCGACAAAGGACGAGCCGTTGATGTCGTCTATATGGATTTCGGTAAGGCGTTTGACAAAGTCCCTCATGGTAGGTTGGTAGAAAAGAGTAAGGCTTATGGGATACAGGGACAGGTATCTAGATGGGTTGAGAACTGGCTTGCAAAGAGGAGTCAGAGAGTAGTAGTGGAGGGGTCCTTTTCTAGCTGGAGGTCTGTCACTAGTGGTGTGCCGCAGGGCTCAATACTGGGACCTCTTCTCTTTGTAGTGTATACAAATGACTTGGAAGAGGGAGTAAGTGGTGTGATCAGCAAATTTGCTGATGATACCAAAATGGCTGGATTGTCAGGCAGTGAGGAGCAGTGTCTAGCAATACAACGGGATATTGATAGGCTGGTATATTGGGCAGATATATGGCAACTGGAGTTTAATCCAGATAAATGTGAGGTGATGCATTTTGGCCGAAATAATGTAGGGGGTAGTTATATGATAAAGGGAAAGCCCATACAGAGCATAGAATCACAGCGAGACCTGGGGGTGCGAGTGCACAAGTCTTTGAAGGTGGCAGTGCAAGTGGAGAGTGTGGTGAAGAAAGCCTATGGTATGTTAGCCTTTATAGGAAGGGGTATAGAATATAAGAGCCGGAGTCTAATGTTGCAGTTGTATAGAACGTTGGTTAGGCCGCATTTGGAGTACTGTGTCCAGTTCTGGTCGCCTTACTACCGGAAAGACGTGGAGACTCTGGAGAGAGTGCAGAGGAGGTTTACCAGGATGTTGCCTGGTATGTATGGAAGGACTGGGTTATGAGGAAAGATTGAACAAATTGGGGCTGTTTTCCCTTGAAAGACGGCGACTGAGGGGATATCTAATAGAGGTGTATAAGATTATGAAGGGTATAGATAGAGTAAACAGAGGTAAGCTATTTCCTATGTTAGAGACACACAGTACGAGGGGCCATGGGCTTAAGGTGAGGGGGGAGAGGTATAACACAGATATTAGAGGGAGGTTTTTCACACAGAGGGTAGTGGGGGTATGGAATGCTCTGCCAAGTAAGGTGGTGGAGGCAAGTATGCTAGAGTTGTTTAAGAGTAACTTAGACAGGTACATGAGTGGGTTGGAGATGAGTGGATATCGGAGGTTGCTTTAAATAAGGTTCATTAGCATTGGGGCGTCCCTGGTAAGGTAAATGGAAATGGTATGATAATAATGTTTTTTCTCTTTTAATTCACAGGTTTTAAGTCGGTCCGCCTTGTTATCTAACGAGGGGCATACACGCGATGGGTCGTACGAGGGCTGCTCTTGGTTGTTCAAGATTGGCCTAGTGCTTCATGTCGTTAGTGTGTGCCTAAACTGGACCAGATACTGGGCAACACGACAGCTCAGTGACTATCACTGATTGCTGTGCAGACACATGGATTTGGGCCGGTGTCTGTGGGAGTTTGCGCATTCTCCCCGTGCTTGCGTGGGTTTTCTCCGGGTGCTCCGGTTTCCTTCCACACCCCAAAGATGTGCTGTTAGGCTGATTGGACGTAATAAATTGTCCCTAAATTAGTTTCCCTCAATGTGGATTGCCATAAAACAATAGATAAGGGTCATGGGTGGAGGGGGATACTGGTAGTGTTAAAATGGCGGCGCGGGCTCATTGGGCCGATGGGCCTGTTTCCCTGGCTGTTTTTGTTCTTTGTTCTTTATTTGTCCAAATTAAACTCCATGTTCTTTATTTGTCCAAATTAAACTCCATCTGCCATCTCTCCGCCCAAGTCTCCGACTGATCTATATCCTGCTGTATCCCCTGATGGTCCTCATCGCTATCTGCAAATCCACCAACCTTTGTGTCATCCGCAAACTGACTAATCAATCCAGTTACATTTTCCTCCAAATCATTTGTATATATTACAAACAGCAAAGGTCCCAGCACTGATCCCTGAGGAACACCACTTGTCACAACCCTTCATTCAGAAACGCATGCTTCCACTGCTACCCTCTGTCTTCTTTGGCTGAGCCAGTTTTGTATCCACCTTGCCAGCTCACCTCAGAGCCCATGCAACTTCACCTTCTGCACCAGTCTGTCATGAGGGACCTTGTCAGAGGCCTTTCTGAAGTCCATTAGACAACATCCACTGACCTACCCTCATCAATCATCTTCCTTTAGTAATAAAAAGACAAAATATCTCAGTAGGTCAGGCAGCATCTAATGAGTGAGAAACAGAGTTAATGTTTCAGGTCAATGTCCTGTCACCAGCCCTGGACTCTTTAAGTTGAAAAGTTCCTTTCATGGATGTATCTCACTATGCTATTGTATGTACTGTGAGGTCAAACACTTTAACCCAACACTTGCAAAAGTTTTATCTCATAGCAGCCATTAGTGTGCAGCTGCTCATACAGACTCTTATCCTGAAGTTAGGTTAGTGTTTGCCTATTTTTCTCAACCCTTCTTTTCTTCTTTAGGAACGGAAGCTATGTGCCCACCCGTGCCTAGAGATCTATCGTGGAGACCTGATCTACTTCATGTGCCCGCTGGCACGGCAGGGTGACTTCTATGTACCTGAATTAAAGGAGGCTGACAAGAAGCAGAAAGAGGAAGAGGCAGACGATGCTCTTACAGATACAGGTTAGTAACAGAAGTATTTTAGTGCACAGACGGATATCATAAATAAATAATAGACATTATCTTAATGTACATATAGATATAGCAGGTAAATAAACAGTAACTTGAAACACGTTTAGGAATCATAAGTAATTAATAGACTGCACCCTAGTGCAGACACAGGTACACATGTCGCAGATAAATAATCAGCAATGTCCCAATGTACATACAGATATAATTGGTAAATGACAGACTGTGTTTTAATAGGCATAGACATATCACAGGAAAATTGAACATAGAACATAAGAACATAAGAAATAGGAGCAGGAGTAGGCCATCTAGCCCTTCGAGCCTGCCCCACCATTCAATAAGATCATGGCTGATCTGAAGTGGCTCAGTTCCACTGTCCCGCTTTCTCCCCATAACCCTTAATTCCCTTGTCTGTCAAAAACCTATCTACCCGTGTCTTAAAAATATTTAGCGAGGTAGCCTCCACCACTTCAACGGGCAGCGAATTCCAGAGATTCACCACCCTTTGAGTGAAGAAGTTCTTCCTCAACTCCGTTCTAAACCGCCCCCCCTTATCTTGAGGCTGTGCCCTCTACCAGCCTTTCTGAGCGGGAAGAATCTCTCTACCTCTACCCTATCCATCCCTTTCATTATCTTATACATCTCTATAAGATCCCCCCTCATCCTTCTAAACTCCAACGAGTACAAACCCAGTCTATTCAGCCTCTCTTCATAGTCCAACCCCTTCATCTCCGGTATCAGCCTAGTGAACCTCCTCTGCACTCCTTCTGAGGCCAAAATATCCTTGCGCAATTGCGGCGACCAAAACTGCACATAGTACTCCAGCTGCGGCCTCACCAGTGCCCTATACAGTTGCAGCAAGACCTCCCTATTTTTATATACAATCCCCCTCGCTATGAAGGCCAACATCCCATTCGCCTTCCTGACCACCTGCTGCATCTGCAGACTGGGTTTTTGTGACTCGTGCAGAAGGACCCCCAGGTCTCTCTGCACTGTAGCATGATGCAGCTTTTCGCCCTTTAAATAGTATTTAATGTTTCCTACTATTATTCCTGCCAAAGTGGATAACCTCACACTTGCCAACATTGTATTCCATCTGCCAGGTCCTCGCCCACTCGCCCAGCCTATCTAGATCCCTCTGTAGACTTTCCACACCCTCCGCACAATTTACTTTTCCACTTATCTTTGTGTCAACAGCAAATTTTGTTACCCTACACTCAGCCCCCTCCTCCAGATCATCTATATAAATGGTAAATAGCTGAGGCCCCAGCTCTGATCCCTGCAGCACTCCACTAGTCACCAACCGCCAACCAGAATAGCACCCATTGATATCAACTCTCTGCCTCCTATTAGACAACCAATCCTCTATCCACGCTAACACCTTACCCCCAACTCCATGCCCCCTAACCTTCTGAAGCAACCTTTTGTGCGGCACCTTATCAAATGCCTTCTGAAAGTCGAGAAACACCACATCCACCGATTCCCCTCTGTCTACCAAACTAGTCACATCCTCATAGAATTCCAATAAATTTGTCAGACATGACTTCCCCTTAACGAATCCGTGCTGCGTCTGCTCTATCAAACAATTCTTCTCAAGGTGCCTCGCTATTTCTTCTTTTTCCTACAACAGACATTAAACTAACCGGCCTATAATTCCCTGCCTTTTGCCTGCTACCCTTTTTAAACAGTGACGTAACATTAGCCTTTTTCCAATCTTCCGGCACTTCCCCAGAATCCAGCGAGGTTTGGAAAATAATCACTAAGACATCCACTATCACCTCTGCCATTTCCTTCAGAACCCTGGGATGCATTCCATCCAGTCCTGGGGACTTGTCCACCATCAGTCCCGTTAGTCTATCGAGCACGACCTCTCTAGTGACAGTAATCACACTCAGGCCCTCAACTCCTACCATCCTTCTATCTTTAATACCTGGCAAACTATTTGTGTCCTTAAGAGATCTGTGGATAGGTTTATGGATGAAAAGGGATTGGTTTAGGCTAGTGGGTCATTGTTTTGTAACTGGTCGGCGCAACATCGTGGGCCGAAGGGCCTGTTCTGCGCTGTAATGTTCTATGTTCTATGTTCCTCCTCTGTGAAGACCGAGGCAAAAAACTTATTTAAGGCCTCAGCCATTTCCTCATCCCCCACCACTAAATTCCCCCTCTCATCCTCTAAGGATTCCCCCACTAATTCCCCCTCTCATCCTCATTCACCCTAGCCAGCCTTCCCCTCTTTATATATTTATAGAAACTCTTACTATCCTTTTTTAAATTTTGTGCTAGTTTAACTTCATAGTCTATCCTTCCTTTAGGATAGGGTACAGGTAAGGGAAGAGGTCAAGGATGTCCCAATTGGTGGCGTTACGGCAAGTAGGGTCCAGGTGAAGGCTGGGATGAAAGCGCTTTATCTGAATGCACGAAGCATTCGGAATAAAGTGGATGAGCTGATGGCGCAGATCGACACAAATGGATACGATCTGGTGGCCATTACAGAGACGTGGCTGCAAGGTGACAGGGACTGGGAGATGAATGTACAGGGTTATCAAGTGTTTAGGAAGGATAGGCAGGAGGAAAGAGGGGGTGGCGTAGCTCTGCTGATTAAGGATAGTATCAAGGTGGTAGCAAGGGATGATATCGGAGCCAAGGAGCAGAAAGTGGAATCGTTGTGGGTGGAGATTAGGAACAGAAAAGGGAGGAAGACGCTAGTGGGTGTCGTCTATAGGCCCCCGAATAATGATCTGGAGGTGGGGCGGGCTGTTAACCCGCAAATAAGTGCAGCGTGCAGGAATGGGACGGCAGTAGTTATGGGAGATTTCAATCTGCATATTGATTGGTCGACCCATGTTGGACGAGGTGGGCTCGAGGAGGAGTTCTTGGAATGCTGCCGGGATAATTTCCTTGAACAGTGTGTGTTGGAGCCGACGAGGGAGCGAGCTATCTTGGATCTGGTGCTATGTAATGAGGTGGATGGAATTAGGGACCTTGCGGTGAAGGATCCTCTTGGAGAGAGTGATCATTGTATGGTGGAGTTTCTGGTGCAGATGGAGGAGGAGAAAGTGGGTTCCCAGACACGCGTCCTTTGTTTGAATAGAGGAGAGTATGGTAGGATGAGAGAAGAATTGGCGAATGTGGACTGGGGGAACGCGTTGGAAGGTAGGTCTGCTGAGGAGCAGTGGAGGATCTTTAAGGAGATCTTTCTTGGTGCTCAGCAGAAATTTATTCCGATGGTTAAAAAGGACAGTAGGAGGAGAGGTAATAAGCCGTGGATAACGAAGGAGGTGAAGGAAAGTGTTTAATTAAAAGCGGAGGAGTTTAGAGTAGCTAAGAGCAGTGGGCGAGAAGAGGATTGGGAAAGGTTTAAATGTCAACAAAGATTGACAAAGAAATTGATAAAGGAGGGTAGGAGAAGCTATGAGGCTGGGCTAGCACTTAATATAAAAAAGGATAGCAAGAGTTTTTATAAATATATAAAAAGGAAGAGGCTGGCTAGGGTAAACGTTGGTCCTTTAGAGGATGAGAAAGGGGAGCTAGTGGTAGGGGATAGGGATATGGCTAAGGTCTTGAATAACTTCTTTGTTTCTGTCTTCACGGAGGAGGACGTGAATAATTTGCCGGGTGTTAGCGATGGAAAGGTGGTAGGAATGGAGGGTCTTAATGACATTACTGTTACTAGAGAGGTGGTGCTTGACAGACTGGAGGGGCTGATTGTGGACAAGTCCCCAGGACCGGATGGAATGCATCCGAGGGTTCTGAAAGAAATGGCGGAGGTGATAGTGGATGCCTTGGTGGTTATTTTCCAGACGTCGCTGGATTCCGGGGAAGTGCCAGAAGATTGGAAAATGGCTAATGTTACGCCGTTGTTTAAGAAGGGTGCCAGGCAAAAGGCGGGGAATTATAGGCCGGTTAGTTTAACGTCTGTGGTAGGTAAAATGTTAGAAACCGTCATTAAGGAGGAAATAGCGAGGCATCTTGAGGGGAATTGCTTGATAGGGCGGACGCAACACAGTTTCATTAAAGGGAAGTCGTGTCTGACAAATTTACTGGAGTTCTATGAGGATGTGTCTAGGGCAGTGGATGGAGGAGAGCCGGTGGATGTGGTCTTTCTGGATTTTCAGAAGGCGTTTGACAAGGTACCTCACAAGAGGTTATTGCAGAAGGTCAGGGGACATGGAGTTGGGGGTAGGGTGTTAGCGTGGATAGAGGATTGGTTGTCAAATAGGAGGCAGAGAGTGGGGGTCAATGGATGCTATTCGGATTGGCGGCTGGTGACTAGTGGGGTGCCCCAGGGGTCGGTGCTGGGGCCTCAGCTATTTACCATTTATATAGATGATCTGGAGGAGGGAACCGAGTGCAGGGTGTCGAAATTTGCTGATGACACCAAGATTGGGGGAAAGGCAAATTGTGCAGAGGGTGTGGAGAGTCTGCAGAAGGATCTAGATAGGCTGGGCGAATGGGCCAGGAAATGGCAAATGGAATTTAATGTTGGCAAGTGTGAGGTGGTCCACTTTGGTAGGAGGAATGGTAGGAAGGACTATTACTTACGGGGCGAAAAACTGCAGCAGGCGACGGTGCAGAGGGACCTCGGGGTCCTTGTGCATGAGTCGCAAAAACCCAGCTTGCAGGTGCAGCAGGTGGTCAGGAAGGCGAATGGGATGCTGGCCTTCATAGCGAAGGGGATTGAATATAAAAGTAGGGAGGTCTTGCTGCAGCTGTATAGGGCATTGGTGAGGCCGCAGCTGGAGTACTGTGTGCAGTTTTGGGCGCCGCACCTGCGCAAGGATGTTTTGGCCCTGGAGGGAGTGCAGAGGAGGTTTACTCGGCTGATACCGGAGTTGAGGGGATTGAGCTATGAGGAGAGGCTGAATAAACTAGGCTTGTACTCGTTAGAGTTTAGAAGAATGAGGGGAGATCTCATTGAGACGTATAAGATGATGAATGGGATGGATAGGATAGAGGTGGAGAGACTGTTCCCGCTCAAAAAAGACAGTAGGACTAGGGGACACAGCCTCAAGATAAAGGGGGGGCGGTTTAGAACAGAGTTGAGGAGGAACTTCTTCACTCAAAGGGTGGTGAATCTCTGGAATTCTCTGCCCGTTGAAGTGGTGGAGGCTGCCTCGCTAAATATTTTTAAGAAACGGGTTGATGGGTTTTTGATAAGAGAAGGGATTAAGGGTTATGGGGAGAGGGCGGGAAGGTGGAGCTGAGTCACGACAGATCAGCCATGATCTTATTGAATGGCAGGGCAGGCTCGAAGGGCCAGATGGCCTACTCCTGCTCCTATTTCTTATGTTCTTATGTTCTTTCTTTATCATCTTCTTGGTCAATCTTTGTTGATTTTTAAACCTCTCCCAATCTTCTACTCGCCCACTAATTTTAGCCACTCTAAACTCATCAGGTTTTAATTTAATACTCTCCTTTATTTCCTTCGATAACCAAGGCTGATTATCCCTTCTCCTCCGATCCTTCTTTACCATCAGAATAAATTTCCACTGAGCACTGAAAAAGATCTCCTTAAAGATCCTCCATTGTTCTTCAACCGTCCTACCGACCAATCTGTGCCCCTAATCTACATTTGCCAATTCCTCTCTCATCCTATCGTACTCCCCTCTGTTTAAACAGAGGATACAGGTCTGGGACTCTACTTTCTCATCCTCCATCTACATCAGAAACTCCACCATACAATGATCGCTCGTCCCAAGAGGATCCCTCACTACAAGGTCCCTAATTCTACCTGCCTTGTTACATAACACCAGATCTAAGATAGCTCGCTCCCTTCACGGTTCTGTCACACACTGTTCGAGGAAACTATCCCGGCAGCATTCCAAGAACTCTTCCTCAAGCCCACCGTGTCCAACATGGGTCAACCAATCAATATGTAGATTGAAATCCCCCATAATTATCGCCATTCCATTCCTGCAGGCATCATTTATTTGCTTGTTTATAGCCCAACCCACCTCCAAGTTATTATTTGGGGGCCTATAGACGACACCCACCAGCGTCTTCCTCCTCTTGCTGTTCCTTATCTCCACCCACAACGATTCCACGTTCTGCTCTTTGGAGCCTATATCTACCCTTACTATCGCCCTGATATTAATCAGCAGAGCTACCCCACCCCCTTTTTCCTCCCATCTATCCTTCCTAAACACTTGATACCCCTGGACATTCAGCTCCCAATCCCTGTCACCCTGCAGCCACGTTTCCGTAATGGCCACCAGATCATATCCATTTGTGCTGATCTGCGCCACCAGCTCATTCACTTTATTCCAAATGCTTCGTGCATTCAGATAAAGTGTCTTTATCCCAGCCTTTATCTGGACCCTATTTGAAGGAATGCTACCAACCTTTCTCATGCCCCTCACTCCCTTTATTATTGGGACATCCTCAACATTTTCCCATGCCCTCTCTTTTACTTTAGACATTGTAATTTCTCTTCCCCCCCCCCCCCATTAGTTTAAAGCTCTATCTACAGTCCTAGTTATACGATTCGCCAGGTCTCTGGTCCCAGCACGGTTCAGACCAACACCATCCCACCTGAACAGGTCCCACCTGCCCCAATACTGGTGCCAATGCCCCATAAATTCAAACCTATTCCTCCCACACCAGTCCCTGAGCCACCCATTCATCTCTTTAATCCTATTTACCCTACACCGATCTGCATGCAGTTCAGGTAGTAATCCAGAGATAACCACCTTGTCGGTTCTACTTTTTAATTTAATTCCCAGCTTTTCATACTCCCTCTGCAGATCCTTAGTTCCTATTTTGCCTATGTCGTTGGCACCCACATTTACCACAATGACCGGATTCTCACCCTCCCACTCTAGGTTCCTCTGCAGCCCAGATGAGACATCCTGGACCCAAGCACCAGGCAGACACACCCTTCTGTATTCTTTATCCTGTCACAAAGGACAGTGTCTATACCCCTAACCACACTATCCCCAATTACCACTACATTCCTCTTTACTTCTTCCTCTTTTGCACCTGCTTTTGGGAGTTAAAAAGGCCTCAGATCTCTCTAATGGTATTTGCACTCAGTCTTACATTGGTGAGTCACAATGGACACTGTATTGATGAGGGGGGTTGGGTAAGCAGAGTGAACAGCAGCAGCAAGTACACAGAGTTGGAAGATCATGACAGTGACCTCACCAGCAGAATGCTCCAGCTGAGTCTTTCCTAACCTAAAAGAGATAAACAGGTAGAAGCATCCACCTCTCCCCCCTCCCCTCACCCAGAGAGCTATTCAAAAGAATTACCAACTTATTGTAGATTAATTGGTTGATTACATCCGGCTATTGCTTTCTTCTGAATGCTGCTGCAATTCTACAAGTGTTTTGTGCTTTTCTATAGATTTTGAAAATTGCAAAAGTCTCTCAGGAGTGCTGAGAGATTTTGCTGACTTCAAAGCCCCTGTAGAATTTGGTTGCTCTTGTGGCCATTTTCACTGGATACGGCATGAACTGCAGAATGAATAAAGGGCCTCCAGACCAGGAGAAATGAGGAGTGGGAGAGGGAGTATCATTGAGAGGCTATATCTCCCAAGGTATCACGCAGTTTCCCTAAACCATGTGTACAGCAAGATTTAAGTTTGGGAGTCGCAGGTTACCCACTCAGTGGGTCAAGTTCAGAAGTGATGGTAAAGTAATTGACTCAGAAGGAGCAGTTGCAAATGATGCATAAACTGATTAGACATGAGCAGTGTATGCCTGTGAGACAAGTGAGAATTGGTCTAAAGACCCTGGAGGATGAACAGACACATGGTGAGGAGTGAGTGTTGATCCCTACAGATGGTGTTGCAAGTTACTCTGCAGCCTTTTGGAAGCTCTTCCCTGGTCTTCCTCAGTTTGAAAAAAGCTGAAACCAGCAAGGATCACTTCAAAATTTCTTTCCTGTCCAAAGTGGTTTTAAATACTTGGGAATCTGTTTTTAACCTTTTCTTGGTTTATGTATGGCAATGGAATCTAATGTTATCGGAAATGTCAGTGCTAGAGACATAACCCTGACAGAGATAACAGGCCAGTCTTGTGTTTTGCAGGCTGCCAGCTGTTACAGAAGCTTTTGTTGTGAGATTTCTATAACATCCAGTAGACTTCTATGATTTTATGAGGTTATTATATAGTGATTTTTACAGCATGACATCTGTGCTTCAGTAAGGACATCCTTAGTAAAATCTGGCACCTACTGCAACCTCTTATTAGAGTGAGGACTGCATTGCCAGTGGCTGTGATGATGATCTTGGTCATGAGTTTTATGCATCTGCCTTCTAAGCTGGAACTGAAGGTAATTGAAACATAGAATAGAATTCATTGAATCCCTACAGTGCATTCAGGCTATCGAGTCGGCACCAACTCTCGAAAGAGCATCTTACCCAGGCCCACTCACCCCCACCTGCCCATTTCCCGTAATTCCATACATTTTACCATGGCTAATCCACCTAATCTACACACCTTTGAACACTAAGGGCAATTTAACATGGACAATCCACCTAATCTGCACATCTTTAGACTGTGGGAGGAAACCAGAGCACCTGGAGGAAATCCACACAGACACAGGGAGAACATGCAAACTCCACATACACAGTGACCCAAGGCTGAAATCGAACCCAGGTCCCTGGCGTATGAGGCAGCAGTGCTCACCACTGTGCCATCGTAACATCTTACTGTTTGCCTTCCACAATTGTGTAAGGGAAATTACTGAGTTTTTCTATTCATTGAGTGCTGAATACATTATTTTCTTGCAAGAGAGAATAGGAGTGAATATACAGCTTTGCTAGGAACTAGACTTCCCCTTCAGGATACCACTGACTGGATGCAGGTCACTTTCAGTTATAAATGTCACCTCTGCCCTACAGTGAAACTGAAAGGGATTCCACTTTCTCAGCCTCCAGCTGGTATGTAGCCATAAGCAGAGAATCATCTTGCCCAGTACTGGCTACACTGGCAGCTGCCATCCTGTCTTCATTTTCTCTCTATCCACTGTGCCAGCTGCATTTGAGCTACCGTGACTACATAGAAAGAGGTTATGTGAAGGCTACCTATTGGAATGGCTGATGTTTGCAGTGCCCCATCCTGTTGATGTAGCATATCTGGACTTCCAGGAGGCATTTGATAAGGTGCCACACAAAAGGTTAATACACAAAGTAAGATCCCAGGGGGTTGGGGGTAATATATTAGCTTAGATAGAGGATTGACTAACCAACAGAAAACAAAGAGTGAGGATAAATGGGTCTTTCTTGGGTTGGCAAGATCTAATTATGGTGTGCCATTGGGTTTGGACCTTTGCCCCCAACTATTTACAATCTACGTTAGTAACTTGGATGTAGGCATAGAATGTTTTTACGAATGACACTGAAAAGGTGGGAGAGCAAGTTGCAATGAGGAAATAAGAAATTTACAAATAGATATGGACAATCTAGGTGACTGGGCCAAAATCTGGCAGATGGAATTTAAAGTAGATAATTGAGAGGTTATCCATTTTAGTTGTAGGAATAAAAAGGTAACTTACTATTTAGGTGAAAGAAACCTCAAAATACTTTGGTGCAGAGGGATCTAGATGTTCTCGAGCAGGAACTGCAGAAAGTTAGTATGCAGATGCAGCAGGTAATAGGAAGGCAAATGGTATAAAAGTAGGGAAGTGTTCTTGCATCTGTATCTGGCATTGGTGAGACCACATTCGGAGTACACAATTTTAGCCCCCCTGCTTTGAGGAAGGACATAAATGCATTTGAGATGGTTCAGCGTAGGTTTACCAAATTGATTCCAGGATGAAGGACTAGTCTTAAGAGGAGAGACTAAGCAGTTTAGGCCGCTACTCTCTGGACTTCAGAAGAATGAGAGGGGATATAATTGAAGTATAAAAAATGTTAAAGGGGATTGACAAGCTAGACCTAGAGTGGATGTTTCCCCTTGTTGAACATTCTAGAATGAGAGGCCATAGCTTTAGGCTAATGGGTGGTAGATTTAATACAGAAATGAGGAGGAATTATTTCAGGATCATGAATTTGTGGAATTCTCTGCCTCAGAGCGCAGTGAATACTGGGACACTAATCAAATTTGAGGAGGGAAATAGATATTTAATTAGTGGCGATATATTGCTTTAACGAGATTGGAGATGAGGTCAAGGTGAGATCTGCCATGATTGTATTGAATGGCGGAGCAAGCTTGAGGGGTTGAATGGTCTATTCCTGCTCCTAGTCTTATGTTCTGACTCAAAGGTGAGAAAGCACTATGCACTGTCACGAGTTTGCAGCTAAACAAGAATAGCAATGAAAGTGGCTTGATGGAGTTAACTGGCAATGTTATGTTTTGATTTTGGGCTGGCTTTATTAAACAGCTTCCATTGAGCAGAGGGTTTGATTCCAGTCTCATTAATCATTGGCAGTGAAAGAAGGGTAAAGAATGCTCTCAGTCTCTTCTTAATCATCTCTGTGTACTCAGGCGCATATGGAAATGAAAGTAATAACATTTCAACCTTCTGACTTCCTTCTCTTTCAATCTTTATTGGGCTCAAATACAAAATTTGATAGAAACTTGCTGAACAGTTTTTTCAGCCTCCCCTTCAGCAGAGGCTCTGCAGGGAGAGGGGGGACTATTCCCCAATTGCTCTCAGTATATTAGAAGAAGTCCTGAACTTTTGCTCCTTTTCTTCAATGTTTCAGACCCATTCACAGATGGGGAGTAGGAAAATCCCCCATGGAAATGATTGGAGTCTGGGGTTTTCCGGCTGTGCTTACCCCAAATACGGAAAACTCTGCCTGAGGTCAATGGACCTTTGCATGGGCTGTCCCCTGCCGGCTATGATTCTCATAGCGGGCAGGATGGGAAAATTCTATGTCGTATGTCTGTGATTATGTCACTGAGAGGAAAGAATTGGAAAGTGTGTAAAGCCAGCTTGCTGAGAGCCAGTGTCAGGAATCTCCAGTCAATACTGGGTTGGAGCATCATTTCTATTCCACTGGTAATTGACAAGCACCTAATGGGTGTCCTTTGTAGTTCTCTGGTCGTGAGGTAGCAGAAAACTGGCCACTTAATACGCCGGCAGGTCTGACCTGATTTGAGAGAGGTCAGACTTTGGGGCTGCACCAATCCTGGAAAAGACATGTAACAGCCTATAATAGATTTGCAATGCATTGCTGCTTCTCTTAGTTTCAAGAAATGTCCATGATGCTTAACATGTTTCTGTTCTGTTTATTTTCCCTTTATTGCCATTTTGAAGGTGTTGGTCAGGAAGCCTCATAGAATTGATTGATGTAGCAGCTCTAGTCTACATATGGATCCATGGATCATTAGAAGCAATTCACCCCCTCTGGCAGCATGGGGCTTAATTTCCAATTTGGTGGGAACCAAAACTGGGCATTTTTCTCCTGATGTGGGTATGCCGGCGTTGGACTGGCGTAAACACAGTAAAAAGTCTGACAACACCAGGTTTGACTAAAGTCGGTTGGACTAAAACCTGGTGTTGTCAGACTTTTTACCATTTTTCTCCTGCCATCCACTAATCAGCAATGTTGACTTCAGTAGAACTGTTCTTTGAGCAGGGCCTCTAACTGTGATAGATTTCTGTTCAGCAGCCCATCCAAATTGAATTTCATCAACCCTCATGCCATGATTCACTGGGATTGGATTTCCCCGAGACTTTTCCCACTGTGTCACAGTCAAATTTACTGAAAAGACTGTTTATACCCTTTCTGCCAAAGTTACGCAAGCAGAATGAAAAATGAGTCCTGAGAGGAATACAACGGAGTTATCTCGGTCTCTGTTGCCATTTGCCTTACCGCCCCCATTTCAGTCTCAGTCTCTCCGAGCCTGTTTCTTCATTTCTGACCATAGGATTAATTTTGACCTGAATTGGAATTACCTTGTCAGTAAAGTCTTCTATCCTTGGTGCATATGAGATGACTACAGGGCAAACTGAAGTACGAGCATCAAAAGGCAGGGAAAATGTAGTCTCAAACAGATGTTGGTTTTTAAAGAGGTATTTTTAAAGAATATTAAACCAAGGAACAACTCTTCTGTGAGCACTGGAGCTCAATAAAGCATCTTTCAGTGAATTCTGTACACTGGCAGGAGGTGGCACTGACATAGTGAGGACTAAAAGTTTACACGGGTGATAGGCCATCTCCCCAGCCCTCCCTCCAGTTGGCCAAAAGGGACGAGCCTGCCTCGTCTTGGCCAGATAATCCTGCAGTGACTTCAGTTGGGTCAGGGCAGGACAACCATCCCCAACTGGGGTGAAACCTCATCTGTAGTGCCAGCAGCGCCACCTTGATGGTGACCACAGCTGAGATTGCAGCCAGCTCCAGTGATGATCATCGATGCAGCTGGATCAGTAGGTAAGTTGGAATTTTCCACGGGGGCCAATGTGTAGAAAAGTACCAGAAATACTGAGGGGGCAGGGTGAATTCTCCATTGGGAACAAGGTGGCCAAACAAGAGAACCCCTGCCCCAACAGCCTGCAAAATCATTGTAAGGAATGGGAACCTTCTTCCACAGGTTAAATAACAACAGGGGCAGGAGGAGGCCCTTGAGGTCCTTAAATGGTCAATTAATGACCAATTAATTGGCCCATGAGCAGATGAGCTGCCTGACACTTTGCCCCACCAGGGATAAAATACAGTGGAGGCACTGCCATGGAACATTATTTTACAGCACCCTTCCCCTACGAAGAGGGTAACCTTGAAAGCTTGCTTGCTTGTGAGAATATTATCAAATAAATCGGTTGGACTAAAACCTGGTGTTGTCAGACTTTTTACTGTGGCAGCCCATTCTCAGGGGAACTAGCAAATTTCAGCCTAAGATTCAAACTATTTAAAAAGAAACCCAAGGAGGACAGGAGATAGTTTTTAAAAACCTCTAACTTTTTTCATGTCTCTTGCCACCGCATCACATTGACCCAGCTTTTAGAGTCAGAAAGAAAATCAAATTCTTAGTATTCGCCATCATTAGACCTCTGAAGCATGCAGCAATTTCCGATGTCCATAGAGCAATGTAGAAATCCAAAAGGTGCTGCAGTAATTTTACATTTTCCTATAGAGTATGATGTTGAAATTCCCACAGACTACAATTAGAAATCATTGAGTTGATAAGAACATAAGAAATAGGAGCAGGAGTAGGCCATCTGGCCCTTCGAGCCTGCCCCGCCATTCAATAAGATCATGGCTGATCTGTCGTGGCTCAGTTCCACCTTCCCGCCCTCTCCCCATAACCCTTAATCCCTTCTCTTATCAAAAACCCATCAACCCGTTTCTTAAAAATATTTAGCGAGGCAGCCTCCACCACTTCAACAGGCAGGAATTCCAGAGATTCACCACCCTTTGAGTGAAGAAGTTCCTCCTCAACTCTGTTCTAAACCGCCCCCCCTTTATCTTGAGGCTGTGCCCCCTAGTCCTACTGTCTTTTTTGAGCGGGAACAGTCTCTCCACCTCTATCCTATCCATCCCATTCATCATCTTAGAACTTGCCATTTTATATTATTAGGTTTGCTGTCAAAGCATTTGAAAAGGTTGCACCTTGTTGAATGAACTGGGTCTTTAACAGCATGCTAAGTTCATAATTACTGCTAATTAATCTTACTGGACCTGAAAAAAGATAATTTCATGTTACGGGAAGTCAAATTTCTTCATTATGATTGAAGTTTTATATTTTTAGTCATTTTACATTTGTTTCTGGTACCTCAGCTTCTATGTCTATCCCACAGGGATAACCCATGACCCCAAATGAATATTTTCCTCTCTGCAAAATTATATTAAGAAATAAAGGATAATTTACTTCTTGGCTTGCTGACTGTGAGAACACTTCAACATAATTGGTTTCTTACTCACCCTGCTTGATGACTGTTGCAGGATGCTTAGAGATCTCCTTGACTTGGCGCCAAATGCAAATAGGCATCAGGAAACAAGGATCCCACACCACACAGATTGCTAGATCTTTATGGACAGCTTTTGTTCAAGGTCAGCAAAGGGTGGCATTGCTTCACCATTGCAGGGCTAGCCATTTAGAAGGCTTACTTCTGTGGCAGCAGCAGACAGTGCAAAGACAGTCAATCATTTTAAATCAAAATATATTAATAATCTCTTTATAATTTACCATCCTTCTACCATTTTACCTTGCAGCATGTTTTAATCAAAATAACCTTACACTAAGAACTTTAATCTACTCACCCAGTAGATGTGAGTGGCATATTCTCCATTTCTCTTTCTGCCCTCTCCACAAATCCTGCCACCCTCAATGATTTATGCACATATATACTCAGATCGCTCTGCTCCTGCACTCTGTATAGAGTTGTACCCTTTATTTTAAACTGTCTCCATGTTCTTCCTACCAGACTGAATCACTTCACATTTCACTGCATCGAAAGTCATCTGCCATCGATCCACCCACTCCACTAACTTATCTATGTCCTTTTGAAGTTCTACAGTGTACTCCTCACATGTTCACAATACTTCCAAGTTTTGCATCACCTATATATAACCTTTGAAATTATCCCCTGCACTCCAAGGTCTAGACTATCAATATATATTAGAAAAAGCAAGGGTTCCAACACTGATCTCTGGGGGAACTCCACTACGAACCTTTCTCCAGACTGAAAAATATTCATACCGTTTGTTTCCTGCCACTCAGCCAATTCCGTATCCATGTTGCTGCTGTCCTTTTTATTCCATGAGCTATAACTTTGTTCACCAAACTGTTAAGTGGCATTGTATCAAATACCTTTGGATGTCCCTGTGCACCACATCAACAGCTTTACAAAAAACTCCAATGAGTTAGTTGAACATGGTTTTCCCTCAAGAAATTCATGCTGACTTTCTTTGTTAACCCATATTTATCCATTTTAATGTTTATTTATTAATCAGCTTATATTAACACTGCAATTACTGTGAAAATCCTCTACTTGCCACACTCCACTCCTGTTCACTCCAGCACCTGTTTGGGTACACTGAAGAAGAATTTAGCATGGCCAATTCATCTAACCAGAGCACCTTTGGACTGTGGGAGGAAACAAGAACACCCAGAAGAAACCCATGCAGACACAGGGAGAACATGCAAACTCCATACAGACAGTAACCCAAACCAGGAATCGAACTCGGTTCCCTCATGCTGTGAAGCTGCAGTGCGAACCACTATGCTATCCTATTAACTTTGTCCTGGAATACACTAGAATGAATCCAGTATGAGAAAAAATCCAGAATTGGAGTCTCCCAAAAAAACTCAGCTGTAATCATCCTGATATTCCCCCATCCTGATGTCCAGCCTTGATTGCTGGCCTTCCTCCCTCTATCAGAGCTGAAAGCACCAGAAACCCACTGGCTGGAGATGCACCGAGGTCATGGCGTCCAGTGGGAAGCCTGCTACACGGCCGCTGCTTGAGTCTCCTGGCCTGCTGCACTGCATTGGAATTGAGCTGTAAGGAAGATTGCTATTTATAATCCAGACAGCTGCTGTATTAAAGGCTAGTCTTGCTCCAGTGTAGCACTGGTGGGCATGGTGATGGTAATGGGCACTGTGGCTGATGTGATGCCCAGATGAGGTGCTGATGGAGCTGAGGGTGGCACCATGGGCAGAAAGATGGTGGTGAGAATGCATGCTAGAGCAGTGCGGCGGGCTGGCAGAATCACGCACCCTGCCCCATGTTGGAGAGAATCTAGTCACAAGCAAATCCAGTGCACAATGAGTTAATGAATGGTGATAGTTCCCAAATGTTAATGCACAGCTTATTTTTCAATATTTCACGGATTTCTCTGCACATTACAGAATTAGTGTCTTATTGAAATCCTTTCTGGCGAGATCCCCAAAGTAAATCTGAGCTGTAGTGAGTAATATAAAATTAATAACGCTGTGTATTCTGTACTTTGTGTTGATGCTGATGTTTATTATCCCGCACTGACTTTTATTAATGTGTTTGAAGCTTGAATTAAAACAGTAATCTAACACCTTCTGGAGACTTGAAGTACCCATCCACAAACTAATTTACAATTAAGTATTATCCCATCACTTGCTGTAGAATATGTGTTGTATGAATAATATCTTTCTGCTCTATGGGGCAAAGACTTGCTTCCTGCCTTTTGCTCCTTTTTTGTCAGTTTTCTCCTCTGTTCACCTTGCCTTTTTTCCTGTAGGTATTGACTTCTTATTTCTTAAGTCCACGTCTAAATGCTGCAAGACCTGGACTTATCTAAGCCTGAAGTGACAAGTGGCGACATTTGTGCCATGTAAGTGCCAGGCAATGACTGTCTCCAACAAGAGAAAATCTAACCATCATCTTTGAATTCAATCTTCACTGAATTCCCCACTATCAACAACCTGGCAGTTACTATTGTCCAGAAACTGAACTGGAATAGTCACATAAATACTGTGGCTCCGAGAGCAGGTCGACGGCTAGGAATCCTGTGACGAACAACTCACCTACTGACTCCCCAACACCTATCTACCATCTAAAAGGTACAAATCATTAGAACATAAAGGCTAGGAGCAATTTAACCTCTTGAGCCCGCTCTGCCATTTAATATCATCAGAGTAGATCTTGTCTCAACCTCAACTCCACTTTCTTGTCCATTCACCATAGTACTTCAAATGTTTACTAATTTAAAATTGTCCACCTCTTTGTTAAATTTTCTCAAAAGCTCTGCATCCACTATGCTCTGGAGTAGTGAATTCTATAAACTTGTGACCCTTTGAGAGAAGTATTTTCTCCTCCTCTCTATTTAAATCTGCTATTCCTTATCCTAAAACTGTGACCTCAGGAATGTGATGGAATACGCTTCTCCTGCCTGGATGAGTGCAGCTCTAGCAGCACTCAAGAAGCTGCACACCATCCAGGACAAAGCAGCTCACTTGATTAGATTCCTTCCACAAACATTCACTCCCTCCACTTCTGACGAATAGTAGCAGAATTGTGTATCACCTGCAAGACCTACTGCAAGAACTCACCAAGAATTCTTAAGCATCACCCTCCAAATCCACGACCACTACCATTTAGAAGGGCAAGGGCAGCAGATGCCTGGAAACACAAGCATCTGGAGGTTCCTCTCCAAGTCACTCGCATCCTGACTTGGAAATATATCACCATTCCTTCACTGCCACTGGGTCAGAATCCTGGAACTCTCCCTAATAAGACAGTGGATGTATCTGCACCTGAGGAACTGCAGCAGTTCAAGAAGGCAGCACACCACCATCTTCTCAAGGGCAACTATGGATGGACAATAAATACTGACTCAGTCAGCGAAGCTCACATCCCATAAATAAATTGTTAAAAGTTCCACAATCACTGCTTGCCCTGCAATTCCTTACCCAAAGATAGGAGATAGAGGGTGGTGGTTGATGGTAAATATTCGTCATGGAGTTCGGTTACGAGTGGTGGGCCTCAGGGATCTGTTTTGGGGCCACTGCTGTTTGTAATTTTTATTAATGATCTGGATGAGGGTATAGTTGGGTGGATTAGTAAGTTTGCTGATGACACCAAAGTCGGAGGTGTGGTAGATTGTGAGGAAGGGTGTCATAGTTTGCAGGGTGACTTAGAAAGGTTGCAGAGCTGGGCTGCGAGATGGCGGATGGAGTTTAATGTGGAGAAGTGTGAGGTAATTCATTTCGGTAGGAATAACAGATGTGTCGAGTATAGGGCTAACGGGAGGACTTTGAATAGTGTGGAGGAGCAGAGGGATCTAGGTGTATGTGTACATAGATCCCTGAAAGTTGGGAATCAAGTAGATAAGGTTGTTAAGAAGGCATACGGTGAGTTGGCATTTATTGGTAGGGGGATTGAATTTAGGAGTCGCAACGTCATGATGCAACTGTACACACCTCTGGTGCGGCCGCACTTGGAGTTTTGTGTGCAGTTCTGATCCCCACATTACAGGAAGGATGTGGAGGCTTTGGAGAGGGTGCAGAGGAGGTTTACCAGGATGTTGCCTGGTATGGAGGGGAGATCCTATGAGGAGAGACTGAGAGATTTGGGGTTGTTTTCGCTGGAAAGAAGGCGGCTAAGAGGGGACCTTATTGAAACATATAAGATGATTAGAGGTTTAGACAGGGTAGATAATGATAGCCTTTTTCCTAGGATGGAGAAAGCTAGCACGAGGGGGCACAACTTTAAATTAAGGGGGGGTAGTTATAGGACTGATGTCAGGGGTAGGTTCTTTACCCAGAGGGTGGTGAGGGACTGGAATGCCCTGCCAGCTGCAGTTGTAAATGCGCCTAGTTTGGGGGCGTTTAAGAGATCTGTGGATAGGTTTATGGACGAAAAGGGATTGGTTTAGGCTAGTGGGTCATTGTTTTGTAACTGGTCGGCGCAACATCGTGGGCCGAAGGGCCTGTTCTGCGCTGTAATGTTCTATGTTCAAAGCATTCTTATGGGGGTGTCTCCTTGGTGCTATTGTTTTACTGACTGCACATTCTGACAGAAGTGAGTCTCCTTGACAGGTTTTGCTTCCTCACGCAGAAATGATCAAGGCAGTTGCAGCACCCGGTTAGTACATTGACTGAAATCAGGCAACTGAGAGCAGACCAGGAACCCACGGAAAGGAGAACTATTTCACAATAAGCTTTGGAAGCAGTTGCAACCAGCTGGCCTTTAGATCATTGGTTGAAGTGTTCAGATATTTCTCCTTCCCTCCCTCTTTACATAGAACCCTACAGTGCAGAAACAGGCCCTTCGGCCCATCGAGTCTGCACCGAACACAATCCCACCCAGACCCTATCCCCATACACTTTACCTGCTAGTCCCTCTAACCTACACATCCCAGGATACTAAGGGGCAATTTTTAGCATAGCCAATGAACCTAACCCGCACATCTTTGGACTGTGGGAGGAAACCGGAGCACCCGGAGAAAACCCGCGCAGACACGAGGAGAATGTGCAAACTCCACACAGGCAGTGACCCGAGCCGGGAATCGAACCCAGGACCCTGGAGCTGTGAAGCAGCAGTGCTAACCACTGTGCTACCGTGCCGCCCTCACCACTGTGCTACCGTGCCGCCCTCTAGAATTCTTTGTGTTAAATCCATGCCTGCAAAGTATTTTACAATTTGCATTGCATGACATTATTAACCTACACCATTGTCCAGAAACTGAACTGGACGAGCCATACAAATAATTATTAACCTACATCTGCCATTCCAGACAAGATAGTTCTTGATGCCAAAACACATCCCCACACGGTAGATACATGAAGTGGGATTCTACAGCCTTGCTCTCCTGAAACTGTAAAATCCCACTCTCGCCCACTCTGATTCCTGTTGCGGGTGGGGCGGTCATGGAGTGTGGGATCACAGAGTTCCAATTACTCTTTGACTGGAGCTATGTTCATTGAGAGCAATTGATGGGACACATTAGCCCTCGTTATCACAGGCACTTTCATCCCTGAAAGGCACTTGCCCTTTTTAGTGAAATTAATAAGTAACCAATTTGAAGAGAGGTTGCTCTTACTGTGTGCAAAGGCTCAAGATGCAATTAATTGATTTAAAAAGTGCAGGGTAAGAAATTACCCCAAATTTACATATTATCTGTTTGAGTTCAAAAAGAACTGCCAATCAGAGAAATATCTGAAAATAACACACAGCATGTTTGTGTCTGAAGTGTGAGACCAGCCTCTCAATCAGCAAAGCTGTACAGTAACAACTGATTAATAAAGAAATGTTAGTTGATGAGAATCAGGGGAAAACCTTCCACTGGTTGGAGTCATACCTGGCACAAATGAAGATGTTGTGGTGGTTAGAGGTCATAAGAAACAGGAGCAGGAGTAGGCCATCTAGCCCTTCGAGCCTGCCCCGCTGTTCAATAAGATCATGGCTGATCAGTTCCACCTTCCCGCTTTCTCTCCATAACCTTTTAATTCCCTGTCTATCAGAAATCTATCTACCTGTTAGGTCAATCATCTCAGCTCCAGGATATCACTGCAGGAGTTCCTCAGGATAGTATTCTCAGCCCAACCACCTTTACATCTTTCATCAATGATCTTCCTTCCATTATAAGGTCAGAAGTGAGGATATTCACTGATTATTACACAATATTCAGCTTCATTCATGACTTCTCAGATACTGAAACAGTCCATGTCCAAATGCAGTAAGTTTGGATATCGTCCAAGTCTTGTGCTGACAAGTGGCAAGTAACATTTGCCAGGGAATAACTATCTCCAGTAAGGGAGATCTAACCCTTGTCCTTTGACATTCAATGGCATTGCCATTGCTGAATTATCCACTAACAATATTTTGGGCGGTTACCATTGATTAGCAACTGAATTGTATCAGCCATATAAATACTGTGGCTACAAGAGCAGGTCAGGGGCACAGAATCCTGAAACAACTAACTCACTTCCTGATTCCCCAAAGCCTATTCACCATCTAAACGGCCTAAGTCAGCATTGTGATGGAGCTTGACACCACTCAGGTCAAAGCAGCCCACTTGACTGGCATCTCACACACAAATATTAGACAGCACCTCCCAAACCTACAACCATGACATCTGGAAGGACGAGAGCAACAGATATCCAGGAACACCATCACCTAGATGTTACCCTCCAAGCCACTCACCATCCTTCACTGTAGTTGGATCAAAATCCTGAAACTCCCTCCCTAACAGCAGTGTGGATGGACCTACACCATAAGGACTGCAGTGGTTCAAGAGCGCAGCTCACCACCAACTTCTCAAGGGTAGTTAGGGATGGGTGATAAATGCTGGCCTAGCCAGCGATACTGTTTTCCAACAAATGAGTAAGAAAAAATGATCTCTGCGCTTCCTGATTTTAAATACCCTTATCCAATCTCCTTTCAATCTTATTTTTAATGAGAGAGAACAACCAAAGTGTCACAATTTGATCCACATAACTGTAATCACTCAGCCTCTGAACATTCTCATTAATTTTTTCTGCAACCTCTCGAATGATTTCATATCCTTCCTAAAATGCAGGCCAAGAATCAGATGCTGTGCTCCAGTCAAGGCCAAGCCAGTGGCTTACAAAGGTTCACCATAACCTCCTTGCTTTCTTATGCTTTAAGGCCACATTTGCTTAGAGTCAGAAAGACTCTGTAGAACTTCAGAAATGGTTGGCTGAATCCTGATGTGAATTCCTGAGTGCTGAGTTCTAATGCACTTCCTTTTAGCTGAAGCAAAGGTCTTACCTCATAGTGTGGGAATCATAAATTTATGGAATAGATGTAAATCCTCTTTAAAATAGTTAAGCTATGTTTAAGAAAAACTGTTGTATTGCTTTGACAGTTTCAGTAGATGTTTGTTGACATTTCTAAAGGTTCTTTATAAATGCTTGGCTGATTTTTCAAAAGCTACAGTTATCTAAGCGTGGGTCGAGCTTCTGGGTTTCACAGTTATGTGACAGATTAAAGAGACAATCAGATAATTATCTTTCTTTGAGGGCTATGAATGGAGGTTTGTTTGTCTTTATAACAGATTAAGTACTTGCAACTTTAAAAAAAGACTTTAAATTGACTTTCATGAATGGGAGTAGTCTTTTGCTATCAAATCTGTATAGTGAGAGCTGTATTCGATGTGTAGGATTTTATTTTATCTCCACATGGCTCATGAGGTGTACCCACAGTGGCTATTTGGTGGGTTTTTTATATTTCATTTTACAGAATCTGGGCATTGCTGGTTAGGCCAGCATTTATTCCCCTCCCTGATTGCCAGGTTCCCAGGCAAACTCCACACAGTCACCCAAGACTAGAATCAAATCCGGTTTCCTGGTGCTGTGAGGCAGCAGTGCTAACTACTGTGCCACCATGCCGTCCATGTCACTGTACAAATGGGCTGCAGGTGAAGAGCTTATGAGTCGGTTCTGCCTTATGAATAATGGTGTGAGCTCTAATCTGCCTGTTCACTGTGTATTGCCTCAGGTAATGACTGACTACATTTTTGTTTTCTATTTCCAATGCTGCGATATGGCTTAAATCAGAAAAATATATCAGTAGTTAGTAACAACAGATTTTATGACAATCTCTCCACAAATTCTGCTGTCTCGCCTCCAGTAAGTTGTAGTACTTTTCTTTCACAAGATCGATACAGAGAAAGACTGTTAATTTACCCATTGAAAAAGGCTTGAGTTCTTAGGAAGCTGTTTATTGTTAATGCAGTTTCAAAATAGGATTACTGAATCAAAGCATTTTAGGAAGCTATAATTAACCTTGGTGACTATTTTTCAGTTTCTGTTCTCAATTGTGTATGTTTATTTTGTTTAAGCACAAATTGCAATGACATTACCTGAGCATTGTAGAATTGGAAGGACTTGCAGGATCTGACTGAAGGCTTTATTGTTTCCCATCTTATACTGGGGAATGTGAAGAGACACATAACCTTGTTCATGGACCTTCCAATCTGCAAACTCCCCAGTTGGTCTTTTAAGTGACCTGAGATGGTTCAGTGAAGTACATCCAGCACTTGTATCATGCTGTGAGCAGCCTGATACCTGGGAATAGCTTTGTGGCAGATCCCCAAGCAGGCCAGTTTGGATCCATAGCACAGCAGGCATGCAGTGATGATCAGAACCTCATCTCTAATCATGGAACTGGCTCATACACATACCAGAATCAGCTGAGGGTCCACGTGCAAAACAACATTAGTGCATATTGGCTAGTTTGCTCTCACTCTCCTTTGATCCAGAATGACATGAGAAGCAGATTGAGAGTAGAAACAGGATTATTATTAGCAAAATGCTAATAAATGCAAATAATTAGCCCTCGCACCGGGACCAATACCTCCATGGAGTCACTCTGACGACCCTCCCCAGCCCCGATTCTGTCCCCACTCAGAGATAAACAATTAGCCTTTGCAGGCCGGGCAATGTCGCAAGTCACTCTGACAAACCTCTGATGCTCATTTCTTAGAAAGAGAGTGACCAAATGTTCTTCGATTATGGGGATGTATATCTTGCCCTGTCCCTCACTCTGTTACACTTAGTGACCCAACTTAGTCTTGATTATTCTGCAAACAGGTAAAAAAAAAGATAAACTCATATTTCTTTGATTTTAAAGAAAACAACATTTTCCTCTGTCTCTCCCTCCCTCCCCTTATTCTCTCTTTCTCTCCCCACCACTTCCCCGCCACCTCCCCCCCACCCACCTCATTTCTTGAGGGTCAGTTCCAGACATCTATCTGATATTTCCCCAATTATTTTTCATTCTGATGTAAGTCTGGGCAATAACACTGCAACAGCAGTTTGGGCCTTGAGAGAGTGTTAACTGACTGTTCTCTCACACCTCCCTCGTGCTGCTAACCTCCCTGTGAGGGCACTGCTCCTTGGGGTAGGTGATTTCACCCTCCTCAGCCTGGCCCTGGAACTTTCATCAGCTCCTGTGTTTGAGCTGCTGCGATCACAGCATTAAATTCCTAGCCAAGGTAGACCGCAGGCATCCAGTTAAAGCAGGGTTTCTGGACCATTGAGAAATTTAAGCTAATTTTGCTGCTTGATTTATGAGACCTGCCCCTTAGGAATCAGCAACTGAGGAGCAATGTAGACTGAAGTACCAGATAGCTATTTGCCATGCGAATGTGACCACTGAACTGAATCAGATTCATATTCAGTGTCCACCCATTGACTTTCCAGCTGTGTTCCTCTGGATAGTGTTCAAGATTGGATATCCTGCTTGACTGGAATACTATTTCTCCCAGTAAAGAATGGACAAAAAGTTTAATTAAATATTCAAAAGACCAAAGCCATTTTCTTCAATTTCCACCACAAATTCTATTCTCTGGCATTAATCCAGTCCCTCTACTCTGCCTGTATTTGAGGCTGCATCAGACTCTCTGCAACCACAGCCTCCTAGCTATAAGCTTCCAACCTCATATTCTCCTCATCACCATTTCTATATCTATAATATCTCCCATCCCATCTCCCTGCCTCAGCTTATTTGCTGCTGAATCTTTTCCTTTGTTGCCTCTAGACTTGGCTATCTCATTGCAGTTTCCATCATCTGTAAACTTCAGCTCAATAAAAACTCTAAAGCTCTGATCTGAATACGCACAATGTCCTATTTGCCCAGCACCCCATGTTCACTGCCTTCATCGACATTGGATCTGACAACAGCTCGATTTTAAAATTCTCATCCCTTCAAATTCCAATGTGGCCTTGCCTTTCTCAACACTCCACATCTCAGCACTCCTCCAATTCTGCTGTCTTGTATATTCCCAATTGGAATTGGTGAATTTAGTCGGAGTAGAGAAGGAGGTAGGAGGGGGGGAGGGGTAGCAGTATTGGTCAGGGATTGTATCTCAGTGTCAGAGAGGAAGTTTGATGAGGACTTGTCAGTTGAGGTAGTATGGGCGGAGATTAGAAATAGGAGAGGAGAGGTCACCCTGTTGGGAGTCTTTTATAGACCGCCTAAAAGTTCTAGAGAGGTTGAGGAAAGGATTGCGGAGACGATCCTGGTTAGGAGTGATAATAATAGGGTAGTTGTTATGGGGGATTTTAACTTTACTAATATGATTGGAATTGTTATAGCTCTAGCTCGTTAGAGGGGTCAGTTTTTGTACAAAGCGTGCAGGAAGATTTTTTGACTCAGTATGTAGATAGGCCAACTAGAGGTGAGGCTATATTGGATTTGGTGCTGGGAAATGAGCCAGATCAGGTGCTAGACTTGGAAGTTGGTGTGCATTTTGGTGATAGTGACCACAATTCGGTTACGTTCACCTTAGTGATGGAAAGGGATAGGCATGAACCTCGGGCTAGTGGTTTTAGCTGGGGGAAGGGTAATTATGAGGCTATAAGGAGAGAATTAGGAAGCATAGGTTGGACTAGGAGATTACAGGGACTGAGAACGTCTGAAATGTGAAGTTTTTTCAAGGAGCAGCTACTGCGAGTTCGTGATAGGTATGTCCCTGTCAGGCAAGGAGGAATTGGTAGGGCTAGGGAACCGTGGTGCACCAAAAAAGTTTTTTCGTTGGTTAAGAGGAAAAAGGAGGCTTATGTTCGGTTGAGACGTGAGGGCTCGGGTAGTGCACCAGAAAACTTTAGATTGGCTAGGAGGGAGTTGAAGAGTGAGCTAAGAAGGGCTAAAAGAGGACATGAGAAGACTTTGGCTGATAGGGTTAAGGAGAATCCTAAGGCGCTCTATAGGTATGTCAAGAATAGAAGGTTGGTTAGGGCAAGATTAGGGCCAGTTATAGACAGCAGAGGGAAGTTATGTGTGGAACCGGAGGAGATTGGAGAGGCATTGAACCAATATTTCTCTTCGGTGTTCACACAGGGGGACATGGATATAGCTGAGGAGGACACTGGGTTGCAGGGGAGTAGAATTGACAGTGTTGCAGTTGATAAGGAGGATGTGCTAGATATTCTGGAGGGTCTGAAAATAGATAAGTCCCCTGGTCCGGATGGGATTTACCCCAGGATTCTCTGGGAGGCAAGAGAAGTGATTGCTGAGCCTCTGGCTCTGATCTTCAGGTCGTCGTTGGCCTCTGGTATAGTACCAGAAGATTGGAGGTTAGCGAATGTTGTCCCATTGTTTAAGAAGGGGAACACAAACTTCCCCGGGAATTATAGACCGGTGAGTCTCACTTCTGTTGTGGGCAAGGTTTTAGAAAAAATTATTCGGGATAGGATTTATAGTTATTTGGAGAGTAATGAATTGATTGGAGATAATCAGCATGGTTTTGTGGCGGGTAGGTCGTGCCTTACTAACCTTATTGAGTTTTTTGAGAAAGTGACCAAAGAGGTGGATGGGGGTCAGGCAGTGGACGTGCTGTATATGGATTTTAGTAAGGCGTTTGATAAGGTTCACCATGGTAGGCTTCTGCAGAAAATGCAGATGTATGGGATTGGGGGTGATCTACGGAATTGGATCAGGAATTGGCTAGCGGATAGGAGACAGAGAGTGGTGGTTGATGGTAAATGTTCATCATGGAGTTCGGTTACGAGTGGTGTGCCTCAGGGATCTGTTTTGGGGCCACTGCTGTTTGTAATTTTTATTAATGATCTGGATGAGGGTATAGTTGGGTGGATTAGTAAATTTGCTGATGACACCAAAGTCGGAGATGTGGTAGATAGTGATGAAGGGTGTCATAGTTTGCAGGAAGACTTAGACAGGTTGCAGAGCTGGGCTGAGAGGTGGCGAATGGAGTTTAATGCGGAGAAGTGTGAGGTAATTCACTTTGGTAGGAATAACAGATGTGTCGAGTATAGGGCTAACGGAAGGACTTTGAATAGTGTGGATGAGCAGAGGGATCTAGGTGTATGTGTACATAGATCCCTGAAAGTTGGGAGTCAAGTAGATAAGGTTGTTAAGAAGGCATACGGTGTCTTGGCATTTATTGGTAGGGGGATTGAATTTAGGAGTCGCAGCGTCATGTTGCAACTGTACACAACTCTGGTGCGGCCGCACTTGGAGTACTGTGTGCAGTCCTGGTCCCCACATTACAGGAAGGATGTGGAGGCTTTGGAGAGGGTGCAGAGGAGGTTTACCAGGATGTTGCCTGGTATGGAGGGGTCCTGTGAGGAGAGGCTGAGGGATTTGGGGTTGTTTTCGTTGGAAAGAAGGCAGCTAAGAGGGGATCTTATTGAAACATATAAGATGATTAGAGGTTTAGATAGGGTGGATAGTAATAGCCTTTTTCCTCTGATGGAGAAATCTAGCAAGAGGGGGCATGGCTTTAAATTAAGGGGTGGTAGTTATAGGACAGATGTCAGGGGTAGGTTCTTTACCCAGAGGGTGGTGAGGGATTGGAATGCCCTGCCTGATGCAGTTGTAAATGCGCCTAGTTTGGGGGCGTTTAAGAGATCTGTGGATAGGTTTATGGACGAAAAGGGATTGGTTTAGGCTAGTGGGTCATTGTTTTGTAACTGGTCGGCGCAACATCGTGGGCCGAAGGGCCTGTTCTGCGCTGGAATGTTCTATGTTCTATGTGAGTGGAGAGTTCACCTGACGAAGGGGCAAACCCCGAAAGCTTGTGGGCTTACTATCAAATACATTGGTTGGACTTTAACCTGGTGTTGTGAGACTTTTAACTGTGTTTACCTCAGTCCAACGCCGGCATCTCCACAGAGTGAAAATTGACCAGATTGGATTTTTCTTGCTTTTTATGGATAGGGCATACACACTGTGCAGTTTTTGACTTTGTCACATAAATGTCTGTTTTGTAGCTATTCTGGAACTAGAGACATGACTAGTTCTGGAGCACAAGCCTTGAGCACTACAGCAGGGAATCTGTTGGGCCCTTTAGCCATTGCTGTAGTCAGTGTAATCAGCTGCATCTTGATATCAGTGCAGTGAACCAAATTGACTGAAGACTGGTACCTGTGATGGGGTCACTTTACGAGGAGGCTTGAGATGGACCCTCCATTGGGCACATCTTCTAAAGATGGTTATGAATGCTTCAGCTTTACCATTTCCATTCTCGGATTGAATTGGCCCCTCACTGAGGATGGGAATGTTCCTGGAGTCCCCGCTTCCTGGAATATTGGAGCACCAGCCCAACAGCATTGTGGATTTGCCTGCACCCTACCTTCTACAGTGATTCAAGATGGCAGTTCATCTCCACAAAATCAAGGACAATTAGGAATAAACAATAAATGCTCACATCCCTTAAGTGACTGATTCCCAAAACCCCCAGATCAAGACGCTGGGTGGAGGGGTTCATCTCCATTAACCAGTCCACCATCTACACGGCACGTCAGGAATGTGATGGAATACTCTCCACTTTCCTGGATGGGTGCAGTCCAGTAACACTCAAGAAGCTCAACACCATTCAAGACAAACAGCCACACAACTGGCACCCCATCCACCACATTAAACATTCACTCGCTCCGCCACTAGTGCATTATGGCTGCAGTGTGCACCAACCACAAATTGCAGTACAGAAATTCACCAAGATTTCTTCAAGAGCACCTTCCAACCCCAGTGCTGCTACCACCTAGGAAGACATGGTCAGCAAGTGTATCAGAACATCACCACCTGCAAGTTCCCCTCTAAGCCACTCACCATCCTAACTTGGAAATATATTGCTGTTCCTTCACTGTCATTGGGTCAGAATCCTGGAGCTTGATACCCAATGGCACTGTGGGTTTACCTACACCACACAGACAGCAGTAACTTCTTCTCAAGCGCAGTTAGGCAGGGGCAATAAATATTGACGTTAGTACTGATGCCCATCTTCTATGAATAAATAAAAAGGATCAAAAAATGAGCTTCCACAGCAATAAGAAGAAAAGTTTTTGTAATGTTGCTCAAGAAATAAATATTGGGCTGGACACACTGAGAACTTACCTGCTCTTCAAATCAAGTAATGGATATCTTTTACATCCAACTCCAAAGGCAGCTGGGGCAGCAGTTTAACATATTGTCCAAATGTTAGCACCTCTAGATGTACAGCAGTCTCACAGTATTCAACTGAAGTGTCACCTGAGTTACTTGCTCAACATCTGGAATGAAGTTTGAATTTCCAACCTATAATCTACAAGGATAATGCCACCAAAGCTGAGCTTTTAATGACTTTGTTTTAAAGAAGGACAAGGACGGGAGATATACCCTAAATGAGAAAAATCCCAAAGGAGTGGACCAGAGAGTTTCAAGATCTGAAGCAAAGGTATTTTATAGTAGGATTTCCAGGGGGGAGAAAAAAATAAAAGACAAATAGGTATTGAATACAATAGTGCAGCAGGGTGGATTTATGCAGGGCAGTTAATTGGAGGATTCATGGTGTTTTGAACATCTCATTTCAAAAAGATGTAATCATGGAAAAGGAGCTGCGATTCACGAGGATGGAACCATAGCTACAAGAATACAACTGTGCAAGAACGGAAAAACTGGAGCTATATTTATCAGCAGGCAAGATGTTTATGGATGGATTTAATAGAATAGTTGAAAATTTTGAAAGTATTGCAAAAGGTTTATTATAAAAAGAGCTATTAGAATATGGAATGCATTAGCACTCAGAGCTATTAAAACTAAATAAATCAGCATTTAAGAGGGAGTTGGATAATCACTTAAAGAAGAAATATACTGCAGAGTAAGTCTATTTTAGGTTCAACCAATTAAACACTGAAGAGTAATGGTGAATAAGTATGCAATGTGAAATCACTGGCCAGTGCGAGTTCCGAAGACTTAATTACGTCCCAGCATTCAGATCCAGAAGCCAAAGGTAAAATCTTGCCTTATGACAAGCAAGACTGATAATTTACACATGAATGAGTTGGCTGGCAAACAGGATTTCAGAGTGAATGAAATGTTTCCCAGGATATTGAGACAAACATGTAATGAGATCTGTGAGATGCTGACAGATGTCAGGAGGAACACATTAAACATTGGTGACTCTTGTCAGATTGGAACTCAGTTCTAAGGTGTCTGTTTAAAAAAAATGACAAGCTGATTTCTGCAAATACCAAGTCATTATTCTTGCGTCAATGAAGGAAAATCTCGTCTAGGTGTTGGGTGTCATGAAACTACAAATACTTCTATCGAAATGTAGGTTCATGTTTTTCCATTGAGTTTCCAATTAAATCAGTAGAGCCGGAACAAGACCCTGGTGTAATCACTGACTGGTATTGTGGGTTCCATTTACAATTGATGAGCTAGCCAAACAGCGAACAAAGAGAATTCTTGCAAATAAGGTTAGACCCAGAGACCAGCAGCATATCCTTGTAGCACTGCATTCAGTTCCTCTGCGGTCTGCTGCCCGGCAGTCATTTCTAGTGGAGCCCATGTCATTTGCCATCTTTGGAAGGGTGCCGGTGTGGGCATCCCCTGTGGTGAAGGATGCAGCTAAACCAATGGTATCCTGATGTCAAAAACCTAGTGGCTTACATGATGGCCTTTGTCCAAATTTGGACAATGCAGGTACATTTATAAATTCACACATCACTTAACTACGGTCCGGTGATTAGTTGCAAGAAATGTCAGCAATAGCATTACTTAAAGGACCAGCCACCTAGCTTGCTGATCGGATGATTTTAAGTATCTGGGAGTACAGTGGAGCGGTGTTGGAGGTGTTGTGAGTTCCTGGATTTGGCAAGGAGTGTTGCTGTATGATGACAGTAATATCAGTAGATGTGATGCCAAAGTCAGAAGGATAAAGATAGCAAGAAGTCATTTTGTGAAGATGAAGGATGTGTTAACAAGAGATTTCAGCTTGAAGCAAGGAGAAAAGCTCCTAGATGGTACATTCTATATGCTTTCCTGTCTGCTTTAGAATCTTGCCTGCTCTGGAAGAAGGTAGAAGCCTTTGAAACATGGATGCTGAGATGTGTGCTTAACATTACAGGATGTGGAGATGCCGATGTTGGACTGGGGTAAGGACAGTAGGAAGTCTCACAACACCAGGTTAAAGTTCAACATGTTTATTTGGTAGCACAAGCCACAAGCTTTCGGAGCGCTGCTCCTTCATCAAGTGCTGACATCTCTTTAACCTGTGCTTAACCCCCTCTCCACTCATATTATCTGTACCTTTAAGACTTGATTACCTGTAGAGTCTCACATTCCAACCATTATCTTGTAAATTGAGTTTGTTCTCTATATGCCCTGTTTGTGAACATGATTCTCACTCATCTGATGAAGGAGCAGCACTCCGAAAGTTTGTGGCTTGTGCCACCAAATAAACCTGTTGGACTTTAATCTGGTATTGTGAGACTTCTTACTAACATTACAGGTACAGACCATCAGAAAAGTGAAATTGTGCTTGAAATTGCAAGATTAGAAAGAACTCTTAAGTGACATCCAGAAAAGAAAATGTTAGCCTTTCGGCCATTTGTTCAGAGCTGAAAAGTGGCAGAAATTCCTCCTAGAGGAGATCAGCAGGAAGACCTAGGTGTGGTTGGATGATGGATGCCACAGAGTTGTTGCAGACAAGCAATAGGGAATGTGTGAGAATGCTGCAGGGCAGGTAAGTGTGACCTACTATGACAATCTCCTGCTAGGAAGAGGTTGCAGTATTCTCACAGCAGGCGGGGGGTTGGGGGGGAGGAGGAGGAGGAATAGATTACCTGTCCACATAAAGGCTGCAATAGGAATGACGGCTGCAAATGCAGTATCTCTGGGTTCACAGCACGACAGGGAGATGGGAGAGGCTGCAGAGAAGGAAAGCTCTGCGCGTAACTCTGTAACCGCCTGGAGCCAGGCGACTTGGCAGTGGTGGGAGGATGCCTAAACGGGCCTGCGAATGCATCCAGCATCTTTGTGTGCACACCCCTTAAGATTCTCCTGTAATAATAAACTGGGACGGGGGAGAGGGGAGGAAGAGACAAGTAATGTCCATTTCTTCTAGTACATGACTAGTTTACTGGGTACATAAGGAAATTTTATGGTGTGAGATAAAGAATGATTGCTATTCTGTGTAGACTGATACCCTGAGAAATAAAGGGATAAAAACAAGGTTGTTTGAGTGGGTGGCATTTATTATATGCAAATAATTCTCCAAGAAAACACCCAGCTAGGAACACTGGAAAAATGGTTTGGGAGGGAATTTTAACATTTTAGAACATGGAGTTCATTGAATATTTTAAATGAATGGTGAGGGCGAAGGAGTGTGTGCCCAGAAAATGTGTAGGAAGAGAATTGGACTAAAGGCTGCAATTGTTTTGTTTCACGTAGTTTGGGTGTGTAGTGTCCTTTGCGGCAAGTAAACAGAGGGATTTTTGAGGATGTTTATGTTGCAGTGTTTCAAGAGGAGATTTGATGAGGGAGAACAACATGGAAACCACTACCTGTCACAGAATGAAGCAACATTATGAGTGTAATTCAGTCAGCCTAGACCGAGGTGATATTGTGCGAGGTTTACTGAACCTGCACCATCGTAATTTCATTTAACAGAAAAACTTTGTACGGGATGATGCTGGATAATGCAATAAAAGCCTCATGGGAAGTAATGTTCCCTCTGAACTTTTACAAAGGGACAGACTCTTTAGAAGTAGATGCAGACTCTGAGTTCCACCATTAATAGAACTCAGCAGTTAAAATGGCTGCTTTGCTGCTGTAGTTCCTCCACAAATCCTCCTCAACAATAGTAACAAACCTTCCTCAACAAAGTTGTGGGATCACAGTTGTGCAAGCAATATATAATTTATCTCATTGTAATTAATATTTCATTTGCCTTTCTAAGTCAGCTCATGAGTCTATCCATTGAGGTAATGATTAGAGTAAATCTGGTGTAAAATTAGTCTAATCTCCAATGGCAATTGGGATGCAGATGTTAAGAGCCCCAGCATTTTGAAGTTAGGCTTTCTCATTTGCCTTCTGGATAACTTCACTGCTTGTTTCACCAGTCCTATGATCCCAGGAATAGTAGAAAGTCCAGAGACAAACGGAATGGAAGAACTTAAAGCAATCAAGATTATTAGAGAAAAAGTACTTGGAAAACTGTTGGGAATAAACATTGACAAATTCCCTGCACCTGATGGCCTGCATCCTTAGCTCTTCAAAGAAGTGACTGCAGAGATAGTGGATACATTTGTTGTAATCTTCCAAAATTCCCTAGATTCTGGAAGGGTCCCAGCAACTTGGAAAACAGCAAACATAACATCTTCATTAAAGAAAGGAGGGAGGCAGAAAGAAGGAATCTATTGACCAATTGGCCTAACATCTGTCACTGGGAAATTGCTAGAATCCAGTATTGCGGAGGTATCGGTGGGACATTTAGAAAATCAAAACATAATAAGGCAGAGTCAATATCGTCTTGTGAAAGGGAAGTTGTATTTGCCATATTTATTTAATTTCTTTGAGGATGTAACAAACAAGGTGGATAAAGGAGAACCAGTAGATGAAATGGGGAGATTCTGGTCAGCAGCTAGCTGCTGATGAGAATTGTGATGGCACAGAGAATTGAGCATCGAGCAAAAAATGGGTTTGGTGCCAAACCCGTCACGATGCTCCTGACCTGTCCCACCAGCCACGATTGGGTTCCTGTCCATAGCAGGTGGAACTCAATAAATATTCAAATTGACCAATTAACATGTAATTAGTGGGCTTGAAGGCCAATTCAAATACCTTCCACTATTCACCCACCTCCCCAGTGGGGTCTGCAATGGGTGCGATTTGATATGGGTCCTCAAGCATGGACCTGGTATGTTGGATCTCGAAGGTTCAAGAAGCATCACTGACCCTTTAGCAATGAGAGGTATTCTCCCACCCACATCATGCAGGCATATGGTTCATCCGACCCGACTCCCCATTCAGGCCCTCATCAATCCCTGTGCCTTAGTAATGCCAACAGTGGTGCATTGTCCCTGACATTGATACCTGGCCTGACTTGGGCATCGAGAGGCTGAGGAAGGGGCTGGGCGTCAAGGAGACAAGTCGAGAGGGCATTGTTCCTCTGCTGCTGCCAAACCACAGTGAAAGGGTCCTGGGGGTTGGGTGGGCTTAGGCTGGGGGCAAGGGTTTAACTTCACCATTCTCTACTGGGAGGGAGGTGTTGTGGCTAGACTGCCTCTTCTAACCTTGGCCTTGGCAGACCTGAAGATCACCCCTGGCACGGTGATTTCAAGCAGCTATGTGATCAGTATCTATATTCCTGTCTATTAGCAATGCAAATTTTGAAGTTGCCAGGTCATTTTAACCTCTATGCCGCACCGTAACCAGGCAGGATTTTAAATCATTGCAACATTCCATTCTGCACAGAAATTTTCCTTTCTCCTTCTCAGAAGCTGCAGGTGTGAGCAGACCCCTTTGAAGTCCTTTGACAGGTGTCAATATCACCTGTGGACAAGGGAGGGGGGATGGTTCCTGTCTGCACTGCTATGCATTCAACCCCAGTGTATGAGCACAACTTTGATTTGAAGTTGCTGAGCTTCCTAGCAAGTTGAGTTTTTTTTAAATCCCTCTTCATTCCAATGGTTTGATTTGATTTATGATTGTCACATGTATTAGCATAGTGAAAAGTATTGCTTGCTATACAAAGCATACCGTTCATAGAGAAGAAAACAAGAGAGTGCAGAATGTAGTATTACAGTTATAGCTAGGGTGTAGAGAAAGATCAACTTAATGCAAGGCGAGTTCATTTAAAAGTCTGACAGCAGAAGGGAGAAAGCTGTTCTTGAATCGGTTGGTACGTGACCTCAGGCTTTTGTATCTTTTTCCCAATGGAAGAAGGTGGAAGAGAGCATGTCCGAAGTGTGTGGGGTCCTTAATTATACTGACTGCTTTGTTGAGGCAGTGGGAAGTGTAGACAGAGTCAATGGATGGGAGGCAGGTTTGTGTGATGGATTGGGCTACATTCAGGACCTTTTGTAGTTCCTTGCGGTCTTGGGCAAAGCAGGATCCATACCAAGCTGTGATACAACCAGAAAGAATGCTTTCTATGTAAAAGTTGATGAAAGTCGTGGCGGACATGTCAAATTTCCTTAATCTTGTGAGAAAGTAGAGGCATTGGTCGGCTTTCTTAACTATAGTGTCAGCATGAGGGGACTAGGACAGGTGGTTGGTGATCTGGATATCTAAAAACATGAAGCACTCAACCCTCTCTGCTTCACCCCCATTGACATAGACAGGGGCATGTTCTCTTTTACGCTTCCTGAAGCTGATGACAATCTTCTTCATTTTGTTGACATTGTGGGAGAAATTACTGTTGTCACACCTGTTCACCAGATAGAACAAAGAATAACACAGCACGGGAAACAGGCCCTTCGGCCCAACGAGCCCACGCCGCCGTCCCATTGTCTCAGTGACCCATTCATGATTTTAGTCTACGCCTAATGTGCGAGGATCAGGGAGGTCCAATATAGGAACAATTTGTTACCCAATCAATCAGCCTAAAAGCACATCTTTGGGATGTGGGAGGAAACCGGAGCACCCGGAGGAAACCCATGCAACCACGGGGAGAACGCGCAAACTCCCACAGACACAGGCCCAAATCCATGTGTCCGCACAACAACAGAGATAGTCTCTGAGCTGTCATGTTGCCCTTGAGATGGTGCAGTTTAAGCACACTAATGACATGAAGCAATAGACAACTCCCGAAGCAACATCCAAGAGCAGCCCATTACAACCTGCCGCATGCATGCCCCTTGCTGGTCAACAAGGTGGACTTAAATGCCTGTGGAGACAAAAAATTCATTATTAAACAGGCAAAGACTGTAACATCCCTGAGGCAAAAACGGAATCCCAAGCCAACAATGTTTAGTAAGGCCTGCTATATCCCCCTATATGTAGACCGCTCATGTGGCTGTCTAAGTGACTCTTAAACAACCCTAGCATGCCTGCTTCCACCACCTTACTCGGCAGTGCATTCCACACCCCCACTACCCTTTGCGTGAAAAACTGCCCTCTAATATTTGTCTTATACCTAGCCCCCCTCATCCTAAGCCCGTGACCCCTCATTCTATCCATTTCTAATAGCGGAATAAGCTTACCACCATTTACTCTATCTATCCCCTTCATAATCTTATAAACCTCTATTAGATCCCCCCTCAGCCGACGTCTCTCAAGGGAAAACAGCCCAAGTTCGTTCAATCTTTCCTCGTAAGACCTTCCATACCAGGCAGCATCCTGGTAAATCTCCTCTGCACTCTCTCCAGGATCTCTACATCCTTCCGGTAGTACGGCGACCAGAACTGGACGCAGTACTCCAAGTGAGGCCTAACCAACGTTCTATACAACTGCAACATCAGACTCCTACTCTTATATTCTATACCCCTTCCTATGAAGGCTAACATACCATTCGCTTTCCTCATCACATTCTGCACCTGCACCGATACCTTCAGGGACTTGTGCACTTGCACCCCCAGGTCTCTCTGCGAATCTATACTCCGGATAGTTCTACCTTTTATCGTATAACTCCCCTCCACATTATTCCGGCCAAAGTGCATCACCTCGCATTTCTCCGGATTAAATTCCATTTGCCATCTATCTGCCCAATCTACCAGCCTGTCTATGTCCTGTTGCATTGCCAGGCACTGCTCCTCAGTACCCGCCAATCCAACCATCTTAGTGTCATCAGCAAATTTGCTGATCACACCACCTACCCCTTCTTCCAAGTCATTAATATATACTACAAATAGAAGAGGTCCTAGTACCGAGCCCTGCGGCACACCACAGGAGACAGACCTCCAATTGGAAAAGGAGCCTTCCACTACTACCTGCTGTCTCCTCCTCCCAAGCCAGTTCTCCACCCATCAACATACCTGGCCTTGTATCCCATGAACCTTCACCTTTTCTATCAGCCTACCATGAGGAACCTTGTCAAATGCCTTACTGAAATCCATATAGACAACATCAACGGCTTGTCCTTCATCAACCGTTTTTGTCACCTCTTCAAAAAAATCCACTAGATTCGTAAGGCACGACCTCCCTGTAACGAAGCCATGCTGCATATCCCTGATCAGATTGCGGCGCTCCAGATTCTCTATCTTATTCCTGTACTCTGTCTCATCATTGTTTGAGACCCAACCCACTGTGATGCTGTCATCAGCAAACTTGAAAATTGAATTGGAAGGGAATTTGGCCATGCAATCATAGGTGCATAAGGAGTATAGTAGAGGATTGAAAACACAACCTTATGGGGTACTAGTTTTGAGGATGATCATAGAGGAGGTGTTCTTGCCTACCTGTGCTAATTATGGTCTGTGAGTTAGGAAGTTCAGGATCCAGTCACAGAATCGAACAAATTCAATGTGAAAAATACTTCCTTGGATAGCTCAATGGAATTCTATTATCCTTAAGCCACCTGTGTTTATTTTCACTACTACTTTTCACAGTTGAATGCACCTCAAGTACCCTATTGATCTTGACCTCAATGTTGACAGCGTCGAAGTCTGATTGACAGCCTGTGGTTTTCCTTCGTCTTTTGCAAACTACAATCATTTTGAAGATGAGAGCTCATGATTTGAGAATGATATACTAAGATTGGTTAACTAACTGGAATCAGATAGTCCAGATTGGCAAATTGTAAGTAATGGAGCACCATAGAAAGCAGTGCCAGTGTTCCAACTATTTACAATCCATATTAATGACGTGTATTAAGGGACTGACTGGTTTGAAGCAAAATTTGCTGATGCTACAAATATAGCTTGGGGAGCAAGTTGCAAAGAGAATACAAAATATATATATAGGTTAGGTGAGTGTAGAATATACCCCATCTGTTAAACTAATGTGGAAATGTGTGAGGTTGTTGACTTTATAATTTTTAGTTTATACATGAGTATCAGAAGTAGGCTTACATTAACACTGCAATGAAGTTACTGTGAAAATCTCTTCAGTCACCACACTCCTGTTGGGTACACTGAGGGAGAATTTGGCATGGCCATTGCACCTAACCAGCATATCTTCCAGACTGTGGGAGAAAACTGAGCACCCAGAGGAAACCCATACAGACATGGGGAAAATGTGCAAACTTCGCACAGACAGTGACTCAAACTGAGAATCGAACCTGGAACCCGCCAGGGGTTACTCTATTTGGGGGGATGTCCCTGGATCACAAATAACGCAAGATAAAAGGCGGGGGGAGGAATAACCAATCAACTAATACAATATATGAAAAACCACATGTTACAGTAACAGACAGTCCATTAACAAAGAACAAAAACAGCCCGGGAAACAGGCCCTTCGGCCCAATGAGCCTGCGCCGCCATCTCAACACCACCAGTCCCCCTCTCCACCCATGACCCTTGTCTAATGTTTTATGGCCATCCAGATTGAGGAAAACTAATTTAGGGACAATTTATTACTGCCAGTCAGCCTAAGAGCACATCTTTGGGGTGTGGGAGGAAACCGGAGCACCCGGAGAAAACCCACGCAAGCACGGGGAGAATGCGCAAACTCCCACAGACACTGGCCCAAATCCATGTGTCTGCACAGCAATCAGTGATAGTCACTGAACTGTCGTCTTGCCCAGTATCTGGTCCAGTTTAGGCACACACTAAAGACATGAAGCACTAGGCCAATCTCGAACAACCAAGAGCAGCCCAAGTACGACCCATTGCATGTATGCCCCTTGTTGGACACAAGGCGGACCGACTTAAAACCTGTGAATGAAAAGAAAAAAAAATTATTATTGTACCATATCCATTTACCTTACCAGGGATGCCCCAACGCTAATGACCCTTATTTAAAACAATCTCCTATATCCACCCATCTCCAACCCACTCATGTGCCTGTCTAACCTACTCTTAAATGACTCTAGCGTGTTTGCCTCCACCACCTTACTTGGCAGAGCATTCCATACCCCCACTACCCTCTGTGTGAAAAACCTCCCTCTAATGTTATGCCTCTCCCCCCCTCACCTTAAGTCCATAGCCCCTTGTCCTATGTGTCTCTATCATAGGAAATAGCTTGCCTCTGTTTATCTGTACCCTTCATAATCTTATAAACCTCTATTAGATCCCCCCCTCAGTCGCCGTCTTTCAAGGGAAAAGAGCCACAATTTCTTCAATCTTTCTTCATACCCCAGGCCTTCCATACCAGGCAACATCCTGGTAAACCTCCTCTGCACTCTCTCCAGAGTCTCCACGTCCTTCCGGTAGTTAGGCGACCAGAACTGGACACAGTACTCTAAATGCGGCCTAACCAACATTCTGTACAACTGCAACATTAGACTCCAGCTCTTATAGAACATAGAACATTACAGCACAAACAGGCCCTTCGGCCTTCGAGTTGTGCCGATCACATCAACCCCACCAATCTATAGACCTATCTAAAACCCCCAATCCCATTAAACCCCATATTCTCATCCAGAAGTCTTTTAAAAGACCCCAGCGAGTTCGCCTTCACCACCGATGACGGCAGCCGATTCCATTCACTCACCACCCTCTGAGTGAAAAACTTACCCCTAACATCACCTCTGTACTTCCCTCCTGGCACCTTAAATCTGTGTCCTCTCGTAGCAACCATTTCAACCCGGGGAAATAGCCTCTGAGACTCCACCCTATCTATTCCTCTCAACATTTTATAAACTTCTATCAGGTCGCCTCTCAACCTTCGCCTCTCTAGGGAAAAGAGTCCCAGCTCCCTCAACCTATCTTCATAAGGCATGCCTCCCAGTCCAGGCAACATCCTTGCACCCTCCTCTGCAACCTTTCAATAGCTTCTACGTCTTTCCTATAGTGAGGCGACCAGAACTGCGCACAGTACTCCAAATGAGGCCTGACAAGGGTCCTGTAAAGTTGCAGCATTACTTCCCGACTCCTAAACTCAATCCCTCGATTAATGAAGGCCAGTACACCATACGCCTTCTTGACCACCTCCTCCACCTGCGAGGCCGATTTAAGAGTCCTGTGGACCCGGACCCCGAGATCCTTCTGCTCTTCAACGCTACTCTCTTATATTCTATACCCCTTCCTATAAAGGCTAACATACCATAGGCTTTCTTCGCCACACTCTCCACTTGCACTGCCACCTTCAAAGACTTGTGCACTTGCACCCATAAAATCTGGACATGCCGGAGACTTCGCCTTCCAGAGTTTTGCCTGTCAATGTTACCCCTTCCAAAGTTCACATTCTTCCAAGGTGCATCCATCTGGATCAGATCTTCCAAAGTTGCACCTTCAAGGGCTGCACCTTCTGGGGTTACACCTTTCCGTGGTTGAACCTTCCCGAACTGCAGTTTCCGAATCACTCCTTCCTGGCTTGGGTCTTCCGGGATTGCACCTTCCTGGGCCATGCCTTTCAGGCACGTGAGGCTCAGCTAGAATATTGCCCCAACAAGTCCCAGCTGGGATGGAAGTTCTTACACAAGTCTGAAAAAAAAAGGCAGATGGAAAATAGTCTTTGTCCTTCAAATAGGAATCAAAGGAAGGCTGAGGAGAGAGAACTGAAGGAGGCTAGGGATAGCTTGGACTCTGCTTTATGGCGCACTGCAGGCAGAGAAAGTAATGGAGACAAAGATGGAAACATAGGCCCCAGATTCCAGACTTCAGGCTACAGCAGCAATAGCATGCAGCACCAACACCCTGCTCAGTTGTTGGGGAGTGACAGCAGTCCTTTTCCCACAGGTGATGACTCTAATAGAACTGCATACAGAGTGCTAGCAGACTCCCATCAGATCTTAGCAGGACATCCAGAGTGCTGCCAGTGGGCCAGCTGCACCAGGAGTGCAAGTGCACTGAGTGTGGCCAGTCAAGGGTCTCTCGGCAACACGTGCTTGTGAGAGATTTCAAAGGCTGCATTCAGTTGACTGTCATACATCCCTCAGGGCGCTGATTGGTTGCCATTCAATCGGCTGTTGTGTCCGGGGGTGGTGGGGATGTGGTGCAATAGTCAGAATTCCTAATCGATTAGCTGCTGTATCCGGGGGGTGCAACACTCAAGGCTCCCACTCAAGAGAGGGAATGATCACAAGCTGGAATTGTGCATGTCAGCGCAATGCAAATTCTTTACAGGGCAGCAGTGATGACAGTATGTTCAAGGGATTGTGTACACACATTATGTGGATCATGGGGGCATGAGATGAGCGGACAGCCATGTCTGTGTGTCGAGAAAGTTGGGGGGTGCAGCAATGTCTGTTTGGGGGTGTTATGGGGGCCAGTGATGAGGCCGGCACTGTCTGTGGGGGGTTGTGGGGGTCAGCAATGTCTTAGGGGAGGTTCTAGAGTCCAGAGATGTCTGTGAGAGGGCCGGCAATGTTTTTGAGGGCCAGTGCTGTCTGTGGGGGAGGTTGTGGAGGCCAGCGATGTCTGTGGGGAGGGGGGGTGTTGTTGGGGGGGGTTGTAGGGTGGGGTTGTGGGGGTTGGGGGGGCCGGCGACGTCTGTGGGAGGGGTGGATTCTAGGGTTCAGCAATGTCTGAGGGGGGTTGAGGGGACCAGCGCTATTTGTGGGAGCCAGCGATAAGGCCAGTGATGTCTGTGAAGGGGGTTGTGGGGGCCAGTGATGTCTATGCAGGTTGGATGGCAGTGATCTGGATGAAAGGGATTATGAAGGGGATAGATAGAGTAAATGGTGGTAAGCTTTTTCCGCTATTAGAAATGGATAGAACGAGGGGTCACGGGCTTAGGGTGAGGGGGGCTAGGTATAAGACAAATATTAGAGGGCAGTTTTTCACGCAGAGGGTAGTGGAGGTGTGGAATGCACTGACGAGTATGGTGGTGGAAGCAGGCACGCTAGGGTTGTTTAAGAGTCACTTAGACAGCCACATGAGCGGTCTACATATATGGGGATATAGCAGGCGTTACTAAACATTGTAGGCTTGGGATTCCGTTTTTGCCTCAGGGATGTTACAGTCTTTGCCTGTTTAATAATGAATTTTTTGTCTCCACAGGCATTTAAGTCCACCTTGTTGACCAGCAAGGGGCATGCATGCGGCAGGTTGTAGTGGGCTGCTCTTGGATGTTGCTTCAGGAGTTGCCTATTGCTTCATGTCGTTAGTGTGCTTAAACTGGACCATCTCAAGGGCAACATGACAGCTCAGAGACTATCTCTGTTGCTGTGCGGATACATGGATTTGGGCCTGTGTCTGTGGGAGTTTGCGCGTTCTCCCCGTGGTTGCGTGGGTTTCCTCTGGGTGCTCCGGTTTCCTCCCACATCCCAAAGATGTGCTTTAAGGCTGATTGATTGGGTAACAAATTGTGCCTATGTTGGACCTCCCTGATGCTCGCACATTAGGCGTACACTAAAATCATGAATAGGTCACTGAGACAATGGGACGGCGGCGCGGGCTCGTTGGGCCAAAGGGCCTGTTTCCCGTGCTGTGTTGTTCTTTGTTCTAATTACTGCCTGCCAATTTGAAAAGCACCCATTAATTCCTACATTTTGTTTCCTCTCTGCCAACTACGTTTCTATCCATCTCAATACACTTCCCCCAATCCCATACGCTTTAATCTTGCACGATAATCTCTTGTATGGGACTTTGTCAAACGCTTTCTGAAAATCCAAATATATCACATTAACTGGCTCCCCTTATCAACTCTACTGGTTACACCTTCAAAGAATTCCAACCGATTTGTCAAGCATGATTTCCCCTTCATAAATCTATGCTGACTCTGTCTGATCCTGTCACTACTTTCTAAACGCTCTGCTGTGAAGTCCTTAATAATGGATTCGAGAATTTTCCCTACTCCCGATGTTAAGCTCACTGGTCTCTGTTTTCTCTTTACCTTCCTTTTTGAATATTAGAGTGACATTAGATACATTTCAATCTGCAGGCACTGCTCCAGAGTCTGTAGAATCCTGGAAGATGACCACCTATGCATCCACTATTTTTAGAGCCACTTCCTTAAGTGCTTTGGGATGTAGATTATCAGGCCCTGGAGATTTCTCTGTCTTCAATGCCATCAATTTTCCCAGCACCATTTCTCTACTAATATTGATCTCCCTCAGTTCTTTCCTCTCACTAAATCTTGCATTCTCCAACATTTCTGGTATTTGGTTTGTGTTCTCTTTTGTGAAGATAGAACCAAAGTATGTATTCAGTTGTTTGGCCATTTCTTAATTGGCCATTTTGGCCATTTCCTAATGTCAGTCTTTATGTTCCCTGCAAGCTTACTTTCCCCTTCTTAATCAACCCCTTCATCCTTCTTTGTTGAATTCTGAACTGCTCCCAATCCTCAGACCTGTTATTTTTCTTGGCCAATTTATATGCTTATTCTAAGATGGGATACTCTTTCTAATTTCCTTTGCAAGCCATGGATTGCCTCGTTACCCATTTTTGTGCCAGACAGGAGTAAACAGTTGCTGCAGTTCCTCCATTTGCTCCTTGAATATTTGTCATTGTATATCCACTGTCATCCTTCTATGTAACTCTCTCCATCTATCAAGGCCAACTCATGCCTCGTATTGTCATAGTTTCCTTTATTAAGATTCAGCACCCTAGTCTCTGAATCAACTACTTCATTCGCCATCTTGATAAAACATTCTATCATGTTATGGTCACTTATTTCCAAAGGGTCTCGCACAGCTAGATTGGCAATGATTCTCTTCTCATTACACAGTACCCAATCTAAGATGGCCTGCTCTCTAGTTGGTTCCTCCACATATTGGTCAAGAAAACCATCCTGTATACACTTTAGAAATTCCTTCTTTATGGCATTGTGGCTAATTTGATTTGCTCAATCTATGTGCAGATTAAAATCACCCATAATCACTGATATTTCCTTATCACATGCATCTCTAATATTGTGTTTAATGCCATTCTCAGTATCACCACTGCAATTTGGGATTCTATATATGACATCCACTAATGTTTTTTGCCTCTTGGTATTTCTAAACTCGACCCATATACACTCTACACTGTCAGAGCTATATCCTTTCTCATTATTGTGTTAATTTCGTCTTTAACCAACAGTGCCACTCCACCAACTTTTCCTTTATGCCTGTCCTTCCTAAATATTGAATACCCTGGGACATTCAATTTCCATCCCTGCAGCCATGTCTCTGTAATCCCGATTATATGGTACCCATTTGCATCTATCTGCATGATTAGTTCATCCACTTCATTGCAAATGCTCTGCACATTAAGACATAGAGCTTTTAAGTTTGCGTTTTTAAAATTGTTTGCCTTGCTCAATATTTTTCTCTGCAGCCCTGTTTGAACTTTGTCCTTGGTATCTCTGCCTATCACTTTTCTTATTCCTTTTTCTATCTTTCATTCTTGTCCTTGCCCCCACCTGCTCTGACTCTTTACATAGGTTCCCATCTCCCTGGCATATTAGTTTAAGCCCTCCCTAACCGCTCTAACAAACAGTCCCCCTAGGACATCAGTCCCAGTCCTGTCCAGGTCCTACCTCCCCCAGAATTAGTCCCAATGCCCCAGGAATCTGGAACCCGCCTCCTGACACCATCTTTTCAGCCATGTGTTTATCTAATATATCCTCTCATTTGTACTCTGACTAGCACGTGACACCAGTAGTAATCCTGAGATCACTGCCTTTGAGGTCCGATTTCTTAACTTTCTTCCTAGCTCCCTGCATTCTGCTTTTAGGATCTCATTCTTTTTTTTGCCTATGTCATTTGTACTGACGTGTACCCCATGATCACTGACTGTTCATCCTCCCCCTCCAGAATGTCCTGTACCCAGTCTGAGACATCCTTGACTCTACCATCAGGGTGGCAACATACCACCCTGGAGTCCCATTTATGGCCACAGAAATGCCTGTCTATTCCTTTTACAATTGAATCCCCTGTAACTATTGCATTGGCACACTTTTTACTCCTCCCCTCTGCAGCAGAACCAACCATGGTGCACGAGTTTGGCTACTGCTGCTTTCCCCAGAGAGGTCATTCCTCTCAACAGTATCCAAAGCTATATCTGTTTTGCAGGGGAATGGCCACTGGAAATTCCTGCACTACCTATCTATCTCTCTTGCTCTGTCTAGTGGTCACTCATTTCCTTCCTGCCTGCAGAGTCTGAGTTTGCGGTGTGATGAACTCTCTATATGTGCCATCCATGATACTTTCTTACTCACGGATGCTCCACAGTGTCTCCAGCCACTGCCCCAGCTCTGAAACCTGAGTTTCCAGGAGCCGTAACTGGAGACACTTCCTGCACACATGCTGACTCAGGGGAAGGAACTGTCTGCCACATGGAGCAACAGAACGGCACGGTAGCACAGTGGTTAGCACTGCTGCTTCACAGCTCCAGGGTCCTGGGTTCGATTCCCGGCTCGGGTCACTGCCTGTGTGGAGTTTGCACATTCTCCTCGTGTCTGCGTGGGTTTTCTCCGGGTGCTCCGGTTTCCTCCCACAGTCCAAAGATGTGCGGGTTAGGTTCATTGGCTATGCTAAAAATTGTCCCTTAGTATCCTGGGATGTGAAGGTTAGAGGGATTAGCAGGTAAAATGTGTAGGGATATGGGGATAGGTTCTGGGTGGGATTGTGTTCGGTGCAGACTCGATGGGCCGAAGGGCCTATTTCTGCACTGTAGGGTTCTATAGAAGCAAACACAGCTTGGAGCTCTCCTGTCATCTCTTACCCCCTTAAATTAAACTTTTAAAGATGTCTTGTTTCAGATTATCTCCAATTTTCTGGACCTCTTTCCTGCTCCTTGCTATTATTGAATATAACTTTTACAAACTATAAACCACAGAAATTGCCATTGTAGTGTACAACAACAACAACTACAATGCCAAGACCAAAAAGAAAAGAAACAACTTACCAGTCACCAACCAATCACTTATCTGCTGGCTGTTTCAGCATGGTTCAATTTCCTTTCTACCTCTCTCTTGCCCACAGGTCTCCCTCGCAGGCCCACCTCTCCCGAAGATGAGCGTCTCTTTCCCGAATTCCACTCAACTCCATATTCCTGATATCCTCACTCTGGCTGAAACTCATCTGGCTCCAGTCTCTCTCCCACTGGAGTGCACAGGCTCACTGGTTGTCTGCTTGCTAACATCACTGCCTTATATACAGCTGAGGTGAGCTGGGATGACTCACACATCAGTCTAAGATTCCTAAGTGTTTACAGCTATTGAGGCCCTAATCGGGCTTGTTTGTTGAATCACCGTTGTTGCTGTCTTCACAAAGAAAGACAAGAATGATTTATTGGAAGTTCTGAGGAGCTGAAGGAAATCAGTATTACTAAATAAATGGTTTTGGGCAAATTATTGGAATTGAAGTGAGTAAATCCCCAGAGCCTAATAATCTTTGTCCCAGAGTACTTAAGGAAGTGGCCCTAGAAATAGTAGATCCAATGGTGGTTATTTTCCAAAATTCTTTGGACCCTGGAATGGTTCCTACAGAGTGGAAGGTAGCTAATGTAAGCCTGCTGTTTAGAAAGGAAGGTTGAGGGAAAACAGGGAACTATTGACCAGTGAATCAGTATTAAGAAAGTTACTGGAGTCCATTATGAAGGATTTTATAGCACAGCATTTGGAAAGCAGTGGTATCATCAGACAAAGTCATCATGGGTTTGCAAAATGGACAAGTCTTGATAAGTTTGCTGGCATTCTTTGAGGATGTACTAGTAGAGTTGACCAGGGAGAACTGGTGGATTTGGTTTATTTAGACTTTGAGAAGGCTCTCTAGAACGTCTCACATAGGAGATTACTGTGTAAAATTAAAGTGTATACGATTGTAGATTGTGTTTTGAGATTGATAGGAAACTGGTTAGCAGACAGGAAGTAAAGAGTTGGAATAAATGGGTATTTTTCTGATTGACAAGCAGTGACTAGTGGGGTATTGCACTGATCTTGTGCTAGGAACCCAACTATTCACATTATATATTAATGATTTGGATGAGGAAACTAAATGTATAATCTCGAAATTTGCAGATGATACAAAGTTGGGTGAGAGGGCGAGCTGTGAGGAGGATGTAAAGATGCTTCAGTGTAATTTGGACAGGCTGAGTGAGCAGGCAAATGCATGACAAATGCGCTATAATCTGGATAAATGTGAAATTATCCACTTTGGTAGCAAAATAGGAAGACAGATTATTATTTGAATGGGTGTAAATTGAGAAAGGTGGATACTTAGTGTCCTTGTGCGTCAGTTGCTATAAGTAAATGCACAGGTATAGCAGGGAGTAAAGAAGGCAAATGACATATTGGCCTTCATAGCGAGAGTCTTTGTTTATAGGAATATGGATGTTTTACTGCAATTATATAGAGCACTGGTGAGGCTGCACCTGAAATATTTCTACTTTGTCCCCATTGATGTAGATGGGGTCATGTCATTCACTACGCTTTCTAAAGTCGATGACTGTCTCCTTTGTTTTGTTGACATTGAGGGAAAGATTATTGCACGAGTTCACTAGATTCTCTACTTCTTTCCTGTACTCCTTCTCATCATTGTTTGAGATCTGACCCATTACAGTGATGTCATCAGCAAACTTGAAAAGTGAGTTGGAGGGGAATTTGGCCACACAGTCATAGGTGTATAAGGAGTATAATAAGGGCTGAGGACATGACCTTGTGGGGCATGGGTTTTGAGGATATTCATGGAGGAGGTGTTGTTGCCTATCCTTACTGAATGTGGTCTGTGAGTTAGAAAGGCTAGGATCCAGCTGTAGTGGGAGGAACAAAGAACATCCCAGCACGGGAAAAAGGCCCTTCGGCCCAAAAAGCCCGCACCGCCGCATCTTCCCACACCTATCCTGCCCTGTGTGTATGTGAGTGGAACCCCTAATGTAGCCAGATTCAGGGGAGAATAATGTCAATTTGGTAAAACCAATCAGCCTAAGAGCACATCTTTGGGGTGTGGGAGGAAACCGGAGCGCCCGGAGGAAACCCACGCAACCACAGGGAGAATGCGCAAACTCCCACAGACACAGGCCCAAATCCATGTATCTGCACAGCTAGCAGTGATAGTCACTGGGCTGTTGTGGTGCCCGTCTGCTGGTCCAGGATTAAGCACACACACCGACACGAAGTACTAGGCCACTCCCGGAACCTCCAAGAGCAGCCCATGCACGACCCACCGTGTGCATGCCCCTCGTTTGACAACAAGGTGGACCAACCCTGTGGAATAAAGACAATACGTTAACATATAAAACTACATTTCTGTTTTTTTCCCTGCTGTTGTATTCTAGCCCTCTAGGAATGAATGCTAACATTGAATTTGCTAACTGCCAGCTGAACCTGCATGTTAACTTTAAGAGAGTTCTGAACCGAAACTCCCAAGTCCCTTTGTGCTTCAGATTTTCAAAGCTTTCCCCCATTTAGAAAATAGTCTACACCTCTACTCTTCCTATCAAAGTGCATAACCTCACACTTTCCCACACCGTATCCCATCTGCCACTTTCCTGCCCAGTGTCAAAGAACCCCAAGCCACAGAATTTGGAGATGAGTTTTGTAGGAATAATGGTGTTGAAAGCTGAGCTATGGTCGATAAATAGGAGTCTGACATAGGTGTGTTTGTTATCTAGATGTTCTATGGTTGAGTGCACACCCAGGGAGATGGCATCTGCTGGGACCTGTTGCGGCGATAGGTGAACTGTAGTGGATCCGGCCAATCTAGGAGGCTGGAATTGACTTGTGCCATGACTAACCTTTCAACGCACTTCATAATGATGGATGTCAGAGCCAGCGGATGATAGTCTTCAAAGCAAGCTGCCTGGTTTTTCTTTGGCACTGGGATGATGGTTGTCTTCTTGAAGCAGATAGAGACCTCACATTGGCATAAAGAGAGGTTAAAAGGTGTCTGCGAATACTCCAGCCAGTTGGTCCACACAGGATCCAAATGCTTGACTGGGTACCACATCCGGGCTAGTTGCTTTCCGTGGATTGACTTTTGAGTAGGCAGCACTGATGTCTGTGATGTGACCTCGGATACAGGTTCATCCAAGACTTCCGGGGTGGAGGGCATGCTCTCACTGACCTCTTGCTCAAAATGGGCATAGAATGTGCTGTGCTCATTGGGAAATTCACTCCCAAAGATAGTAGTTAAGGCCAAAACGTTGTGCAATTTCAAGAAGGAATTAGGTGTAGTTCTTGAAGCTAAAAGGCTATGGGGAGAAGGTGGGATCGGAATTTTGAATTTGATAATCAGTCATGATCAAAATAAGAGCAGAGCAGGCTGAAAGGGCCGACTCCTACTTCTAGTTTCTATGTATGTTTCTCAGTATATTTCACACTTGCGTGTACCCTCCATCTTATTGAGTCAGCAGTGATGGTGTTGCAATGGCACTAATATTCTCTATCCTGAATTGCATACCAACACCCATTTTGGAAAGGAAAGTGCAAGACTATCAGGCACCTACACAAAGATAGTTATATTTTGCAATCTTTTAGAAAACATCCATTTCCTTACTTTGGCTGCAACTGAAGATGGCAGATCATTGATACTCACCAAGTCATGAATCATGTTGTGGTTGAATCCAACAGCAATGAAAAAAGTCTTAACAATGACAGCATTGAGCCAACAGAATTTCTGACCTACCAAGGGTGAATGGCTAACACCCACCAGCACTGTTCAACCTAAGTGACTTCTCCAATTAAACTATTTCTCCCATTTCCAGACAGAAACAATCATTATCTGTTGGAGGGAATGAACGAATTGAGTCTTCTGAGACCATATAGAACTACAACAATAACAGCTTTATTCATCATGCATGAAGGAGACTAGTACTCAGAACTGTAATTCTAGCTTGTTCCCGAGCTATTGTAACCATCATACGTGTACACATTCTTGTATGTTTTCACGTTACAAAGCACCACATTTCGATTAGGTCATCATATTATTACTTTAAATTTGTTAAAGTTTTGTTTTGATTACATTATGCTGATCCATTATCCTACGTGCTTTATCTTTAATCATTTTCTGAACATATTGTGTCAATCTGTTTGCAATGTCAAAGCATTGTAGTTATCAAACCTATTTCAAAGGTGTGTTAATTGTCCTCATTTCTTGACACTTGATTAGTTTTCCAGAGGCACAATAGCTCCTCTAAACATTGCAGAGTCTCGATAAGTGATATTGATCTATTATTGTTGCAGTAACCTCGGAAAGATCTCACTTGGTGTGTGACTGTTTAGTGCTGTCTGGGATGTAGTTATTTGTAATTTGTCGTGTGTCTGCCTGCGTGTTGCCTTACATCATTATCTATCAAAAATATTCAAATGCACAACCAAAATAGACCAAATAATGAATATAAAAGTTTCTGGTAATTTTTTGTAAAGATCTTGATGTTTGAAAGAAGCTTTGATTGTGAGACTCACTCTTTAATTATACAGTATGCTAGTGGACTAATTAATGTCGCAACATATGTTCAATCTACATTTCAATATTTTAATGGCTCTCTTCATCTGTTTCTTTGTTTGTCCATCTGCTTGTCCGTCCATAGGAATTAACTTGTCATCTTCATAACTTCACACTCAAAGTTTTCAAAAGGGCATGCTGGGAACTGCTCATGTGATCTCTTTGCACATCTAGCACCAATTATGAGTCATCATAATAATTCAAGTCATCCTCATCTTTCTGAGCGAGGTGGTAGAGTTCATAAAAAGCAATGGACATAGCTGGGTCTCTCCGATCGACACTGTTGGAATGGAAATTAGGACTTTTGAATGGACATTTGAGAACAGACGCAGCATCATTCTGATGGACAGTGCAGTGGTCAGAGTTTGAGTTATTCCTGATGGATATTGTTGTGGACAAAGTCTAGTGTCAGGAAGCAGGGATAGTTTGAAGTAATCTATGTTTGTATTATATGATAGAAATAACGTACATATTTAAATGAATTTATTTTAGTAGTTTGTAAGAAGGGTAGTAACGTTGATTAGATTCATGTTAAACAAAAGTGTTTGCTTGTATGGTGGTTTTTTATTTCATTTTATACTCTGTCTCTATTGTGTTTAAGGCATTCATGATGTGAAATATAAACAAGAACTTGGAGAAAAAAATGAGCTGTTGTTTTGCAACCACAGACCATTTTTAGAGAAAAGTATTTGTATTTTTAGTTTAATGAATCCATTTGCAGAAGGAGCATAGCATCTCGAGAACAACACTCTGAACTCTGCCAGAAGCAGAATAATGGAATAATTGATAAGAAGACAAGTCCCAAACCTTAATGACAGTTAGTTCTAGAAACCAGGGGATGAATAGACGAATTCCAAAATGTTTGCAGTTGAGGAACAAGCGAAACTGAAAAAGATGAGGTGCTGTACTTCCGGTTTGGGCTTCACTGGAACATTGCAACAGGCCAAGGACGGACATGTGGACAAGAGAGTAGGATGGTGTGCTGAAATGGCAAGTGGTAGGAAGGTCTGGGTCCTGCTTGCGGATGGACCAAGGATGTTCTGCAAAGCAGTCACCCAGTCTACGTTTGGCCTCTCCAATGTAGAGCGCAATGCATTGGGACGAGCAGATGCAATAGACCAGACTTGAGAAGGTGCACGTGAAATGCTGCTTCACCTGAAATGAGTGTTTGGGCCCTGGGGCAGTGAGCTGGGAGGAAATAAAGGGGCAGGTTTTTCACCTTTGACAGTTGCATGGGAAGGTGGCGTGGGAGGTGGGTGAAGTGTTGAATGCGATGGAGGAATGGACTAGGGTATTCTGGAGGCAGCTATCCCTGTAGAATTCTCTCAAGGAGAGAGAGGGGAAGAAATGTTTGATGGTGCCATCATGCCGGAGTTGGTGGAAATGGCGGAGGTTGACCTTTTGAATGCAGAGGCTGGTTGGGTGAAAAGTGAGGACAAGAAGCTATCCTGGTTCTGGGAGAGAGGGAAGGTGGTGAGTGCAGTGGTGTGGGAGATGGGTCAGACATGGTTGAGAGGCCTGTCGACCATGGTGGGTAGAAAACCACGACCAAGGAAGAAGGAAGAAATATTGGCAGCGCTATTTTGGAAAGTGGCATCATCAAAACAGGTGGCGACAGAGGCGAAGGAACTGAAAGGATGGGATGGAGTCCTTACAGGATGCAGGGTTTGCAGTCAAGATAGCTATGGGAGTCATAGAATCAAAGAATCCTTACAGTGCAGAAGCAGGCCATTCGGCCCATCAAGCAACTGACAACAGTCCCTCCTAGTCCCTATCCCCACAACTTCACGTAGTTACCCTGCTAATTCCCTTGACACTAAGGAGCAATTTAGCATGGCCAATCGACCTATCCCGCACATCTTTGGACTTGGGAGTGAATCAGAAAACCCAGAGGAAATCCACGCAGATACGGAGAGAAGTCAGCACAGGCCATCACCCAAGGCCAGAATTGAACCCAGGTCCTTGGTGTTGTGAGGCAGCAATGCTAATCAGAGTCGATGGTCTTGTAATGGATACTGGTAGACAGTCTATCACCAGATATGGAGAAGGAGGTCAAGGAAGGGAAGAGAAGTGTCAGAGATGGACAATGTGAAGGTGATAGAGGAGTGGAAGTGAAATTGATATATTTTTCGGGTTCAGGCAAGAACAATGAAGCAGCATCCAGTGAGTTCAGTTGTTGCATGTTGTTGTAATCATCTCGGGGTATCTGCAGAGTTTAGAAGAATGAGGGGAGATCTCATTGAGACGTATAAGATGATGAATGGGATGGATAGGATAGAGGTGGAGAGACTCTTCCCGCTCAGAAAGGATAATAGGACTAGGGGGCACAGCCTCAAGATAAAGGGGGAGCGGTTTAGAACGGAGTTGAGGAGGAACTTCTTCACTCAAAGGGTGGTGAATCTCTGGAATTCTCTACCCGTTGAAGTGGTGGAGGCTGCCTCGCTAAATATTTTTAAGACGCGGGTTGATGGGTTTTGATAAGCGAGGGGATTAAGGGTTTTGGGGAGAGGGCGGGAATGTGGAACTGAGCCACGACAGATCAGCCATGATCTTATTGAATGGCGGGGAAGGCTCGAAGGGCTAGATGGCCTACTCCTGCTCCTATTTCTTATGTTCTTATGTCACTTGCTTTTATCATAGGCTACTTCTGACAACTTAGCCTAGGGACTTCGGCCAGAATTCTCCCAAAAATATTCTAAGTGTAAAACTCACAGGAAAAACTGAAGTAATTCATGCTGGTATTTTTTCGCGTCGGGAGGCTGAAACCAGCGAGGCTGTGTATGTGCACAATGGTCCCAAACTGTCAGCTAGCAGTTTGCTGGCCAGCTCAATTGCTGGCCAGCCTGGGACCCCTACAGTGCCTTCCCAACCCCCATGGCCCGATTGCAGCCCCCTGACCATTCCCAGATGAGGTCGACCCCCCGCCCCAGCTCACCCCAATCTCTAACGCCTCCCAGTGATGGTCACCCACTCTGGCAGACCCCCACCCCCAGCTGCCCCACCCTTAAGCTGGTCCCAATCACTGGCCTCTCACTTTGCATTGGGATCTGACCATATCCCAATGCAAAGTGGCAGCAGGAGTCCCTGCCAGAGTGCACATGACCCCGGGGGGGCAGAGTGGGGCGGGGTTGCCTCTTCTTCACTCCAGCAGGTGTCCTCGATAGTTCCCCAAAAGTCAGGACCATCTGTAAACCCGGCTAGACTGAAACATTCTGGAAGACTGGGAGAGCCTAGCCAGCCCAGAGAATTCAGTCTCGCTAATTCAAGTTAAATTATAATAAAAACAGATCAGCATTGCTTACCTGGTCTTCCCGCTGGTTCCCTGCACAGATCTGACGGTGCCAATGACACTATAACATCAGGCCTGTAACCTGTATTATCTTTAAAATTTATGTACATTCGTGAAAGTAAGTGGGAGTGAAGGAATATTGCATTATAGTTAAACATTTCATGTTTAATAGCTGTTTTTTTCCGTTATTAGAATTGGCAGTATTGCAAAGTTGGGAAGAATAATTGTAGATTGGAGTTTATAGAATTGTAAAATGCTGGGTAGGAAGCATTGCATGGTCCCATTAAAAGTTGGTGCTTTCTCTGTATTTAGAGAGTTAGTAAAACAAAATACAAGTACATAGAGTGCCCAAAATGAAACATTTGTATTGAAAGGCCAAGCAGCAGTGTTACCAAGGCAACAGACTTCCAGGCTTTTGAATTTTTTCAATTCAGCCAATCAATTTGAATTAGGCACTTAGATACCTGGATCCACTACAGTTTGCCTATCGCCACAACAGGTCCACAGCAGATGCCATCTCCCTGGCCATGCACTGAACCCTGGAACACCTAGATAACAAGCTAAATAAATTTTAAATTGGCTTGATGATAGAAGCCAGAGGGTGGCTGTAGAAGGTTGTTTTTCAAACTGGAGGCCTGTGACCAGCAGTGTGCCTGAGGGATCAGGCTGGATCCATTGTTATTTGTCATTTATATTGATGATTTGGATGAGAATATGGGAGGCATGGTTGGCAAGTTTGCAGATGACACCAAGATAGGTGGTGTCATGGACAGTGAAGAAAGTTATCTCAGATTGTAGTGGGATCTTGATCAATTGGGCCAATGGGCTGACGAATGGCAGATGGAGTTTAATTTAGATAAATTCAAGTGATGTATTTTGGTAGATTGAACCAGAGCAGGACTTACTCAGTTAATGGAAGGGCGTTGGGATGAGTTACAGAACAAAGAGATCTAGGGGTCCATTTTCAAAGCTCCTTGAAAGTGGAGTCACAGGTGGACAGAGCGGTGAAGAAGGCATTCAGCATGCTTGGTTTCATCAGTCAGAACACTGAATACAGGAGCTGGAACGTCTTGTTGAAGTTGTACAAGACATTAGTAAGGCTGCACTGGAATACTGTGTACCGTTCTGGTCATCTGATGATAGAAAGAATATTATTAAACTAGAAAGAGTACAGAAAAGATTTACTAGGATGGTGCTGGGACTTGATAGTTTGACTTATAAGGAGAGGCTTGATAGGCTGGCCTTTTTTTCTCTGTAGCATAGGAGGCTGAGGGGTGACGTGATAGAGGTCTATAAAATAATGAGGGGCATAGATCAGCTAGATAGTCAATATTTTTTCCCAAAGATAAGGGAGTCTAAAGCTAGAGGGCATAGGTTTAAGGTGAGAGAGGAGAGATTTTTTTCACACAGGGGGTGGTGAGTGTCTGGAACAAGCTGTCCGAGGTAGTGGTGGAGGCAGGTACAATTTTGTTTTTTAAAAAGCGTTTAGACAGTTACATGGGTAAGGTGGGTATAGAGGGATATGGGCCAAATGCAGGCAATTGGGACTAGCTTAGGGTTTGAAAAAAAAGGGCGCATGGACAAGTTGGGCTGAAGGGCCTGTTTCCATGCTGTAAACCTCTATGACTCTATGGTGTTAGTTCTCAGAGGGGGGGATTAATCTCCACTTTAATAACTGCAGTTCTCTGACTCCATTCATCAATATTTTCCCAAAATAAGTAAGCGTTATGGTCTTTTGAACGAGGCTTCCATCCTGAGATCAGTTATAACACCAACTGGGATAGCAATACTAGGTATTTCTGATGGACCCCATTTTGGATTTAACTGGGCTTATTGAATCAACAATATTGATTTAAAACAATATGAAAGTGGAAAACTCCTCAAGGAATCACATACTAAAATTTTTCTTGGTGGCATTGAATTATACACTGATTGTTCTTACTAACTCTTACTACTTTCTCCAGGTTGAGGATTAATTGGCTACATCTGTAATGTTGCACCTCTGCCTCATTGTGGACTTAATCATTCACTTTTCATTCAAGCCTGGCTGCATATTAACTATTACAAACTTTCCTCTCCACTCCAATGTTATCACCTCTGCTGAAAGCATTGAACCCTACAAGGATACAGATCCCAAGGCTGTCAGTCACGCTTCATAACCCACTTGTGTCTATTCTTAATACCGTCGACCGTTAGTTTTCACTTTGTGATTGAGTATGACTGTTTCTTGCTTGCATAAAGTCATCTCTTGTATGTTCTAATGTAACGGGGCGGCACGGTAGCACAGTGGTTAGCATTGCTGCTTCACAGCTCCAGGGTCCTGGGTTCGATTCCCGGCTCGGGTCACTGCCTGTGTGGAGTTTGCACATTCTCCTCGTGTCTGCGTGGGTTTTCTCCGGGTGCTTCGGTTTCCTCCCACAGTCCAAAGATGTGCGGGTTAGGTTCATTGGCTATGCTAAAATTGCCCCTTAGTGTCCTGGGATGTGTAGGTTTGAGGGATTAGCAGGTAAATGTGTAGGGATATGGGGATAGGGTCTGGGTAGGATTGTGTTCGGTGCAGACTCGATGGGCCGAAGGGCCTGTTTCTGCACTGTAGGGTTCTAGTTTTCTAGTTAACTGCATGCTTCTCCACAATATGGGCAAGGTGAACTGTCTGATTTTGTCGCCGTGTCTGGTCTTTCCAGCTCATCTTTTGGCCTGAGCTGTCTGATTTTTTTTTTAATCGAAGGAAGCAATGCCACTCCTTGAGATTGCTCCCCACATAGTCCTTCCTGGTGCCATTCTGGAAGAGGGAACACTTGCTGATTTTCTTCCCTTCCCCAACCCAGAGACCCTGAGCCAAATCTCGAACCCTCTTACCTGACTGATCTTAGCTAACACACAATACACCAGAGTTTGAGGTTTTCTGGGCTGTTTGACTTGTGCTCCATATCCAAGTGCAGCAGCCACTTACTTTGCAAATCAGACAAGTTCTCAGATCTCTCGATTTGATTTATTATTCACACGTACTGATATACAGTGGAAAGTACTGTTTCTTGTGTGCTACACAGACAAAGCATACTGCTCATAGAATACATAGGCGAGAAGGAAAGGAGAGGGTGTAGAATGTGGTGTTACAGTCATAGCTAAGGTGAAGAGAAAGATCAGCTTAATATATGGCAGGTTCATTCAAGAGTCTGATTGCAGCAGGGAACAACTTGTTTTTGAATCAATAGGTCCATGATCTTAGACTTTTATATCTTTTTCCCAATGGAAGAAGGCGGATGAAAGTATGTCCGATATGTGTGGGGTCCTTGATTATGCTAGCTGCTTTTCCGATGCAGTGGGAAATGTAGACAATGAATGGGAGGCTGATTTACATGATGGTCTGGGCTACGCTCACAACCTTTTGCTGTTTTTTGTGGTCTTCGACAGAGCAAGAGCCACACCAAGCTTCATACATTCAGAAAGAATGCTTTCTGTGATGCACCTGTAATAGTTGATGAGAATCGTAGTGGACATGTTAATTTTCCTTAGCCCCTGAGAAAGTAGAGGTGTTGGTGATCTTTCTTAACTATAATTTCAGCATGGAAGGACCAAGACAGGTTGTTGGGGATCTGGACACCTAGAAAACCTGAAGCTCTCGACCATTCCCACTTCGCCCCATTGATGTAGATAGGGGCATTCCTCCACTTCGCATCCTGAAGTCGATGACAATCTCCTCCATTTTACTGACATTGAGGGAAAGACTGTTGTAATCGCACCAGTTCATCAATTCACTATCTCTTTCCTGTACTCTGTCTCATCATTGTTTGAGATCCGACCCACTACAGTGGTGTCATCAGCAAACTTGACAATTGATTTGGAGGGGGAATTAGCGTCTAAGGAGGCTGAGAAGACAGCTTTGTGGGGCACCAGCGTTGAGGGTCATTGTGGAGATAATCGAATCCCCCAGTTCATTAGTTAGGTTTTGGCAGGTGATACTCAACAGCTGGCTTTCAATGGTGTCAAATATTTCCAAGTCACAGGGATCAAAAGTGGTAAAAGCCAGTCATATCCTTACACATCCCCTTCCAGTCCAAAGCTGTGAAGCAGCCAGCAAAAAAAAATCTTCTCCCGCAGAAACAGTCTGGTAAAAATAAAGCTAGCAGCATGTTTGATGGGTAAGTTTAAATTACTATAATTTAATTGTGTAATGCAGAGGAAGCTTTCTATCCAGCTCGGTGCTATAGTGATTCGAGCAATGGATGAATTTCAGATTGTTTAAGGTGAATACATCGGTTCACGGCAACAGTGGGTAAACATCTAGAGGAAGGCTATCTCTATTAAAGAGCTTTCCTCTGTGCTGTGTGATCCAAGGAGTTGAACATTTTGCTTTGACATTGTTGCACCCAGTTGAAACTTTGAGCAGAGCCAGACCAGATATGGATGTGTTAAGTGCCAAATGGATCTCCAACACCATTGGAGATCCATTTGGCACCCCGAACAAGTTTAATCTTGCCCTTGCCATGCTGGTGTGTGACATTTCCATTTCTCACACTGGCATTCACATTGAAGGTTCACATTGTGGACAATTTCTTATCAGTGTCAAATTGTGGAAAGTTCAGACTCATGGAGCTGGCTTGAGAATGCTCTTTACAGAACAGCATTTCATTTGGAAAAGTGACCTGTTAGCTTGACTGAATCAAACGTTTGTGTTCTAATCCATCTTGCCTTTCTCAGCACAGTGATTTTGTGCCAATCATTATAAAAGAGTGTGACATCCTGGATTCTATACATTTAGCATAACATATGCTGACTAGAATCTTCATGTTGTTGCCACTGCATAAACCCAGGCACCATATGGCCACCCAACAAATGATAAGACTCATGTTTTAACATTTACCCTGCTGGATAAGCTTGAACTCAATGTTTACACAAATGCTATGAACATTATTTTACTCCTTATCCTCTGAAATTAAAAAAAAACTGAATTCCAGACAGTTGCATAGTGATTAATCTTTGCCTTGTTGAATAAACTGTTTCCAAATGATGCATTGCAATCTATGGCAGGATAATAGCAGAGTCTGGAGAGGTTAAATCATTCAGACCAGTTGTGCTAACTTGGCTCCTAAATCGGAATGTTAAAAGAATTAGATAAGCTGCAAAAAAAACTCTCAATGATATATGTGAGGCCCATCCTGCCTCCCATCCCTTCTGCCCTTCTCCCCTGTCACACACCACAGAAAGTCCTAAGACTGCTGCCAGGCATTCTGAGTCCACAAAAGCAACTCGCTGCCCACCAGGGATCCTAGATTCTGTCACTTCTAGCTACAAACTGACCATGTGTCAGCCTTCGCTGAGCTCTGGCAGCTTGCTACAATATCAACATGTGACCTGACCATGGCAGTGCTTTGTGCCTCTCACTGGAACCATCAATGAGAAGGTGCAACTGCTTTCCCAACCCTTCATCCCTTCCTGCCTTCTCCCCACCCCATCCGATTTCTCCAACCCTAATCCCTGGCTGTCTGATCTGAGCTTCAGCTATAAATCGTCTTTTTGATGCCTTGTTTTGTGCACGTAACCCATAGAATCTGTAACTTGCAATGACTGTGAAACATGTAATTTAACTCATATGTTCAATTAGCATCATTATGGCCCCAAAGCTGCATATATGGATTTATATGGTATATATGCATATATGGTATATATGGATTTTAGTAAGGCGTTTGATAAGGTTCACCATGGTAGGCTTCTGCAGAAAATGCAGATGTATGGGATTGGGGGTAATCTAGGTACTTGGATCTGGAATAGGCTATCAGATAGGAGACAGAGGGTGGTGGTTGATGGTGAATATTCGTCATGGAGTTCAGTTACGAGTGGTGGGCCTCAGGGATCTGTTTTGGGGCCACTGCTGTTTGTAATTTTTATTAATGATCTGGATGAGGGTATAGTTGGGTGGATGACACCAAAGTTTGCTGATGACACCAAAGTCGGAGGTGTGGTAGATTGTGAGGAAGGGTGTCATAGTTTGCAGGGTGACTTAGACAGGTTGCAGAGCTGGGCCGCGAGGTGGTGGATAGAACATAGACATAGAACCCTACAGTGCAGAAACAGGCCCTTCGGCCCATCGAGTCTGCACCGAACACAATCCCACCCAGACCCTGTCCCCATATCCCTACACATTTACCTGCTAATCCCTCTAACCTACACATCCCAGGACACTAAGGGGCAATTTTAGCATAGCCAATGAACCTAACCCGCACATCTTTGGACTGTGGGAGGAAACCGGAGCACCCGGAGAAAACCCACGCAGACACGAGGAGAATGTGCAAACTCCACACAGGCAGTGACCCGAGCCGGGAATCGAACCCAGGACCCTGGAGCTGTGAAGCAGCAGTGCTAACCACTGTGCTACCGTACCGTACCGTGCCTGGAGTTTAATGCGGAGAAGTGTGAGGTAATTCATTTCGGTAGGAGTAACAGATGTGTTGAGTATAGGGCTAACGGGAGGACTTTGAATAGTGTGGAGGAGTAGAGGGATCTAGGTGTATGTGTACATAGATTCCTGAAAGTTGGGAATCAAGTAGATAAGGTTGTTAAGAAGGCATACGGTGTCTTGGCGATTATTGGTAGGGGGATTGAATTTAGGAGTCGCAGCGTCATGTTGCAACTGTACACAACTCTGGTGCGGCCGCACTTGGAGTATTGTGTGCAGTTCTGGTCCCCACATTACAGGAAGGATGTGGAGGCTTTGGAGAAGGTGCAGAGGAGGTTTACCAGGATGTTGCCTGGTTTGGAGGGGAGTCCTATGAGGAGAGACTGAGGGATTTGGGGTTGTTTTCGCTGGAAAGAAGGAGGCTAAGAGGGGATCTTATTGAAACATATAAGATGATTAGAGGTTTAGATAGGGTGGACAGTGATAGCCTTTTTCCTCTGATGGAGAAAGCTAGCACGAGGGGGCATGGCTTTAAATTAAGGGGGGGTAGTTATAGGACGGATGTCAGGGGTAGGTTCTTTACCCAGAGGGTGGTGAGGGACTGGAATGCCCTGCCAGCTGCAGTTGTAAATGCGCCTAGTTTGGGGGCGTTTAAGAGATCCGTGGATAGGTTTATGGATGAAAAGGGATTGGTTTAGATCAGTGGGTCAGTGTTTTTTTTTAAAAGAACTGGTCGGCGCAACATCGTGGGCCGAAGGGCCTGTTCTGCGCTGTAATGTTCTATGTTCTATCTGCTAACAGCTTCAAGATACACAGGATCTTTTTCATGGACATCCACTAGCTGGCAGTATGTCAGGGAAAATTAATAAACCTCGCTGCTGGGATGGAGAGAAGGTTGAGGGGAGAGGGAGGGAAAGTGACAGTTGGAAGAGGAGACAGAAAAGGGGGAAGAGAAACAAAAGCAGACAGGAGGGTGTTGGGTAAAGGAAGACAGAGAGGGAGGGGCAGATGAAAGGAGGGAGGAGGAGAGAGGTAGGCAATGACATATTTTATTTGTTCATGGGATTTGGACATTGCTGGCTGGGCCAGCATTTATTGCCCTTCCCGGAGGCAATTAAGAGTCAACCACAATGCTGTGGATCCGGAGTCACATGTAGGTCAGACCAGGTAAGGACGGCAGATTTCCTTCCCTAAAAGAACATTAGTGAAGTGGGTAGGCTTTTACGACAATCAATGACTTTGTGTTCATCATTAGACTTTTAATTCCAGATTTTTATTGAATTCAAATTCCACCATCTGCCATAGCGGGATTCAAACCCAGGACCCCAGGGCATTACTCTGGGTCTCTGATCCAGCAACAGTAACACTGCACCACTGCTTCCTCGTGCTATTGTCACGGGATTAGTAATCCAGAGCCCCAGGATAATGCTCTGGGGACCCAGGTTCAAATCTCACCATGGCAGATGGTAGAATTTGAATCCAGGAAAAGTCTGAAACATAAGGTGGAGTAATAATCATGAGACCAACGTTGATTGTCATTAAAAACCTGTCCTGTTCACTAAAGGGAAGGTAATCTGCCCTCTTTATCTATGTGTGACTAAAGCCCATCTCAGAAATGGTGACCATGACAATATGGTTCATTACTGTCGTTCAGGGGAGGCAAACTGCCATCCTTACCTAGTCTGGCCTATATATAACTCCAGACCCACAACAATGTGGTTAATTGTCAACTGCCCTCGGAAATGGCCAAACAAGCCAATCTGTTCAAGGGCAATTAAGAATGGGCAACAGATGTTGCCCAGCCTGTAACACCCACATGAGTGAATAAAAAGTAGAAGGGAGAATTGGAGGGGAGATTAAGGGAGACAGTGAGGCAGAGGGTGATATAAAAAATTGAGGAGGAAGGGGAGAGGAAATTTGAAACAGGTGGAGAAGGGGGAGGGAATGTGAGATAGCAGCCCGATTACTAGCTGCTGAGACTACAATACAGTAAAAGTGCTCCCAGCATCACCATAATCGTAAAGTTTTTGACTCATGGTTTTGAAAATAACCTTTTATTTCAGTTAAGAAAAACAGTGACTGTTTCCATTAGACACATTAATGATAACTCTGAAAAGCCCGGACACAATTTTACAGGACAAAATACAGGAAAGTGCAAGATGTTTGTCACGAATCATTTCTTAACAAATGTTGCTGAAATCCAGCCGCTAATCTTGTTTGCACGTGACTATCCGCAAGCACAAATGGATGTCAGACAGAGCATTACTTGAGGTACATGGTGTCTTTAGAGGTTTCTTTCAGTGAGCCTGAATGCTTTGATGAGAGCAAGCACATCATTGTAAAAGAACGTGTGCTGGAGCCTCCAATAACAAACAATGTTCAATGGGCTCACTCTGCTGTGAAGGCCCATGATGGACATGGGCATTCAGTTCCTCCTGAATGGAGTCTTTTAAAGCCATTGTTGGGGGAGGAAGTGAATGTGTCCACGGGATATTAGACAGATACAGCTGAGATCTAGGAGAAAACATCTTAATTTCAGAGTTAAGAGAGGAAAATTCTCTTGGGCACTTTTCATCTTGTGTATCGACTGTTGACATAGAGAATGTGATGATATGGTGGCCAGAATGATCTGATAGAGATGTTTCTCTTTGGGAAAAGACGTATTTTTGGGGCAGATGTTTGGATTTACTCAGTGACCTTTGACATTAGCTCTCAGCAGTGGAGGCAATGTTCTCGCCATCAGCTGTGATCTGCACCAGTTCCTGGACCATCCGTCACTGCAGAAATTTCTTCTCGTTGCTAAGTAACAGTTTCTACTTTGCAGCTAGTGTGACAGTTTAAACCCTCCCCCACTGCATTAGATGCATCTTCCTTCTTCCAACCTCCATTCTGTTTAATGTGTTTTAGGCTGCACTTCCAAACCCTGAGATATTTTAGTTAGCTGATAGTCCTCATGTGTCAATCAAACAGGGTGTCAAAATGCTCTTCCACCTCAGAGGCACTGTGGATGAGGGGAGCCCTAACTTGTGCACACCCAAACTTCCAGCAGCAAATAGCACTCGGGAGCCAGAATTGTGCAAGATTACTACTTATCCCTTCCTATCTTAGGGGTCTTGTGGATTCTTAGCCATGTTATAGGAAGCTATTCAAAGTAAAGGGAACAGACCTATAGTGGGAGTAGGGGACAGTATAATAAGGGGTATTGATGTGGCATGAAACCAGGCAGCTGTGTTGCCCCTCCGATACCAAGGTTCACGATATCTGCTTAGAGAACTGGAGAGGAACTTACAGTGGAACGGGGAGGATCCAGTGGTTGTGGTCTGTGTAGTTACCAAAAACGGAGACAAGATGAGGAAAGAGGTTCTGCATAGTTAGTATGAGGAGCTAGGCACCAAATGAAGAAGCAGAACCTTAAAGATAACAATCTTTAGATTATTACCTGAGCTGTATACAAGTTGACCTTGGGGGCAAATAAAATTAGAAAACAATGGCTCAAAAACCACTGTGGGAGAAGTGAGTTCTGGTTCCATAGAACCATAGAACATTACAGTATGGAAACAGGTCTTTTGGCCCTTCTTGTCTGTGCCAAACCATTTTTCTGCCTAGTCCCACTGACCTGCACCTGGCCCATATCCCTCAACACCCCTCTCATCCATGTACCTGTCCAAATTTTCCTTAAATATTAAAAGTGAGCCAGCTTTCACCACTTCATCTGGCAGCTCATTCCACACTCTTACCACGCTCTGTGTGAAGAACCACCCCCCTCCCCACAATATTCCCTTTAAACCTTTCTCCCTTTAAACCTTTCCCCCTTTACCCTTAACCTATGTCCTCTAGTATTTTTCTCCCCTACCCTCAATAGAAAAAGCCTGCTTGCATTCACTCTATTTATACCCATCATAATTTTATACACCTCTATCAAATCTCCCCTCATTCTTCTACGCTCCAGGGAATAAAGTCCTAACCTTTCTGTCTAACTCAGGTTCTCAAGTCCCGGCAACATCCTTGTAAACCTTCTTTGCACTCTTTCGACCTTACTAACATCCTTCCTGTAATTAGTAACCAAAACTGCACACAATACTCCAAATTCTGCCTCACCAATGTCTTATACAACCTCACTTCATGGGACACTGGCTTCAGAACTGGGGAAGCTGGGGGAAGTACTGTTGGGATGATCTGTACCTGAACAATGCTGGGACCACGTAAGTAGAAAGGGCTTTAAGCTAAAAGCGAGAGTGTGGAGAGTGAGGAATCCAGTTTGGGTAAAGAAAGCAAATTAAGGGGTAACTGCCAAAGCAGGAGAGGAAAATAGTAATATGGGAAATGAGGGTCAGAGAATGGCAGGAAGGGACACAGAGAGAAAAGAATTATTACAAAACAGAACTAAAGACTCTGTGTCTGAATGCACATAGTATTCATAATAAAGTAAATTAATTGATATCACACATTGAAGTAAGTGATTATGATCTGATAGCCATTACAGAGCTGTGGCTGGAATGACAAGGATTGAGTTCTGAATGTTGAGGGGTACATGACATCCAAGAAGAATATGAAGCTGGGCAAAGGTGGAGGGGTAGCACTGTTAATCCAGGATGGCATTGGTGCAGTAGTCAGAGATGACCTTAGTTCAGGAAATCAGGATGTAGAATTGATTTGGGTGGAGATGAGGAATAGTAGAGGAAAGAGGTCACACATGGGAGTGGTCTACAGATGCCGTAACAGTAAACACAAAGTAGGACAAAGTACACAAGAAGAAATATTGGGTGCTTGTGACAAAGGGGCAACAATAATCATGCTTGATTTGATTTGATTTTTTTGTTGTCACATGTATTGTATACAGTGAAAAGTATTGACTCTTGCACACTATACAGGCAAAGCATATCATTCATTGGGAAGGAAAGGAGAGATTGCAGAATATAGTGTTACAGCTATAACTAAGCTATAGAGAAAGATCAACTTAGTGCAAGATAGGTCCATTCAAAAGCAGCAGGGAAGAAGCTGTTCTTGAGTCGGTTGGTACGTGATCTCAGACTTTTGTATCTTTTTCCCAACGGAAGAAGCTGGAAGAGAGAATGTTCGGGGTGCGTAGGGTCCTTAGTTATGCTGGCTGTTTTTCCAATGCAGCGGGAAATGTAGACAGAGTCAATGGATGGGAAGCTGATTTATGTGATTGACTGGGCTTCATTCATGATCCTTTGTAGTTTCCTGTGGTCTTGGATAGAGCAGGAGCCATACCAAACTGTGATACAACCAGAAAGAATGCCTTCTATGGTGCATCTGTAAAAATTGTAAAATCTTTACCTACATATAAACTGGAAAAATCAGATTGGCAGTAGTAGCTTATAAAATAGATAGTTTCTTTTGAGATAGTTTCTTAGAACAGCATTTTCTGAAACCGAAAAGGTTATATTAAACTTGGTATTGTGTAATGTGATTGGATTAATTAATGACCTGAGAGAAAAATTATCCCTAGATAGCATCAAACACAATATGTTTGAATTTTCCATCTAGTTTGAAAGGGAGTAGAGTGGGTTTAAGACTAGTGTTTTAAACTTAAATAAGAGCAAATGTGTAGGCATGAAAGTTAAGTTATCTGAAGTGAATTGGAACACTAGACTAGAGAATAGATCAATAGAGAAGCATTGGTAGACATTTATGGGATATTTCAGAAAACTCAGAATAAGTGTATTCCTATTATAAAGAAAAATTCTAAAGGGAGGAGCCACCATCTGTGGTTAACTGAGGCAGTTAAGGATGACATCAAACTTAAGGAAAAAGCATACAAATGTGCAAAGATGAGTGGAACATCAGATAATTGGTCAGAATATAAAGAATAGCAGAGAATAAAAGGTTAATCAGTATAAAGAAAAATGGAATCCAAGAGGAAGCTAGCTAGAGAAGTAAAAATGGATAGCAAGAGTTTCTACAAGTATTCAAAAAGGAAAAGAGTAATAAGTGTTGTCCTCCAGCGAGTGAGAATGGCCAATTAATAGATAATAAGGAAACAGCACATAAAATGAACAAATATTTTGCATCTGTCTTCACTGTAGAGGATACGAAAGACTTTCTAGTAAGAACTGTAAATCAGGAGATTGAGGGGAGAGAGGAACTTGATGAAATTACTAGAAAATCACCAGCAAAGCGATACTGAGAAAACAGATGGAGTTGTGGCCTGACAAGTTTCTGGGTTCTGATGGACTTCATCCTAAGGTCTTAGCAAAAATAATAGAATATAGAACATTACAGCACAAACAGGCCCTCGGCCCACAAGTTGCGCCAATCATATCGCTATCTACCAGGCCTATCTAAAACCCTCAATCCCATTAAATCCCATGTAATCATCCAGAAGTCTATTAAACGACCCCAACGAGTTCGCCTCCACCACCACTGACGGCAGCCGATTCCACTCACTCACCACCCTCTGAGTGAAAAATGTACCCCTGACATCTCCTCTGTATCTACTCCCCAGCAACTTAAACCTGTGTCCTCTCGTAGCAACCATTTCAGCCCTGGGAAATAGCCTCCAAGAATCCACCCTATCTATACCTCTCAACATCTTATAAACCTCTATCAGGTCACCTCTCAACCTTCGTCTCTCCAGGGAGAAAAGACCTAGCTCCCTCAACCTTCATAAGGCATGCCCCTCAATCCAGGCAACATGCTTGTAAATCTCCTCTGTACCCTTTCAATAGTTTCCACATCCTTCTTATAGTGAGGCGACCAGAACTGCACACAGTACTCTCAAGTGGGGTCTGACAATGGTCTTATAGTTGCAGCATTATCTCCCGACTCCTAAACACAATCCCTCGATTAATGAAGGCTAGTACACCACACGCCTTCTTGACCACCTCCTCCACCTGCGAGGTTGATTTAAGAGTCCTGTGGACCCGGACCCCAAGGTCCTTCTGATCCTCTACACTGCTAAAGAGTCCTACCCTTGATATTGTACTCCTTCATTCCATTGGACCTGCCAAAATGGACCATTACTCATTTATCCGGGTTGAAGTCCATCTGCCACTTCTCTGCCCACTTTTGCATCCTATCTATGTCCTGCTGCAACTTCTGACATCCCTCCAGACTATCCACAACACCACCAATCTTCGTGTTGTCGGCAAACTTACCAACCCATCCCTCCACTTCCTCATCCAGGTTATTTATGAAAATGACAAACAGCAAGGGCCCTAGAATAGATCCCTGGGGTAACTCTGTCCCAAGGTCAGTTAAGTACTCTGGAGATGCTGCCATTTAATCACCATGCACAGTTAACACAGTGTAACTAAAATCACAAACAGTAATTACTTCTCTGGCACACAGGAGGATTGACTGTTCTGTTAGTGGAATTTACACGTTAGACAAGGATGGAGAAGTACTGGCTGAGTTTTTGATTTGAAAAAACATTGCGCTAAACAATCACAATGCAAATACAAATAGGTCACAAGCTGTTTAATTTGTAGAGATAACAAAATTGAAACCAGAAAATCAAAGTTGGCACAGCAAATGCTGAAAATACACAGCAGCACCTGAAAAGGGGAGGTTAATATTTGCAGTGGGGTCACAATGTTTGTCCATAACTGAAACACATGTCTGTCTATGAATTCTGAGGAATCTGCTGGCTATCTCCTCTCTTTTGAAAAACTGGGAAAAGATGAAACCCAGTGGCTGATAAACAAAAACCATCTAAAAAGAGGTAGTAAAAAATAATTTTAAAAAGAAGTGATAACAGCTAAGTGAGGAAAGCTTAACCTAAATAAGATTTGAGCGAGACGGCGTAAGTGCCAGTCTTGTCCAAGTGGTCGCACTCAAGCCTCAAAGTTAAAAACATGGTGAGGTCAAACCCCACTCCAGAGACTTGAGCCCAAAATTCTGGATGACATTCCATTGCAGGATAGAAGGAGTGCTGCACTATTGGAGGTTCTGTCTCACAGCTGAAAAGTTACACAGAGGCCCTATCTGCCCTCTCTGGGAAATGAGGGTATAGAAAATATTCATGGATACTGTTCAAAGAGCTTCAGGAAAGTTCTCCCAGTATCTTGGCCAATATTTGTCCAATAATAATCTTAAATAGATTATCTAGTTATTAATGTCATTGCTGTTTGTGGGTTTTTGAGTTGTATAAATTGTAAATTGCTTAGAGATGTTCTGAAGTGATGAAAACACTGTATGAAGGTAAGATCCTCCCATAAAACTAACATGCTTCAAACGAGACTGCATATTTGAATTTTGTTTCCCCTGAGCAGTGAATTTAATTTACTCATTATTAACTCTGTGCCAATTTAATTCCTTTCAAAGCAAGGTTGAGAGTTAGACAAGCACATTAGAGACAACTGGAACCTAGAGATGACTCCCAGGGAGGACTTGGGATAATTAACTTTATTGTTAGAGATTGAGCAAATGTCCAAGACTTAACCACAGTCATTGTCATTTACAAGTTTCATGTCTTACTTTTGATGTCTTCTCAGGCTCATTAGCATTAATTAACTCTGCAAGCAGATCTCACGCCCTTTACATTCCACATTGATCCACAGTGCCCAATGCTATTTATACAACTTCAGAACGTTCAGGATGTAACTAACATTGCACACCTCTTGACAAACTTTTGCAAACTTCCAAACCTGTGCTTTGTTCTTGGTATTAAGGCCAGGTAAAGTAATAAAACAGTTTCTCTCATGCAACATTCATGGACTGCAATGTAGCACTTATACCCTGGCTTGTGTAAACTTTCCTTCACTTGCTAAAAGACAATGAGTCTGCTACACCTTCTCATAGCAGGTGATTTAGCTACCTTAAACATGACAGCTTCTAACTACCTCCTACATTCCATACTTCTGAATTCAGCAAAAGCTTCCCAAACAACACACTGTTTAAAACATCACTGACTGTGTGTCTCCGACATTAAGTTCACAATGTGTTTTCAAACGCCTCCTCTCCCAATCTCTGTAACCTTCTTCCCGCCCAAGAATTGTTCAAGATGTATGTTTTTTATTCTTTCATGAGATGTGGGTGCTGCTGTCAAGGCTAGCATTTTTATCCTTCAGTTGACTTATGAGACAATTGCAGGGGGGCAGTTAAGAGTTAACCACATTGCTATGTCTGGAGTCACATGTAGGCATTACCAGGTAAGGATGGCAAATTTCCTTTCTCCCTCAGCTCCACACATCACCCCCCCCCACCTCTCACAGCTATACATTCAAATAGGAATGAAAAATTCTATGGGGAAGAACTTAATTGAAAAAGTTAAAGATTATGTCAAGCTTAAATGCAGTAATAATTCAAGGGTTAGTAAATGGTCAGAGAATTGGACAAAACATAAAAAATACACAAAATGACTGAAAGATTTAAAAGGAGGAAAAGTTGGAGTACAAGACCGAGCTTGTTCAAAATATGAAACTAAGGGTGGGATTTTCCCAATAGTGGGGAGATGTTGTAAACCCTGCTGGAGTGAATTACTCCAGGTGAGGTGGGGGGGGCAGTGGGTGAGGCTAGTGGGCCCAGAGACTTCCATCCCGGACCCACTAATTATTTGTAAATCCCCATTTAAATCATTTATTTAGCCCCGTGCCTTTTTCTAGTGTGGAACTGACGATGCTGGAAATCCAGCAGCCATAGACACATACAGTGGAGTCTAGTATTAAGCTCTCTCAACAGCGTCCAGTTAAGTCTTCCGGCCTGCTGAGCTGCTAGGAGAATTCCCAGTAAAAAGTCTGACAACACCAGGTTTTAGTCCAACCTATTTATTTGATAATATTCTCACAAGCTTTCGAGGGGGCTGCCTCTTCGTCAGGTGAATGGAGAGTTCTGGCCTCAGACAGAGCATATAAAGCACAGACAGTTTAGAGATTACTGATTAGAATGCGAATCCTTACACCTAACCTGCTGTTCAAGACCTGAAGTGGCTGATAATGTGAGTGGAAGGAGCACTGATCACAGTTTAAAGAGATGTGTATTGTCTCCAGACAGAGATGTGTACAGTAAGTACTGTACTGTCTGGAGACAATACACATCTCTTTAAACTGTGATCAGTGCTCCTTCCACTCATATTATCAGCCACTTCAGGTCTTGAACAGCAGGTTAGGTGTAAGGATTCGCATTCTAATCAGTAATCTCTAAACTGTCTGTGCTTTATATGCTCTGTCTGAGGCCAGAACTCTCCATTCACCTGATGAAGAGGCAGTCCCCTCGAAAGCTTGTGAGTATATTATCAAATAAATAGGTTAGACTAAAACCTGGTGTTGTCAGACTTTTTACTGTGTTTACGCCAGTCCAACTCCGGCATACCCACATCAGGAGAATTCCCCCCAGAGAGTTTCAATATATATTTTAAAAAGAATTATCAAAATGAATCTGGAGAATTGATAATGGAAAATAGAGAGGTGCATTGAACAGGTATTTTGCATCAGTCTTCACGATGGGGGACTGCAGTAACATCCCAGAAATAGCTGAAATCAGGAAATGGAACGGAGGGAGGAATTCAAGAAATTTCCAATCGCCAGGGAAGTGGTCCTGAGTAAATAGACAGAGCTATTAGCTAAAACCCCCCAAATCCTGATGGATTTCATCCTACATTCTTAAAGGAAGTGGCTAGTGAGAAAGTGGATGTGTTGTTTTTAATTTTCCGATATTTCATAGATTCAGGAGGTTTCATTAGACTTGAAAATAGTAAATGTAATTCCTTTGTTCAAAAAAGGGAGGGAGACAGAAAGCAGGAAACAGTGACCCCAATATCTGTCATAGGGAAAATGTTTGCAGCTATTAATAAAGATGGTACAGCAGGGCACTTAGAAAATTAGGCAGAATCAACATAGTTTTGTGAAAGGGAAATCATTTTATTGGAGTTCTTTAAGGAAGTAACATATGCTATTAAAAAAGAGAAACCAGTGGATGTACTGTACTTAGATTTCAATAAAGTATTTGATAAATACTTTGGTATCTTTCTCAATAGATACAGCAGCACCTGTATGTCCTCTGCAGCTTTTAATTGTGAATACACCTTCCGCTAGTCTCTGTTTCCTTATTCAAGGGCCATTTGTTCTGAGGACAGCAACTTCCACTGAATCCCATTACTGAATCCCAGCCCTATTACTTTTGGGTTACAACTGAGTGACACAGTGGTTAGCATTGCTTCTTCATAGCACCAGGGAACCAAATTCAATTCCGGTAAGATGCTTCTTCAGAGAACTGTGCAGAATCGATGGGCTGAAAAGCTTTCTTCTGCATTGTAGGGCTTCCATGGTTCTGTCAGAGACATGAATATCTTCCCACTGTGTTTACCATCTCTCCTTCCACACCATCATTATCTGCCATTCACCAGTATCCTCCTAACCATCCTGCGATGTTCTCCTGTATGAGGGGCTGAAGTGAAATACAGGTTGAACAGAGACCATAAACTGATCAGTTACAAGGAGCATGTTTCTTGACTGTGTCTTTTCCGCATGGGAGAAATCCCTGTAAAACCTGCAAAAGGGAATGCCAATGTCTGTAAGATGCTACTCACACCCAACCTTTTCTCTTTTTACTTCAGGTGCCGACTCATTCAGTGACAACAGCTCTGTGACGTATGAGGTGTACACAGAGAGCAGGGAGACATCACTGGCGAAGTCCCTTACACCTGAGCTGAGCAGCAAGGACCTCGAGGACAGCGACAAGAGTGACAAAAGTGAGTCGGTGGCAAGCGGATCATCCTTTGAGGAACTTGACCTGGAAGCTCACAATAACGGGGAGCGGCCTGGCATCGCTAAGCTGCCCTCCGAGGCCATGAAGGAGTCAGATCAACTGACAGACACCACAAAGTCTTTGGATATCAGGAGAATGGAGGAAGAATAAAAATAGAAGGAATTATGTAACAATCCTATTGGGACCAAGCAAACAAATTTGCCTGGTACGTTTCTGTGTGAGTAGGTACTGAAGGCTTGCTGCTTCGCCACAGAATATAATAGTTAACCAATCAAATAGCTTGAAATTAGTTTGTATCAATTGATATTGGGGCTTATATCAGTGTGTCCATAATACTATATTCACAAATTTGAGCAACATTATTCTCTTTTTAAATAAATTCAAATATTTGGCTTTAACAATTAAAAATGAGTATATTTATTTTGCTGCTGTGGTACTTCACCTTATTTCCATTTCATTTTTCCCCCATTCTTTTTGGTATATGTTATTTTCCATTTGTCTGCAGTAGGTGCTGTCACACAGTCTGTTGGACAATTAAGGCCTGTTCATCATGGGGCCGGAGGTTTGAAAAGAAGTTGTCAATATTTCTTCAATGTCACAGGTTTGAACCATTCATATACATTACCCAGCCATCAACTTTCATAGAGTCCTTATAGTGCTGAATGAGGCCATTTAGCCCGTTGAGTTTGCACTGACAACAGTCCCATCCAAACTTTAGCCACATAACCCAACGTATTTACTCTGCTAGCCCCCCGACACTAAGGGACAATTTAAGCATGGCCAATCAATCTAATCTGCATATCTTTGGACTATGGGAGGAAATCGGAGCACCCGGAGGAAACCCACATAGACACAGAGAGGATGTATAAATGCCACAGAGAACAGTCATCCAAGGCTGGAATTGAACTGTCTTCCTGGCCTTGTGAGGCAGCAGTGCTAACCACCAAACTTTAAAAGGTTTGTGACCCTCTGGGGGTTAATCTCCTTGTAAGCTGAACCCTAACATTAACAGCAATATTATGTTCTTATATTGTAACAGGAGCTAAAATGAAGTTAGCTGCAGGCTGACCAGTACAAACATGTGAACATTGACAGAAAAGAAAGGATCATTTTGTTCGCCCAGCATTCCCCAAGTAATGATGCTAAGTCAAGTCGCACAATGGCCTTTCACACCCTGCTGCTGCCACAAACCAGGATGAGAATTTGGCATTCAGTGGCACCAGAGAATCCCACTGACCTGAATGGCCAGTAAATCCCGCACACAATATATACACTCCCCACCCTGCCAGAAACCTCCTGATCCCTGGGACAAGTAGAAAACTGGGGCGGCACGGTAACACAGTGGTTAGCACTGCTGCTTCACAGCTCCAGGGTCCTGGGTTCGATTCCCGGCTCGGATCACTGCCTGTGTGGAGTTTGCACATTCTCCTCGTGTCTGCGTGGGTTTTCTCCGGGTGCTCCGGTTTCCTCCCACAGTCCAAAGATGTGCGGGTTAGGTTCATTGGCTATGCTAAAATTGCCCCTTAGTGTCCTGGGATGTGTAGGTTAGAGGGATTAGCAGGTAAATGTGTAGGGATATGGGGATAGGGTCTGGGTGGGATTATGTTCGGTGCAGACTCGATGGGCCGAAGGGCCTGTTTCTGCACTGTAGGGTTCTATGGTTCTATGGTTCTAACTAGATTGAAGATATTACGCCAATTAGAAAGAAATATCTGGGAACTTATTCCTCAACCTGCAAAACACCACCCCCTCCCCCCCCCATCTCCAGAATTTCCAGGGATTTTTTTCTCTCATGTGAAAAATAGACAAATTTGATAAGTTGGGGGTGGCACACTAATTAGCACTGCTGCCTCTCTGCGGGTTTGATTTCCGACTTGAGTCACTGTCTGTGTGGAGTTTGCACATTCTCCCCATGTCTGCGGGGGTTTCCTCCAGATGCTCCAGTTTCCTTCCACAGTTCAAAGATGTGCAGGTTACGTTGATTGGTTATGCTATATACTCCATCAGTGTACCCGAACATGTGCCGGAGTGTGGTGACTAGGAGATTTTCACAGTAACTTCATTTCAGTGTGAATATAAACCTACATGTGACATGTGGTGCAGCAACTTCATTTTATCCAAGATGATTTCCACCCCTGCCAGGAGTCAAACTCATTTAAAAGCAAAGCCTTAATGGAAATGAGTGGAGGGGGAGCAGAATAGTTATGGAAGAAAGATCAGAGTATTGGACCAGGTGAAGATGAGGTTAATAGCTGAGGGGGAGGTGAATGAATTGCCTGTCAAAGGAGCAGAGAGGTTAGCCAGGGTTTGGGGCTGGAGCAATTCAGATAAAGCGGGTCATGAAGGGATCCAGATGAGAGAATGATAATCTTAAATTGGAGGCCTTTTTAATCTGGGAGCCAATGTCAGTCAACACTATATAAACACAAGTTAGTTCCTTCTTTGTCGCTCACAGGACTGGATTTCACTGACCAAATAACATTTCATACAAGCCTTTCTCCTCTGTTTAACTGTGTGGGTTCCTATTTCTTTGTGTTGTTATAGTTACTGTCTTGATATTCACATCCATTTATATTAATTTGTTATGTCATTTCCACTTCTCCACATTGTCCTGCTCCTTGACACAATTCTTTTAATATTATTATATCTGCAAACTCAGCCTTAATGCTGCTAAGTCTTATTTTTTGATGTTTTAATTACCTTCTTCCTTTCTTGAGGAGCCTTGCATACCCAAACAAGAACAGACTGGTGAACTTCTGCAATCTTTTGTCAAGGTGTTTTATTCATTTATGGGGTGTGGTTAGTCCAGTAATAGTTGCTCATCCTTGGGAAGATGATGATGAACTGCCTTCTTGATCTGCTGCAGTCCATGTGGTGTAGGTACATCACATTGCTGTTAGGAAGGGAGTTCCTGGATTTTGACCCAATGATAGTGAAGGAATAACGATACATTTCCCAATCAAGATGGTGAATGATTGGATGCTAGCCTCCAGGTTGCAGTATTCCCATATTTCTGTTTCCCTTGTCCTTCTAGATGGTAATGGTCATGAGTTTGGAGTGCGCTGCCTGAGGAACCTTGATGAGTTCCTATAGTGCATCTTGTAGATGGTACACATTGCTATGACTGAATGGCAGTGGCGGATGGAGTGAATGTTTGTGGTTGGGCTACTGATCAAGCAAGCTGCTTTGTCCTGGATGGTGTCAAGTTTCTTGAGTGTTGTTGGAGCTGCACCCATCCAGACAAGTGGGGAGTATTCCCTCAGTTCTGACTTGTGCCTTGTAGATGATAGCCTTTGGGGAGTCAGGAGGTGAGTTACTTGCTGCAGGATTCCTAGCCTTTGACATATGAATTGTTCTATAAGCAACTGGTAGATAAAAATGACAAGGGCTGTCATTGTATCTTGTCATTAGGACATCCAAAAGTGTTTGGCAGCTAATCAATTGTGGTCACTGTATAATGTAGCCTATCAGCACAGGGTAAAGTCCTACAAACAACAATGGGATAAATCTGCAGTTAATAAGAATATTTTCCAGAATATCAGAGAGAACTTTTTGCCCATTTTACATTGTGAGTTGGGATCTCCTGCATCTACCTGACTGGGTACCAGCTGACAGACATTGCGTTTGGCAGTGTAGCAGTACCTATTGCTAACTTAATGCTTCAAATGTACTTTAAACCAACGTCTGTCACATACTGAAGAAGAAATGGGCTGCAGAAGTCATCTAGGCTCAGCTCAAACCTTTCCTTAACCCCTCTGTTGTGTGCTTTGATCTTAGGAAAATGTGTGTCCTACAGTTCAATGGTGCCAGATCTTATTCTGTAGTAATATATCTTCACTTCGTCATCTAGCAGGATATAATAGTTTGAGAGTATCCAAGACACCACAGGAACATAAAATGAACAAAAGTAAGAAGACAGTTTTATTTAAGAACTGCATTGAGACACAGATTTACAAAACTTCTGATAGGTAAGGCTTTTAGACACATATTGCATAGGAGTCTGTTTTAAACTATGAAGGGTTCATTATGATTTCCTCATTTATGCTTTTGGTTGGTACATTGGAAGTTCCCCATTCATTCATTTACCCTGTGAGATCTGTAACATATTTGAAGTCTTTGTATAGTGTGCATTTCCTGTAGGTTTCACACATACTTCCTGTTAATATTTTAAATGTCACACTTTCCTCGTCAGATTATGCAACAGTGTCTCCACTGACTCACTGCAGGTGATTACTGACATTTGCTGGTATATAATTATAATAAAACACACGCGAGGGGCCAAGTGCTGAAAGGACATCTCCACAGCACATTCTCATTTTAATTGTCAATTAAGGCCTGTAATTTCTATTATTGAACCTGAACAATGCCTCATTAAAAATCCCAGTACTCTGACAACACTATTTATAAAACCATACTTCAATTTATTTTACTGCAATAGATTTTAGAATAATCTGTAACTATGCATACCAGCAATGATGTCAATTTGTAACATGTTATGGTCTATGTTACTAAAAAATTTCCTACCGTACCAAAGTTTGATTTCAATAGTGGTAGCTAATATTTCAAGAGGTATAATCGTTATCATCGTGAAAGAATAAAGTTTTGCTGCAGTTGTTTAAGGTGTTGGTGAGACTAAATCTGAAGAATTTTGTACAATTTGTTCTCCTTACTGGGGCGGCGCTGTGGTACAGTGGTTAGCATTGCTGCCTCAGAGCGTCAGGGACCTGGGTTCGATTCCCGATTTGAGTTGCTGTCTGTGTGGAGTTTGCACATTCTTCCTGTGTTGACATGGGTTTCCTCTGGGTGCTCCAGTTTTCTCCACAGTCCAAAAATCACGTTGGTTAGCTGTATTGCTGTGCTAAATTCTCCTTCGGTGTACCTGAACAGGTGGCAGAATGTGGCGACCAGAGAATTTTCACATTAACTCCATTGCAGTGTTAATATAAGCCTGCTTGTGACTAATAAACTTTACTTTTCTTCAGAAAATATATCATTTTCATGGCCAGATCACTTGACTGATTCTGGGGATGAAGGGGTTATCTTATGAGGAAAGATTGGATAGGTTGAGCCGAGATCCATTGGAGTTTTGAAGATTGAGAGGTGATCCTTTTGAAAGATATGAGATCCTCAGGGGACTTGACAGGGTGGATGCTGAGAGGGTGCTTCCCCTTGTGGGAGAGACTAGAACTGGGGGATACAATTTCAAAATTAGGGAGTCCCCCATTTAAGATGGGGATGAGAATATTTTTCTGTCAGAGGATGATTAGTTAGTCTGTGGGTCATTTGTCTGTAGTGGTACAGATGCACATGTTTAGCACTGTTGCCTCACAGTGCCAGGGATCCGGTTCAATTGCAGCCTTGGGTGACTGTGTGGAGTTTGCACATTTTTCTTGTGGCTGCATGGGTTTCTTTCGGGTTCCATGTTTTTCTCCCACAATCCAAAGATGTGCAAGTAAGGCATTTGTCACTCAGCACCATCTGTATGGAGTCCTAACCCTCAAAAAGTTAACAGATGATGGAGACATCAGCACGCAAAACTCAGACCGGAATATCACAAGCATTCCTTGGAGAATGCTTACCCGAAGATGCGGCCTCTGAATGCTTTCTCCAAGGCAGCCTTCACGACACATTGGCAGTGGGTTTTCCCACACATATGAGGACGGCCTCAACCGGGATCTTGGGTTCATGTCGCACTATCTGTAACCCCCACGACTTGCCTGGATTTGTAAAATCTCACTTACTGTCCTGTCTGGAGATAATACACATCTCTTTAACCTGTGCTTAATACTCTCTCCACTCACATTGTATCTTTAAAATTTGATTACCTGTAAACACTCGCATTCCAATCATTATTCTGTAAATTGAGTTTGTGTCTTTATACGCTTTGTGAACAGAACTCCCACTCACCTGATGAAGGAGCAACACTCCAAAAGCCACTGGTGTTTGCTACCAAATAAACCTGTTGGACTTTAACCCAGTGTTGTGAGACTTCTTACTGTGCTTCCTCCTAATCCCCAGCCCTGGCATAGCTTGTACAACATCTCAATCTAGACATGATGGGGAAAAGGTAGGAATATGGCACCCTCACCAGGAGCTGACAAGGACTTTGCGCACACAGGAACAGGTCACCATCTATAGGGCTTGGAAGAGATGCAGGAAAAAATGAAAGATTTTGAGGAAGGTTACACCATACGTCTATGGAACAATTTATGTTTGGTTGATGGTGCACATATACATGCAACTGTTCCTGGTGCATTGTTGACCCGTACAAAGTCTTCACGCCATATTGCAACTTTCTCATTATCCACAGAGCACCACACTCCCAACAAAACCTTCATTCAACTGCAACTTTACAAATTACCGTGTCCCAATGATGTGTGATCAGATTCTTGCTCCATTAGCCTTATTCCCACTGACAACCCAACTACCTTGCACACTTGCTGATATTGGACAGGATTTTCTGGCCTTCTCATGTCTTGTTACTCATGCTGACAGATGGTCAGCAAAGGAATCTTCTAGTTCCACCATTGTCCGTTGGTTTTCCCATTGACTCCACCCCACAGTGCCAGGAAACCCACAATGGAGATGCGCCATTGGCAGACTTCAAGACCCTTCCAGCGTGAACAACCGGAAAGTTCTGACTATTGTCAACTGTTCTCTCTCCTCAGGTACTTTCTTTTCAAATCTACCACCATTTCCCTTCTTCAAAAACAACCAACCTTTGACCCCCTCTGTCCTCACAGTCCATTGCCCCATCTCCAACGCTCCATTCCTCTCTGAAGTCCTTGCACACATTGTCACCTCAGCAATCAGTTCCCAGAATATCATGATGAAATGCTCCAATCAGGTAACCACAGATAATTCCTGTGACAGTCACAAATAGCAGGCTATGTGACCGTGCCAGTGGTAAGTTCCTCATCCTTCCTGACCTGTCTGCAGCCTTTGATGTGATCAGCACACTCTTCCCATTTGTTGTACAGCTGCGTGGATTTACCTGGTTCCATTCTTATCCAGCCAAGCATAGCAAACAGCATCACATACATTGGCTTCTCATCCTGCTGTTTTGTTCCAAGGATCTATCCTGGATCCCTCCTATGTCTCATCTACATACTACACCTTGGCAACATCATTCAAAAGCACAAAACCAGGCTCCACATGTATGTGAAGACAATGCCAACTCTTGCATCTTTCCACTTTCATTAACTTGTCTGATATCCAGGAGGGAGTGAGTGGAAATCTACGCTGGTCAGCTCCAATCAAAAATTCTATTCCCACTGATTACATGGGTTATGTGATCCACTCCTGCTCTCATTTCTCATCTATTTTGTGTCCCTATGTTCCTCTACACTTTTCAGAATCTGACCATTTATTGATCAGATCATGATTTGTTTATGCTCCCTAATATCAGCTAGGGTGAAGGTTAGTAGTGCAAGTTGGGTTGTCAGTGGAAGTAAGGAATAAGAGAGACCATTACATTGCACCCCTCCTGAGTGAATTCAATTTACCATTTTTCTGCCCACTGAACTAGCCCATTGGTGTCTTCTTGCAGCCTACATCTTTCACCCTCACTATGAACCACATGGTCAATTTTCACATCATCTGCAAACTTTTTAATCATTTTACACTTTGTGTGTGAAACATGGGGAACAGCTCAAACTATGACCCTGACTGTTCAGGTCAGATCATAATGCACTTGCTGAACTCTTACGCTGAGGAATCCATTGCTGATGGCATCACCCTGTGTATGATGAAGCTGTTAAATGGATTGTTAACCTTGACATTGAACTATAACTTCTTCCCCAGCTATACAAATAATAAAAAAGATCATACATCAGGAACAGTAAGGGAGCCAGTACTGAGTCCTGAAAAATCTCACCTGAAATAAACTTCTAGTTACTAAAATACTAGTTGACCATGACTTTTTGCTTCCTGTTTCTGAGCCAATACTGGACCCTACTTGCTGTTTTTGCTGAAATCCCATGAATCTTTACTTTCTTACCAGTCTGCTGTGGCATCTTGTCAAAAGCCTTACCAAAACCCATGTCAACTACGTCCAACACATGCCCTTATCAACCCTCCTTAAAACATTCAATTAAGTTGACACCACCTTTCCTGAACAAATCCCTGCTGACTGTTCTCGATAAATCTTTCTAAATTTACTGTCTTTCAGAACATTTTCCAATAACTTGCCACCACTGAACTTAGGTTGACTACCCTGTAATTATTCAGTCTAATCCTTCCTCCTTTTTAAGTCCTACAGTCATGGTTGCACACATGTGGTGGTCAGAGAGGATTGGAAATTGATGGTCAGACCTGTTATTTTTTCCATCCTTGTCTCAGCATCTGGGATACTTTTCATCTGGGCCATTAGTCTGTAGTATGCTAAGAACTTTAATACTGATCTCCAATATTTCATCCTCCTTCTCCATAACCACAATAACTGTTTCATCCTCCTTGTTATGATGGTCACAAAGGTCAAGGGAATTGTCGATAGATCTGCCGCTGGGCTTCGTGGAATATGAGCTCCCTTATTGAGCACATGGAGGCTTGACCAATAGGAAGTGTTCTGTGGGGTTTTAAACCTGTTACCACTGTTGTAAGTTCCAACGTGATGTACTGCCTAGTTGTGGGAGCACTCTTTTACTTAGTATATAATAAAGGGTGATTAGTGATGGAAAACTGGCATTTGGATTAGATTGGTGATGAGAAAAAGAATTTACGTCATATCTCCCTCCTCCAGACAATCTCCATTAGTCAAGAATCTTCTCAGACAAGAAAAAGCCATTTGGCCTCTTTTTGAGAAACTTTAACCTTTTGACACTAGCAGGGAAGCCTGGGCTCAGTGTGCTGAGCATGTGCTAATAACATTCAAGGAGATGAAAAATGAGAGGCTTGATGCTGATGTCGTGCAGGGCCCTGACTTTCAGTGTGATAAAATGGCTGACCTATCTGGATACTCTGGCCCAAAAACTTCTAATAAACTGGCCAACTTAGTGAAAAACCACTATGACCCATAGCCCTCTGTAATCCTCCAGAGATACCACTTCAACATGGCTCCAAGGGCTACCCAAGGTTGAAATATACTTAGATGATATCTTGGTCACAAAGGTTACTGTACAGGCCAATTTAGAAAAAGCCCTGAGAGATTTTCCAATTCACTTGTAGAGGGAGAAATGCTCTCTTAACAGCTGAAACAACCTATTTAGGCTATTGAGTAGATAGCAAGGAGTTACATCCAGTGGGGGATAAGGTAAAGGTCATCAAGGAAGCACCAATACCTAGAAACATCACGGAGTTGAAATCCTTCCTGGGGTTAGTCAATTATTATGGAAAGTTCATCCCGAACTTGGCTTCTATTCTGGCCCCCTTGCATACTCTACTGTGAAAAAATCCAGAGGTGGTCCTGGGAAGCTCCACAAACAGATGCTTTTTCTAAAGTTAAACACCAGTTAATGTCAGTTAACTTACTGGCCCATTTTGACCCTTAGAAAGACCTTATTTTACGCAGTGATACTTCTCCATACAGGATTGGTGCAGTGATGTCACATTGCTGGAAAGACAGAACAGAAAAGCCCATTGCATTGCCTCCAGGACCCTTTTGAACATAGAGTATTTTCAGATCGAGAAAGAAGGGTTGGTAGTCGTATCAGTGTGAAGATGTTCCATCAATACATATGCAGCTACAGAAACGTATGTATTTTCTCCAAACAGTATCCCATCACTAATGTTTTCCCTATATTCCTCCAGCCCACTGTATAGAGATAGAGATACAGAAATATATGGCATGGAAATTGGCCCTTTGGCCAAATTTGTCCATACTGACCAGGTTTCCTAAACGTATTTGCTTGTGTTTGGCCCATATCTCTCTAAACCTTTCTCACCTATGTACCTGTCCATAGGTATTTTAAATGTTGTAATTGTATCCGCTTCTGTCACCTCCTCTGGCTGCTCATTCCGTATTCACACTAACTTCTGTGTGAAAAAGTTGCCCCTCAGGTCCCTTTTAAATCTTTCCTCTCTCACCTTAACCCTATGCCCTCTAGTTTTGGACTCACCTATCCTACGAAAAATAACCTTGGCTATTCACCTTATCTATGCCCCTCCTGATATTATAAACCTGTATAAGGTAACCCCTCATCCTACTAAGGTTCAGGGAGAAAAGTCCCAGCCTATCCAATCTCTCCTTACAATTCTAAACTTCCAGTCGTGATAACATTCTTGTAATTTTTTTGCCCCCTTTCCAGTTTAATAACACCCTGTAGCAGGCAACCAGAATTGTTTGCAGTACTCCAAATGTTGCTTTATCAACGAACGCCTTGTACAGTTGTAACAGACCCTCCCAATTCCTGTACTCAGTACTCTGACAGATGAAGGCATGTGCCAAAGACCTTCTTCACCACCCTAGCTGGCTGTGACACCACTTTCAAGGAACTATGTACCTGCACACTTAGGTCTCTCTGTTCGACAACAGTCCCCAGGGCTCTACCATTAACTGTGTAAGAGCTGTAAAGCTGAGCATGTCATGGAATTGGTTCTGGCTGCATATGCCAGAGGAATCATCAACAAAGAGCACAGAATCTTCGCAGTGCAGAAGAAGGCCATTCAGCCCATTGACTCTGCATGATTCCCTGAAACAGCATTTTACTCAGGGCCACACCCCACCCTATCCCTGTAATCCTATGTATTTACATTTAATACTCCTAACCTACACCGAGAGGCAATTTACCATGGCAGTTTCACCCAACCTGCACAATACTTTCGATTGTATTCAGAACTGAATACCAGTTGGGGATTGAGTTGTACTTGGGGGGATCTCCTACTTGCTAGATCCTCCTTGTTTGTCAGGTCATTGCTTGTCCTCACTCTGCTTGCACACTTGTAAGCTGGAGGCTGGCCATACCTAAAAATCAGCTATTCACATAATCCTCAGCACTGTGGATGCACTGCAGTGACATTAGCTGATGCCCCAGTGTTCCAACTCCTTTCTATATGGCATTTCCTTCACCAATGATAGACCAGGACACAAAAAAAACACCCTCGAGTTCCCACATGGAACAGGATATGCATTCCACATGATTGAACATAAGAACATAAGAAATAGGAGCAGGAGTAGGCCATCTAGCCCTTCGAGCCTGCCCCGCCATTCAATAAGATCATGGCTGATCTGTCGTGGCTCAGTTCCACCTTCCCGCCCTCTCCCCATAACCCTTAATCCCTTCTCTTATCAAAAACCCATCAACCCGTTTCTTAAAAATATTTAGCGAGGCAGCCTCCACCACTTCAACGGGCAGAGAATTCCAGAGATTCACCACCCTTTGAGTGAAGAAGTTCCTCCTCAACTCTGTTCTAAACCGCCTCCCCTTTATCTTGAGGCTGTGCCCCCTAGTCCTACTGTCTTTTTTGAGCAGGAAGAGTCTCTCCACCTCTATCCTATCCACCCCATTCATCATACGTCTCAATGAGATCTCCCCTCATTCTTCTAAACTCTAACGAGTACAAGCCTAGTTTATTCAGCCTCTCCTCATAGCTCAACTCTGGTATCAGCCTAGTAAACCTCCTCTGCACTCCCTCCAGGGCCAAAATATCCTTGCGCAGGTGCGGCGCCCAAAACTGCACACAGTACTCCAGCTGCGGCCTCACCAATGCCCTATACAGCTGCAGCAAGACCTCCCTACTTTTATATTCAAGCGCCCTCGCTATGAAGGCCAGCATCCCATTTGCCTTCCTGACCACCTGCTGCACCTGCAAGCTGGGTTTTTGTGACTCATGCACAAGGACCCCGAGGTCCCTCTGCACCGTCGCCTGCTGCAGTTTTTCGCCACGTAAGTAATAGTCCTTCCTACCATTCCTCCTACCAAAGTGGACCACCTCACACTTGCCAACATTAAATTCCATTTGCCATTTCCTGGCCCATTCGCCCAGCCTATCTAGATCCTTCTGCAGACTCTCCACACCCTCCTCACAATTTGCCTTTCCCCCAATCTTGGTGTCATCAGCAAATTTCGACACCCTGCACTCGGTTCCCTCCTCCAGATCATCTATATAAATGGTAAATAGCTGAGGCCCCAGCACCGACCCCTGGGGCACCCCACTAGTCACCAACCGCCAATCCGAATAGCACCCATTGACCCCCACTCTCTGCCTCCTATTTGACAACCAATCCTCTATCCACGCTAACACCCTACCCCCAACTCCATGTCCCCTGATCTTCTGCAATAACCTCTTGTGAGGTACTTTGTCAAACGCCTTCTGAAAATCCAGAAAGACCACATCCACCGGCTCTCCTCTATCCACTGCCGTAGACACATCCTCATAGAACTCCAGTAAATTTGTCAGACACGACTTCCCTTTAATAAAACCGTGTTGCGTCCGCCCTATCAAGCAATTCCCCTCAAGATGCCTCGCTATTTCCTCCTTAATGACGGATTCTAACATTTTACCTACCACAGACGTTAAACTAACCGGCCTATAATTCCCCGCCTTTTGCCTGGCACCCTTCTTAAACAATGGCGTAACATTAGCCATTTTCCAATCTTCCGGCACTTCCCCGGAATCCAGCGACGTCTGGAAAATAACCACCAAGGCATCCACTATCACCTCCGCCATTTCTTTCAGAACCCTCGGATGCATTCCATCTGGTCCTGGGGACTTGTCCACAATCAGCCCCTCCAGTCTGTCGAGCACCACCTCTCTAGTAACAGTAATGTCATTAAGACCCTCCATTCCTACCACCTTTCCATGTCTAACACCTGGCAAATTATTCACATCCTCCTCCGTGAAGACAGAAACAAAAAGTTATTCAAGACCTTAGCCATATCCCCATCCCCTACCACTAGCTCCCCTTTCTCATCCTCTAAAGGACCAACGTTCACCCTAGCCAGCCTCTTCCTTTTTATATATTTATAAAAACTCTTGCTATCCTTTTTTATATTAAGTGCTAGCCCAGCCTCATAGCTTCTCCTACCCTCTTTTATCAACTTCTTTGTCAATCTTTGTTGACATTTAAACCTTTCCCAATCCTCTTCTCGCCCACTGCTCTTAGCTACTCTAAACTCCTCCGCTTTTAATTTAACACTTTCCTTCACCTCCTTCGTTATCCACGGCTTATTACCTCTCCTTCTACTGTCCTTTTTAACCATCGGAATAAATTTCTGCTGAGCACCAAGAAAGAACATAGAACATTACAGCGCAGAACAGGCGATGTTGCGCCGACCAGTTACAAAACAATGACCCACTAGCCTAAACCAATCCCTTTTCATCCATAAACCTATCCACAGATCTCTTAAACGCCCCCAAACTAGGTGCATTTACAACTGCAGCTGGCAGGGCATTCCAGTCCCTCACCACCCTCTGGGTAAAGAACCTACCCCTGACATCTGTCCTATAACTACCCCCCCTTAATTTAAAGTCGTGCCCCCTCGTGCTAGCTTTCTCCATCCTAGGAAAAAGGCTATCACTATCTACCCTGTCTAAACCTCTAATCATCTTATATGTTTCAATGAGATCCCCTCTTAAGATCTCCTTAAAGATCCTCCACTGTTCCTCAGCAGACCTACCTTCCAACGCACTCCCCCAGTCCACATTCGCCAATTCTTCTCTCATCCTACCATACTCCCCTCTATTCAAACAAAGGATGCATGTCCGGGAACCCACTTTCTCCTCCTCCATCTGCACCAGAAACTCCACCATACAATGATCACTCTCTCCAAGAGGATCCTTCACCGCAAGGTCCCTAATTCTACCCGCCTCATTACATAGCACCAGATCCAAGATAGCTCGCTCCCTCGTCGGCTCCAATACACACTGTTCGAGGAAACTATCCCGGCAGCATTCCAAGAACTCTTCCTCGAGCCCCCCATGTCCAATATGGGTCGACCAATCAATATGCAGATTGAAATCTCCCATAACTACTGCCGTCCCATTCCTGCACGCCGCACTTATTTGCATGTTAACAGCCCGCCCCACCTCCAGATCATTATTCGGGGGCCTATAGACGACACCCACTAGCGTCTTCCTCCCTTTGCTGTTCCTAATCTCCACCCACAACGATTCCACTTTCTGCTCTTTGGCTCCGATATCATCCCTTGCTACCACCTTGATACTATCCTTAATCAGCAGAGCTACGCCACCCCCTCTTTCCTCCTGCCTATCCTTCCTAAACATTTGATAGCCCTGTACATTCATCTCCCAGTCCCTGTCACCTTGCAGCCACGTCTCTGTAATGGCCACCAGATCGTATCCATTTGTGTCGATCTGCGCCACCAGCTCATCCACTTTATTCCGAATGCTTCGTGCATTCAGATAAAGCGCTTTCATCCCAGCCTTCACCTGGACCCTATTTGCCGTAATGCCACCAATTGGGAAATCCTTGGCCTCTTCCCTTACCTGTACCCTATCCTTAACTTTAGACCTCATAGCGTCACCTACCCTCGCACCCTCCCCCCCCTAATTACTTTAAAGCCCTGTCTACAGTCCTCTTTACTCGATTCGCCAGCACTCTGGTCCCAGCATGATTCAGACCAACCCCATCCCGCCCGAACAGGTCCCACCTACCCCAATACTGGTGCCAATGCCCCATAAATTCGAACCCATTCCTCCCACACCAATCCCTGAGCCACCCATTCACTTCCTTTATCCTGTCAACCCTACGCCCGTCTGCCCTCGGTTCAGGCAGTAGCCCAGAGATAACCACCTTGTCGGTTCTACTTTTTAATTCCATTCCCAGCTTTTCATGGATGTCAGGGGTAGGTTCTTTACCCAGAGGGTGGTGAGGGATTGGAATGCCCTGCCTGCTGCAGTTGTAAATGCGCCTAGTTTGGGGGCGTTTCAGAGATCCGTGGATAGGTTTATGGACGAAAAAGGATTGGTTTAGGTTAGTGGGTCATTGTTTTGTAACTGGTCGGCGCAACATCGTGGGCCGAAGGACCTGTTCTGCGCTGTAATGTTCTATGTTCTATGTTCATACTCCCTCCCCAGATCCTCAGTCCGCACTTTGCCTACGTCGCCGGCACCCACATGTACCACAACGACCGGGTTCTCACCCTCCCACTCCAGATTCCTCTGCAGCCCAGCTGCGACATCCTGTACCCGAGCACCAGGCAGACAACACACCCTTCTGTGCACTTTGTCATTGTGACAAAGGACAGTGTCAATACCCTTCACCCCACTATCCCCAATCACTACTACGTTCCTTTTCCCCCTCTCTTTGCCTATGTCCTGCTGCATCACTGTACCGTGTGCAGTTTGCTCACCAACCTCTCCTGCCTCGTTCTCGTCCAGCCTGGAAGCAAGAACCTCAAACCTGTTATGCAGATTAAGAGGCGGAGGCCTCCGCTCCTCACCCCCCTTCCTCCTCCCAGCAGCCCCCTTTTGTCCCTGACCCTTAGATGTAGCCAGTCTAGGGGCACCCTCTCTCCCCCTGATGAGCCTCACTGTCTGTAGCTCAGAGGCCAGCTCATCCACCTTCAGCTGGAGCTCCTCCAGCAACCTGCACTTACTGCAGACATGGTCACTGGGAAGGACCCTGGGGTCCACCAGTTCCCACATCATACAGAAACCACACATCACATGCCCCTCCATTATTCACTGTAATTTTTTATGGAGAAAAATTTTTTCCTTGTTTCTTGCTGTAGTAGTGTTGAAAAAAAATTTTTTCCTTGTTTTTTTTTCAAACAAACTCACCTGGCCCTTTTTTCCTTCCAGCCCTTTTTGATATTAAGCCCTATTAACTCACTCTGCTTCCCACTCACTCCACTGCCCGCTCAGACGCTGCCCGTTGTCTACACCAGGCCTCCTTTTAAACCTGGCGCTGTTTTAAAGCAGGCTGGTCTACAAATAACTTCCCAACAGTCCCTGAGAATTCTTAAAGCAGTAAATACAATAAATAAATGCTTTAAACAGTTCTACAAAGAGTAAACTTATTTTAAACAGGTTTTTAACAGGTAAAATCTTAGCTCTCTCTCTCTGCTCCAGCAAACAATGGAAGGCTTCACCGTGTGGCCCCTTGATAATTAATTAAAGCAGGCTGGTCTACAAATGACTTCCCAACAGTCCCTGAGAATTCTTAAAGCAGTAAATGCAATAAATAAATGCTTTAAACAGTTCTACAAAGAGTAAAGTGCTTTAAACTTATTTTAAACAGGTTTTTAACAGGTAAAATCTTAGCTCTCTCTCTCTGCTCCAGCAAACAATGGAAGGCTTCACCGTGTGGCGTGCCCTGCCACACCACATTTCCCAGCATATCAACTAAATAAAGTGAAATAAACTTAAGACTGAAATAAATACTTGCCAGTTACTCATAAATCAGCTCCTTCCCTTGTACTAATATCACATTATTTTATAGGTGGGTTAACTTAAATGCTTCATTTGTGTTGTTGATATGTCTCAGATGTCTTCTGTGTTATATTATGATCAATGAACACTAACAATATGATTGCTATAATCAGTATAATCTAATTATCTTCTTTGTACAGGTTAACAATTTAGATCCTATGGTCAGTTTGTTCAATAAACAATGCAGTCAGCAATTGCACCATCATGTCAGTTTATAAATTACCAATAAGTTATGCAGTGAGCCTATATTTTAAACAGTGCCAGTGTTCAATGAACCTGTGTTATTTTCAGATCTAAAGGAGAACTGCTGGACAGTCGTAAAGTTGGTTATTATGATGTTGCTAAAGATGGTTCTGCATGGACAAGACCTCCACTTGATGAAGTAGAGCTCCATCTATTGTACATTCTGAGTGAAACCATGCCAGGGAAGCACATTTGACATTTTCCTACAACTGAAAATATAGAGCAACTTCCAACTTACAAGAATACTCAATAATCCCGGCATTAGCAAAAAATTACACTAATAGTAAAGTTATCTGGCATTACTCATATATCCTGCCCTTGCAAAAATATTCCATGCATGGTAATGCTCCCCCATCGCCCCACTCAAAGAACAAAGAACAACACAGCATGGGAAACAGGCCCTTCGGCCCAACGAGCCCGCGCCGCCGTCCCATGGTCAGTGACCTATTCATGATTTTAGTATATGCCTAATGTATGAGGATCAGGGAGGTCCAATATAGGGACAATTTGTTACCCAATCAATCAGCCTAAAAGCACATTTTTGGGATGTGGGAGGAAACCGGAATTACATCTTACTATGAAAAATGCATACCACCCAGGGCAATATATTTCATCCATGGTTTCAGTATGTGCCTTTCTTGGTGATATGCTCTTCTCTCAGTTATATATCTCAGCCATGGTAAAATATTCCATGCTCAGTAACACATCCTGTTAATATAAGCTGCCATTAGTAATACACCCATCCTTCCTGATATATCCCACACTCAATGATAGATCCTACAATCAATAACATATCCTGCCCTTAAAAATATCCCCCTTCCTCTTGGAATTATGTCCTGCTTTTAATAATAGATCCTGCATTCAATAATATATGCTTTGTTGGGAATATGTCCCGAAATTGGGAATATATCCTACTCGCAATAATATCTTCTTCTTCTGGCAGTCCCTCGGAATGAGAAGGACATTTGCCATGAAGTAGAACCCATGGCAAGAGTTAATGTAGAGCTTTTTAATGTGGTTTTAATAAGTCAGTGGCTACCACAGGCATCTGCCTATTTAGGAAACTTCATCACTCTGACCGCCTGCTGCAAGCATATCGGAAAGAATTCCACAAATTGATAATCGACCTGTTCGTCCATGCTATGAGTATTTGTTGAAGTAAAGATCCCATCCCACCTGCGTCAATATATCCCACCTCACAATAATATATTAAATCCTTGGAAATACAATCTGCCCAAGGCAATAAATCCGACCCTTGTTAATATATCCAACCTTCAACAACATTCCTTGCTCTTGATAACATATCTCACCCTTACTAATGCACCATGTACTGGGGAGTATACCCATACTCAGTAATATTAAGTTTAAAGTTTATTTATTAGTGTCACAAGTAGGCTTATATTCACATTGCAATGAATTTACTGTGTAAATCCCCGAGTCGCCACATTCCAGGGCCTGTTCGGGTACATGGAGGAGGAATTTAGCCTGGTCAATGCATCTAACCAACACATAGGAGGAAACCAGAGCACCCGGAGGAAACCCATGCAGACTCGGGGAAAACGTGCAGACTCCACACAGACAGTGACCCAAGCCAGGAATCGAACCCAGGTTCCTGGCACTGTGAGGGAACAATGCTACCCTGTATATAAGCCCTAGTGTAAAATATCTCCTTCTCACTGCTATATCTGGCATGATACATTTTACACTTAGTAATATCGCCCATTCATTGTAATATACTCAAATGTTAGGTTTTGCTTGAGATAATAAATCCTACCCTCGATGATATATTCTGCCTCTTTAAGATACATTACATTTGGTGAAATATCCTGTCCTCAATAATATATCACTCCCTTCTAATATACCCCAATCCTGCTCTTGGTATTAGTTAACACATTCAACTTCAGTAATAGATCACATCATTGGAACATATCTCCCTTTCAACCAAAGTAATATATTGGTGTTAGTAATGTGTTCGGCCCTCAGCAATATATCCTGCTCAGAGAAGTACATTCTCCCTCTGATAATACACCACATTCACAGTCATAAATCCTGTTCCCAAAAGAGATTCCATCTTTGATAATGTATCGCACAATTGATAATGTTTCCTACCTTTGGTAGAATATCCTGGCCTTGCATATATTTCCCTCACTTAATAACATACCACACCATTGATGATATATCCCATTGTCCGAAATATATATCAGTTCCAGTAACATATCACACTCTTAAAAATATATCATACCTTCTAAAATGTATCCCACTCAAGGAATGCCCTTAATAATGTATACCACACTAATATATGTGATCCTCAGCCATGTAAACTCCATTGGTAATGTCACCCTCCCCAATGTAAAACTCCATTTGGTGATGCCACACTCAGCATTATAAAACTCCATTGGTAATGTCACCCTCAGCAATGTAAAATTCCACTGGTCATGTCAGTCTCAGTAAGAAGTCTCACAACACCAGGTTAAAGTCCAACAGGCATATCAGTCTCAGCAATGTAAAAGTCCATTTGGTATTGTCACAATTAGCAATGGAAAACTTCACTCATATTGTTACCCTCAGCAATGTAAAACTCCATTGGTAATATTACCACAGCAATGTAAAACCCCATTAATAATGTTACCCAGAACAAAGTGAAGCTCCACTGGTAATGTCACCCTCAGCACTGAAGGTGTGCATGAGTAATGTTATCCTGAGAAATGTAAAACTCCATAGGTAATGTCACCCTCAGCAAAGTAAACTCCATTGATTATGATACCCTCAGTAATCTAAAACTTCATTGGTCATATCACCGTCAGCAATATAAAACTCCATTGGTAATGGCTCCCTCAGCAATGTAAAATTCCATTGATAATGTTACCCTCAGCAATATAATCTCCATTGATAATATTACAAAGAACAAAGAACAAAGAACAACACAGCACGGGAAACAGGCCCTTCGGCCCAACGAGCCCGTGCCGCCGTCCCATGGTCAGTGACCTATTCATGTTTTTAGTCTATGCCTAATGTGTGAGGATCAGGGAGGTCCAATATAGGGACAATTTGTTACCCAATCAATCAGCCTAAAAGCACATTTTTGGGATGTGGGAGGAAACCGGAGTACCCGGAGGAAACCCACGCAACCATGGGGAGAACGCGCAAACTCCCACGGACACAGACCCAAATCCATGTGTCCGCATAGCAACAGAGATAGTCTCTGAGCTGTCATGTTGCCCTCGAGATAGTCCAGTTTACACACACCAACGACATGAAGCAGTAGGCAACTCCCGAATACCTTCAACAATGAAAATCTCCACTGGTAATATTACCCTCTGCAATGTAAAACCTCATTGGTAATGCTACTTGTGTTGGAGTGAAATCAAAATTAAAGGACACAAAATGGTTACCTGTCAGGGCGGCACGGTAGCGCAGGGCGGCACGGTAGCACAGTGGTTAGCACTGCTGCTTCACAGCTCCAGGGTCCTGGGTTCGATTCCTGGCTCGGGTCACTGCCTGTGTGGAGTTTGCACATTCTCCTCGTGTCTGCGTGGGTTTTCTCCGAGTGCTCTGGTTTCCTCCCACAGTCCAAAGATGTGCGGGTTAGGTTCATTGGCTATGCTAAAATTGTCCCTTAGTATCCTGGGATGTGTAGGTTAGAGGGATTAGCAGGTAAAATGTGCGGGGATAGGGTCTGGGTGGGATTGTGTTCGGTGCAGACTTGATGGGCCGAAGGGCCTGTTTCTGCACTGTAGGGTTCTATGGTCACAAAATGGATTCTGGGAAGGGACATTAAGAGGCACTGATTTTGGGTACAGATATTTACACAAAGAGATAAAACCTGTAGTGTTTAAATTACTGCAGGAAACTGGTCAGATCTTGAGGCACCTTAAAACTTGAGATAAAAGCAGACCCGGAACAATGAGTTTGATAATGAGAACAGCCACTGATAGGGGGACATAAATGCATAAATATATATAACAAGATCAGCCATTGATAGAGGACATAAGCACATAAATGTACTTTATGTACAATAATGTGATAACTATCGATGTCTGTATCTGTCTGTTTATAGCGATGTGCGTACTGGTCTACTCAATGTGTGATAATGTACTGACGGCCAATGTCCGTACTGTCTATTATCTAACAATGTATAAAAGCTGCTCAACTGCCATTGTATAGTTGAGAAGGTGACAGCCTGTTCTGCGAAGTGCCAGCGCTTCTCCCAAAGCTTTGTCTGAATAAAACTGTTTGTTTAACCTCCAAGTCTGACTCCAAAGTGATGACTTTCCCACAACTATTTGGCGTAATCGGGCAGGATCTCACTGCTGGTACGTTCGATTGGTTGGCCTCAATCAGCAAACTGGGATAGAGATCATTGAATCAGTGGGAGTCAGACTGAGTCAACAATACGATTTAAAAGTAGTAAAATTAAAGGGAATTTATGGTATAGAAATAAGTATTGATTGTTAATGGTATAGTAATAAGTATTAGCTGTTACTTGTGCTGATCGATTAGAGGACAAGGAAATGCCTGTCTTAAACACGCAGCCTTAGACCGGTTGTTAAGCGGGGATATCTCCCACGTGAAGGGCAGGACCCTGAAGTGGGCATAGAGGCACAAAGTCAGTTAGGATCGTGAAGCACAAGTGGCAAAGGTCGGTTAACATCAAACTCTGTAGTGGCAAACAAACACAGAGCTTGCCATCTATTTACACGAAAGTTTGTACAGTTGGGTACTTGTCTGTCACGTTGTAAAGCGGAGCAGAAAAGGAGCTGATCACTCTGACTAGAGCCAGATTCCGGTGGGAAAAACACGTTGCCAAGGAGGTAATCGTGACCGTGAGTATAAATAGAAACCCTAACAGTGTAGAAAACACGTTGCGAAGTAGGTAATCGTGACCAGGGGTAGTGAAGTCTGCAAGATGGCAGATAAAGAAACTAAGTGAGGACCTGCAGGATCTCTTATTGAAGTGTACATGACAGACAGATGAACATTAATAAAGAGGATGCAAAGGGATGGCTGCATTAGGCCTCCTCAGACCTTAGAGCAGCAGAGAAAGTGGATAGATGAGGAAAAGAGAGACAAGACCAAGGGATATTATCATTACATCAATTAACGGGACTAATTGAACAAGTAGTTGTTTCCACTAAAAAGTGGAGTGAAGATAAAGAAAAGATTCAAGAGAATCCAGAGTGAGGGAACTGGAGAAATGAAACTGAGTGTTAGAGGAGAATCAATGGAGAGGGGAAACTGTTCCTCTGCCTCCTTATGAGTCCACACAACAGGGACCAACTGCTCCCCCAGAGGACTGGGAAGAACACAACTTAATGCCAGTAACCCGAGGGGGAACAGATGCGCAGCCAACAGCAAATTATAAACCCTTCACCCCAGATGAGAGACAGCAGATAATGACTTCCCTGGATAAATTACAATCTAGAAGCACAAACATTAAATTTTGAGAAGTATTAGAAACAGTGTGGGTAGGACACTAGCTACAGCTAAGAGACATACACCAACTGGTCAGGGCAGTCTGTCCAGCAGATAAGTGAAGGCAGGTAGCAGGTGGATCCCCCACTCCCCCAGCACAAGATTATAGTACAGGACGTTTGACGCACGTAGTCACCCTAACAGCAGAAATAGATGCCCAACAGACACCCTCCACCCAGTCTAAGACAAAAGTCCAGAGAGTTTTAGGAAATGCTCCTACTAACTGGCGCAGAATTACAACGACCAAGCAGCTAAAGGGGGAAGGAGCTTTTGAGTATGGGGAACGGTTGTTCCAGGTATACCAGGAATGCTCAGGGCAGCGAAATTCAGGCCGTGGGGATCGAGTGTTCATCCAGGCCTTCGAGGATGGGCTCTAGTGCTCACCAAACCATCCTAAAAATGGGAGTGATTACGTCCCAGGGTTACGATGAACTGGTAGAATGGGCTAATGGCATACCAGGAGGCAGAGAAGAGAAATCCCAGCCAAGAATAAGGCTAGAAAGAGTAGCTGCTTAAAGTCACAGAAACAGAACTAAATTCAAACTGACTTGCCACAATTGTGGCCAAAAAGGGCACTTTGCAAGGGATTGCAGGGTCCCAAGGAGAGGAAACAAATTTGGAAGTAGTGGGAAACACTGTAGTCACTGTAATAAAAATGAACATAAGAACATAAGAAACACACAGAAGCAGTGTGTTGAGACAAACCCCCAACCCGATCCATGACAAATTGATGTTAAAACGGCAGTACCAAAATATATACATATTATTCTGAGTAATTGTGTTAATTACATTGTATCACATGCAAAACAGTTCTAGGGAGAATATATGACAGACCTCATGAAGGTATGAAGAATTCAATAGGGCATGCCTAGAGCAGCACCAGACATGCCTCAATATGAGATGTCAGCCTAGTGAAGCTACAACATAACTACCTGTATGCCAAATAGTGGAAGCGGAATGTGATAGACAGAGTTAAATGATCCCACAATCAATGGATCATTTCAAAGTTCTGCAATCCCGCTACATCCAGTCATAAATGATGATGGTAAAATTAAAAAGCAAACAAGAGGATAAGGCTCCACAAATATCCTCATCCTCACTGATAAGGGTACATCAATTCAAAATGAAAGGTTGAAGCATATGCAACCATCTTCAGCCAGAAGTACTAAGTGGATTATCCATTTCAATCTCTTCCTGAGGAGGCAGCACAGTCGTTACTACTGCTGCCTCACAGTTCCAGGGACCCTGGTTCAACTCTGGCCTTGGGTCACTGTCTGTTTGAAGTTTGCTCATTCTCCTCGGATCTCAGAATCAAAGATGCCAGTTTTCAGCATATGCAAATCAGTCTGTGCAATATGAAGAGATTGCTGGAGGCACTAGACACTGCAAAGGCCCTGACAACAACCAGGCAAAATTGAAGTCAGTGGGAATTAGGATAAACTCGACCAGTGGAATCATACTTAGCACAAAGGAAGATGGTTGTGACTATAGAGGCCAATCATTTCAATCCCAGGATATCGCTGCAAGAGTTCCTCAGGGTAGAGTTCTAGGTCCTGCCATCTTCAACTTCTTTGTAAACGACTTTCCTTTTACCATAAGATCAGAGGTGGGAATATTTGCTCACAATTGCATAATGTTTAGTATTCTCATGCTGATTGATCCATGTTAATAAGCAGTAAGACCTGGACAACATTAACGCTTGGGCTGAAAAGCACATTTGTGCCATACAAGTGCCAGATAATAGCTATATCCAACACAGGAGAATCTATCTCCCCTTGACATTCACTGACATTGCTGAATCAGTTTATCCACTATTGCCATTCTGGGGGTTACCATTTATTAGAAACTGAACAGGATCAGCCATATGAATACTGTGTGTACAAGTGCAAGTCAGAGACTGGGAATTCTGCAGTGAGTAACTCGTTCTGATTCTTCAAAGCCTGTCCATCACCGACAAGACAAAGTCAGGAGTGTGAGAGAACACTCTCCACTTGCTTGGATGAGTGCAGGTCCAACAGCATTCAAGAGGCTTGACACCATCCAAGACAAAGCAACTGACTTGATTGGCATCCGATCCACCTAGTTAAACATTCACCTAGTGAAACATTCACTCCGGTCCACCATTGAAACACATAGAAGCACCACCTCATTCATGTTCCAGTCTATGCCACACAACATCCTGACTTTGAACTATAGTGCTGTTACATCATTATGGAGGGATTAAAATTCCTTCAAACAGCAGTGGTGGGTCTATATGCACCAGCTGGACTGCAGTGGTTCAAAAAGGCAGATTAAGAGACTTCTGGATGAGTACGTGGGATTTAATGGGATTGAGAGTTATAGATAGGCCTGGTAGGTATGGATAGGATCAGCGCAACTTGTGGGCCGAAGGGGCTGTTTGTGCTGTAGTGTTCTATGACTATAGCAGAACTGGAGGAACCAAGAAACCTCCAAGATCAGCAAGACTGACGGTCTGCAGCCCCCATTTATAAGGATAAGAAGGAGGGAAGGATTTATGTGTCTGCACTGTTCGGTGGCAGGCAATGTGAGATGCTGGTGGACACAGGAGCATCCATATCTGTCACCGACCTACCCTTACCCACTACAAGTGAAATGATTTACCTAACCGGGATAGGAGGGAACAAAACACTTGCCTACCTGAGCGAGACCATGTTAGTAGAAATAAATAATTTGTATATACCAATGAGGTTTTGTGTGTGTAAAAATAATGAGGGTACAATAACGGGAAATGATTTAATGAAAGAATATGAGATTTTGATAGACCGTGGAAAGGGGGAATTAATCTGGCCAAGACAGGATGGTCAGAAAATTAGAATAGGGAAACTCAAGTCACCTTGAAACTATTAAGATGGCCACAGCCACCACCGGAGATTGGGAATTAGAGGCGGGATGGTTCGGAATCGTCTGTGCCTCCGTCCCCAGAGGTACGGGCTAAAACAAAATTAGATACCGGCTTAACTAAAACAGACCCAATAAAGGTATCTGGACCAGAGCATAAGCCTCACCGGCAATACCCAATAAAATCAGAAGCAGAGAAAGCTGCAGTGGAGGTAGTTAAAGGGTTAGTGGAAAAAGGAATTCTGAGGGAAACCACGAGTACCACTAACTCCCCAACCTGGCCAGTGAGCAAACGTGACGAAGCTATAGGCTCACGATAGATTACACCAGACTCAATAAAGTCACATTCCATATTCTAGTTTTCTAACCGTCCTGTCTTGCACCCCATTGTAGCAAGCCCCTCGACAATCCTGAATGGACTGTCACAGGAGCACAAAATATTCACAGTATTAGATACAGTCAACAGATTCTGGTCCCTCCCTTGGATCCCGAATCCCAGGACAAATTCGCCTTTACAGTGGGAAACAAACAGTATACTTGGACTCGCCCACTGCAGGAATTCCACAACAGCCCTGCTATTTTCCTTCGAGTAATGAGCGACATCCTGAACAGGGTAGAACTGCCAGAGGATAGCACAACCCTACAACATGTAGATGATATCTTAATAGCTTCAGAGTTTGGACTTTAGTAAGTTTGGACTTTATATGGACTTTAGTAAGGCGTTTGATAAGGTTCACCATGGAAGGCTTCTGCAGAAAATGCAGATGAATGGGATTGAGGGTAATTTAGGTAATTGGATCAGGAATTGGCTATCAGATAGGAGGCAGAGGGTGGTGGTTGATGGTAAGTATTCGTCATAGAGTTCAGTTACGAGTGGTGAGCCTCAGGGATCTGTTTTGGGGTCACTGCTGTTTGTAATTTTTATAAATGATCTGAATGAGGGTATAGTTGGGTGGATTAGTAAATTTGCTGATGACACCAAAGTTGGAGGTGTGGTAGATAGTGAGAAAGGGTGTCTTAGTTTACAGGGAGACTAGGACAAGTTGCAGAGCTGGGCCGAGAGGTGGCGGATGGAGTTTAATGTGGAAAAGTGTGAGGTAATTCACTATGGCAGAAATAACAGATGTGTAGAGTATAGGACTAACGGTAGGACTCTGAATAGTGTGGATGAACAGAGGGATCTAGGTGTATGTGTACATAGATCCCTGAAAGTTGGGAATCAAGTAGATAGGGTTGTTAGGAAGGCATACGGTGTCTTGGCGTTTATTGGTAGGGGGATTGAATTTAGGAGCCGCAGCGTCATGTTGCAACTGTACAAAACTCTGGTGCGGCCGCACTTGGAGTATTGTGTGCAGTTCTGGTCCCCACATTATAGGAAGGATGTGGAGGCTTTAGAGAGGGTGCAGAGGAGGTTTACCAGGATGTTGCCTGGTCCTATGAGGAGAGACTGAGGGATTTGAGGTTGTTTTCGTTAGAAAGAAGGCGGCTAAGAGGGGACCTTATTGAAACATATAAAATGATTAGAGGTTTAGATAGGGTGGACAGTGATAGCCTTTTTCCTCGGATGGAGAAAGCTAGCATGAGGGGGCATAGCTTTAAATTAAGGGGTGGTAGTTATAGGACGGATGTCAGGGGTAGGTTCTTTACCCAGAGGATGGTGAGGGATTGGAACGCACTGCCTGCTGCAGTTGTAAATGCGCCTAGTTTGGGGGCGTTTAAGAGATCCGTGGATAGGTTTATGGATAGAAAGGGTTTGGTTTAGGTTAGTGGGTCATTGTTTTTTAACTGGTCGGCACAACTTCGTGGGCCGAAGGGCCTGTTCTGCGCTGTAATGTTCTATGTTCTATGAGTTCAAGTCAGGAAGCACTATATCTAGTATTAAATGAGCTAAAAACGGCAGAGTTAAAAGTGAGCCCCAAAAAGGCACAAATTGGGAAAGCACAAGTCCTGTACCTAGGACACTTAATATCCCAAGGGCTTAAAGAAATGTCAACAGACCAAAAGAAGGTGATACAACAAATGCCGTGACCCGTCACCATAAGAGGAGTTAGGAAGGTACTGGGACTGTTTAACTATAGCCGGAGTTTTATCCCGGAATTCACAAAATTGGCAGAACCTATACAAAAACTAGTTAAAGGGGGAAACTTAGCTTTAAATGCATAGAATGGGGACCTGAGCAGGAAAAGGCTTACAACAAATTAAAAACAGAACTGATATCAGCCCCTGGACTAGGATTACCAGATTCCACATACAGTGTAGTAATGAGGGAGGGTTCTATTCCTCAGTGGTAACACAGGAGCATGGCAACAAAAAGAGACCCATAGGTTACTATTCATCTGCAGAAGGGCCGGTAGTCACCGGACTGCCAAAGTGCGTAGCCGCCTTGGATTGCGCCGCCTGGGCCGTAAAGGTTAGCAAGCCAATAATAACGACAGGGAATATAATCCTCCACACCAAACACACTTTGGTGGAAATGCCGAATATGGGAAAGCTAAGGTCCGCCTCAAACGTGAGAAGGGCTAAATAGGAAGCTGTCCTTTGACCTCCAAGGAAATCCATAATAAAAATAAGGGACACAGGAAATAATCCAGCAGAAGGAATTTTAGACACAGGAGAGCCACACAATTGTGGGCATATAGATATGGATGTAGAAGAAGGTAGAATAAAGGATGTACCCTTAACAACAGCTGAGGAGACCCTTTTTGTAGATGGTTTACGCAAATGTGTGTAGTGAATGACAAACTAGAAACAGTAAGGTCAGAAAGAATTGATAGAGGTCTATCCATGCAAGTAGCAGAACTAGTGGCACTCACACAGGCACTAGAGTTATCTGAAGGCAAGACAGTAAACATATATATAGATAACCAGTACACATATGGGGTAATACACGACTGCATGACAGCATGGGGTAGAAAGGGGGTTTGTAACCACAGGAGGAACTCCTATTAAACACCAACAAAGGATCAAGGCATTACTAAAACCCCGAGAAGCGGCAGTAATAAAAATTAAAGAGCATCAGAAAGAACCAGGAAGAGATAATCCAGGCTGGTTAAATTTCAAAGGGAACCAAGCAGCAGATAGAGCAGCGCAATTCGTCTTAGAGCAGGAGACAGTTGGTGAGCTGCCAATAGCAGTAATGGGACAGACAGGAGATGAAATAGATATTCAGGACTTACATGAGGACACCTCAAAAGAGGAAAAGAAGAAGTGGGAAGCATAGAGAGCGAAAAAAGAGCCTGATAATGTCTGGAAATGAAATAAGATAGTGGCACCAGAGTACATGCAAAACACTCTATTGGAACTACACCATGGACTCTCACACATGGGAAGAAAGGCTATGATAACTAGTATAGGAAAGGAATGAGAAGAGACATAGCCCGACATTGTCACCAATGCATGACGGCGCACAACACAACCCTGGTCGACCCATAAAAATTAAGATGGGACATCAGCCCCGACCAAAGGGACCTCAGGAACATCTTCAAATGTATTTCAAGGGCCACTACCACAATCCCATGGCAAAACCTATTGTCTGGTTATTATAGACCAGTTCACCAGGTGGGTAGAAGCGTTCCCTACTACAAATTGTACTGCTATCATGGTGGCTAGAATATTGGCAGAGGAGATAATCCCTAGATGGGGAGTATCCCTACAAATCAGTTCAGATCAGGGGATGCAGTTCACTGGAAAGGTGGTAAAAACAGTGTGCCAACTGATGGGAATAAAACAAAAATTCCACATCCCTTACCACCTGCAAAGTTCTGGAATGGTGGGATACATGAACAGAACCCTTAAGAATACCTGGCCAAAGCCATGCAAATGTCAGGAAAAATGTCGACAGAAGTATTACCCACTATATTAATGAGGCTAAGAGCTACTACAAACTGAACAACTGGATTAACCCCTTATGAACTGATGACAGGAAGGGGATGCAATTACCAGAAAGTATCATAACAGATGGGGCTGATGTAGGCCCACTAAAAGACAAAATCAAAAAATATGTTTTGGAACTAAGCACCCAACTAAAAGGTTTGCATAAATTAGTAAAAGATAATCAGGAAGAAAGAGACGCACAGAGAGAGCTCGAAATGCTCACTGACGTCCCAACAGGGGGAAGTCGCGTCCTAGTAAAAACATTACCCAAAAAACCAGGGTTGGCACCAAAATGGAACGGGCCGTACGAAGTTATAATTAGTGGAGATACCTGTGCCTGTGTAGACATAAGAGGGAAAAGTGTGTGGAAACATTGGACCCAGCTGAAACTACACAAAGAAATGAATGAATGAATTAAAGTGACCAGAGTGCTTTCCCCAAAACAGGTGATGACTGCAAGCAAGAGTAACTGACTCGTTCCAATTAACAATATAACTTTTGGAAAATTATACAATTTAAAGTAATAAGATTGATACTTGCCTGTTGCAGACATGTATAAGATCACGTATATAATTGTATTACTCTGTGTTGTCGCGACTGTAACCCTGACTGGGCTCGCGGATAACCTACTTTACAAGGCTCATGTACATTTACATGGAAATTGAACTGTAAGTTACCCATTAGCCCAATCTGTAGAAGCCCTATTTGTGGCCACCCTTGGGTGGACCCCCCATTACAGGGCAGATGCCTCAGATGCACCTTAGCAATCATAGAAATCATAGAAACCCTACAGTACAGAAAGAGGCCATTCAGCCTATCGGGTCTGCACCGACCACAATCCCACCCAGGCCCTACCCCCATATCCCTACATATTTTACCCACTAATCCCTCTAATCTACATATCTCATCTCACTAAGGGGCAATTTTAGTCTGGCCAGTCAACCTAACCTGAACATCTTTGGACTGTGGGAGGAAACCAGAGCACCTGAAGGAAACCTACGCAGACACGAGGAGAATGTGCAAACTCCACACAGACTGTGACCCGAGCAGGGAATCGAACCCAAGACCCTGGAGCTGTGAAGCAACAGTGCTAACCATGGTGCTACCGTGCCACCCTGATACCACTCTGTTGTATTATTTATCTGTCTTTTGAAGACTTTGGGATTCTGTTTTGTGTTAGAAACATAGACAAATATAAAATAGGAGCTGGAGGAGGCTATTTGGCCCTTTGAACCTACTCCACTATTCAACAAAATCATGGCTGATTCGCTATCTCAACATCATACTTCCACACTCTGCCCATTCCCCTCCGCACCTTTCAAGTCTAGAAATCTGTTTATTTCCTTCTTAAATATATTCAGTGATTTGGCATCCACAGCATTCTGAATTCCACAGGTTCACCACCGTCAGAGTGAAGAGGTTTCTCCTCATCTCGTGCTAACTGGCCACCCCATATCCTGAGACTGTGACTTCTTCTTCTGGATACTCCAGCCAGAGGAAACAGACCTGTCAGAATGTTACATGTTCCAATGAGAACCCCTCTCATTCTTCTAAATTCCAGTGAATATAGGCCCAGTCGACCCAGTCTCTCCTTGTATGAGAATCCTGTCGTATCAGGAAATCAGCGTTTTTCATAATCCTTCTTTGCTTCTGTTATTTGCTTTTTCACCATCCCTCTGAACCTTCTGTACTCAGCCTGTTTCTCAGTTGTATTTTCCACTTCACAGCTGTCATAAGCATACTTTTTCTTTATCTTAATTTTTATCTCCTTTATTATCCAACGAGCTCTGGAATTATTGCCCTACCTTTCCTTTTTGAAGGAATATACCTTGACTGTGCGCAAATAATCTGTTATATCCAAGGGCACTCAGTGTTTCAGAAGGAAAGACAGAAAGGAAAAGAGGTGGTGTCGCTTTGCTAGTGAAGGATGGGATGAGTGCTACAATGACAAATGATATGATAAAACTGATATGCAGGGGCAGCACTAAGGAAAGCAAATTGAATTTTGGCATTTATAGCTAAAAGAATAGAGTATAAATGTAAGGCAGCTTCTTGTAAAGGACAAATTGGCAGATATAAAAGGGGTATACAGGGAAGATGTGTGGAACTTGTAAATCCCACAGGTCCTATGTGCAGGATGCTCCAGGAAGTGGGAGGAAGAGTTTGTTCAAATAATGCAAGCTACCCGCTTTTTTTCTTGGGGCAGGGATGGGGATGTGCATACGCCTTGGTCCCCAAGAATGTTTCCTGCATACAGATGTAGTGTGTCCGTCAGCACTGTCGGGTAAATAGGGGTCAGTTTACTTGTACCTGTGAAGAGCAGAGATGCCTGAATGTAACCGCGGGGAGGCAGCTCATTTATCGACTGTAATGGGACTCAGGTCAGCTCAGCTGAATGGACATACCCGTTTGATACTTACCAGGTGGTGGGATCAAACGGGGAGTCAAGTAAATGGAGCAATTGGCAGTGTACACAAACCAATAATCAGGGCACTAAATGCTACCCGGCTAAGAAAGGATTTGTATTCCTCTTCAATGGCACCTACACAACAGCAACACTAACCCTCCTGATCCTTCCTGCAGTAGAAACAATAGGACCACTCACTGTTCCATGCCCTCAGAAGAGGCATATCTGGAGAAAGATAGTAACCCAGGCCACCAGCAAGGAATTCTGTGCTGATTGGGAAATCCTGGGCACATTGGGATCATCACTGGGATACGGGTTCCTTGGAGCCCTATCTCTGGGGAGGGGCAGCAGGAGTAATTAGTGCCAAAAGTAGAAACCATATTATCTGTGGTCTAACAGTCTTGGGAAACAGCACTTCAAAAGCACTGGAGGCTGTCAACCAAGAAACGGCTGAATTGAGATTATACGCACAGCAGACCTGATATGCAGTAGACTACCAGTTAGCCCAATGGGGGGATGTATGCACAATCATAGGAGACAAATGCATAACACATGTTACAGATGAGTCTTACAATATCACCCAAGTCATTAATAACTTCAGACAAGCACCCAAGAAAGGGAGTAGCTGCCTAGAAAGGCTGATGGGGAGATCCTGGGAATCCTAGATAATGCATGGACTGATCATTCTCATTGCAATAGTAATTGTCTGTTGCCTAATTGTTGGATGTCTTAATGTCTGTTGCAAAGTAATGATGACTCGGATTGTGCCTGGAGCTAGTATAGCCATCGAAGAAGAACAACTGATGGGAACTCCCGAAGATACCAAGGACTACGAGGAAGGAAAAGGTGAGAAGGTGGACATCTACCTGTGAACAATGCTGCTGTTGTTGGCCTGTGGATTATTAAAGCAGAATCCTGACCAAAAGGGGGAGTTGTTGGAGTGAAATCAAAGTTAAAGGACGCAAAATGGTTACCTGTCACAAAATGGACTCTGTGAAAGGACATTAAGAGGCACTGTGACTTTGGGCACAGACAGTACACAAAGAGTTAAAACCTGTAGTGTTTAAATTACTGCAGGAAACTGGCCAGACAGTGAGACACCTGAAACTTGAGATAAAAGCAAACCTAAAACAATGAGTTTGATAACGAGATCAGCCATTGATGGGGGGGGACATAAGTGCATAAATGTATATAACAAGATAAGCTGTTGATAGGGAGATAACTGCATAAAAGTATCTACTTTATGTACAATGATGTGATAACTGTCAATGTCCATACTTGTCTATGTATAACGATGTGCTAACTGTCGATGTCCATATTCGTCTACTCTATGTGTAACGATGTGCTAATGGCTAATTCCATACTGCCTATTGTCGAAAAAGTATAAAAGATGCTCAACTACCATTGTGTAGTTGAGAAGGTGACAGCCTGTACTGCGGAGTGCCAGCGCTTCTCCCAAAGCTTTGTCTGAATAAAATTGTTTGTTGAACCTCCAAGTCTGACTCCGAAGTGGTGACTTTCTTACAACACCCGCACCATTGTTAATGACACCCTCAGCAATGTAAGCTCCATTCATAATGTTAGTCTCAGCAATGTAAAATGGCATGGATGATGCTATCCTCAGCAATGTAAAACTCAACACCTCAACAATGTAAGCTCCATTGGTAATGCTGCCCTGAGCAATGGAAACTGCATTGGTAATGTCACCCTCAGGAAAGTAAGCACCACTTATAATGCTACCCTCAACAATGTGAACCTCCTTTGGTAATGTCACTCACAACAATATAAACCTCCACTGGTAATGTCAACCTCAGCATTGTAAAACTCCATTGGTCATATTACCCTCAGAAATGTAAAACTCCATCGGCAATGCAGCTCTGAGCAATGTAAGCTCCATTGGTAATGTCACCCTTAGGAACTTAAAACACCATTGGTAATGTTACCCTCACCAAATGTTAACTCCACAGCTAATGTTACCCTCAGCAATGTAATCTCTGTTGCTACTGTTACCCTCAGCAAAGTAATTCTACATTGATTATGGTCCCCTCAGCAACGTAATTCTCCATTAGTAATGTTACCCTCAACAATGCAAAACTCAATTTATATTGTTACCTTTAGCCTTGTAAACTCCATTGGTAATATTGCCCCCAGGAGTGATGAAATCCATTTGCTGATGTCACCTCAGCAATATCAGACCCTACTGATAATGTCACTCTCAGCAATGTCAAAGTTCATTGCTGATGTTACCCTCCGCAATATAAAACTGCAATGGTAATGCGTCAATCAACATTGTAAAACGCCTTTGTAATATCACCTTCAGCAAAGTAAAACTCCTATGGTACTGTTACCCAGAGCAAAGTAAGGCTCCATTGATAATGTCACAATCAGCAATGTAAAACTTTATTTGCAGTGTTACGCTCAGCAATGTAAACTTCCACTGGTAATATTGCCCTCAATAATATAAAACTCCATTGATAATGTTACCTAGAGCAAAGTGCAGCTCCATTGATAATGTTACCTTGCACAATGTAAATTTCATTGGGAATGCAACCCGAAACATTGTAAACCTCCATTAATAATGCCTCCCTCAGCAATAGAAAACCCGGTGGGTAATGCCACTCTCAGCAGTGTGAAACCCGGTGAGTAATGCCTCTCTCAGCAATGTAAAACCCCGTGGTTAATGCCTCCCTCAGCAATGTAAAACCCCGTGGGTAATGCCTCTCTCAGCAATGTAAAACCCCGTGGGTAATGCCTCTCTCAGCAATGTAAAACCCGCTGGGTAATGCCTCCCTAAGGAATGTAAAACCCCGTGGGTAATGCCTCACTCAGCAATGTAAAACCCCGTGGGTAATGCCTCAATCAGCAATGTGAAACCCGGTGGGTAATGCCTCCCTCAGCAATGTAAAACCCCGTGGGTAATGCCTCCCTCAGCAATTTAAAACCCCGTGGGTAATGCCTCCCTCAGCAATGTAAAACCCCGTGGGTAATGCCTCTCTCAGCAATGTAAAACCCCGTGGGTAATGCCTCCCTCAGCACTGTAAAATCCCGTGGGTAATGCCTCCCTCTGCAATGTAATCCCCGTGGGTAATGCCTCCCTCAGCAATGTAAAACCCCGTGGGTAATGCCTCTCTCAGCAATGTAAAACCCCGTGGGTAATGCCTCCCTCAGCAATGTAAAACCCTGTGGGTAATGCCTCCCTCTGCAATGTAAAACCCCGTGGGTAATGACTCCCTCAGAACTGTAAAACCCCGTGGGTAATGCCTCCCTCAGCAATGTAAAACCCCGTGGGTAATGCCTCTCTCAGCAATGTAAAACCCGGTGGGTACTGCCTCCCACAGCAATGTAAAACCCCGTGGGTAATGCCTCTCTCAGCAATGTAAAACCCCGTGGGTAATGCCTCTCTCAGCAATGTAAAACCCGGTGGGTATTACCTCTCTCAGCAATGTGAAACCCCGTGGGTAATGCCTCTCTCAGCAATGTAAAACCCCGTGGGTACTGACTCCATCAGCAATGTAAAACCCTGTGGGTAATGCCTCACTCAGCAATGTAAAACCCTGTGGGTAATGCCTCTCTCAGCAATGTAAAACCCCGTGGGTAATGCCTCACTCAGCAATGTAAAACCCTGTGGGTAATGCCTCTCTCAGCAATGTAAAACCCCGTGGGTACTGACTCCATCAGCAATGTAAAACCCTGTGGGTAATGCCTCACTCAGCAATGTAAAACCCTGTGGGTAATGCCTCTCTCAGCAATGTAAAACCCCGTGGGTACTGACTCCATCAGCAATGTAAAACCCTGTGGGTAATGCCTCACTCAGCAATGTAAAACCCTGTGGGTAATGCCTCTCTCAGCAATGTAAAACCCCGTGGGTAATGCCTCGCTCAGCAATGTAAAACCCTGTGGGTAATGCCTCTCTCAGCAATGTAAAACCCCGTGGGTACTGACTCCATCAGCAATGTAAAACCCTGTGGGTAATGCCTCACTCAGCAATGTAAAACCCTGTGGGTAATGCCTCTCTCAGCAATGTAAAACCCCGTGGGTAATGCCTCACTCAGCAATGTAAAACCCTGTGGGTAATGCCTCTCTCAGCAATGTAAAACCCCGTGGGTAATGCCTCACTCAGCAATGTAAAACCCGGTGGGTAATCCCTTTCTCAGCAATGTAAAACCCGGTGGGTAATGCCACTCTCAGCAATGTAAAACCCCGTGGGTAATGCCTCTCTCAGCAATGTAAAATCCCGTGGGTAATGCCTCCATCAGCAATGTAAAACCCCGTGGGTAATCCCTTTCTCAGCAATGTAAAACCCGGTGGGTAATGCCCCTCTCAGCAATGAAAAACCCCGTGGGTAATGCCTCTCTCAGCAATGTAAAACCCCGTGGGTAATGCCTCCATCAGCAATGTAAAACCCCGTGGGTAATGCCTCTCTCTGCAATGTAAAATCCCGTGGGTAATGCCTCTCTCAGCAATGTAAAACCCCGTCGGTAATGCCTCTCTCTGCAATGTAAAATCCCGTGGGTAATGCCTCTCTCAGCAATGTAAAACCCCGTGGGTAATGCCTCCCTCAGCAATGTATAACCCGGTGGGTAATGCCTCTCTCAGCAATGTAAAACCCCGTGGGTAATGCCTCTCTCAGCAATGTAAAACCCCGTGGGTAATGCCTCTCTCAGCAATGTAAAACCCGGTGGGTAATGCGTCCCTCAGCAATGTAAAACCCTGTGGGTAATGCCTCTCTCAGCAATGTAAAACCCTGTGGGTAATGCCTCTCTCAGCAATGTAAAACCCGTGGGTAATGCCTCTCTCAGCAATGTAAAACCCGGTGGGTAATGCCTCACTCAGCAATGTAAAACCCAGTGGGTAATGCCTCTCTCAGCAATGTAAAACCCCGTGGGTCGTGCCTCTCTCAGCAATGTAAGACCCCGTGGGTAATGCCTCCCTCAGCAATGTAAAACCCCGTGGGTAATGCCTCCCTCAGCAATGCAAAACCCGGTGGGTAATGCCTCTCTCAGCAATGTAAAACCCCGTGGGTAATGCCTCCCTCAGCAATGTAAAACCCGGTGGGTATTGCCTCCCTCAGCTATGTAACACCCCGTGGGTAATGCCACCCTCACAATGTAAAACCCCGTGGGTAATGCCTCTCTCAGCAATTTAAAACCCCGTGGGTAATGCCTCTGTCAGCAATGTAAATCCCCGTGGGTAATGCCTCTCTCTGCAATGTAAAACCCCGTGGGTAATGCCTCCCTCAGCAATGTAAAACCCGGTGGGTAATGCCTCCCTCTGCAATGTAAAACCCCGTGGGTAATGCCTCCCTCAGCAATGTAAAACCCCGTGTTTAAAGCCTCCCTCAGCAATGTAAAACCCGCTGGGTAATGCCTCTCTCAGCACTGTAAAACCCCGTGGATAATGCCTCCCTCAGAAATGTAAAACCCCGTGGGTAATGCCTCCCTCAGCAATGCAAAACCCCGTGGGTAATGCCGCCCTCAGCTATGTAAAACCCCGTGGGTAATGCCTCCCTCAGCAATGTAAAACCCCGTGGGTAATGCCTCCCTCAGCAATGTAAAACCCCGTGGGTAATGCCTCTCTCAGCAATGCAAAACCCCGTGGGTAATGCCTCCCTCAGCAATGTAAAACCCCGTGGGTAATGCCTCTATCAGCAATGTAAAATCCCGTGGGTAATGCCTCTCTCAGCAATGTAAAACCCCGTGGGTAATGCCTCCCTCAGCAATGTAAAACCCGGTGGGTAATGCCTCCCTCAGCATTGCAAAACCCGGTGAGTAATGCCTCCCTCAGCAATGTAAAACCCCGTGGGTAATGCCTCCCTCAGCAATGTGAAACCCCGGTGGGTAATGCCTCTCTCAGCATTGTAAAACCCGGTGGGTAATGCCTCCCTCAGCAATGTAAAACCCCGGTGGGTAATGCCTCTCTCAGCAATGTAAAACCCGGTGGGTAATGCCTCTCTCAGCAATGTAAAACCCGGTGGGTAATGCCTCTCTCAGCAAAGTAAAACCCCGTGGGTAATGCCTCCCTCAGCAATGTAAATCCCCGTCGTTAATGCCTCCCTCAGCAATGTAAAACCCCGTGGGTAACGCCTCCCTCAGCAATGTAAAACCGCGTGGATAATGCCTCCCTCAGCAATGTAAAACCCCTTGGGTAATGCCTCCCTCAGCAATGTAAAACCCGGTGGGTAATGCCTCTCTCAGCAATGTAAAACCCCGTGGGTAATGCCTCTCCCAGCAATGTAAAACCCCGTGGGTAGTGCCACCCTCAGCAATGTAAAACCCGGTGGGTAATGCCTCCTTCAGCAATGTAAAACCCTGTGGGTAATGCCTCCGTCAGCAATGTGAAACCCCGTGGGTAATGCCTCCCTCAGCAATGTAAAACCCGGTGGGTAATGCCTCCCTCTGCAATGTAAAACCCCGTGGGTAATGCCTCCCTCAGCAATGTAAAACCCCGTGTTTAAAGCCTCCCTCAGCAATGTAAAACCCGCTGGGTAATGCCTCTCTCAGCAATGCAAAACCCCGTGGGTAATGTCGCCCTCAGCAATGTAAAACCCCGTGGGTAATGCCTCCCTCAGCAATGTAAAACCCCGTGGGTAATGCCTCCCTCAGCAATGTAAAACCCCGTGGGTAATGCCTCCCTCAGCAATGTAAAACCCCGTGGGTAATGCCTCTCTCAGCAATGCAAAACCCCGTGGGTAATGCCTCCCTCAGCAATGTAAAACCCCGTGGGTAATGCCTCACTCAGCAATGTAAATCCCCGTGGGTAATGCCTCCCTCAGCAATGTAAAACCCGGTGGGTAATGCCTCTCTCAGCAATGTAAAACCCCGTGGGTAATGCCTCCCTCAGCAATGTAAAACCCCGTGGGTAACATCTCCCTCAGCAATGTAAATCCCGTGGGTAATGCCTCTCTCAGCAATGTAAAATCCCGTGGGTAATGCCTCTCTCAGCAATGTAAACCCCGGTGGGTAATGCCTCCCTCAGCAATGTAAAACCCCGTGGGTAATGCCTCCCTCAGCAATGCAAAACCCCGTGGGTAATGCCTCTCTCAGCAATGTAAAATCCCGTGGGTAATGCCTCTCTCAGCAATGTAAAACCCGGTGGGTAATGCCTCTCTCAGCAATGTAAAACCCCGTGGGTAATGCCTCTCTCAGCAATGTAAAACCCCGTGGGTAATGCCTCCCTCAGCAATGTAAAACCCGGTGGGTAATGCCTCCCTCAGCAATGTAAAACCCGGTGGGTAATGCCGCCCACAGCAATGTAAAACCCCTTGGGTAATGCCTCCCTCAGCAATGTAAAACCCGGTGGGTAATGCCTCTCTCAGCAATGTAAACCCCGGTTGGTAATGCCTCACTCAGCAATGTAAAACCCGGTGGGTAATGCCTCCCTCAGCAATGTAAAACCCCTTGGGTAATGCCTCTCTCAGCAATGTAAAACCCCGTGGGTAATGCCTCCCTCAGCAATGTAAAACCCCTTGGGTAATGCCTCTCTCAGCAATGTAAAACCCCGTGGGTAATGCCTCCCTCAGCAATGTAAATCCCCGTCGTTAATGCCTCCCTCAGCAATGTAAAATCCCGTGGGTAATGCCTCTCTCAGCAATGTATAACCCGGTGGGTAATGCCTCTCTCAGCAATGTAAAACCCCGTGGGTAATGCCTCTCCCAGCAATGTAAAACCCCGTGGGTAGTGCCACCCTCAGCAATGTAAATCCCGGTGGGTAATGCCTCCCTCAGCAATGTAAAACCCTGTGGGTAATGCCGCCCTCAGCAATGTAAAACCCGGTGGGTAATGCCTCCCTCAGCAATGTAAAACCCCGTGTGTAATGCCACCCTCAGCAATGTAAAACCCCGTGGGTAATGCCTCTCTCAGCAATGTAAAACCCCGTGGGTAATGCCTCTCTCAGCAATGTAAAACCCCGTGGGTAATGCCTCTCTCAGCAATGTAAAACCCGTGGGTAATGCCTCTCTCAGCAATGTAAAACCCCGTGGGTAATGCCTCTCTCAGCAATGTAAAACCCCGTGGGTAATGCCTCTCTCAGCAATGTAAAACCCGGTGGGTAATGCCTCTCTCAGCAATGTAAAATCCCGTGGGTAATGCCTCCTGCAGCAATGTAAAACCCCGTGGGTAATGCCTCCCTCAGCAATGTAAAACCCCGTGGGTAATGCCTCCCGAAGCAATGTAAAACCCGGTGGGTAATGCCTCCCTCAGCAATGTAAAACCCCGTGGGTAATGCCTCTCTCAGCAATGTAAAACCTGGTGGGTAATGCCTCCCTCAGCAATGTAAAACCCCGTGGGTAATGCCTCTCTCAGCAATGTAAAACCCCGTGGGTAATGCCTCTCTCAGCAATGTAAAACCCGGTGGGTAATGCCTCTCTCAGCAATGTAAAACCCGGTGGGTAATGCCTCACTCAGCAATGTAAAACCCGGTGGGTAATGCCGCCCACAGCAATGTAAAACCCCGTGGGTAATGCCTCCATCAGCAATGTAAAACCCCGTGGGTAATGCCTCCCTCAGCAATGTAAAACCCCGTGGGTAATGCCTCCATCAGCAATGTAAAACCCCGTGGGTAATGCCTCTCTCAGCAATGCAAAACCCCGTGGGTAATGCCTCCCTCAGCAATGTAAAACCCCGTGGGTAATGCCTCCCTCAGCAATGTAAAACCCCGTGGGTAATGCCTCCCTCAGCAATGTAAAACCCGGTGGGTAATGCCGCCCTCAGCAATGTAAAACCCCGTGGGTAATGCCTCCCTCAGCAATGTAAAACCCCGTGGGTAATGCCGCTCTCAGCAATGTAAAACCCCGTGGGTAATGCCTCCCTCAGCATTGCAAAACCCGGTGGGTAATGCCTCGCTCAGCAATGTAAAACCCCGTGGGTAATGCCTCTCTCAGCATTGTAAAACCCGGTGGGTAATGCCTCCCTCAGCAATGTAAAACCCCGGTGGGTAATGCCTCTCTCAGCGATGTAAAACCCGGTGGGTAATGCCTCTCTCAGCATTGTAAAACCCGGTGGGTAATGCCTCCCTCAGCAATGTAAAACCCCGGTGGGTAATGCCTCCCTCAGCAATGTAAAACCCGTGGGTAATGCCTCTCTCAGCAATGTAAAACCCCCTGGGTAATGCCTCTCTCAGCAATGTAAAATCCCGTGGGTAATGCCTCTCTCAGCAATGTAAACCCCGGTGGGTAATGCCTCCCTCAGCAATGTAAAACGCCGTGGGTAATGCCTCTCTCAGCAATGTAAAACCCCGTGGGTAATGCCTCCCTCAGCAATGTAAAACCCCGTGGGTAATGCCTCCCTCAGCAATGTAAAACCCCGTGGGTAATGCCTCTCTCAGCAATGTAAAACCCGGTGGGTAATGCCTCCCTCAGCAATGTAAAACCCCTTGGGTAATGCCTCTCTCAGCAATGTAAAACCCGTGGGTAATGCCTCTCTCAGCAATGTAAAACCCCGTGGGTAATGCCTCTCTCAGCAATGTAAAACCCCGTGGGTAATGCCTCTCTCAGCAATGTAAAACCCGGTGGGTAATGCCTCCCTCAGCAATGTAAAATCCCGTGGGTAATGCCTCCTGCAGCAATGTAAAACCCCGTGGGTAATGCCTCCCTCAGCAATGTAAAACCCCGTGGGTAATGCCTCCCGAAGCAATGTAAAACCCGGTGGGTAATGCCTCCCTCAGCAATGTAAAACCCCGTGGGTAATGCCTCTCTCAGCAATGTAAAACCCGGTGGGTAATGCCTCTCTCAGCAATGTAAAACCCCGTGGGTAATGCCTCTCTCAGCAATGTAAAACCCGGTGGGTAATGCCTCTCTCAGCAATGTAAAACCCGGTGGGTAATGCCTCACTCAGCAATGTAAAACCCGGTGGGTAATGCCTCTCTCAGCAATGCAAACCCCGGTGGGTAATGCCTCTTTCAGCAATGTAAAAGCCGGTGGGTAATGCCTCTCTCAGCAATGTTAAACCACGTGGGTAATGCCTCCCTCAGCAATGTAAACCCCGGTAGGTAATGCCTCTTTCAGCAATGTAAAAGCCGGTGGGTAATGCCTCTTTCAGCAATGTAAAACCCCGTGGGTAATGCCTCCCTCAGCAATGTAAAACCCCGTGGGTAATGCCTCCATCAGCAATGTAAAACCCCACGGGTAATGCCTCTCTCAGCAATTTAAAACCCCGTGGGTAATGCCTCTCTCTGCAATGTAAAACCCGGTGGGTAATGCCTCCCTCTGCAATGTAAAACCCCGTGGGTAATGCCTCCCTCAGCAATGTAAAACCCGGTGGGTAATGCCTCCCTCTGCAATGTAAAACCCCGTGGGTAATGCCTCCCTCAGCAATGTAAAACCCCGTGTTTAAAGCCTCCCTCAGCAATGTAAAACCCGCTGGGTAATGCCTCTCTCAGCAATGCAAAACCCCGTGGGTAATGCCGCCCTCAGCAATGTAAAACCCCGTGGGTAATGCCTCCGTCAGCAATGTAAAACCCCGTGGGTAATGCCTCCCTCAGCAATGTAAAACCCCGTGGGTAATGCCTCTCTCAGCAATGCAAAACCCCGTGGGTAATGCCTCCCTCAGAAATGTAAAACCCCGTGGGTAATGCCTCCCTCAGCAATGTAAAACCCCGTGGGTAATGCCTCCCTCAGCAATGTAAAACCCGGTGGGTAATGCCGCCCTCAGCAATGTAAAACCCCGTGGGTAATGCCTCCCTCAGCAATGTAAAACCCCGTGGGTAATGCCTCCATCAGCAATGTAAAACCCGGTGGGTAATGCCTCTATCAGCAATGTAAAACCCCGTGGGTAATGCCTCCCTCAGCAATGTAAAACCCCGTGGGTAATGCCGCTCTCAGCAATGTAAAACCCCGTGGGTAATGCCTCCCTCAGCATTGCAAAACCCGGTGGGTAATGCCTCCCTCAGCAATGTAAAACCCCGTGGGTAATGCCTCTCTCAGCAATGTAAAACCCGGTGGGTAATGCCTCCCTCAGCAATGTAAAACCCGTGGGTAATGCCTCTCTCAGCAATGTAAAACACCCTGGGTAATGCCTCTCTCAGCAATGTAAAATCCCGTGGGTAATGCCTCTCTCAGCAATCTAAACCCCGGTGGGTAATGCCTCCCTCAGCAATGTAAAACCCCGTGGGTAATGCCTCTCTCAGCAATGTAAAACCCCGTGGGTAATGCCTCCCTCAGCAATGTAAAACCCCGTGGGTAATGCCTCCCTCAGCAATGTAAAACCCGGTGGGTAATGCCTCACTCAGCAATGTAAAACCCGGTGGGTAATGCCTCCCTCAGCAATGTAAAACCCCTTGGGTAATGCCTCCCTCAGCAATGTAAAACCCGGTGGGTAATGCCTCCCTCAGCAATGTAAAACCCCGTGGGTAATGCCTCTTGAGCAATGTAAAACCCGGTGGGTAATGCCTCCCTCAGCAATGTAAAACCCCGTGGGTAATGCCTCTTGAGCAATGTAACACCCGGTGGGTAATGCCTCCCTCAGCAATGTAAAACCCCGTGGGTAATGCCTCTCTCAGCAATGTAAAACTCCGTGGGCAGTGCCTCTCTCAGCAATGTAAAACCCCGTGGGTAATGCCTCCCTCAGCAATGTAAAACCCCGTGGGTAATGCCTCTCTCAGCAATGCAAAACCCGGTGGGTAATGCCTCTCTCAGCAATGTAAAACCCCGTGGGTAACGCCTCCCTCAGCAATGTAAAACCTCGTGGGTAACGACTCCCTCAGCAATGTAAAACCCGGTGGGTAATGCCTCTCTCAGCAATGTAAAACCGTTGGGTAATGCCTCTCTTAGCAATGTAAAACCCCGTGGGTAACGCCTCCCTCAGCAATGTAAAACCCCGTGGGTAATGCCACCCTCTGCAATGTAAAACCCTGTGGGTAATGCCTCTCTCAGCAATGTAAAACCCGCTGGGTAATGCCTCTCTCAGCGTTGTAAAACCCGGTGGGTAATGCCTCCCTCAGCAATGTAAAACCCCGTGGGCAATGCGTCCCTCAGCAATGTAAAACCCCGTGGGTAATGCCTCTCTCAGCAATGTTAAACCCGGTGGGTAATGCCTCCCTCAGCAATGTAAAACCCCGTGGGTAATGCCTCTCTCAGCAATGTAAAACCCCGTGGGTAATGCCTCCCTCAGCAATGTAATACCCGGTGGGTATTGCCTCCCTCAGCTATGTAACACCCCGTGGGTACTGCCACCCTCAGCAATGTAAAACCCCGTGGGTAATGCCTCCATCAGCAATGTAAAACCCCGTGGGTAATGCCTCCATCAGCAATGTAAAACCCCGTGGGTAATGCCTCCCTCAGCAATGTAAAACCCGGTGGGTATTGCCTCCCTCAGCTATGTAACACCCCGTGGGAAATGCCACCCTCAGCAATGTAAAACCCCGTGGGTAATGCCTCTCTCAGCAATTTAAAACCCCGTGGGTAATGCCTCTCTCAGCAATGTAAATCCCCGTGGGTAATGCCTCTCTCAGCAATGTAAAACCCCGTGGGTAATGCCTCCCTCAGCAACGTAAAACCCGGTGGGTAATGCCTCCCTCTGCAATGTAAAACCCGGTGGGTAATGCCTCCCACTGCAATGTAAAACCCCGTGGGCAATGCCTCTCTCAGCAATGTAAAACCCGCTGGGTAATGCCTCTCTCAGCATTGTAAATCCCCGTGGGTAATGCCTCCCTCAGCAATGTAAAACCCCGTGGTTAATGCCTCCCTGAGCAATGTAAAACCCCGTGGGTAATGCCTCTCTCAGCAATGCAAAACCCCGTGGGTAATGCCGCCCTCAGCAATGTAAAACCCCGTGGGTAATGCCTCCCTCAGCAATGTAAAACCCCTTGGGTAATGCCTCCCTCAGCAATGTAAAACCCCTTGGGTAATGCCTCCCTCAGCAATGTAAAACCCGGTGGGTAATGCCTCTCACAGCAATGTAAAACCCGGTGGGTAATGCCTCTCTCAGCAATGTAAAACCCGGTGGGTAATCCCTCTCTCAGCAATGTAAAACGCGGTGGGTAATCCCTCTCTCAGCAATGTAAAACCCGGTGGGTAATGCCTCTCTCAGCAATGTAAAACCCGGTGGGTAATGCCTCTCTCAGCAATGTAAAACACGGTGGGTAATGCCTCTCTCAGCAATGTAAAACCCCGTGGCTAATGCCTCCCCCAGCAATGTAAAACCCCGTGGGTAATGCCTCTCTCAGCAATGTTAAACCCGGTGGGTAATGCCTCCCTCAGCAATGTAAAACCCCGTGGGTAATGCCTCTCTCTGCAATTTAAAACCCCGTGGGTAATGCCTCTCTCAGCAATGCGAAACCCCGTGTTTAAAGCCTCCCTCAGCAATCTAAAAGCCCGTAGGTAATGCCTCCCTCAGCAATGTAAAACCCCGTGGGTAATGCCTCCCTCAGCAATGTAAAACCCCGTGGGTAATGCCTCTCTCAGCAATGTAAAACCCGGTGGGTAATGCCTCCCTCAGCAATGTAAAACCCCTTGGGTAATGCCTCCCTCAGCAACGTAAAACCCCGTGGGTAATGCCTCTCTCAGCAATGTAAAACCCCGTGGGTAATGCCTCTCTCAGCAATGCGAAACCCCGTGTTTAAAGCCTCCCTCAGCAATCTAAAAGCCCGTAGGTAATGCCTCCCTCAGCAACGTAAAACCCCTTGGGTAATGCCTCCCTCAGCAACGTAAAACCCCGTGGGTAATGCCTCTCTCAGCAATGTAAAACCCCCGTGCGTAATGCCTCACTCAGCAATGTAAAACCCGGTGGGTAATGCCTCCCTCAGCAATGTAAAACCCGGTGGGTAATGCCTCTCTCAGCAATGTAAAACCCGGTGGGTAATGCCTCCCTCAGCAATGTAAAACCCCGTGGGTAATGCCTCTCTCAGCAATGTAAAACCCCGTGGGTAATGCCTCCGTCAGCAATGTAAAACTCCGTGGGTAATGCCTCTCTCAGCAATGTAAAATCCCGGGGGTAATGCCTCTCTCAGCAATGTAAACCCCGTGGGTAATGCCTCCCTTAGCAATGTAAAACCCCGTGGGTAATGCCTCTCCCAGCAATGTAAAACCCCGTGAGTAATGCCTCTCTCAGCAATGTAAAACCCGGTGGGTAATGCCTCTCTCAGCAATGTAAAACCGTTGGGTAATGCCTCTCTCAGCAATGTAAAACCCGGTGGGTAATGCCTCTCTCAGCAATGTAAAATCCCGTGGGTAATGCCTCTCTCAGCAATGTAAAATCCCGTGGGTAATGCCTCCCTCAGCAATGTAAAACCCCGTGGGTAATGCCTCCCTCAGCAATGTAAAACCCCGTGGGTAATGCCTGCCTCAGCAATGTAAAACCCCGTGGGTAATGCCTCTCTCAGCAATGCAAAACCCCGTGGGTAATGCCTCTCTCAGCAATGTAAAACCCCGTGGGTAATGCCTCTCTCAGCAATGTAAACCCCGTGGGTAATGCCTCTCTCAGCAATGTAAAACCCCGTGGGTAATGCCTCCCTCAGCAATGTAAAACCCCGTGGGTAATGCCGCCCTCAGCAATGTAAAACCCGGTGGGTAATGCCTCCCTCAGCAATGTAAAACCCCGTGGTTAATGCCTCCCTCAGCAATGTAAAACCCCGTGGGTAATGCCTCCCTCAGCAATGTAAAACCCCGTGGGTAATGCCTCCATCAGCAATGTAAAACCCCGTGGGTAATGCCTCTCTCAGCAATGCAAAACCCCGTGGGTAATGCCTCCCTCAGCAATGTAAAACCCCGTGGGTAATGCCTCCCTCAGCAATGTAAAACCCGGTGGGTAATGCCGCCCTGAGCAATGTAAAACCCCGTGGGTAATGCCTCCCTCAGCAATGTAAAACCCCACGGGTAATGCCTCTATCAGCAATGTAAAATCCCGTGGGTAATGCCTCCCTCAGCAATGTAAATCCCCGTGGGTAATGCCTCCCTCAGCAATGTAAATCCCCGTGGGTAATGCCTCCCTCAGCAATGTAAAACCCGGTGGGTAATCCCTCTCTCAGCAATGTAAAATCCCGTGGGTAATGCCGCTCTCAGCAATGTAAAACCCCGTGGGTAATGCCTCCCTCAGCATTGCAAAACCCGGTGGGTAATGCCTCCCTCAGCAATGTAAAACCCCGTGGGTAATGCCTCTCTCAGCAATGTAAAACCCCTGTGGGTAATGCCTCTCTCAGCGATGTAAAACCCGGTGGGTAATGCCTCCCTCAGCAATGTAAAACCCGTGGGTAATGCCTCTCTCAGCAATGTAAAACCCCCTGGGTAATGCCTCTCTCAGCAATGTAAACCCCGGTGGGTAATGCCTCCCTCAGCAATGTAAAACCCCGTGGGTAATGCCTCTCTCAGCAATGTAAAACCCCGTGGGTAATGCCTCCCTCAGCAATGTAAAACCCCGTGGGTAATGCCTCCCTCAGCAATGTAAAACCCCGTGGGTAATGCCTCTCTCAGCAATGCAAAACCACGTGGGTAATGCCTCCCTCAGCAATGTAAAACCCCGTGGGTAATGCCTCTCTCAGCAATGTAAAATCCCGTGGGTAATGCCTCTCTCAGCAATGTAAAATCCCGTGGGTAATGCCTCTCTCAGCAATGTAAAACCCGGTGGGTAATGCCTCTCTCAGCAATGTAAAACCCCGTGGGTAATGCCTCTCTCAGCAATGTAAACCCCGTGGGTAATGCCTCTCTCAGCAATGTAAAACCCCGTGGGTAATGCCTCCCTCATCAATGTAAAACCCGGTGGGTAATGCCTCACTCAGCAATGTAAAACCCGGTGGGTAATGCCTCCCTCAGCAATGTAAAACCCCTTGGGTAATGCCTCCCTCAGCAATGTAAAACCCGGTGGGTAATGCCTCCCTCAGCAATGTAAAACCCCGTGGGTAATGCCTCTTGAGCAATGTAAAACCCGGTGGGTAATGCCTCCCTCAGCAATGTAAAACCCCGTGGGTAATGCCTCTTGAGCAATGTAACACCCGGTGGGTAATGCCTCCCTCAGCAATGTAAAACCCCGTGGGTAATGCCTCTCTCAGCAATGTAAAACTCCGTGGGTAGTGCCTCTCTCAGCAATGTAAAACCCCGTGGGTAATGCCTCTCTCAGCAATGTAAAACCGTTGGGTACTGCCTCCCTCAGCAATGTAAAACCCCGTGGGTAATGCCTCTCTCAGCAATGCAAAACCCGGTGGGTAATGCCTCTCTCTGCAATGTAAAACCGTTGGGTAATGCCTCTCTTAGCAATGTAAAACCCCGTGGGTAACGCCTCCCTCAGCAATGTAAAACCCCGTGTGTAACGACTCCCTCAGCAATGTAAAACCCGGTGGGTAATGCCTCTCACAGCAATGTAAAACCCGTTGGGTAATGCCTCTCTCAGCAATGTAAAACCCCGTGGGTAACGCCTCCCTCAGCAATGTAAAACCCCGTGGGTAATGCCTCCCTCTGCAATGTAAAACCCTGTGGGTAATGCCTCCCTCAGCAATGTAAAACCCCGTGTTTAAAACCTCCCTCAGCAATGTAAAACCCCGTGGTTAATGCCTCCCTCAGCAATGTAAAACCCCGTGGGTAATGCCTCTCTCAGCAATGCAAAACCCCGTGGGTAATGCCGCCCTCAGCAATGTAAAACCCCGTGGGTAATGCCTCTCTCAGCAATGTAAAACCCCGTGGGTAATGCCTCCCTCAGCAATGTAAAACCCCGTGGGCAATGCCTCCCTCAGCAATGTAAAACCCCGTGGGTAATGCCTCTCTCATCAATGTTAAACCCGGTGGGTAATGCCTCCCTCAGCAATGTAAAACCCCGTGGGTAATGCCTCTCCCAGCAATGTAAAACCCCGTGGGTAATGCCTCCCTCAGCAATGTAAAACCCCGTGGGCAATGCCTCCCTCAGCAATGTAAAACCCCGTGGGTAATGCCTCTCTCATCAATGTTAAACCCGGTGGGTAATGCCTCCCTCAGCAATGTAAAACCCCGTGGGTAATGCCACCCTCAGCAATGTAAAACCCCGTGGGTAATGCCTCCATCAGCAATGTAAAACCCCGTGGGTAATGCCTCCCTCAGCAATGTAAAACCCGGTGGGTATTGCCTCCCTCAGCTATGTAACACCCCGTGGGTAATGCCACCCTCAGCAATGTAAAACCCCGTGGGTAATGCCTCTCTCAGCAATTTAAAACCCCGTGGGTAATGCCTCTCTCAGCAATGTAAATCCCCGTGGGTAATGCCTCTCTCAGCAATGTAAAACCCCGTGGGTAATGCCTCCCTCAGCAACGTAAAACCCGGTGGGTAATGCCTCCCTCTGCAATGTAAAACCCGGTGGGTAATGCCTCCCACTGCAATGTAAAACCCCGTGGGCAATGCCTCTCTCAGCAATGTAAAACCCGCTGGGTAATGCCTCTCTCAGCATTGTAAAACCCCGTGGGTAATGCCTCCCTGAGCAATGTAAAACCCCGTGGGTAATGCCTCTCTCAGCAATGCAAAACCCCGTGGGTAATGCCGCCCTCAGCAATGTAAAACCCCGTGGGTAATGCCTCCCTCAGCAATGTAAAACCCCTTGGGTAATGCCTCCCTCAGCAATGTAAAACCCGGTGGGTAATGCCTCTCTCAGCAATGTAAAACGCGGTGGGTAATGCCTCTCTCAGCAATGTAAAACCCGGTGGGTAATGCCTCTCTCAGCAATGTAAAACACGGTGGGTAATGCCTCTCTCAGCAATGTAAAACCCCGTGGGTAATGCCTCCCTCAGCAATGTAAAACCCCGTGGGTAATGCCTCTATCAGCAATGTAAAACCCAGTGGGTAATGCCTCCCTCAGCAATGTAAATCCCCCGTGGGCAATGCCCCCTCAGCAACGTAAAATCACGTGGGTAATGCCTCTCTCAGCAATTTAAAACCCCGTGGGTATTGCCTCTCTCAGCAATGCGAAACCCCGTGTTTAAAGCCTCCCTCAGCAATGTAAAACCCCGTGGGTAATGCCTCCCTCAGCAACGTAAAACCCCGTGGGTAATGCCTCTCTCAGCAATGTAAAACCCCGTGGGTAATGCCTCCCTCAGCAATGTAAAACCCCCGTGCGTAATGCCTCCCTCAGCAATGTAAAACCCCGTGGGTAATGCCTCCGTCAGCAATGTAAAACTCCGTGGGTAATGCCTCTCTCAGCAATGTAAACTCCGTGGGTAATGCCTCTCTCAGCAATGTAAAATCCCGGGGGTAATGCCTCTCTCAGCAATGTAAACTCCGTGGGTAATGCCTCTCTCAGCAATGTAAAACCCCGTGGGTAATGCCTCTCTCAGCAATGTAAACCCCGTGGGTAATGCCTCCCTCAGCAATGTAAAACCCCGTGGGTAATGCCTCTCTCAGCAATGTAAAATCCCGGGGGTAATGCCTCTCTCAGCAATGTAAAACCCCGTGGGTAATGCCTCTCTCAGCAATGTAAAACCCCGTGGGTAATGCCTCCCTTAGCAATGTAAAACCCGGTGGGTAATGCCGCCCACAGCAATGTAAATCCCGGTGGGTAATGCCTCCCTCAGCAATGTAAAACCCGGTGGGTAATGCCTCTCTCAGCAATGTAAAACCCGGTGGGTAATGCCTCCCTCAACAATGTAAAACCCCGTGGGTAATGCCTCCCTCAGCAATATAAAACCCCGTGGGCAATGCCTCCCTCAGCAATGTAAAACCCCGTGGGTAATGCCTCTCTCAGCAATGTTAAACCCGGTTGGTAATGCCTCCCTCAGCAATGTAAAACCCCGTGGGTAATGCCTCTCTCAGCAATGTAAAACCCCGTGGGTAATGCCTCCCTCAGCAATGTAAAACCCGGTGGGTATTGCCTCCCTCAGCTATGTAACACCCCGTGGGTAATGCCACCCTCAGCAATGTAAAACCCCGTGGGTAATGCCTCCATCAGCAACGTAAAACCCCGTGGGTAATGCCTCCCTCAGCAATGTAAAACCCGGTGGGTATTGCCTCCCTCAGCTATGTAACACCCCGTGGGTAATGCCACCCTCAGCAATGTAAAACCCCGTGGGTAATGCCTCTCTCAGCAATTTAAAACCCCGTGGGTAATGCCTCTCTCAGCAATGTAAAACCCCGTGGGTAATGCCTCCCTCAGCAATGTAAAACCCGGTGGGTAATGCCTCCCTCTGCAATGTAAAACCCTGTGGGTAATGCCTCCCTCAGCAATGTAAAACCCCGTGTTTAAAACCTCCCTCAGCAATGTAAAACCCCGTGGGTAATGCCTCCCACTACAATGTAAAACCCCGCGGGTAATGCCTCTCTCAGCAATGTAAAACCCGCTGGGTAATGCCTCTCTCAGCGTTGTAAAACCCCGTGGGTAATGCCTCCCTCAGCAATGTAAAACCCCGTGGTTAATGCCTCCCTCAGCAATGTAAAACCCCGTGGGTAATGCCTCTCTCAGCAATGCAAAACCCCGTGGGTAATGCCGCCCTCAGCAATGTAAAACCCCGTGGGTAATGCCTCCCTCAGCAATGTAAAACCCCGTGGGCAATGCCTCCCTCAGCAATGTAAAACCCCGTGGGTAATGCCTCTCTCAGCAATGTTAAACCCGGTGGGTAATGCCTCTCTCAGCAATGTAAAACCCCGTGGGTAATGCCTCCCTCAGCAATGTAATACCCGGTGGGTATTGCCTCCCTCAGCTATGTAACACCCCGTGGGTACTGCCACCCTCAGCAATGTAAAACCCCGTGGGTAATGCCTCCATCAGCAATGTAAAACCCCGTGGGTAATGCCTCCCTCAGCAATGTAAAACCCGGTGGGTAATGCCTCCCTCAGCTATGTAACACCCCGTGGGTAATGCCACCCTCAGCAATGTAAAACCCCGTGGGTAATGCCTCTCTCAGCAATTTAAAACCCCGTGGGTAATGCCTCTCTCAGCAATGTAAATCCCCGTGGGTAATGCCTCTCTCAGCAATGTAAAACCCCGTGGGTAATGCCTCCCTCAGCAACGTAAAACCCGGTGGGTAATGCCTCCCTTAGCAATGTAAAACCCGGTGGGTAATGCCTCCCACTGCAATGTAAAACCCCGTGGGCAATGCCTCTCTCAGCAATGTAAAACCCGCTGGGTAATGCCTCTCTCAGCATTGTAAAACCCCGTGGGTAATGCCTCCCTCAGCAATGTAAAACCCCGTGGTTAATGCCTCTCTCAGCAATGTAAAACCCGTGGGTAATGCCTCTCTCAGCAATGCAAAACCCGGTGGGTAATGCCTCCCTCAGCAATGTAAAACCGTTGGGTAATGCCTCTCTCAGCAATGTAAAACCCCGTGGGTAATGCCTCTCTCAGCAATGCAAAACCCCGTGGGTAATCCCTCTCTCAGCAATGTAAAACCCGGTGGGTAATGCCTCCCTCAGCAATGCAAAACCCCGTGGGTAATGCCTCCCACTGCAATGTAAAACCCCGTGAGTAATGCCTCTCTCAGCAATGTAAAATCCCGGGGGTAATGCCGCCCACAGCAATGTAAAACCCGGTGGGTAATGCCTCCCTCAGCAATGTAAAACCCGGTGGGTAATGCCTCTCTCAGCAATGTAAAACCCGGTGGGTAATGCCTCCCTCAGCAATGTAAAACCCCGTGGGTAATGCCTCTCTCAGCAATGTAAAACCCGGTGGGTAATGCCTCCCTCAGCAATGTAAAACCCCGTGGGTAATGCCTCTCTCAGCAATGTAAAACCCCGTGGGTAATGCCTCTCTCAGCAATGTAAAACCCCGTGGGTAATGCCTCCCTCAGGAATGTAAAACCCCGTGGGCAATTCCTCCGTCAGCAATGTAAAACCCCGTGGGTAATGCCTCCATCAGCAATGTAAAACCCCACGCGTAATGCCTCTCTCAGCAATGTAAAACCCCGTGGGTAATGCCTCCCTCAGCAATGTAAAACCCCGTGGGCAATGCCTCCCTCAGCAATGTAAAACCCCGTGGGTAATGCCTCTCTCAGCAATGTAAAACCCCGTGGGTAATGCCTCTCTCAGCAATGTAAAACCCCGTGGGTAATGCCTCTCTCAGCAATGTAAAACCCCGTGGGTAATGCCTCTCTCAGCAATGTAAAACCCCGTGGGTAATGCCTCTCTCAGCAATGTAAAACCCCGTGGGCAATGCCTCCCTCAGCAATGTAAAACCCCGTGGGTAATGCCTCTCTCAGCAATGTAAAACCCCGTGGGTAATGCCTCTCTCAGCAATGTAAAACCCCGTGGGTAATGCCTCTCTCAGCAATGTAAAACCCCGTGGGTAATGCCTCCATCAGCAATGTAAAACCCGGTGGGTATTGCCTCCCTCAGCTTTGTAACACCCCGTGGGTAATCCCACCCTCAGCAATGTAAAACCCCGTGGGTAATGCCTCCATCAGCAACGTAAAACCCCGTGGGTAATGCCTCTCTCAGCAATGTAAAACCCGGTGGGTATTGCCTCCCTCAGCTATGTAACACCCCGTGGGTAATGCCACCCTCAGCAATGTAAAACCCCGTGGGTAATGCCTCTCTCAGCAATTTAATACCCCGTGGGTAATGCCTCTCTCAGCAATGTAAATCCCCGTGGGTAATGCCTCTCTCAGCAATGTAAAACCCCGTGGGTAATGCCTCCCTCAGCAATGTAAAACCCCGTGGTTACTGCCTCCCTCAGCAATGTAAAACCCCGTGGGTAATGCCTCTCTCAGCAATGTAAAACCCGCTGGGTAATGCCTCTCTCAGCGTTGTAAAACCCCGTGGGTAATGCCTCCCGCAGCAATGTAAAACCCGGTGGCTATTGCGTCCCTCAGCTATGTAACACCCCGTGGGTAATGCCACCCTCAGCAATGTAAAACCCCGTGGGTAATGCCTCCCTCAGGAATGTAAAACCCCGTGGGCAAAGCCTCCCTCAGCAATGTAAAACCCCGTGGGTAATGCCTCCATCAGCAATGTAAAACCCCACGCGTAATGCCTCTCTCAGCAATGTAAAACCCCTTGGGTAATGCCTCCCTCAGCAATGTAAAACCCCGTGGGCAATGCCTCCCTCAGCAATGTAAAACCCCGTGGGTAATGCCTCTCTCAGCAATGTTAAACCCGGTGGGTAATGCCTCCCTCAGCAATGTAAAACCCCGTGGGTAATGCCTCTCTCAGCAATGTAAAACCCCGTGGGTAATGCCTCCCTCAGCAATGTAAAACCCGGTGGGTATTGCCTCCCTCAGCTATGTAACACCCCGTGGGTAATGCCACCCTCAGCAATGTAAAACCCCGTGGGTAATGCCTCCATCAGCAACGTAAAACCCCGTGGGTAATGCCACCCTCAGCAATGTAAATCCCCGTGGGTAATGCCTCTCTCAGCAATGTAAAACCCCGTGGGTAATGCCTCCCTCAGCAATGTAAAACCCGGTGGGTAATGCCTCCCTCAGCAATGTAAAACCCCGTGTTTAAAACCTCCCTCAGCAATGTAAAACCCGGTGGGTAATGCCTCCCACTGCAATGTAAAACCCCGTGGGTAATGCCTCTCTCAGCAATGTAAAACCCGCTGGGTAATGCCTCTCTCAGCGTTGTAAAACCCCGTGGGTAATGCCTCCCTTAGCAATGTAAAACCCCGTGGGTAATGCCTCTCTCAGCAATGCAAAATCCCGTGGGTAATGCCGCCCTCAGCAATGTAAAACCCCGTGGGTAATGCCTCTCTCAGCAATGTAAAACCCCGTGGGTAATGCCTCCCTCAGCAATGTAAAACCCCGTGGGCAATGCCTCCCTCAGCAATGTAAAACCCCGTGGGTAATGCCTCTCTCAGCAATGTTAAACCCGGTGGGTAATGCCTCCCTCAGCAATGTAAAACCCCGTGGGTAATGCCTCTCTCAGCAATGTAAAACCCCGTGGGTAATGCCTCCCTCAGCAATGTAATACCCGGTGGGTATTGCCTCCCTCAGCTATGTAACACCCCGTGGGTACTGCCACCCTCAGCAATGTAAAACCCCGTGGGTAATGCCTCCATCAGCAATGTAAAACCCCGTGGGTAATGCCTCCCTCAGCAATGTAAAACCCGGTGGGTATTGCCTCCCTCAGCTATGTAACACCCCGTGGGTAATGCCACCCTCAGCAATGTAAAACCCCGTGGGTAATGCCTCTCTCAGCAATTTAAAACCCCGTGGGTAATGCCTCCCTCTGCAATGTAAAACCCCGTGGGTAATGCCTCCCTTAGCAATGTAAAACCCGGTGGGTAATGCCTCCCACTGCAATGTAAAACCCCGTGGGCAATGCCTCTCTCAGCAATGTAAAACCCGCTGGGTAATGCCTCTCTCAGCATTGTAAAACCCCGTGGGTAATGCCTCCCTCAGCAATGTAAAACCCCGTGGTTAATGCCTCCCTGAGCAATGTAAAACCCCGTGGGTAATGCCTCTCTCAGCAATGCAAAACCCCGTGGGTAATGCCGCCCTCAGCAATGTAAAACCCCGTGGGTAATGCCTCCCTCAGCAATGTAAAACCCCTTGGGTAATGCCGCCCTCAGCAATGTAAAACCCCTTGGGTAATGCCTCCCTCAGCAATGTAAAACCCCGTGGGTAATGCCTCTATCAGCAATGTAAAACCCCGTGGGTAATGCCTCCCTCAGCAATGTAAAACCCCGTGGGTAATGCCTCCCTCAGCAATGTAAAACCCCGTGGGTAATGCCTCTCTCAGCAATGTAAAATCCCGTGGGTAATGCCTCTCTCAGCAATGTAAACCCCGTGGGTAATGCCTCTCTCAGCAATGTAAAACCCCGTGGGTAATGCCTCCCTCAGCAATGTAAAACCCCGTGGGTAATGCCTCCCTCAGCAATGTAAAACCCGTGGGTAATGCCTCCCTCAGCAATGTAAAACCCGGTGGCAATGCCGCCCACAGCAATGTAAAACCCCGTGGGTAATGCCTCCCTCAGCAATGTAAAACCCGTGGGTAATGCCTCTCTCAGCAATGTAAAACCCGGTGGCAATGCCGCCCACAGCAATGTAAAACCCGGTGGGTAATGCCTCCCTCAGCAATGCAAAAGCCGGTGGGTAATGCCTCTATCAGCAATGCAAAACCCGGTGGGTAATGCCTCCCTCAGCAATGTAAAACCCCGTGGGTAATGCCTCTCTCAGCAATGTAAAACCGTTGGGTAATGCCTCTCTCAGCAATGTAAAACCCGGTGGGTAATGCCTCTCTCAGCAATGTAAAACCCGGTGGGTAATGCCTCTCTCAGCAATGTGAAACCCCGTGGGTAATGCCTCCCTCAGCAATGTAAAACCCCGTGGGTAATGCCTGCCTCAGCAATGTAAAACCCGGTGGGTAATGCCTCCCTCAGCAATGTAAAACCCGGTGGGTAATGCCGCCCACAGCAATGTAAAACCCCGTGGGTAATGCTTCTCTCAGCAATGTAAACCCCGGTGGGTAATGCCTCACTCAGCAATGTAAAACCCGGTGGGTAATGCCTCTCTCAGCAATGTAAAACCCCGTGGGTAATGCCTGTCTCAGCAATGTAAAACCCGGTGGGTAATGCCGCCCTCAGCAATGTAAAACCCCGTGGGTAATGCCTCCCTCAGCAATGTAAAACCCCGTGGGTAATGCCTCCCTCAGCAATGTAAAACACAGTGGGTAATGCCTCCCTCAGCAATGTAAAACCCCGTGGGTAATGCCTCTCTCAGCAATGTAAAACACAGTGGGTAATGCCTCTCTCAGCAATGTAAAACGCCGTGGGGAATGCCGCTCTCAGCAATGTAAAACCCCGTGGGTAATGCCTCTCTCAGCAATGTAAAACCCGTGGGTAATGCCTCTCTCAGCAATGTAAAACCCCGTGGGTAATGCCTCTTTCAGCAATGCAAAACCCCGTGGGTAATCCCTCTCTCAGCAATGTAAAACCCCGTGGGTAATGCCTCCCTCAGCAATGCAAAACCCCGTGGGTAATGCCTCCCCCAGCAATGTAAAACCCCGTGAGTAATGCCTCTCTCAGCAATGTAAAACCCCGTGGGTAATGCCTCTCTCAGCAATGTAAAACCGTTGGGTAATGCCTCTCTCAGCAATGTAAAACCCGGTGGGTAATGCCTCTCTCAGCAATGTAAAACCCCGTGGGTAATGCCTCTCTCAGCAATGTAAAATCCCGTGGGTAATGCCTCTCTCAGCAATGTAAACCCCGTGGGTAATGCCTCTCTCAGCAATGTAAAACCCCGTGGGTAATGCCTCCCTCAGCAATGTAAAACCCCGTGGGTAATGCCTGCCTCAGCAATGTAAAACCCGGTGGGTAATGCCTCCCTCAGCAATGTAAAACCCGGTGGGTAATGCCGCCCACAGCAATGTAAAACCCGGTGGGTAATGCCTCCCTCAGCAATGTAAAACCCCGTGGGTAATGCCTCTCTCAGCAATGTAAAACTCCGTGGGTAACGCCTCTCTCAGCAATGTAAAATCCCGGGGGTAATGCCTCTCTCAGCAATGTAAACCCCGTGGGTAATGCCTCTCTCAGCAATGTAAAACCCCGTGGGTAATGCCTCTCTCAGCAATGTAAACCCCGTGGGTAATGCCTCTCTCAGCAATGTAAAACCCCGTGGTTAATGCCTCCCTTAGCAATGTAAACCCGGTGGGTAATGCCTCCCTCAGCAATGTAAAACCCGGTGGGTAATGCCTCCCTCAGCAATGTAAAACCCGGTGGGTAATGCCTCTCTCAGCAATGTAAAACCCGGTGGGTAATGCCTCCCTCAGCAATGTAAAAACCCCGTGGGTAATGCCTCTCTCAGCAATGTAAAACCCGGTGGGTAATGCCTCCCTCAGCAATGTAAAACCCCGTGGGGAATGCCTCTCTCAGCAATGTAAATCCCCGTGGGTAATGCCTCCCTCAGCAATGTAAAACCCGGTGGGTAATGCCTCCCTCTGCAATGTAAAACCCTGTGGGTAATGCCTCCCTCAGCAATGTAAAACCCGGTGGGTAATGCCTCCCTCTGCAATGTAAAACCCCGTGGGTAATGCCTCTCTCAGCAATGTAAAACCCCGTGGGTAATGCCTCCCTCAGCAATGTAAAACCCCGTGGGCAATGCCTCCCTCAGCAATGTTAAACCCGGTGGGTAATGCCTCCCTCAGCAATGTAAAACCCCGTGGGTAATGCCTCTCTCAGCAATGTAAAACCCCGTGGGTAATGCCTCCCTCAGCAATGTAAAACCCGGTGGGTATTGCCTCCCTCAGCTATGTAACAACCCGCGGGTAATGCCACCCTCAGCAATGTAAAACCCCGTGGGTAATGCCTCCATCAGCAATGTAAAACCCCGTGGGTAATGCCTCCCTCAGCAATGTAAAACCCGGTGGGTATTGCCTCCCTCAGCTATGTAACACCCCGTGGGTAATGCCACCCTCAGCAATGTAAAACCCCGTGGGTAATGCCTCTCTCAGCAATTTAAAACCCCGTGGGTAATGCCTCTCTCAGCAATGTAAATCCCCGTGGGTAATGCCTCTCTCAGCAATGTAAAACCCCGTGGGTAATGCCTCCCTCAGCAACGTAAAACCCGGTGGGTAATGCCTCCCTCTGCAATGTAAAACCCCGTGGGTAATGCCTCCCTTAGCAATGTAAAACCCGGTGGGTAATGCCTCCCACTGCAATGTAAAACCCCGTGGGCAATGCCTCTCTCAGCAATGTAAAACCCGCTGGGTAATGCCTCTCTCAGCATTGTAAAACCCCGTGGGTAATGCCTCCCTCAGCAATGTAAAACCCCGTGGTTAATGCCTCCCTGAGCAATGTAAAACCCCGTGGGTAATGCCGCCCTCAGCAATGTAAAACCCCGTGGGTAATGCCTCCCTCAGCAATGTAAAACCCCTTGGGTAATGCCTCCCTCAGCAATGTAAAACCCCTTGGGTAATGCCTCCCTCAGCAATGTAAAACCCCGGGGGTAATGCCTCTATCAGCAATGTAAAACCCCGTGGGTAATGCCTCTCTCAGCAATGTAAAACCCCGTGGGTAATGCCTCCCTCAGCAATGTAAAACCCGTGGGTAATGCCTCTCTCAGCAATGTAAAACGCCGTGGGTAATGCCGCTCTCAGCAATGTAAAACCCCGTGGGTAATGCCTCTCTCAGCAATGTAAAACCCCGTGGGTAATGCCTCCCTCAGCAATGTAAAACCCGTGGGTAATGCCTCTCTCAGCAATGTAAAACGCCGTGGGTAATGCCGCTCTCAGCAATGTAAAACCCCGTGGGTAATGCCTCCCTCAGCAATGTAAAACCCCGTGGGTAATATCTCCCTCAGCAACGTGAAACCCCGTGGGTAATGCCTCCCTCAGCAATGTAAAACCCCGTGGGTAATGCCTCCCTCAGCAACGTAAAACCCCGTGGGTAATGCCTCCATCAGCAATGTAAAACCCCACGCGTAATGCCTCTGTCAGCAATGTAAAACCGTTGGGTAATGCCTCTCTTAGCAATGTAAAACCCCGTGGGTAACGCCTCCCTCAGCAATGTAAAACCCCGTGGGTAACGACTCCCTCAGCAATGTAAAACCCGGTGGGTAATGCCTCTCACAGCAATGTAAAACCCGGTGGGTAATGCCTCTCTCAGCAATGTAAAACCCGGTGGGTAATGCCTCTCTCAGCAATGTAAAACCCCGTGGGTAATGCCTCTCTCAGCAATGTAAAACCCGGTGGGTAATTCCTCTCTCAGCAATGTAAAACACGGTTGGTAATGCCTCTATCAGCAATGTAAAACCCCGTGGGTAATGCCTCCCTCAGCAATGTAAAACCCCGTGGCTAATGCCTCCCTCAGCAATGTAAAACCCCGTGGGTAATGCCTCTATCAGCAATGTAAAACCCCGTGGGTAATGCCTCCCTCAGCAATGTAAAACCCCGTGGCTAATGCCTCCCTCAGCTATGTAAAACCCCGTGGGTAATGCCTCTATCAACAATGTAAAACCCAGTGGGTAATGCCTCCCTCAGCAATGTAAATCCCCCGTGGGTAATGCCCCCTACAGCAATGTAAAACCCCCGTGCATAATGCCTCCCTCAGCAATGTAAAACCCCGTGGGTAATGCCTCTCTCAGCAATGTAAACCCCGTGGGTAATGCCTCTCTCAGCAATGTAAAACCCCGTGGGTAATGCCTCCCTCAGCAATGTAAAACCCGGTGGGTAATGCCTCCCTCTGCAATGTAAAACCCCGTGGGTAATGCCTCCCTTAGCAATGTAAAACCCGGTGGGTAATGCCTCCCGCAGCAATGTAAAACCCCGGGGGTACTGCCTCCCTCAGCAATGTAAAACCCCGTGGGTAATGCCTCTATCAGCAATGTAAAACCCCGTGGGTAATGCCTCTCTCAGCAATGTAAATCCCCGTGGGTAATGCCTCTCTCAGCAATGTAAAACCCCGTGGGTAATGCCTCCCTCAGCAATGTAAAACCCGGTGGGCAATGCCTCCCTCAGCAATGTAAAACCCCGTGGGTAATGCCTCTCTCAGCAATGTTAAACCCGGTGGGTAATGCCTCCCTCAGCAATGTAAAACCCCGTGGGTAATGCCTCCATCAGCAATGTAAAACCCCGTGGGTAATGCCTCTCTCAGCAATGTAAAACCCCGTGGGTAATGCCTCCCTCAGCAATGTAAAACCCGGTGGGTATTGCCTCCCTCAGCTATGTAACACCCCGTGGGTAATGCCACCCTCAGCAATGTAAAACCCCGTGGGTAATGCCTCCATCAGCAATGTAAAACCCCGTGGGTAATGCCTCCCTCAGCAATGTAAAACCCGGTGGGTATTGCCTCCCTCAGCTATGTAACACCCCGTGGGTAATGCCACCCTCAGCAATGTAAAACCCCGTGGGTAATGCCTCTCTCAGCAATTTAAAACCCCGTGGGTAATGCCTCTCTCAGCAATGTAAATCCCCGTGGGTAATGCCTCTCTCAGCAATGTAAAACCCCGTGGGTAATGCCTCCCTCAGCAACGTAAAACCCGGTGGGTAATGCCTCCCTCTGCAATGTAAAACCCCGTGGGTAATGCCTCCCTTAGCAATGTAAAACCCGGTGGGTAATGCCTCCCACTGCAATGTAAAACCCCGTGGGCAATGCCTCTCTCAGCAATGTAAAACCCGCTGGGTAATGCCTCTCTCAGCAATGTAAAACCCCGTGGGTAATGCCTCCCTCAGCAATGTAAAACCCCGTGGTTAATGCCTCCCTCAGCAATGTAAAATCCCGTGGGTAATGCCTCTCTCAGCAATGTAAAACCCGGTGGGTAATGCCTCTAACAGCAATGTGTAACCCGGTGGGTAATGCCTCCCTCAGCAATGTAAACCCCGTGGGTAATGCCTCTCTCAGCAATGTAAAACCCCGTGGGTAATGCCTCCCTCAGCAACGTAAAACCCCGTGGGTAATGCCTCCCTCAGCAATGTAAAACCCGTGGGTAATGCCTCCCTCAGCAGTGTAAAACCCGGTGGCAATGCCGCCCACAGCAATGTAAAACGCGGTGGGTAATGCCGCTCTCGGCAATGTAAAACCCCGTGGCTAATGCCACCCTCAGCAATGCAAAAGCCGGTGGGTAATGCCTCTCTCAGCAATGCAAAACCCGGTGGGTAATGCCTCCCTCAGCAATGTAAAACCCCGTGGGTAATGCCTCTCTCAGCAATGTAAAACCCGGTGGGTAATGCCTCCCTCAGCAATGTAAAACCCCGTGGGTAATGCCGCCCACAGCAATGTAAAACCCGGTGGGTAATGCCTCTCTCAGCAATGTAAAACCCGGTGGGTAATGCCGCCCTCAGCAATGTAAAACCCCGTGGGTAATGCCTCTCTCAGCAATGTAAAACCCCGTGGGTAATGCCTCCCTCAGCAATGTAAAACCCCGTGGGTAATGCCTCCCTCAGCAATGTAAAACCCGTGGGTAATGCCTCTCTCAGCAATGTAAAACGCCGTGGGTAATGCCGCTCTCAGCAATGTAAAACCCCGTGGGTAATGCCTCTCTCAGCAATGTAAAACCCGTGGGTAATGCCTCTCTCAGCAATATAAAACCCCGTGGGTAATGCCTCCCTCAGCAATGTAAAACCGTTGGGTAATGCCTCTCACAGCAATGTAAAACCCCGTGGGTAATGCCTCTCTCAGCAATGCAAAACCCCGTGGGTAATCCCTCTCTCAGCAATGTAAAACCCCGTGGGTAATGCCTCCCTCAGCAATGCAAAACCCCGTGGGTAATGCCTCCCTCAGCAATGTAAAACCCCGTGGGTAATATCTCCCTCAGCAACGTGAAACCCCGTGGGTAATGCCTCTCTCAGCAATGTAAAACCCGCTGGGTAATGCCTCCCTCAGCAATGTAAAACCCCGTGGGTAATGCCTCTCTCAGCAATGTAAAATCCCGTGGGTAATGCCTGTCTCAGCAATGTAAACCCCGTGGGTAATGCCTCCCTCAGCAATGTAAACCCCGGTGGGTAATGCCTCTTTCAGCAATGTAAAACCCCGTGGGAAATGCCTCCCTCAGCTATGTAACACCCCGTGGTAATGCCACCCTCAGCAATGTAAAACCCCGTGGGTAATGCCTCCATCAGCAATGTAAAACCCCACGGGTAAGGCCTCTCTCAGCAATGTAAAACCCCGTGGGTATTGCCTCCATCAGCATTGTAAAACCCCGTGGGTAATCCCTTTCTCAGCAATGTAAAACCCGGTGGGTAATGCCTCTCTCAGCAATGTAAAAACCCGTGGGTAATGCCTCCCTCAGCAATGTATATCCCCCGTGGGTAATGTCTCCCTCAGCAATGTAAAACCCCGTGGGTAATGCCTCCCTCAACAATGTAAAACCCGGTGGGTAATGCCTCCCTCAGCAATGTAAAACCCCGTGGGTAATGCCTCTCTCAGCAATGTAAAACCCCGTGGGTAATGCCTCTCTCAGCAATGTAAAACCCTGTGGGTAATGCCTCTCTCAGCAATGTAAAACCCCGTGGGTAATGCCGCCCTCAGCAATGTAAAACCCGGTGGGTAATGCCTGCCTCAGCAATGTAAAACCGCGTGGGTAATGCCTTCCTCAGCAATGTAAAACCCGGTGGGTAATGCCTCCCTCAGCAATGTGAAACCACGTGGGTAATGCCTCCCTCAGCAATGTAAAACCCCTTGTTTAATGCCTCTTGAGCAATGTAAAACCCGGTGGGTAATGCCTTCCTCAGCAATGTAAAACCCGGTGGGTAATGCCTCTCTCAGCAATGTAAAACCCCTTGGGTAATGCCTCCCTCAGCAATGTAAAACCCCGGGGGTAATGGCTCCCTCAGCAATGTAAAACCCCGTGTTTAAAGCCTCCCTCAGCAATGTAAAACCCCTTGGGTAATGCCTCCCACTGCAATGTAAAACCCCGTGGGTAATGCCTCTCTCAGCAATGTAAAACCCGCTGGGTAATGCCTCTCTCAGCACTGTAAAACTCCGTGGGTAATGCCTCCATCAACAATGTAAAACCCCGCGGGTAATGCCTCTCTCAGCAATGTAAAACCCGCTGGGTAATGCCTCTCTCAGCACTGTAAAACTCCGTGGGTAATGCCTCCCTCAGCAATGTAAAACCCCGTGGGTAATGCCTCCATCAGCATTGTAAAACCCAGTGGGTAATGCCTTTCTCAGCAATGTAAAACCCGGTGGGTAATGCCTCTAACAGCAATGTGTAACCCGGTGGGTAATGCCTCTCTTAGCAATGTAAAACCCCGTGGGTAATGCCTCCCTCAGCAATGTAAAACCCCCGTGGGTAATGCCTCCCTCAGCAATGTAAAACCCCGTGGGTAATGCCTCTCTCAGCAATGTAAACCCCGTGGGTAATGCCTCTCTCAGCAATGTAAAACCCCGTGGGTAATGCCTCCCTCAGCAATGTAAAACTCCGTGGGTAATGCCTCCCTCAGCAATGTAAAACCCGTGGGTAATGCCTCCCTCAGCAATGTAAAACCCGGTGGTAATGCCGCCCACAGCAATGTAAAACCCGGTGGGTAATGCCTCTCTCAGCAATGTAAAACCCGGTGGGTAATGCTTCTCTCAGCAATGCAAAAGCCGGTGGGTAATGCCTCTCTCAGCAATGCAAAACCCGGTGGGTAATGCCTCCCTCAGCAATGTAAAACCCCGTGGGTAATGCCTCTCTCAGCAATGTAAAACCCCGTGGGTAATGCCTCTCTCAGCAATGCAAAACCCCGTGGGTAATGCCTCTCTCAGCAATGAAAAACCGTTGGGTAATGCGTCTCTCAGCAATGTAAAACCCCGTGGGTAACGCCTCCCTCAGCAATGTAAAACGCGGTGGGTAATGCCTCTCTCAGCAATGTAAAACCCGGTGGGTAATGCCTCTCTGAGCAATGTAAAACCCCGTGGGAAATGCCTGTCTCAGCAATGTAAAATCCCGTGGGTAATGCCTCTCTCAGCAATGTAAACCCCGTGGGTAATGCCTCCCTGAGCAATGTAAAACCCCGTGGGTAATGCCTCCCTCAGCAATGTAAAACCCCGTGGGTAATGCCTCCCTCAGCAATGTAAAACCCGTGGGTAATGCCTCTGTCAGCAATGTAAAACCCCGTGGGTAATGCCTCTCTCAGCAATGTAAAACCCGTGGGTAATGCCTCCCTCAGCAATGTAAAACCCGTGGGTAATGCCTCTGTCAGCGATGTAAAACGCCGTGGGTAATGCCTCACTCAGCAATGTAAAACCCCGTGGGTAATGCCTCCATCAGCAATGTAAAACCCCGCGGGTAAGGCCTCTCTCAGCAATGTAAAACCCCGTGGGTAATGCCTCCCTCAGCAATGTAAAACCCCGTGGGTAATCCCTTTCTCAGCAATGTAAAACCCGGTGGGTAATGCCTCTCTCAGCATTGTATAACCCGGTGGGTAATGCCTCTCTCAGCAATGTAAAAACCCGTGGGTAATGCCTCCCTCAGCAATGTATATCCCCCGTGGGTAATGTCTCCCTCAGCAATGTAAAACCCCGTGGGTAATGCCTCCCTCAACAATGTAAAACCCGGTGGGTAATGCCTCCCTCAGCAATGTAAAACCCCGTGGGTAATGCCTCTCTCAGCAATGTAAAACCCCGTGGGTAATGCCTCTCTCAGCAATGTAAAACCCTGTGGGTAATGCCTCTCTCAGCAATGTAAAACCCCGTGGGTAATGCCGCCCTCAGCAATGTAAAACCCGGTGGGTAATGCCTCCCTCAGCAATGTAAAACCACGTGGGTAATGCCTCCCTCAGCAATGTAAAACCCCTTGTTTAATGCCTCTTGAGCAATGTAAAACCCGGTGGGTAATGCCTCCCTCAGCAATGTAAAACCCCTTGGGTAATGCCTCCCTCAGCAATGTAAAACCCCGGGGGTAATGGCTCCCTCAGCAATGTAAAACCCCGTGTTTAAAGCCTCCCTCAGCAATGTAAAACCCGGTGGGTAATGCCTCCCACTGCAATGTAAAACCCCGTGGGTAATGCCTCTCTCAGCAATGTAAAACCCGCTGGGTAATGCCTCTCTCAGCACTGTAAAACTCCGTGGGTAATGCCTCCATCAACAATGTAAAACCCCGCGGGTAATGCCTCCCTCAGCAATGTAAAACCCCGTGGGTAATGCCTCCATCAGCATTGTAAAACCCCGTGGGTAATGCCTTTCTCAGCAATGTAAAACCCGGTGGGTAATGCCTCTAACAGCAATGTGTAACCCGGTGGGTAATGCCTCTCTCAGCAATGTAAAACCCCGTGGGTAATGCCTCCCTCAGCAATGTAAAACCCGTGGGTAATGCCTCCCTCAGCAATGTAAAACCCGGTGGTAATGCCGCCCACAGCAATGTAAAACCCGGTGGGTAATGCCTCTCTCAGCAATGTAAAACCCGGTGGGTAATGCCTCTCTCAGCAATGCAAAAGCCGGTGGGTAATGCCTCTCTCAGCAATGCAAAACCCGGTGGGTAATGCCTCCCTCAGCAATGTAAAACCCCGTGGGTAATGCCTCTCTCAGCAATGTAAAACCCCGTGGGTAATGCCTCTCTCAGCAATGCAAAACCCCGTGGGTAATGCCTCTCTCAGCAATGAAAAACCGTTGGGTAATGCGTCTCTCAGCAATGCAAAACCCCGTGGGTAATGCCTCCCTCAGCAATGTAAAACCCGGTGGGTAATGCCTCCCTCAGCTATGTAACACCCCGTGGGTAATGCCACCCTCAGCAATGTAAAACCCCGTGGGTAATGCCTCTCTCAGCAATTTAAAACCCCGTGGGTAATGCCTCTCTCAGCAATGTAAATCCCCGTGGGTAATGCCTCTCTCAGCAATGTAAAACCCCGTGGGTAATGCCTCCCTCAGCAACGTAAAACCCGGTGGGTAATGCCTCCCTTAGCAATGTAAAACCCGGTGGGTAATGCCTCCCACTGCAATGTAAAACCCCGTGGGCAATGCCTCTCTCAGCAATGTAAAACCCGCTGGGTAATGCCTCTCTCAGCATTGTAAAACCCCGTGGGTAATGCCTCCCTCAGCAATGTAAAACCCCGTGGTTAATGCCTCTCTCAGCAATGTAAAACCCGTGGGTAATGCCTCTCTCAGCAATGCAAAACCCGGTGGGTAATGCCTCCCTCAGCAATGTAAAACCGTTGGGTAATGCCTCTCTCAGCAATGTAAAACCCCGTGGGTAATGCCTCTCTCAGCAATGCAAAACCCCGTGGGTAATCCCTCTCTCAGCAATGTAAAACCCGGTGGGTAATGCCTCCCTCAGCAATGCAAAACCCCGTGGGTAATGCCTCCCACTGCAATGTAAAACCCCGTGAGTAATGCCTCTCTCAGCAATGTAAAATCCCGGGGGTAATGCCGCCCACAGCAATGTAAAACCCGGTGGGTAATGCCTCCCTCAGCAATGTAAAACCCGGTGGGTAATGCCTCTCTCAGCAATGTAAAACCCGGTGGGTAATGCCTCCCTCAGCAATGTAAAACCCCGTGGGTAATGCCTCTCTCAGCAATGTAAAACCCGGTGGGTAATGCCTCCCTCAGCAATGTAAAACCCCGTGGGTAATGCCTCTCTCAGCAATGTAAAACCCCGTGGGTAATGCCTCTCTCAGCAATGTAAAACCCCGTGGGTAATGCCTCCCTCAGGAATGTAAAACCCCGTGGGCAATTCCTCCGTCAGCAATGTAAAACCCCGTGGGTAATGCCTCCATCAGCAATGTAAAACCCCACGCGTAATGCCTCTCTCAGCAATGTAAAACCCCGTGGGTAATGCCTCCCTCAGCAATGTAAAACCCCGTGGGCAATGCCTCCCTCAGCAATGTAAAACCCCGTGGGTAATGCCTCTCTCAGCAATGTAAAACCCCGTGGGTAATGCCTCTCTCAGCAATGTAAAACCCCGTGGGTAATGCCTCTCTCAGCAATGTAAAACCCCGTGGGTAATGCCTCTCTCAGCAATGTAAAACCCCGTGGGTAATGCCTCTCTCAGCAATGTAAAACCCCGTGGGCAATGCCTCCCTCAGCAATGTAAAACCCCGTGGGTAATGCCTCTCTCAGCAATGTAAAACCCCGTGGGTAATGCCTCTCTCAGCAATGTAAAACCCCGTGGGTAATGCCTCTCTCAGCAATGTAAAACCCCGTGGGTAATGCCTCCATCAGCAATGTAAAACCCGGTGGGTATTGCCTCCCTCAGCTTTGTAACACCCCGTGGGTAATCCCACCCTCAGCAATGTAAAACCCCGTGGGTAATGCCTCCATCAGCAACGTAAAACCCCGTGGGTAATGCCTCTCTCAGCAATGTAAAACCCGGTGGGTATTGCCTCCCTCAGCTATGTAACACCCCGTGGGTAATGCCACCCTCAGCAATGTAAAACCCCGTGGGTAATGCCTCTCTCAGCAATTTAATACCCCGTGGGTAATGCCTCTCTCAGCAATGTAAATCCCCGTGGGTAATGCCTCTCTCAGCAATGTAAAACCCCGTGGGTAATGCCTCTCTCAGCAATGTAAAACCCGCTGGGTAATGCCTCTCTCAGCGTTGTAAAACCCCGTGGGTAATGCCTCCCTCAGCAATGTAAAACCCCGTGGTTACTGCCTCCCTCAGCAATGTAAAACCCCGTGGGTAATGCCTCTCTCAGCAATGTAAAACCCGCTGGGTAATGCCTCTCTCAGCGTTGTAAAACCCCGTGGGTAATGCCTCCCGCAGCAATGTAAAACCCGGTGGCTATTGCGTCCCTCAGCTATGTAACACCCCGTGGGTAATGCCACCCTCAGCAATGTAAAACCCCGTGGGTAATGCCTCCCTCAGGAATGTAAAACCCCGTGGGCAAAGCCTCCCTCAGCAATGTAAAACCCCGTGGGTAATGCCTCCATCAGCAATGTAAAACCCCACGCGTAATGCCTCTCTCAGCAATGTAAAACCCCTTGGGTAATGCCTCCCTCAGCAATGTAAAACCCCGTGGGCAATGCCTCCCTCAGCAATGTAAAACCCCGTGGGTAATGCCTCTCTCAGCAATGTTAAACCCGGTGGGTAATGCCTCCCTCAGCAATGTAAAACCCCGTGGGTAATGCCTCTCTCAGCAATGTAAAACCCCGTGGGTAATGCCTCCCTCAGCAATGTAAAACCCGGTGGGTATTGCCTCCCTCAGCTATGTAACACCCCGTGGGTAATGCCACCCTCAGCAATGTAAAACCCCGTGGGTAATGCCTCCATCAGCAACGTAAAACCCCGTGGGTAATGCCACCCTCAGCAATGTAAATCCCCGTGGGTAATGCCTCTCTCAGCAATGTAAAACCCCGTGGGTAATGCCTCCCTCAGCAATGTAAAACCCGGTGGGTAATGCCTCCCTCAGCAATGTAAAACCCCGTGTTTAAAACCTCCCTCAGCAATGTAAAACCCGGTGGGTAATGCCTCCCACTGCAATGTAAAACCCCGTGGGTAATGCCTCTCTCAGCAATGTAAAACCCGCTGGGTAATGCCTCTCTCAGCGTTGTAAAACCCCGTGGGTAATGCCTCCCTTAGCAATGTAAAACCCCGTGGGTAATGCCTCTCTCAGCAATGCAAAATCCCGTGGGTAATGCCGCCCTCAGCAATGTAAAACCCCGTGGGTAATGCCTCTCTCAGCAATGTAAAACCCCGTGGGTAATGCCTCCCTCAGCAATGTAAAACCCCGTGGGCAATGCCTCCCTCAGCAATGTAAAACCCCGTGGGTAATGCCTCTCTCAGCAATGTTAAACCCGGTGGGTAATGCCTCCCTCAGCAATGTAAAACCCCGTGGGTAATGCCTCTCTCAGCAATGTAAAACCCCGTGGGTAATGCCTCCCTCAGCAATGTAATACCCGGTGGGTATTGCCTCCCTCAGCTATGTAACACCCCGTGGGTACTGCCACCCTCAGCAATGTAAAACCCCGTGGGTAATGCCTCCATCAGCAATGTAAAACCCCGTGGGTAATGCCTCCCTCAGCAATGTAAAACCCGGTGGGTATTGCCTCCCTCAGCTATGTAACACCCCGTGGGTAATGCCACCCTCAGCAATGTAAAACCCCGTGGGTAATGCCTCTCTCAGCAATTTAAAACCCCGTGGGTAATGCCTCTCTCAGCAATGTAAAACCCCGTGGGTAATGCCTCCCTCTGCAATGTAAAACCCCGTGGGTAATGCCTCCCTTAGCAATGTAAAACCCGGTGGGTAATGCCTCCCACTGCAATGTAAAACCCCGTGGGCAATGCCTCTCTCAGCAATGTAAAACCCGCTGGGTAATGCCTCTCTCAGCATTGTAAAACCCCGTGGGTAATGCCTCCCTCAGCAATGTAAAACCCCGTGGTTAATGCCTCCCTGAGCAATGTAAAACCCCGTGGGTAATGCCTCTCTCAGCAATGCAAAACCCCGTGGGTAATGCCGCCCTCAGCAATGTAAAACCCCGTGGGTAATGCCTCCCTCAGCAATGTAAAACCCCTTGGGTAATGCCGCCCTCAGCAATGTAAAACCCCTTGGGTAATGCCTCCCTCAGCAATGTAAAACCCCGTGGGTAATGCCTCTATCAGCAATGTAAAACCCCGTGGGTAATGCCTCCCTCAGCAATGTAAAACCCCGTGGGTAATGCCTCCCTCAGCAATGTAAAACCCCGTGGGTAATGCCTCTCTCAGCAATGTAAAATCCCGTGGGTAATGCCTCTCTCAGCAATGTAAACCCCGTGGGTAATGCCTCTCTCAGCAATGTAAAACCCCGTGGGTAATGCCTCCCTCAGCAATGTAAAACCCCGTGGGTAATGCCTCCCTCAGCAATGTAAAACCCGTGGGTAATGCCTCCCTCAGCAATGTAAAACCCGGTGGCAATGCCGCCCACAGCAATGTAAAACCCCGTGGGTAATGCCTCCCTCAGCAATGTAAAACCCGTGGGTAATGCCTCTCTCAGCAATGTAAAACCCGGTGGCAATGCCGCCCACAGCAATGTAAAACCCGGTGGGTAATGCCTCCCTCAGCAATGCAAAAGCCGGTGGGTAATGCCTCTATCAGCAATGCAAAACCCGGTGGGTAATGCCTCCCTCAGCAATGTAAAACCCCGTGGGTAATGCCTCTCTCAGCAATGTAAAACCGTTGGGTAATGCCTCTCTCAGCAATGTAAAACCCGGTGGGTAATGCCTCTCTCAGCAATGTAAAACCCGGTGGGTAATGCCTCTCTCAGCAATGTGAAACCCCGTGGGTAATGCCTCCCTCAGCAATGTAAAACCCCGTGGGTAATGCCTGCCTCAGCAATGTAAAACCCGGTGGGTAATGCCTCCCTCAGCAATGTAAAACCCGGTGGGTAATGCCGCCCACAGCAATGTAAAACCCCGTGGGTAATGCTTCTCTCAGCAATGTAAACCCCGGTGGGTAATGCCTCACTCAGCAATGTAAAACCCGGTGGGTAATGCCTCTCTCAGCAATGTAAAACCCCGTGGGTAATGCCTGTCTCAGCAATGTAAAACCCGGTGGGTAATGCCGCCCTCAGCAATGTAAAACCCCGTGGGTAATGCCTCCCTCAGCAATGTAAAACCCCGTGGGTAATGCCTCCCTCAGCAATGTAAAACACAGTGGGTAATGCCTCCCTCAGCAATGTAAAACCCCGTGGGTAATGCCTCTCTCAGCAATGTAAAACACAGTGGGTAATGCCTCTCTCAGCAATGTAAAACGCCGTGGGGAATGCCGCTCTCAGCAATGTAAAACCCCGTGGGTAATGCCTCTCTCAGCAATGTAAAACCCGTGGGTAATGCCTCTCTCAGCAATGTAAAACCCCGTGGGTAATGCCTCTTTCAGCAATGCAAAACCCCGTGGGTAATCCCTCTCTCAGCAATGTAAAACCCCGTGGGTAATGCCTCCCTCAGCAATGCAAAACCCCGTGGGTAATGCCTCCCCCAGCAATGTAAAACCCCGTGAGTAATGCCTCTCTCAGCAATGTAAAACCCCGTGGGTAATGCCTCTCTCAGCAATGTAAAACCGTTGGGTAATGCCTCTCTCAGCAATGTAAAACCCGGTGGGTAATGCCTCTCTCAGCAATGTAAAACCCCGTGGGTAATGCCTCTCTCAGCAATGTAAAATCCCGTGGGTAATGCCTCTCTCAGCAATGTAAACCCCGTGGGTAATGCCTCTCTCAGCAATGTAAAACCCCGTGGGTAATGCCTCCCTCAGCAATGTAAAACCCCGTGGGTAATGCCTGCCTCAGCAATGTAAAACCCGGTGGGTAATGCCTCCCTCAGCAATGTAAAACCCGGTGGGTAATGCCGCCCACAGCAATGTAAAACCCGGTGGGTAATGCCTCCCTCAGCAATGTAAAACCCCGTGGGTAATGCCTCTCTCAGCAATGTAAAACTCCGTGGGTAACGCCTCTCTCAGCAATGTAAAATCCCGGGGGTAATGCCTCTCTCAGCAATGTAAACCCCGTGGGTAATGCCTCTCTCAGCAATGTAAAACCCCGTGGGTAATGCCTCTCTCAGCAATGTAAACCCCGTGGGTAATGCCTCTCTCAGCAATGTAAAACCCCGTGGTTAATGCCTCCCTTAGCAATGTAAAACCCGGTGGGTAATGCCTCCCTCAGCAATGTAAAACCCGGTGGGTAATGCCTCCCTCAGCAATGTAAAACCCGGTGGGTAATGCCTCTCTCAGCAATGTAAAACCCGGTGGGTAATGCCTCCCTCAGCAATGTAAAACCCCGTGGGTAATGCCTCTCTCAGCAATGTAAAACCCGGTGGGTAATGCCTCCCTCAGCAATGTAAAACCCCGTGGGGAATGCCTCTCTCAGCAATGTAAATCCCCGTGGGTAATGCCTCCCTCAGCAATGTAAAACCCGGTGGGTAATGCCTCCCTCTGCAATGTAAAACCCTGTGGGTAATGCCTCCCTCAGCAATGTAAAACCCGGTGGGTAATGCCTCCCTCTGCAATGTAAAACCCCGTGGGTAATGCCTCTCTCAGCAATGTAAAACCCCGTGGGTAATGCCTCCCTCAGCAATGTAAAACCCCGTGGGCAATGCCTCCCTCAGCAATGTTAAACCCGGTGGGTAATGCCTCCCTCAGCAATGTAAAACCCCGTGGGTAATGCCTCTCTCAGCAATGTAAAACCCCGTGGGTAATGCCTCCCTCAGCAATGTAAAACCCGGTGGGTATTGCCTCCCTCAGCTATGTAACAACCCGCGGGTAATGCCACCCTCAGCAATGTAAAACCCCGTGGGTAATGCCTCCATCAGCAATGTAAAACCCCGTGGGTAATGCCTCCCTCAGCAATGTAAAACCCGGTGGGTATTGCCTCCCTCAGCTATGTAACACCCCGTGGGTAATGCCACCCTCAGCAATGTAAAACCCCGTGGGTAATGCCTCTCTCAGCAATTTAAAACCCCGTGGGTAATGCCTCTCTCAGCAATGTAAATCCCCGTGGGTAATGCCTCTCTCAGCAATGTAAAACCCCGTGGGTAATGCCTCCCTCAGCAACGTAAAACCCGGTGGGTAATGCCTCCCTCTGCAATGTAAAACCCCGTGGGTAATGCCTCCCTTAGCAATGTAAAACCCGGTGGGTAATGCCTCCCACTGCAATGTAAAACCCCGTGGGCAATGCCTCTCTCAGCAATGTAAAACCCGCTGGGTAATGCCTCTCTCAGCATTGTAAAACCCCGTGGGTAATGCCTCCCTCAGCAATGTAAAACCCCGTGGTTAATGCCTCCCTGAGCAATGTAAAACCCCGTGGGTAATGCCGCCCTCAGCAATGTAAAACCCCGTGGGTAATGCCTCCCTCAGCAATGTAAAACCCCTTGGGTAATGCCTCCCTCAGCAATGTAAAACCCCTTGGGTAATGCCTCCCTCAGCAATGTAAAACCCCGGGGGTAATGCCTCTATCAGCAATGTAAAACCCCGTGGGTAATGCCTCTCTCAGCAATGTAAAACCCCGTGGGTAATGCCTCCCTCAGCAATGTAAAACCCGTGGGTAATGCCTCTCTCAGCAATGTAAAACGCCGTGGGTAATGCCGCTCTCAGCAATGTAAAACCCCGTGGGTAATGCCTCTCTCAGCAATGTAAAACCCCGTGGGTAATGCCTCCCTCAGCAATGTAAAACCCGTGGGTAATGCCTCTCTCAGCAATGTAAAACGCCGTGGGTAATGCCGCTCTCAGCAATGTAAAACCCCGTGGGTAATGCCTCCCTCAGCAATGTAAAACCCCGTGGGTAATATCTCCCTCAGCAACGTGAAACCCCGTGGGTAATGCCTCCCTCAGCAATGTAAAACCCCGTGGGTAATGCCTCCCTCAGCAACGTAAAACCCCGTGGGTAATGCCTCCATCAGCAATGTAAAACCCCACGCGTAATGCCTCTGTCAGCAATGTAAAACCGTTGGGTAATGCCTCTCTTAGCAATGTAAAACCCCGTGGGTAACGCCTCCCTCAGCAATGTAAAACCCCGTGGGTAACGACTCCCTCAGCAATGTAAAACCCGGTGGGTAATGCCTCTCACAGCAATGTAAAACCCGGTGGGTAATGCCTCTCTCAGCAATGTAAAACCCGGTGGGTAATGCCTCTCTCAGCAATGTAAAACCCCGTGGGTAATGCCTCTCTCAGCAATGTAAAACCCGGTGGGTAATTCCTCTCTCAGCAATGTAAAACACGGTTGGTAATGCCTCTATCAGCAATGTAAAACCCCGTGGGTAATGCCTCCCTCAGCAATGTAAAACCCCGTGGCTAATGCCTCCCTCAGCAATGTAAAACCCCGTGGGTAATGCCTCTATCAGCAATGTAAAACCCCGTGGGTAATGCCTCCCTCAGCAATGTAAAACCCCGTGGCTAATGCCTCCCTCAGCTATGTAAAACCCCGTGGGTAATGCCTCTATCAACAATGTAAAACCCAGTGGGTAATGCCTCCCTCAGCAATGTAAATCCCCCGTGGGTAATGCCCCCTACAGCAATGTAAAACCCCCGTGCATAATGCCTCCCTCAGCAATGTAAAACCCCGTGGGTAATGCCTCTCTCAGCAATGTAAACCCCGTGGGTAATGCCTCTCTCAGCAATGTAAAACCCCGTGGGTAATGCCTCCCTCAGCAATGTAAAACCCGGTGGGTAATGCCTCCCTCTGCAATGTAAAACCCCGTGGGTAATGCCTCCCTTAGCAATGTAAAACCCGGTGGGTAATGCCTCCCGCAGCAATGTAAAACCCCGGGGGTACTGCCTCCCTCAGCAATGTAAAACCCCGTGGGTAATGCCTCTATCAGCAATGTAAAACCCCGTGGGTAATGCCTCTCTCAGCAATGTAAATCCCCGTGGGTAATGCCTCTCTCAGCAATGTAAAACCCCGTGGGTAATGCCTCCCTCAGCAATGTAAAACCCGGTGGGCAATGCCTCCCTCAGCAATGTAAAACCCCGTGGGTAATGCCTCTCTCAGCAATGTTAAACCCGGTGGGTAATGCCTCCCTCAGCAATGTAAAACCCCGTGGGTAATGCCTCCATCAGCAATGTAAAACCCCGTGGGTAATGCCTCTCTCAGCAATGTAAAACCCCGTGGGTAATGCCTCCCTCAGCAATGTAAAACCCGGTGGGTATTGCCTCCCTCAGCTATGTAACACCCCGTGGGTAATGCCACCCTCAGCAATGTAAAACCCCGTGGGTAATGCCTCCATCAGCAATGTAAAACCCCGTGGGTAATGCCTCCCTCAGCAATGTAAAACCCGGTGGGTATTGCCTCCCTCAGCTATGTAACACCCCGTGGGTAATGCCACCCTCAGCAATGTAAAACCCCGTGGGTAATGCCTCTCTCAGCAATTTAAAACCCCGTGGGTAATGCCTCTCTCAGCAATGTAAATCCCCGTGGGTAATGCCTCTCTCAGCAATGTAAAACCCCGTGGGTAATGCCTCCCTCAGCAACGTAAAACCCGGTGGGTAATGCCTCCCTCTGCAATGTAAAACCCCGTGGGTAATGCCTCCCTTAGCAATGTAAAACCCGGTGGGTAATGCCTCCCACTGCAATGTAAAACCCCGTGGGCAATGCCTCTCTCAGCAATGTAAAACCCGCTGGGTAATGCCTCTCTCAGCAATGTAAAACCCCGTGGGTAATGCCTCCCTCAGCAATGTAAAACCCCGTGGTTAATGCCTCCCTCAGCAATGTAAAATCCCGTGGGTAATGCCTCTCTCAGCAATGTAAAACCCGGTGGGTAATGCCTCTAACAGCAATGTGTAACCCGGTGGGTAATGCCTCCCTCAGCAATGTAAACCCCGTGGGTAATGCCTCTCTCAGCAATGTAAAACCCCGTGGGTAATGCCTCCCTCAGCAACGTAAAACCCCGTGGGTAATGCCTCCCTCAGCAATGTAAAACCCGTGGGTAATGCCTCCCTCAGCAGTGTAAAACCCGGTGGCAATGCCGCCCACAGCAATGTAAAACGCGGTGGGTAATGCCGCTCTCGGCAATGTAAAACCCCGTGGCTAATGCCACCCTCAGCAATGCAAAAGCCGGTGGGTAATGCCTCTCTCAGCAATGCAAAACCCGGTGGGTAATGCCTCCCTCAGCAATGTAAAACCCCGTGGGTAATGCCTCTCTCAGCAATGTAAAACCCGGTGGGTAATGCCTCCCTCAGCAATGTAAAACCCCGTGGGTAATGCCGCCCACAGCAATGTAAAACCCGGTGGGTAATGCCTCTCTCAGCAATGTAAAACCCGGTGGGTAATGCCGCCCTCAGCAATGTAAAACCCCGTGGGTAATGCCTCTCTCAGCAATGTAAAACCCCGTGGGTAATGCCTCCCTCAGCAATGTAAAACCCCGTGGGTAATGCCTCCCTCAGCAATGTAAAACCCGTGGGTAATGCCTCTCTCAGCAATGTAAAACGCCGTGGGTAATGCCGCTCTCAGCAATGTAAAACCCCGTGGGTAATGCCTCTCTCAGCAATGTAAAACCCGTGGGTAATGCCTCTCTCAGCAATATAAAACCCCGTGGGTAATGCCTCCCTCAGCAATGTAAAACCGTTGGGTAATGCCTCTCACAGCAATGTAAAACCCCGTGGGTAATGCCTCTCTCAGCAATGCAAAACCCCGTGGGTAATCCCTCTCTCAGCAATGTAAAACCCCGTGGGTAATGCCTCCCTCAGCAATGCAAAACCCCGTGGGTAATGCCTCCCTCAGCAATGTAAAACCCCGTGGGTAATATCTCCCTCAGCAACGTGAAACCCCGTGGGTAATGCCTCTCTCAGCAATGTAAAACCCGCTGGGTAATGCCTCCCTCAGCAATGTAAAACCCCGTGGGTAATGCCTCTCTCAGCAATGTAAAATCCCGTGGGTAATGCCTGTCTCAGCAATGTAAACCCCGTGGGTAATGCCTCCCTCAGCAATGTAAACCCCGGTGGGTAATGCCTCTTTCAGCAATGTAAAACCCCGTGGGAAATGCCTCCCTCAGCTATGTAACACCCCGTGGTAATGCCACCCTCAGCAATGTAAAACCCCGTGGGTAATGCCTCCATCAGCAATGTAAAACCCCACGGGTAATGCCTCTCTCAGCAATTTAAAACCCCGTGGGTAATGCGGCCCTCAGCAATGTAAAACCCCGTGGGTAATGCCTCCCTCAGCAACGTAAAACCCCGTGGGTAATGCCTCTCTTAGCAATGTAAAACCCCGTGGGTAACGCCTCCCTCAGCAATGTAAAACCCCGTGGGTAACGACTCCCTCAGCAATGTAAAACCCGGTGGGTAATGCCTCTCACAGCAATGTAAAACCCGGTGGGTAATGCCTCTCTCAGCAATGTAAAACCCGGTGGGTAATGCCTCTCTCAGCAATGTAAAACGCGGTGGGTAATGCCTCTCTCAGCAATGTAAAACCCCGTGGGTAATGCCTCTCTCAGCAATGTAAAACCCGGTGGGTAATGCCTCCCTCAGCAATGTAAATACCCGTGGGTAATGCCTCTATCAGCAATGTAAAACCCCGTGGGTAATGCCTTTCTCAGCAATGTAAAACCCGGTGGGTAATGCCTCTCTCAGCAATGTAAAACCCCGTGGGTAATGCCTCTATCAGCAATGTAAAACCTGTGGGTAATGCCTCCCTTAGCAATGTAAAACCCGTGGGTAATGCCTCTCTCAGCAATGTAAAACTCCGCGGGTAATGCCTCTATCAACAATGTAAAACCCAGTGGGTAATGCCTCCCTCAGCAATGTAAATCCCCCGTGGGTAATGCCCCCTACAGCAATGTAAAACCCCCGTGCATAATGCCTCCCTCAGCAATGTAAAACCCCGTGGGTAATGCCTCTCTCAGCAATGTAAAACCCCGTGGGTAATGCCTCCCTCAGCAATGTAAAACCCGGTGGGTAATGCCTCCCTCTGCAATGTAAAACCCCGTGGGTAATGCCTCCCTTAGCAATGTAAAACCCGGTGGGTAATGCCTCCCGCAGCAATGTAAAACCCCGGGGGTACTCCCTCCATCAGCAATGTAAAACCCCGCGGGTAAGGCCTCTCTCAGCAATGTAAAACCCCGTGGGTATTGCCTCCATCAGCATTGTAAAACCCCGTGGGTAATCCCTTTCTCAGCAATGTAAAACCCGGTGGGTAATGCCTCTCTCAGCAATGTAAAAACCCGTGGGTAATGCCTCCCTCAGCAATGTATATCCCCCGTGGGTAATGTCTCCCTCAGCAATGTAAAACCCCGTGGGTAATGCCTCCCTCAACAATGTAAAACCCGGTGGGTAATGCCTCCCTCAGCAATGTAAAACCCCGTGGGTAATGCCTCTCTCAGCAATGTAAAACCCCGTGGGTAATGCCTCTCTCAGCAATGTAAAACCCTGTGGGTAATGCCTCTCTCAGCAATGTAAAACCCCGTGGGTAATGCCGCCCTCAGCAATGTAAAACCCGGTGGGTAATGCCTGCCTCAGCAATGTAAAACCGCGTGGGTAATGCCTTCCTCAGCAATGTAAAACCCGGTGGGTAATGCCTCCCTCAGCAATGTGAAACCACGTGGGTAATGCCTCCCTCAGCAATGTAAAACCCCTTGTTTAATGCCTCTTGAGCAATGTAAAACCCGGTGGGTAATGCCTTCCTCAGCAATGTAAAACCCGGTGGGTAATGCCTCTCTCAGCAATGTAAAACCCCTTGGGTAATGCCTCCCTCAGCAATGTAAAACCCCGGGGGTAATGGCTCCCTCAGCAATGTAAAACCCCGTGTTTAAAGCCTCCCTCAGCAATGTAAAACCCCTTGGGTAATGCCTCCCACTGCAATGTAAAACCCCGTGGGTAATGCCTCTCTCAGCAATGTAAAACCCGCTGGGTAATGCCTCTCTCAGCACTGTAAAACTCCGTGGGTAATGCCTCCATCAACAATGTAAAACCCCGCGGGTAAGGCCTCCCTCAGCAATGTAAAACCCCGTGGGTAATGCCTCCATCAGCATTGTAAAACCCAGTGGGTAATGCCTTTCTCAGCAATGTAAAACCCGGTGGGTAATGCCTCTAACAGCAATGTGTAACCCGGTGGGTAATGCCTCTCTTAGCAATGTAAAACCCCGTGGGTAATGCCTCCCTCAGCAATGTAAAACCCCCGTGGGTAATGCCTCCCTCAGCAATGTAAAACCCCGTGGGTAATGCCTCTCTCAGCAATGTAAACCCCGTGGGTAATGCCTCTCTCAGCAATGTAAAACCCCGTGGGTAATGCCTCCCTCAGCAATGTAAAACTCCGTGGGTAATGCCTCCCTCAGCAATGTAAAACCCGTGGGTAATGCCTCCCTCAGCAATGTAAAACCCGGTGGTAATGCCGCCCACAGCAATGTAAAACCCGGTGGGTAATGCCTCTCTCAGCAATGTAAAACCCGGTGGGTAATGCTTCTCTCAGCAATGCAAAAGCCGGTGGGTAATGCCTCTCTCAGCAATGCAAAACCCGGTGGGTAATGCCTCCCTCAGCAATGTAAAACCCCGTGGGTAATGCCTCTCTCAGCAATGTAAAACCCCGTGGGTAATGCCTCTCTCAGCAATGCAAAACCCCGTGGGTAATGCCTCTCTCAGCAATGAAAAACCGTTGGGTAATGCGTCTCTCAGCAATGTAAAACCCCGTGGGTAACGCCTCCCTCAGCAATGTAAAACGCGGTGGGTAATGCCTCTCTCAGCAATGTAAAACCCGGTGGGTAATGCCTCTCTGAGCAATGTAAAACCCCGTGGGAAATGCCTGTCTCAGCAATGTAAAATCCCGTGGGTAATGCCTCTCTCAGCAATGTAAACCCCGTGGGTAATGCCTCCCTGAGCAATGTAAAACCCCGTGGGTAATGCCTCCCTCAGCAATGTAAAACCCCGTGGGTAATGCCTCCCTCAGCAATGTAAAACCCGTGGGTAATGCCTCTGTCAGCAATGTAAAACCCCGTGGGTAATGCCTCTCTCAGCAATGTAAAACCCGTGGGTAATGCCTCCCTCAGCAATGTAAAACCCGTGGGTAATGCCTCTGTCAGCGATGTAAAACGCCGTGGGTAATGCCTCACTCAGCAATGTAAAACCCCGTGGGTAATGCCTCCATCAGCAATGTAAAACCCCGCGGGTAAGGCCTCTCTCAGCAATGTAAAACCCCGTGGGTAATGCCTCCCTCAGCAATGTAAAACCCCGTGGGTAATCCCTTTCTCAGCAATGTAAAACCCGGTGGGTAATGCCTCTCTCAGCATTGTATAACCCGGTGGGTAATGCCTCTCTCAGCAATGTAAAAACCCGTGGGTAATGCCTCCCTCAGCAATGTATATCCCCCGTGGGTAATGTCTCCCTCAGCAATGTAAAACCCCGTGGGTAATGCCTCCCTCAACAATGTAAAACCCGGTGGGTAATGCCTCCCTCAGCAATGTAAAACCCCGTGGGTAATGCCTCTCTCAGCAATGTAAAACCCCGTGGGTAATGCCTCTCTCAGCAATGTAAAACCCTGTGGGTAATGCCTCTCTCAGCAATGTAAAACCCCGTGGGTAATGCCGCCCTCAGCAATGTAAAACCCGGTGGGTAATGCCTCCCTCAGCAATGTAAAACCACGTGGGTAATGCCTCCCTCAGCAATGTAAAACCCCTTGTTTAATGCCTCTTGAGCAATGTAAAACCCGGTGGGTAATGCCTCCCTCAGCAATGTAAAACCCCTTGGGTAATGCCTCCCTCAGCAATGTAAAACCCCGGGGGTAATGGCTCCCTCAGCAATGTAAAACCCCGTGTTTAAAGCCTCCCTCAGCAATGTAAAACCCGGTGGGTAATGCCTCCCACTGCAATGTAAAACCCCGTGGGTAATGCCTCTCTCAGCAATGTAAAACCCGCTGGGTAATGCCTCTCTCAGCACTGTAAAACTCCGTGGGTAATGCCTCCATCAACAATGTAAAACCCCGCGGGTAATGCCTCCCTCAGCAATGTAAAACCCCGTGGGTAATGCCTCCATCAGCATTGTAAAACCCCGTGGGTAATGCCTTTCTCAGCAATGTAAAACCCGGTGGGTAATGCCTCTAACAGCAATGTGTAACCCGGTGGGTAATGCCTCTCTCAGCAATGTAAAACCCCGTGGGTAATGCCTCCCTCAGCAATGTAAAACCCGTGGGTAATGCCTCCCTCAGCAATGTAAAACCCGGTGGTAATGCCGCCCACAGCAATGTAAAACCCGGTGGGTAATGCCTCTCTCAGCAATGTAAAACCCGGTGGGTAATGCCTCTCTCAGCAATGCAAAAGCCGGTGGGTAATGCCTCTCTCAGCAATGCAAAACCCGGTGGGTAATGCCTCCCTCAGCAATGTAAAACCCCGTGGGTAATGCCTCTCTCAGCAATGTAAAACCCCGTGGGTAATGCCTCTCTCAGCAATGCAAAACCCCGTGGGTAATGCCTCTCTCAGCAATGAAAAACCGTTGGGTAATGCGTCTCTCAGCAATGTAAAACCCCGTGGGTAACGCCTCCCTCAGCAATGTAAAACGCGGTGGGTAATGCCTCTCTGAGCAATGTAAAACCCCGTGGGAAATGCCTGTCTCAGCAATGTAAAATCCCGTGGGTAATGCCTCTCTCAGCAATGTAAACCCCGTGGGTAATGCCTCCCTGAGCAATGTAAAACCCCGTGGGTAATGCCTCCCTCAGCAATGTAAAACCCCGTGGGTAATCCCTTTCTCAGCAATGTAAAACCCGGTGGGTAATGCCTCTCTCAGCATTGTATAACCCGGTGGGTAATGCCTCCTTCAGCAATGCAAAACCCCGTGGGTAATGCCTCTCTCAGCAATGTAAAACCCGTGGGTAATGCCTCTCTCAGCAATGTAAAACCCCGTGGGTAACGCCTCCCTCAGCAATGTAAAACCCCGTGGGTAATATCTCCCTCAGCAATGTGAAATCCCGTGGGTAATTCCGCTCTCAGCAATGTAAAACCCGGTGGGTAATGCCTCCCTCAGCAATGTAAAACCCCGTGGGCAATGCCTCTCTCAGCAATGTAAAACCCGTGGGTAATGCATCTCTCAGCAATGTAAACCCCGGTGGGTAAAGCCTCTCTCAGCAATGTAAAACCCGGTGGGTAATGCCTCTTTCAGCAATGTAAAACCCCGTGGGTAATGCCTCAACAGCAATGTAACACCCCGTGGTAATGCCACCCTCAGCAATGTAAAACCCCGTGGGTAATGCCTCCCTCAGCTATGTAACACCCCGTGGTAATGCCACCCTCAGCAATGTAAAACCCCGTGGGTAATGCCTCCATCAGCACTGTAAAACCCCGTGGGTAATGCCTCCCCCAGCAATGTAAAACCCCGTGGGTAATGCCTCCCTCAGCAATGTAAAACCCCGTGGGTAATGCCTCTCGCAGCAATGCAAAACCCCGTGGGTAATGCGGCCCTCAGCAATGTAAAACCCCGTGGGTAATGCCTCCCTCAGCAATGTAATACCCCGTGGGTAATGCCTCCCTCAGCAATGTAAAACCCCGTGGGTAATGCCTCCCTCAGCAATGTAAAACCCCTTGGGTAATGCCTCCCTCAGCAATGTAAAACCCCGTGGGTACTGCCTCCCTCAGCAATATAAAACCCCGTGGGTAATGCCTCTATCAGCAATGTAAAACCCCGTGGGTAATGCCTCCCTCAGCAATGTAAAACCCGGTGGGTAATGCCTCCCTCAGGAATGTAAAACTCCGTGGGTAATGCTTCCTACAGCAATGTAAAACCCCGTGGGTAATGCCTCTCTCAGCAATGTAAAACCCCGTGGGTAATGCCTCCATCAGCAATGTAAAACCCCGTGGGTAATCCCTTTCTCAGCAATGTAAAACCCGGTGGGTAATGCCTCTAACAGCAATGTGTAACCCGGTGGCTAATGCCTCTCTCAGCAATGTAAAACCCCGTGGGTAATGCCTCCCTCAGCAATGTAAAATCCCCGTGGCTAATGCCTCCCTCAGCAATGTAAAACCCCGTGGGTAATGCCTCTCTCAGCAATGTAAAATCCCGTGGGTAATGCCTCTCTCAGCAATGTAAACCCCGTGGGTAATGCCTCCCTCAGCAATGTAAAACCCGGTGGGTAATGCCTCCCTCAGCAATGTAAAACCCGGTGGGTAATGCCGCCCACAGCAATGTAAAACCCGGTGGGTAATGCCTCCCTCAGCAATGTAAAACCACGTGGGTAATGCCGCTCTCAGCAATTTAAAACCCCGTGGGTAATGCCTCTCTCAGCAATGTAAAACCCCGTGGGTAACGCCTCCCTCAGCAATGTAAAACCCCGTGGGTAATATCTCCCTCAGCAATGTAAAACCCGGTGGGTAATGCCTCACTCAGCAATGTAAAACCCGGTGGGTAATGCCTCTCTCAGCAATGTAAAACCCGGTGGGTAATGCCGCCCACAGCAATGTAAAACCCGGTGGGTAATGCCTCACTCAGCAATGTAAAACCCGGTGGGTAATGCCTCTCTCAGCAATGTAAAACCCCGTGGGTAATGCCTCCCTCAGCAATGTAAAACCCTGTGGGTAATGCCTCCCTCAGCAATGTAAAACCCGGTGGGTAATGCCGCCCACAGCAATGTAAAACCCGGTGGGTAATGCCTCTCTCAGCAATGTAAAACCCCGTGGGTAATGCCTCTCTCAGCAATGTAAAACCCCGTGGGTAATGCCTCCCTCAGCAATGTAAAACCCTGTGGGTAATGCCTCTCTCAGCAATGTAAAACGCCGTGGGTAATGCCGCTCTCAGCAATGTAAAACCCGGTGGGTAATGCCTCCCTCCGCAATGTAAAACCCCGTCGGTAATGCCTCCCTTAGCAATGTAAAACCCGTGGGTAATGCCTCCCTCAGCAATGTAAAACCCCGTGGGTAATGCCTCCCTCAGCAATGCAAAACCCGGTGGGTAATGCCTCTCTCAGCAATGTAAAACGCGTGGGTAATGCCTCTCTCAGCAATGTAAAACCCCGTGGGTAACGCCTCCCTCAGCAATGTAAAACCCCGTGGGTAATATCTCCCTCAGCAATGTGAAACCCCGTGGGTAATTCCGCTCTCAGCAATGTAAAACCCGGTGGGTAATGCCTCCCTCAGCAATGTAAAACCCCGTGGGCAATGCCTCCCTCAGCAATGTAAAACCCCGTGGGTAATGCCTGTATCAGCAATGTTACACCCCGTGGGTAATGCCTCCCTCAGCAATGTAAACCCCGGTGGGTAAAGCCTCTCTCAGCAATGTAAAACGCGTGGGTAATGCCTCTCTCAGCAATGTAAAACCCCGTGGGTAACGCCTCCCTCAGCAATGTAAAACCCCGTGGGTAATATCTCCCTCAGCAATGTGAAACCCCGTGGGTAATTCCGCTCTCAGCAATGTAAAACCCGGTGGGTAATGCCTCCCTCAGCAATGTAAAACCCCGTGGTAATGCCACCCTCTGCAATGTAAAACCCCGTGGGTAATGCCTCCATCAGCAATGTAAAACCCCACGGATAATGCCTCTCTCAGCAATTTAAAACCCCGTGGGTAGTGCCTCTCTCAGCAATGTAAAACCCCCTGGGTAATGCCTCCCTCAGCAATGTAAAACCCGGTGGGTAATGCCTCCCTCTGCAATGTAAAACCCCGTGGGTAATGCCTCCCTCAGCAATGTAAAACCCCGTGTTTAAAGCCTCCCTCAGCAATGTAAAACCCGATGGGTAATGCCTCTCTCAGCACTGTTAAACCCCGTGGGTAATGCCTCCCCCAGCAATGTAAAACCCCGTGGGTAATGCCTCCCTCAGCAATGTAAAACCCAGTAGGTAATGCCTCTCGCAGCAATGCAAAACCCCGTGGGTAATGCGGCCCTCAGCAATGTAAAACCCCGTGGGTAATGCCTCCCTCAGCAATGTAACACCCCGTGGGTAATGCCTCCCTCAGCAATGTAAAACCCCGTGGGTAATGCCTCCCTCAGCAATGTAAAACCCCTTGGGTAATGCCTCCCTCAGCAATGTAAAACCCCGTGGGTACTGCCTCCCTCAGCAATGTAAAACCCCGTGGGTAATGCCTCTATCAGCAATGTAAAACACCGTGGGTAATGCCTCTCTCAGCAATGTAAAACCCCGTGGGTAATGCCTCTCTCAGCAATGTAAAACCCGGTGGGTAATGCCTCCCTCAGGAATGTAAAACTCCGTGGGTAATGCCTCCCTCAGCAATGTAAAACCACGTGGGTAATGCCTCCCTCAGCAATGTAAAACCCCGTGGGTAGTGCCTCCCTCAGCAATGTAAATCCCCGTGGGTAATGCCTCCCTCAGCAATGTAAAACCCGGTGGGTAATGCCTCCCACAGCAATGTAAAACCCGGTGGGTAATGCGTCTCTCAGCAATGTAAAACCCCATGGGTAATGCCTCTCTCAGCAATGTAAAACTCCGTGGGTAATGCGTCTCTCAGCAATGTAAAACCCTGTGGGTAATGCGTCTCTCAGCAATGTAAAACCCCGTGGGTACTGCCTCCCTCAGCAATGTAAAACCCCGTGGGTACTGCCTCCCTCAGCAATGTAAAACCCCGTGGGTAATGCCTCCCTCAGAAATGTAAAACCCCGTGGGTAATGCCACTCTCAGCAATGTAAAACGCCGTGGGTAATGCCGCTCTCAGCAATGTAAAACCCGGTGGGTAATGCTTCCCTCAGCAATGTAAAACCCCGTGGGTAATGCCTCCCTCAGCAATGTAAATCCCGGTGGGTAATGCCTTTCTCAGCAATGTAAAACCCGGTGGGTAATGCCTCTCTCAGCAATGTAAAACCCCGTGGGTAATGCCTCCCTCAGCAATGTAAAACCTGTGGGTAATGCCTCCCTTAGCAATGTAAAACCCGTGGGTAATGCCTCTCTCAGCAATGTAAAACTCCGTGGGTAATGCCTCCATCAGCAATGTAAAACCCCGCGGGTAAGGACTCTCTCAGCAATGTAAAACCCCGTGGGTATTGCCTCCATCAGCATTGTAAAACCCCGTGGGTAATCTCTTTCTCAGCAATGTAAAACCCGGTGGGTAATGCCTCTCTCAGCATTGTATAACCCGGTGGGTAATGCCTCTCACAGCAATGTAAAAACCCGTGGGTAATGCCTCCCTCAGCAATGTATATCCCCCGTGGGTAATGTCTCCCTCAGCAATGTAAAACCCCGTGGGTAATGCCTCTCTCAGCAATGTAAAATCCCGTGGGTAATGCCTCCCTCAACAATGTAAAACCCGGTGGGTAGTGCCTCCCTCAGCAATGTAAAACCCCGTGGGTAATGCCTCTCTCAGCAATGTAAAACCCCGTGGGTAATGCCTCTCTCAGCAATGTAAAACCCTGTGGGTAATGCCTCTCTCAGCAATGTAAAACCCCGTGGGTAATGCCGCCCTCAGCAATGTAAAACCCCGTGGGTAATGCCTTCCTCAGCAATGTAAAACCCGGTGGGTAATGCCTCCCTCAGCAATGTAAAACCACGTGGGTAATGCCTCCCTCAGCAATGTAAAACCCCTTGTTTAATGCCTCTTGAGCAATGTAAAACCCGGTGGGTAATGCCTCCCTCAGCAATGTAAAACCCCTTGGGTAATGCCTCCCATAGCAATGTAAAACCCCGGGGGTAATGGCTCCCTCAGCAATGTAAAACCCCGTGTTTAAAGCCTCCCTCAGCAATGTAAAACCCGGTGGGTAGTGCCTCCCACTGCAATGTAAAACCCCGTGGGTAATGCCTCTCTCAGCAATGTAAAACCCGCTGGGTAATGCCTCTCTCAGCATTGTAAAACTCCGTGGGTAATGCCTCCATCAACAATGTAAAACCCCGCGGGTAATGCCTCCATCAGCAATGTAAAACCCCGTGGGTAATGCCTTTCTCAGCAATGTAAAACCCGGTGGGTAATGCCTCTAACAGCAATATGTAACCCGGTGGGTAATGCCTCTCTTAGCAATGTAAAACCCCGTGGGTAATGCCTCCCTCAGCAATGTAAAACCCCCGTGGGTAATGCCTCCCTCAGCAATGTAAAACCCCGTGGGTAATGCCTCTCTCAGCAATGTAAAATCCCGTGGGTAATGCCTCTCTCAGCAATGTAAACCCCGTGGGTAATGCCTCTCTCAGCAATGTAAAACCCCGTGGGTAATGCCTCCCTCAGAAATGTAAAACCACGTGGGTAATGCCTCCCTCAGCAATGTAAAACCCGTGGGTAATGCCTCCCTCAGCAATGTAAAACCCGGTGGTAATGCCGCCCACAGCAATGTAAAACCCCGTGGGTAATGCCTCTCTCAGCAATGTAAAACCCGGTGGGTAATGCCTCTCTCAGCAATGTAAAACCCGGTGGGTAATGCCTCTCTGAGCAATGTAAAACCCCGTGGGTAATGCCTGTCTCAGCAATGTAAAATCCCGTGGGTAATGCCTCTCTCAGCAATGTAAAACCCCGTGGGTAATGCCTGTCTCAGCAATGTAAAATCCCGTGGGTAATGCCTCTCTCAGCAATGCAAAAGCCGGTGGGTAATGCCTCTCTCAGCAATGCAAAACCCGGTGGGTAATGCCTCCCTCAGCAATGTAAAACCCCGTGGGTAATGCCTCTCTCAGCAATGTAAAACCCCGTGGGTAATGCCTCTCTCAGCAATGCAAAACTCCGTGGGTAATGCCTCTCTCAGCAATGTAAAACGCGGTGGGTAATGCCTCTCTCAGCAATGTAAAACCCGGTGGGTAATGCCTCTCTCAGCAATGTAAAATCCCGTGGGTAATGCCTCTCTGAGCAATGTAAACCCCGTGGGTAATGCCTCTCTCAGAAATGTAAAACCCCGTGGGTAATGCCTCCCTCAGCAATGTAAAACCCCGTGGGTAATGCCTCCCTCAGCGATGTAAAACCCGGTGGGTAATGCCTCCCTCAGCAATGTAAAACCCGGTGGGTAATGCCGCCCACAGCAATGTAAAACCCGGTGGGTAATGCCTCTCTCAGCAATGTAAAACGCCGTGGGTAATGCCTCCCTCAGCGATGTAAAACCCGGTGGGTAATGCCTCTCTCAGCAATGTAAAACCCCGTGGGTAATGCCTCCCTCAGCAATGTAAAACCCCGTGTTTAAAGCCTCCCTCAGCAATGTAAAACCCGCTGGGTAATGCCTCTCTCAGCACTGTTAAACCCCGTGGGTAATGCCTCCCCCAGCAATGTAAAACCCCGTGGGTAATGCCTCCCTCAGCAATGTAAAACCCAGTAGGTAATGCCTCTCGCAGCAATGCAAAACCCCGTGGGTAATGCGGCCCTCAGCAATGTAAAACCCCGTGGGTAATGCCTCCCTCAGCAATGTAAAACCCCGTGGGTAATGCCTCCCTCAGCAATGTAAAACCCCGTGGGTAATGCCTCCCTCAGCAATGTAAAACCCCTTGGGTAATGCCTCCCTCAGCAATGTAAAACCCCGTGGGTACTGCCTCCCTCAGCAATGTAAAACCCCGTGGGTAATGCCTCTATCAGCAATGTAAAACCCCGTGGGTAATGCCTCTCTCAGCAATGTAAAACCCCGTGGGTAATGCCTCTCTCAGCAATGTAAAACCCGGTGGGTAATGCCTCCCTCAGGAATGTAAAACTCCGTGGGTAATGCCTCCCTCAGCAATGTAAAACCACGTGGGTAATGCCTCCCTCAGCAATGTAAAACCACGTGGGTAATGCCGCTCTCTGCAATTTAAAACCCCGTGGGTAATGCCTCTCTCAGCAATGTAAAACCCCGTGGGTAGTGCCTCCCTCAGCAATGTAAATCCCCGTGGGTAATGCCTCCCTCAGCAATGTAAAACCCGGTGGGTAATGCCTCCCACAGCAATGTAAAACCCGGTGGGTAATGCGTCTCTCAGCAATGTAAAACCCCATGGGTAATGCCGCTCTCAGCAATGTAAAACTCCGTGGGTAATGCGTCTCTCAGCAATGTAAAACCCTCTGGGTAATGCGTCTCTCAGCAATGTAAAACCCCGTGGGTACTGCCTCCCTCAGCAATGTAAAACCCCGTGGGTACTGCCTCCCTCAGCAATGTAAAACCCCGTGGGTAATGCCTCCCTCAGCAATGTAAAACCCCGTGGGTAATGCCACTCTCAGCAATGTAAAACGCCGTGGGTAATGCCGCTCTCAGCAATGTAAAACCCGGTGGGTAATGCTTCCCTCAGCAATGTAAAATCCCGGTGGGTAATGCCTTTCTCAGCAATGTAAAACCCGGTGGGTAATGCCTCTCTCAGCAATGTAAAACCCCGTGGGTAATGCCTCCCTCAGCAATGTAAAACCTGTGGGTAATGCCTCCCTTAGCAATGTAAAACCCGTGGGTAATGCCTCTCTCAGCAATGTAAAACTCCGTGGGTAATGCCTCCATCAGCAATGTAAAACCCCGCGGGTAAGGACTCTCTCAGCAATGTAAAACCCCGTGGGTATTGCCTCCATCAGCATTGTAAAACCCCGTGGGTAATCCCTTTCTCAGCAATGTAAAACCCGGTGGGTAATGCCTCTCTCAGCATTGTATAACCCGGTGGGTAATGCCTCTCACAGCAATGTAAAAACCCGTGGGTAATGCCTCCCTCAGCAATGTATATCCCCCGTGGGTAATGTCTCCCTCAGCAATGTAAAACCCCGTGGGTAATGCCTCTCTCAGCAATGTAAAATCCCGTGGGTAATGCCTCCCTCAACAATGTAAAACCCGGTGGGTAGTGCCTCCCTCAGCAATGTAAAACCCCGTGGGTAATGCCTCTCTCAGCAATGTAAAACCCCGTGGGTAATGCCTCTCTCAGCAATGTAAAACCCTGTGGGTAATGCCTCTCTCAGCAATGTAAAACCCCGTGGGTAATGACGCCCTCAGCAATGTAAAACCCCGTGGGTAATGCCTTCCTCAGCAATGTAAAACCCGGTGGGTAATGCCTCCCTCAGCAATGTAAAACCACGTGGGTAATGCCTCCCTCAGCAATGTAAAACCCCTTGTTTAATGCCTCTTGAGCAATGTAAAACCCGGTGGGTAATGCCTCCCTCAGCAATGTAAAACCCCTTGGGTAATGCCTCCCATAGCAATGTAAAACCCCGGGGGTAATGGCTCCCTCAGCAATGTAAAACCCCGTGTTTAAAGCCTCCCTCAGCAATGTAAAACCCGGTGGGTAATGCCTCCCACTGCAATGTAAAACCCCGTGGGTAATGCCTCTCTCAGCAATGTAAAACCCGCTGGGTAATGCCTCTCTCAGCATTGTAAAACTCCGTGGGTAATGCCTCCATCAACAATGTAAAACCCCGCGGGTAATGCCTCCCTCAGCAATGTAAAACCCCGTGGGTAATGCCTCCATCAGCAATGTAAAACCCCGTGGGTAATGCCTTTCTCAGCAATGTAAAACCCGGTGGGTAATGCCTCTAACAGCAATATGTAACCCGGTGGGTAATGCCTCTCTTAGCAATGTAAAACCCCGTGGGTAATGCCTCCCTCAGCAATGTAAAACCCCCGTGGGTAATGCCTCCCTCAGCAATGTAAAACCCCGTGGGTAATGCCTCTCTCTGCAATGTAAAATCCCGTGGGTAATGCCTCTCTCAGCAATGTAAACCCCGTGGGTAATGCCTCTCTCAGCAATGTAAAACCCCGTGGGTAATGCCTCCCTCAGCAATGTAAAACCACGTGGGTAATGCCTCCCTCAGCAATGTAAAACCCGTGGGTAATGCCTCCCTCAACAATGTAAAACCACGTGGGTAATGCCTCCCTCAGCAATGTAAAACCCGTGGGTAATGCCTCCCTCAGCAATGTAAAACCCGGTGGTAATGCCGCCCACAGCAATGTAAAACCCCGTGGGTAATGCCTCTCTCAGCAATGTAAAACCCGGTGGGTAATGCCTCTCTCAGCAATGTAAAACCCGGTGGGTAATGCCTCTCTGAGCAATGTAAAACCCCGTGGGTAATGCCTGTCTCAGCAATGTAAAATCCCGTGGGTAATGCCTCTCTCAGCAATGTAAAACCCCGTGGGTAATGCCTGTCTCAGCAATGTAAAATCCCGTGGGTAATGCCTCTCTCAGCAATGCAAAAGCCGGTGGGTAATGCCTCTCTCAGCAATGCAAAACCCGGTGGGTAATGCCTCCCTCAGCAATGTAAAACCCCGTGGGTAATGCCTCTCTCAGCAATGTAAAACCCCGTGGGTAATGCCTCTCTCAGCAATGCAAAACCCCGTGGGTAATGCCTCTCTCAGCAATGTAAATCCCCGTGGGTAATGCCTCTCTCAGCAATGTAAAACCCGGTGGGTAATGCCTCTCTCAGCAATGTAAAATCCCGTGGGTAATGCCTCTCTGAGCAATGTAAACCCCGTGGGTAATGCCTCTCTCAGAAATGTAAAACCCCGTGGGTAATGCCTCCCTCAGCAATGTAAAACCCCGTGGGTAATGCCTCCCTCAGCGATGTAAAACCCGGTGGGTAATGCCTCCCTCAGCAATGTAAAACCCGGTGGGTAATGCCTCCCTCAGCGATGTAAAACCCGGTGGGTAATGCCTCTCTCAGCAATGTAAAACGCCGTGGGTAATGCCTCCCTCAGCGATGTAAAACCCGGTGGGTAATGCCTCTCTCAGCAATGTAAAACCCGGTGGGTAGTGCCTCCCTCAGCAATGTAAATCCCCGTGGGTAATGCCTCCCTCAGCAATGTAAAACCCGGTGGGTAATGCCTCCCACAGCAATGTAAAACCCGGTGGGTAATGCCTCTCTCAGCAATGTAAAACCCCGTGGGTAATGCCTCTCTCAGCAATGTAAAACCCCGTGGGTAATGCCTCCCTCAGCAATGTAAAACCCTGTGGGTAATGCCTCTCTCAGCAATGTAAAACGCCGTGGGTAATGCCGCTCTCAGGAATGTAAAACCCGGTGGGTAATGCCTCCCTCAGCAATGTAAAACCCCGTCGGTAATGCCTCCCTTAGCAATATAAAACCCGTGGGTAATGCCTCCCTTAGCAATGTAAAACCCTGTGGGTAATGCGTCTCTCAGCAATGTAAAACGCCGTGGGTAATGCCGCTCTCAGCAATGTAAAACTCCGTGGGTAATGCCTCTCTCAGAAATGTTAAACCCTGTGGGTAATGCGTCTCTCAGCAATGTAAAACTCCGTGGGTAATGCCTCTCTCAGCAATGTAAAACCCTGTGGGTAATGCGTCTCTCAGCAATGTAAAACCCCGTGGGTAATGCCGCTCTCAGAAATGTAAAACCCCGTGGGTAATGCCTCTCTCAGCAATGTAAAACCCGGTGGGTAATGCCTCCATCAGCAATGTAAAACCCCGCGGGTAAGGCTTCTCTTAGCAATGTAAAACCCCGTGGGTATTGCCCCCATCAGCATTGTAAAACCCCGTGGGTAATCCCTTTCTCAGCAATGTAAAACCCGGTGGGTAATGCTTCTCTCAGCATTGTATAACCCGGTGGGTAATGCCTCTCTCAGCAATGTAAAAACCCGTGGGAAATGCCTCCCTCAACAATGTATATCCCCCGTGGGTAATGCCTCCCTCAGCAATGTAAAACCCCGTGGGTAATGCCGCTCTCAGAAATGTAAAACCCCGTGGGTAATGCCTCTCTCAGCAATGTAAAACCCCGTGGGTAATGCCTCTCTCAGCTATGTAAGACCCCGTGGGTAATGCCTCTCTCAGCAATGTAAAACCCGGTGGGTAATGCCTCCCTCAGCAATGTAAAACCCTGTGGGTAATGCTTCCCTCAGCAATGTGAAACCCCGTGGGTAATGCCGCCCTCAGCAATGTAAAACCCGGTGGGAAATGCATCCCTCAGCAATTTAAAACCCCGTGGGTAATGCCTCCCTCAGCAATGTAAAACCCCTTGTTTAATGCCTCTTGAGCAATGTAAAACCCGGTGGGTAATGCCTATCTCAGCAATGTAAAACCCCGTGGGTAATGCCTCTCTCAGCAATGTAAAACCCCGTGGGTAATGCCTCTCTCAGCAATGTAAAACCCGGTGGGTAATGCCTCTCTCAGCAATGTTAAACCCCGTGGGTAATGCCTCTCTGAGCAATGTAAACCCCGTGGGTAATGCCTCTCTCAGAAATGTAAAACCCCGTGGGTAATGCCTCCCGCAGCGATGTAAAACCCGGTGGGTAATGCCTCCCTCAGCAATGTAAAACCCGGTGGGTAATGCCGCCCACAGCAATGTAAAACCCGGTGGGTAATGCCTCTCTCAGCAATGTAAAACGCCGTGGGTAATGCCTCCCTCAGCGATGTAAAACCCGGTGGGTAATGCCTCCCTCAGCAATGTAAAACCCGGTGGGTAATGCCGCCCACAGCAATGTAAAACCCGGTGGGTAATGCCTCACTCAGCAATGTAAAACGCCGTGGGTAATGCCGCTCTCAGCAATGTAAAACCCCGTGGGTAATGCCTCTCTCAGCAATGTAAAACCCCGTGGGTAGTGCCTCCCTCAGCAATGTAAATCCCCGTGGGTAATGCCTCCCTCAGCAATGTAAAACCCGGTGGGTAATGCCTCCCACAGCAATGTAAAACCCGGTGGGTAATGCCTCTCTCAGCAATGTAAAACCCCGTGGGTAATGCCTCTCTCAGCAATGTAAAACCCCGTGGGTAATGCCTCCCTCAGCAATGTAAAACCCTGTGGGTAATGCCTCTCTCAGCAATGTAAAACGCCGTGGGTAATGCCTCCCTCAGCAATGTAAAACCCCGTCGGTAATGCCTCCCTTAGCAATATAAAACCCGTGGGTAATGCCTCCCTTAGCAATGTAAAACCCTGTGGGTAATGCGTCTCTCAGCAATGTAAAACCCCGTGGGTAATGCCGCTCTCAGCAATGTAAAACTCCGTGGGTAATGCCTCTCTCAGCAATGTAATACCCTGTGGGTAATGCCTCTCTCAGCAATTTAAAACCCCGCGGGTAATGCCTCTCTCAGCAATGTAAAACCCCGTGGATAGTGCCTCCCTCAGCAATGTAAAACCCAGTGGGTAATGCCTCCCTCAGCAATGTAAAACCCCGTGGGTAATGCTTCCCTCAGCAATGTGAAACCCCGTGGGTAATGCCGCCCTCAGCAATGTAAAACCCGGTGGGTAATGCCTCCCTCAGCAATTTAAAACCCCGTGGGTAATGCCTCCCTCAGCAATGTAAAACCCGGTGGGTAATGCCTCCCTCAGCAATGTAAAACCCCGTGGGTAATGCCTCCCTCAGCAATGTAAAACCCCTTGTTTAATGCCTCTTGAGCAATGTAAAACCCGGTGGGTAATGCCTATCTCAGCAATGTAAAACCCCGTGGGTAATGCCTCTCTCAGCAATGTAAAACCCCGTGGGTAATGCCTCTCTCAGCAATGTAAAATCCCGTGGGTAATGCCTCTCTCAGAAATGTAAAACCCCGTGGGTAATGCCTCCCTCAGCAATGTAAAACCCCGTCGGTAATGCCTCCCTTAGCAATATAAAACCCGTGGGTAATGCCTCCGTTAGCAATGTAAAACCCTGTGGGTAATGCGTCTCTCAGCAATGTAAAACCCCGTGGGTAATGCCGCTCTCAGCAATGTAAAACTCCGTGGGTAATGCCTCTCTCAGCAATGTAAAACCCTGTGGGTAATGCGTCTCTCAGCAATGTAAAACTCCGTGGGTAATGCCTCTCTCAGCAATGTAAAACCCTGTGGGTAATGCGTCTCTCAGCAATGTAAAACCCCGTGGGTAATGCCTCTCTCAGCAATGTAAAACCCGGTGGGTAATGCCTCCATCAGCAATGTAAAACCCCGCGGTTAAGGCCTCTCTCAGCAATGTAAAACCCCGTGGGTATTGCCCCCATCAGCATTGTAAAACCCCGTGGGTAATCCCTTTCTCAGCAATGTAAAACCCGGTGGGTAATGCTTCTCTCAGCATTGTATAACCCGGTGGGTAATGCCTCTCTCAGCAATGTAAAAACCCGTGGGAAATGCCTCCCTCAGCAATGTAAATTCCCGTGGGTAATGCCTCTCTCAGCAATGTAAAACCCCGTGGGTAATGCCTCTCTCAGCAATGTAAATTCCCGTGGGTAATGCCTCCCTCAGCAATGTAAAACCCCGTGGGTAATGCCTCTCTCAGCAATGTAAATTCCCGTGGGTAATGCCTCTCTCAGCAATGTAAAACCCCGTGGGTAAAGCCTCCCTCAGCAATGTAAAACCCTGTGGGTAATGCTTCCCTCAGCAATGTGAAACCCCGTGGATAATGCCGCCCTCAGCAATGTAAAACCCGGTGGGTAATGCCTCCCTCAGCAATTTAAAACGCGGTGGGTAATGCCTCCCTCAGCAATGTAAAACCCGGTGGGTAATGCCTCCCTCAGCAATGTAAAACCCCGTGGGTAATGCCTCTCTCAGCAATGTAAAACCCCGTGGGTAATGTCTCTCTCAGCAATGTTAATCCCGGTGGGTAATGCCTCTCCTAGCAATGTAAAACCGTTGGGTAATGCCTCTCTCAGCAATGTAAAACCCCGTGGGTAACGCATCCCTCAGCAATGTAAAACCCCGTGGGTAATGCCTCCCTCAGCAATGTAAAACGCGGTGGGTAATGCCTCTCTCAGCAATGTAAAACGCGGTGGGTAATGCCTCTCTCAGCAATGTAAAACGCGGTGGGTAATGCCTCTCTCAGCAATGTAAAACCCCGTGGGTAATGCCTCTATCAGCAACGTAAAATCCCGTGGGTAATGCCTCCCTCAGCAATGTAAAACCCCGTGGCTAATGCCTCCCTCAGCAATGTAAATCCCCCGTGTGTAATGCCTCCCTCAGCAACGTTAAATCCCGTGGGTAATGCCTCTCTCAGCAATTTAAAACCCCGCGGGTAATGCCTCTCTCAGCAATGTAAAACCCCGTGGATAGTGCCTCCCTCAGCAATGTAAAACCCAGTGGGTAATGCCTCCCTCAGCAATGTAAAACCCCGTGGGTAATGCTTCCCTCAGCAATGTGAAACCCCGTGGGTAATGCCGCCCTCAGCAATGTAAAACCCGGTGGGTAATGCCTCCCTCAGCAATTTAAAACCCCGTGGGTAATGCCTCCCTCAGCAATGTAAAACCCGGTGGGTAATGCCTCCCTCAGCAATGTAAAACCCCGTGGGTAATGCCTCCCTCAGCAATGTAAAACCCCTTGTTTAATGCCTCTTGAGCAATGTAAAACCCGGTGGGTAATGCCTATCTCAGCAATGTAAAACCCCGTGGGTAATGCCTCTCTCAGCAATGTAAAACCCCGTGGGTAATGCCTCTCTCAGCAATGTAAAATCCCGTGGGTAATGCCTCTCTCAGAAATGTAAAACCCCGTGGGTAATGCCTCCCTCAGCAATGTAAAACCCCGTGGGTAATGCCTCCCTCAGCGATGTAAAACCCGGTGGGTAATGCCTCCCTCAGCAATGTAAAACCCGGTGGGTAATGCCGCCCACAGCAATGTAAAACCCGGTGGGTAATGCCTCTCTCAGCAATGTAAAACGCCGTGGGTAATGCCTCTCTCAGCAATGTAAAACTCCGTGGGTAATACCTCTCTCAGCAATGTAAAACCCGTGGGTAATGCCTCTCTCAGCAATGTAAAACCCCGTGGGTATTGCCTCTCTCAGCAATGCAAAACCCGGTGGGTAATGCCTCTTTCAGCAATGTAAAACCCCGTGGGTAATGCCTCCCTCAGCAATGTAAAACCCGGTGGGTATTGCCTCCCTCAGCTATGTAACACCCCGTGGGTAATGCCACCCTCAGCAATGTAAAACCCCGTGGGTAATGCCTCCATCAGCAATGTAAAACCCCACGGGTAATGCCTCTCTCAGCAATTTAAAACCCCGTGGGTATTGCCTCCCTCAGCAATGTAAAACCCGCTGGGTAATGCCTCTCTCAGCATTGTAAAACCCCGTGGGTAAGGCCTCCCTCAGCAATGTAAAACCCCGTGGGTAATGCCCCCCTCAGCAATGTAAAACCCCGCGGGTAATGCCTCTCTCAGCAATGCAAAACCCCGTGGGTAATGCCGCCCTCAGCAATGTAAAACCCCGTGGGTAATGCCTCCCTCAGCAATGTAAAACCCCGTGGGTATTGCCTCCCTCAGCAATGTAAAAGCCCGTGGGTAATGCCGCCCTCAGCAATGTAAAACCCCGTGGGTAATGCCTCCCTCAGCAATGTAAAACCCCGTGGGTATTGCCGCCCTCAGCAATGTAAAACCCCGTGGGTAATGCCTCCCTCAGCAATGTAAAACCCCGTGGGTAATGCCTCTATCAAAAATGTAAAACCCCGTGGGTAATGTCTCTCTCAGCAATGTAAAACCCGGTGGGTAATGCCTCCCTCAGCAATGTAAAACCCCGTGGGTAATGCCTCTCTCAGCAATGCAAAACCCGGTGGCTAATGCCTCTCTCAGCAATTGAAAACCGTTTGGTAATGCCTCTCTCAGCAATGTAATACCCCGTGGGTAACGCATCCCTCAGCAATGTAAAACCCCGTGTGTAATGCCTCCCTCAGCAATGTAAAACGCGGTGGGTAATGCCTCTCTCAGCAATGTAAAACGCGGTGGGTAATGCCTCTCTCAGCAATGTAAAACGCGGTGGGTAATGCCTCTCTCAGCAATGTAAAACCCCGTGGGTAATGCCTCTATCAGCAACGTAAAATCCCGTGGGTAATGCCTCTATCAGCAACGTAAAACCCCCTGGGTAATGCCTCCCTCAGCAATGTAAAACCCCGTGGCTAATGCCTCCCTCAGCAATGTAAAACCCCGTGGGTAATGCCTCCCTCAGCAATGTAAATCCCCCGTGGGTAATGCCTCCCTCAGCAACGTAAAATCCCGTGGGTAATGCCTCTCTCAGCAATTTAAAACCCCGTGGGTAATGCCTCTCTCAGCAATGTAAAACCCCGTGGGTAATGCCTCCCTCAGCAATGTAAAACCCGGTGGTAATGCCTCCCTCTGCAATGTAAACCCCGTGGGTAATGCCTCCCTCAGCAATGTAAAACCCCGTGGGTAATGCCTCCCTCAGCAATGTAAAACCCCTTCGGTAATGCCTCCCTCAGCAATGTAAAACCCCGTGGGTAATGCCTCTCTCAGCAATGTAAAAAGCCGTGGGTAATGCCTCTATCAGCAATGTAAAACCCCGTGGGTAATGCCTCTCTCAGCAATGTAAAACCCCGTGGGTAATGCCTCTCTCAGCAATGTAAAACCCCGTGGGTAATGCCTCCCTCAGCAATGTAAAACCCCGTGGGTAATGCCTCCCTCAGCAATGTAAAACCCCGTGGGTATTGCCTCCCTCAGCAATGTAAAACCCCTTGGGAAATGCCTCCCTCAGCAATGTAAAACCCCGTGGGTATTGCCTCCCTCAGCAATGTAAAACCCGGTGGGTAATGCCTCTCTCAGCAATGTAAAACCGTTGGGTAATGCCTCCCTCAGCAATGTAAAACCCCGTGGGTAATGCCTCTCTCAGCAATGCAATACCCGGTGGGTAATGCCTCTATCGGCAATGTAAAACCGTTGGGTAATGCCTCTCTCAGCAATGTAAAACCGTTGGGTAATGCCTCCCTCAGCAATGTAAAACGCGGTGGGTAATGCCTCTCTCAGCAATGTAAAACGCGGTGGGTAATGCCTCTCTCAGCAATGTAAAACGCGGTGGGTAATGGCTCCCTCAGCAATGTAAAACCCCGTGGGTAATGCCTCTCTCAGCAATGTAAAACCCCGTGGGTAATGCCTCTATCAGCAATGTAAAACCCCGTGGGTAATGCCTCTCTCAGCAATGTAAAACCCCGTGGGTAATGCCTCCCTCAGCAATGTAAAACCCGGTGGGTAATGCCTCCCTCTGCAATGTAAACCCCGTGGGTAATGCCTCCCTCAGCAATGTAAAACCCCGTGGGTAATGCCTCCCTCAGCAATGTAAAACCCCGTGGGTAATGCCTCCCTCAGCAATGTAAAACCCCGTGGGTAATGCCTCCCTCAGCAATGTAAAACCCCTTAGGTAATGCCTCCCTCAGCAATGTAAAACCCCGTGGGTACTGCCTCCCTCAGCAATGTAAAAAGCCGTGGGTAATGCCTCTATCAGCAATGTAAAACCCCGTGGGTAATGCCTCTCTCAGCAATGTAAAACCCCGTGGGTAATGCCTCTCTCAGCAATGTAAAACCCCGTGGGTAATGCCTCCATCAGCAATGTAAAACCCCGTGGGTAATGCCTCTCTCATCAATGTAAAACCCCGTGGGTAATGCCTCCCTCAGCAATGTAAAACCCCGTGGGTAATGCCTCCATCTGCAATGTAATACACCGTGACTAATCCCATTCTCAGCAATGTAAAACCCGGTGGGTAATGCCTCTAAGAGCAATGTGTAACCCGGAGGGTAATGCCTCCCTCAGCAATGTAAAACCCCCGTGCGTAATGCCTCCCTCAGCAATGTAAAACCCCGTGGGTAATGCCTCTCTCAGCAATGTAAAACCCCGTGGGTAATGCCTCCCTCAGCAATGTAAAACCCCGTGGGTAATGCCTCCCTCAGCAATGTAAAACCCGGTGGGTAATGCCTCTCTCAACAATGTAAAACCCGGTGGGCAATGCCGCACACAGCAATGTAAAACCCGGTGGGTAATGCCTCCCTCAGCAATGTAAAACCCCGTGGGTAATGCCTCTCTCAGCAATGTAAACCCCGGTGGGTAATGCCTCACTCAGCAATGTAAAACCCGGTGGGTAATGCCTCTCTCAGCAATGTAAAACCCCGTGGGTAATGCCTCTCTCAGCAATGTAAAATCCGGTGGGTAATGCCTCCCTCAGCAATGTAAAACCCCGTGGGTAATGCCTCTCTCAGCAATGTAAAACCCCGTGGGTAATGCCTCCCTCAGCAATGTAAAACCCCGTGAGTAATGCCTCCCTCAGCAATGTAAAACCCGTGGGTAATGCCTCTCTCAGCAACGTAAAACCCCGTGGGTAATGCCTCCCTCAGCAATGTAAAACCCCGTGGGTAATGCCTCCCTCAGCAATGTAAAACCCCTTCGGTAATGCCTCCCTCAGCAATGTAAAACCCCGTGGGTACTGCCTCCCTCAGCAATGTAAAAAGCCGTGGGTAATGCCTCTATCAGCAATGTAAAACCCCGTGGGTAATGCCTCTCTCAGCAATGTAAAACCCCGTGGGTAATGCCTCTCTCAGCAATGTAAAACCCCGTGGGTAATGCATCCCTCAGGAATGTAAAACTCCGTGGGTAAGGCCTCCCTCAGCAATGTAAAACCCCGTGGGTAATGCCTCCTACAGCAATGTAAAACCCCGTGGGTAATGCCTCCCTCAGCACTGTAAAACCCCGTGGGTAAGGCCTCCCTCAGCAATGTAAAACCCCGTGGGTATTGCCTCCCTCAGCAATGTAAAACCGCTTGGGTAATGCCTCCCTCAGCAATGTAAAACCCCGTGGGTATTGCCTCCCTCAGCAATGTAAAACCCGGTGGGTAATGCCTCTCTCAGCAATGTAAAACCGTTGGGTAATGCCTCGCTCAGCAATGTAAAACCCCGAGGGTAATGCCTCTCTCAGCAATGCAAAACCCGGTGGGTAATGCCTCTATCGGCAATGTAAAACCGTTGGGTAATGCCTCTCTCAGCAATGTAAAACCGTTGGGTAATGCCTCCCTCAGCAATGTAAAACGCGGTGGGTAATGCCTCTCTCAGCAATGTAAAACGCGGTGGGTAATGGCTCCCTCAGCAATGTAAAACCCCGTGGGTAATGCCTCTCTCAGCAATGTAAAACCCCGTGGGTAATGCCTCTATCAGCAATGTAAAACCCCGTGGGTAATGCCTCCCTCAGCAACGTAAAATCCCGTGGGTAATGCCTCTCTCAGCAATTTAAAACCCCGTGGGTAATGCCTCTCTCAGCAATGTAAAACCCCGTGGGTAATGCCTCCCTCAGCAATGTAAAACCCGGTGGGTAATGCCTCCCTCTGCAATGTAAACCCCGTGGGTAATGCCTCCCTCAGCAATGTAAAACCCCGTGGGTAATGCCTCCCTCAGCAATGTAAAACCCCGTGGGTAATGCCTCCCTCAGCAATGTAAAACCCCGTGGGTAATGCCTCCCTCAGCAATGTAAAACCCCTTTGGTAATGCCTCCCTCAGCAATGTAAAACCCCGTGGGTACTGCCTCCCTCAGCAATGTAAAAAGCCGTGGGTAATGCCTCTCTCAGCAATGTAAAACCCCGTGGGTAATGCCTCCATCAGCAATGTAAAACCCCGTGGGTAATGCCTCTCTCATCAATGTAAAACCCCGTGGGTAATGCCTCCATCTGCAATGTAATACACCGTGACTAATCCCTTTCTCAGCAATGTAAAACCCGGTGGGTAATGCCTCTAAGAGTAATGTGTAACCCGGAGGGTAATGCCTCCCTCAGCAATGTAAAACCCCCGTGCGTAATGCCTCCCTCAGCAATGTAAAACCCCGTGGGTAATGCCTCTCTCAGCAATGTAAAATCCCGTGGGTAATGCCTCTCTCAGCAATATAAACCCCGTGGGTAATGCCTCTCTCAGCAATGTAAAACCCCGTGGGTAATGCCTCCCTCAGCAATGTAAAACCCCGTGGGTAATGCCTCCCTCAGCAATGTAAAACCCCGTGGGTAATGCCTCTCTCAACAATGTAAAACCCGGTGGGTAATGCCGCCCACAGCAATGTAAAACCCGGTGGGTAATGCCTCCCTCAGCAATGTAAAACCCCGTGGGTAATGCCTCTCTCAGCAATGTAAAACCCGGTGGGTAATGCCTCACTCAGCAATGTAAAACCCGGTGGGTAATGCCTCTCTCAGCAATGTAAAACCCCGTGGGTAATGCCTCTCTCAGCAATGTAAAATCCGGTGGGTAATGCCTCCCTCAGCAATGTAAAACCCCGTGGGTAATGCCTCTCTCAGCAATGTAAAACCCCGTGGGTAATGCCTCCCTCAGCAATGTAAAACCCCGTGAGTAATGCCTCCCTCAGCAATGTAAAACCCGTGGGTAATGCCTCTCTCAGCAATGTAAAACGCCGTGGGTAATGCCGCTCTCAGCAATGTAAAACACCGTGGGTAATGCTTCTCTCAGCAATGTAAAACCCGTGGGTAATGCCTCTCTCAGCAATGTAAAACCCCGTGGGTAATGCCTCTGTCAGCAATGCAAAACCCGGTGGGTAATGCCTCTCTCAGCAATGGAAAACCGTTGGGTAATGCCTCTCTCAGCAATGTAAAACCCCGTGGGTAATGCCTCCATCAGCAATGTAAAACCCCGTGGGTAATGCCTCTCTCATCAATGTAAAACCCCGTGGGTAATGCCTCCATCAGCAATGTAAAACCCCGCGGGTAATGCCTCCCTCAGCAACGTAAAACCCCGTGGGTAATGCCTCCATCTGCAATGTAATACCCCGTGGGTAATGCCTCACTCAGCAATGTAAAACCCGGTGGGTAATGCCTCTAACAGCAATGTGTAACCCGGAGGGTAATGCCTCCCTCAGCAATGTAAAACCCCCGTGCGTAATGCCTCCCTCAGCAATGTAAAACCCCGTTGGTAATGCCTCTCTCAGCAATGTAAAATCCCGTGGGTAATGCCTCTCTCAGCAATGTAAACCCCGTGGGTAATGCCTCTCTCAGCAATGTAAAACCCCGTGGGTAATGCCTCTCTCAGCAATGTAAAACCCGGTGGGTAATGCCTCCCTCAGCAATGTAAAACCCCGTGGGTAATGCCTCTCTCAGCAATGTAAAACCCCGTGGGTAATGCCTCACTCAGCAATGTAAAACCCGGTGGGTAATGCCTCCCTCAGCAATGTAAAACCCCGTGGGTAATGCCTCCCTCAGCAATGTAAAACCCCGTGGGTAATGCCTCCCTCAGCAATGTAAAACCCGGTGGGTAATGCCTCTCTCAACAATGTAAAACCCGGTGGGTAATGCCTCTCTCAGCAATGTAAAACCCCGTGGGTAATGCCTCTCTCAGCAATGTAAAATCCGGTGGGTAATGCCTCCCTCAGCAATGTAAAACCCCGTGGGTAATGCCTCTCTCAGCAATGTAAAACCCCGTGGGTAATGCCTCCCTCAGCAATGTAAAACCCCGTGAGTAATGCCTCCCTCAGCAATGTAAAACCCGTGGGTAATGCCTCTCTCAGCAATGTAAAACGCCGTGGGTAATGCGGCTCTCAGCAATGTAAAACACCGTGGGTAATGCTTCTCTCAGCAATGTAAAACCCGTGGGTAATGCCTCTCTCAGCAATGTAAAACCCCGTGGGTAATGCCTCTGTCAGCAATGCAAAACCCGGTGGGTAATGCCTCTCTCAGCAATGGAAAACCGTTGGGTAATGCCTCTCTCAGCAATGTAAAACCCCGTGGGTAACGCCTCCCTCAGCAATGTAAAACCCCGTGGGTAACGCCTCCCTCAGCAATGTAAAACCCCGTGGGTAACGCCTCCCTCAGCAATGTAAAACCCCGTGGGTAATGCCTCTCTCAGCAATGTAATACCCCGTGGGTAACGCATCCCTCAGCAATGTAAAACCCCGTGTGTAATGCCTCCCTCAGCAATGTAAAACGCGGTGGGTAATGCCTCTCTCAGCAATGTAAAACGCGGTGGGTAATGCCTCTCTCAGCAATGTAAAACGCGGTGGGTAATGCCTCTCACAGCAATGTAAAACGCGGTGGGTAATTCCTCTCTCAGCAATGTAAAACCCCGTGGGTAATGCCTCTATCAGCAACGTAAAATCCCGTGGGTAATGCCTCTATCAGCAACGTAAAACCCCGTGGGTAATGCCTCCCTCAGCAATGTAAAACCCCGTGGCTAATGCCTCCCTCAGCAATGTAAAACCCCGTGGGTAATGCCTCCCTCAGCAATGTAAATCCACCGTGGGTTATGCCTCCCACAGCAACGTAAAATCCCGTGGGTAATGCCTCTCTCAGCAATTTAAAACCCCGTGGGTAATGCCTCCCTCAGCAATGTAAAACCCGGTGGTAATGCCTCCCTCTGCAATGTAAACCCCGTGGGTAATGCCTCCCTCAGCAATGTAAAATCCCGTGGGTAATGCCTCCCTCAGCAATGTAAAACCCCGTGGGTAATGCCTCCCTCAGCAATGTAAAACCCCTTCGGTAATGCCTCCCTCAGCAATGTAAAACCCCGTGGGTACTGCCTCCCTCAGCAATGTAAAACCCCGTGGGTAATGCATCCCTCAGGAATGTAAAACTCCGTGGGTAAGGCCTCCCTCAGCAATGTAAAACCCCGTGGGTAATGCCTCCTACAGCAATGTAAAACCCCGTGGGTAATGCCTCCCTCAGCACTGTAAAACCCCGTGGGTAAGGCCTCCCTCAGCAATGTAAAACCCCGTGGGTAATGCCCCACTCAGCAATGTAAAACCCCGTGGGTACTGCCTCCCTCAGCAATGTAAAACCCCGTGGGTAATGCCTCCCTCAGCAATGTAAAACCCCGTGGGTAATGCCTCCCTCAGCAATGTAAAACCCCGTGGGTATTGCCTCCCTCAGCAATGTAAAACCCCTTGGGTAATGCCTCCCTCAGCAATGTAAAACCCCGTGGGTATTGCCTCCCTCAGCAATGTAAAACCCGGTGGGTAATGCCTCTCTCAGCAATGTAAAACCCCGTGGGTAATGCCTCTCTCAGCAATGCAAAACCCGGTGGGTAATGCCTCTATCGGCAATGTAAAACCATTGGGTAATGCCTCTCTCAGCAATGTAAAACCGTTGGGTAATGCCTCCCTCAGCAATGTAAAACGCGGTGGGTAATGCCTCTCTCAGCAATGTAAAACGCGGTGGGTAATGCCTCTCTCAGCAATGTAAAACGCGGTGGGTAATGCCTCCCTCAGCAATGTAAAACCCCGTGGGTAATGCCTCTCTCAGCAATGTAAAACCCCGTGGGTAATGCCTCTATCAGCAATGTAAAACCCCGTGCGTAATGCCTCCCTCAGCAACGTAAAATCCCGTGGGTAATGCCTCTCTCAGCAATTTAAAACCCCGTGGGTAATGCCTCTCTCAGCAATGTAAAACCCCGTGGGTAATGCCTCCCTCAGCAATGTAAAACCCGGTGGGTAATGCCTCCCTCTGCAATGTAAACCCCGTGGGTAATGCCTCCCTCAGCAATGTAAAACCCCGTGGGTAATGCCTCCCTCAGCAATGTAAAACCCCGTGGGTAATGCCTCCCTCAGCAATGTAAAACCCCGTGGGTAATGCCTCCCTCAGCAATGTAAAACCCCTTAGGTAATGCCTCCCTCAGCAATGTAAAACCCCGTGGGTACTGCCTCCCTCAGCAATGTAAAAAGCCGTGGGTAATGCCTCTATCAGCAATGTAAAACCCCGTGGGTAATGCCTCTCTCAGCAATGTAAAACCCCGTGGGTAATGCCTCTCTCAGCAATGTAAAACCCCGTGGGTAATGCCTCCATCAGCAATGTAAAACCCCGTGGGTAATGCCTCCATCAGCAATGTAAAACCCCGCGGGTAATGCCTCCCTCAGCAATGTAAAACCCCGTGGGTAATGCCTCCATCTGCAATGTAATACACCGTGACTAATCCCTTTCTCAGCAATGTAAAACCCGGTGGGTAATGCCTCTAACAGCAATGTGTAACCCGGAGGGTAATGCCTCCCTCAGCAATGTAAAACCCCCGTGCGTAATGCCTCCCTCCGCAATGTAAAACCCCGTGGGTAATGCCTCTCTCAGCAATGTAAAATCCCGTGGGTAATGCCTCTCTCAGCAATGTAAACCCCGTGGGTAATGCCTCTCTCAGCAATGTAAAACCCCGTGGGTAATGCCTCTCTCAACAATGTGAAACCCGGTGGGTAATGCCGCCCACAGCAATGTAAAACCCGGTGGGTAATGCCTCCCTCAGCAATGTAAAACCCCGTGGGTAATGCCTCTCTCAGCAATGTAAACCCCGGTGGGTAATGCCTCACTCAGCAATGTAAAACCCGGTGGGTAATGCCTCTCTCAGCAATGTAAAACCCCGTGGGTAATGCCTCTCTCAGCAATGTAAAACCCGTGGGTAATGCCTCTCTCAGCAATGTAAAACGCCGTGGGTAATGCCGCTCTCAGCAATGTAAAACACCGTGGGTAATGCTTCTCTCAGCAATGTAAAACCCGTGGGTAATGCCTCTCTCAGCAATGTAAAACCCCGTGGGTAATGCCTCTGTCAGCAATGCAAAACGCGGTGGGTAATGCCTCTCTCAGCAATGGAAAACCGTTGGGTAATGCCTCTCTCAGCAATGTAAAACCCCGTGGGTAATGCCTCCATCAGCAATGTAAAACCCCGTGGGTAATGCCTCTCTCATCAATGTAAAACCCCGTGGGTAATGCCTCCATCAGCAATGTAAAACCCCGCGGGTAATGCCTCCCTCCGCAATGTAAAACCCCGTGGGTAATGCCTCCATCTGCAATGTAATACCCCGTGGGTAATCCCTTTCTCAGCAATGTAAAACCCGGTGGGTAATGCCTCTAACAGCAATGTGTAACCCGGAGGGTAATGCCTCCCTCAGCAATGTAAAACCCCCGTGCGTAATGCATCCCTCAGCAATGTAAAACCCCGTGGGTAATGCCTCTCTCAGCAATGTAAAACCCCGTGCGTAATGCCTCCCTCAGCAATGTAAAACCCCGTGGGTAATGCCTCCCTCAGCAATGTAAAACCCGGTGGGTAATGCCTCTCTCAACAATGTAAAACCCGGTGGGTAATGCCGCCCACAGCAATGTAAAACCCGGTGGGTAATGCCGCCCTCAGCAATGTAAAACCCCGTGGGTAATGCCTCTCTCAGCAATGTAAACCCCGGTGGGTAATGCCTCCCTCAGCAATGTAAAACCCGGTGGGTAATGCCACTCTCAGCAATGTAAAACCCCGTGGGTAATGCCTCTCTCAGCAATGTAAAACCCCGTGGGTAATGCCTCCCTCAGCAATGTAAAACCCCGTGGGTAATGCCTCCCTCAGCAATGTAAAACCCGGTGGGTAATGCCTCTCTCAACAATGTAAAACCCGGTGGGTAATGCCGCCCACAGCAATGTAAAACCCGGTGGGTAATGCCTCCCTCAGCAATGTAAAACCCCGTGGGTAATGCCTCTCTCAGCAATGTAAACCCCGGTGGGTAATGCCTCCCTCAGCAATGTAAAACCCGGTGGGTAATGCCTCTCTCAGCAATGTAAAACCCCGTGGGTAATGCCTCTCTCAGCAATGTAAAATCCGGTGGATAATGCCTCCCTCAGCAATGTAAAACCCCGTGGGTAATGCCTCTCTCAGCAATGTAAAACCCCGTGGGTAATGCCTCCCTCAGCAATGTAAAACCCCGTGAGTAATGCCTCCCTCAGCAATGTAAAACCCGTGGGTAATGCCTCTCTCAGCAATGTAAAACGCCGTGGGTAATGCGGCCCTCAGCAATGTAAAACACCGTGGGTAATGCTTCTCTCAGCAATGTAAAACCCGTGGGTAATGCCTCTCTCAGCAATGTAAAACCCCGTGGGTAATGCCTCTGTCAGCAATGCAAAACCCGGTGGGTAATGCCTCTCTCAGCAATGGAAAACCGTTGGGTAATGCCTCTCTCAGCAATGTAAAACCCCGTGGGTAACGCCTCCCTCAGCAATGTAAAACCCCGTGGGTAACGCCTCCCTCAGCAATGTAAAACCCCGTGGGTAGTTCCGCTCTCAGCAATGTAAAACCCGGTGGGTAATGCCTCCCTCAGCAATGTAAAACCCCGTGGGCAATGCCTCCCTCAGCAATGTAAAACCCCGTGGGTAACGCCTCTATCAGCAATGTAAAACCCGGTGGGTAATGCCTCCCTCAGCAATGTAAACCCCGATGGGTAATGCCTCTCTCAGCAATGTAAAACCCGGTGGGTAATGCCTCTTTCAGCAATTAAAACCCCGTGGGTAATGCCTCCCTCAGCAATGTAAAACCCGGTGGGTATTGCCTCCCTCAGCTATGTAACACCCCGTGGGTAATGCCACCCTCAGCAATGTAAAACCCCGTGGGTAATGGCTCCATCAGCAATGTAAAACCCCACGGGTAATGCCTCTCTCAGCAATTTAAAACCCCGTGGGTAATGCCTCTCTCAGCAATGTAATTCCCCGTGGGTAATGCCTCTCTCAGCAATGTAAAACCCCGTGGGTAATGCCTCCCTCAGCAATGTAAAACCCGGTGGGTAATGCCTCCCTCTGCAATGTAAAACCCCGTGGGATATGCCTCCCTCAGCAATGTAAAACCCCGTGTTTAAAGCCTCCATCAGCAATGTAAAACCCGCTGGGTAATGCCTCTCTCAGCACTGTAAAACCCCGTGGGTAATGCCTCCCTCAGCAATGTAAAACCCCATGGGTAATGCCTCCCTCAGCAATGTAAAACCCCGTGGGTAATGCCTCCCTCAGCAATTTAAAACCCCGTGGTTAATGCCTCCCTCAGCAATGTAAAACCCCTTGGGTAATGCCTCCCTCAGCAATGTAAAACCCCGTGGGTACTGCCTCCCTCAGCAATGTAAAAACCCGTGGGTAATGCCTCTACCAGCAATATAAGACCCCGTGGGTAATGCCTCTCTCAGCAATGTAAAACCCGGTGGGTAATGCCTCTCTCAGCAATGTAAAACCCCGTGGGTAATGCCTCCCTCTGCAATGTAAAACCCCCGTGGGTAATGCCTCCCTCAGCAATGTAAAACCCCGTGGGTAATGCCTCTCTCAGCAATGTAAAATCCCGTGGGTAATGCCTGTCTCAGCAATGTAAAACCCCGTGGGTAATGCCTCCCTCAGCAATGTAAAACCCGGTGGGTAATGCCTCCCTCAACAATGTAAAACCCGGTGGGTAACGCCGCCCACAGCAATGTAAAACCCGGTGGGTAATGCCTCCCTCAGCAATGTAAAACCCCGTGGGTATGCCTCACTCAGCAATGTAAAACCCGGTGGGTAATGCCTCTCTCAGCAATGTAAAACCCCGTGGGTAATGCCTCTCTCAGCAATGTAAAACCCGGTGGGTAATGCCTCCCTCAGCAATGTAAAACCCGGTGGGTAATGCCTCCCTCAGCAATGTAAATCCCCGTGGGTACTGCCTCCCTCAGCAATGTAAAACCCGGTGGGTAATGCCTCCCTCAGCAATGTAAAACCCAGTGGGTAACGCCGCCCACAGCAATGTAAAACCCGGTGGGTAATGCCTCACTCAGCAATGTAAAACCCGGTGGGTAATGCCTCTCTCAGCAATGTAAAACCCCGTGGGTAATGCCTCTCTCAGCAATGTAAAACCCCGTGGGTAATGCCTCCCTCAGCAATGTAAAACCCCGTGGCTAATGCCTCTCTCAGCAATGTAAAACCCCGTGGGTAATGCCTCTCTCAGCAATGTAAAACCGTTGGGTAATGCCTCTCTCAGCAATGTAAAACCCCGTGGGTAACGCCTCCCTCAGCAATGTAAAACCCCGTGGGTAATATCTCCCTCAGCAATGTAAAACCCGGTGGGTAATGCCTCTCTCAGCAATGTAAAACCGTTGGGTAATGCCTCTCTCAGCAATGTAAAACCCCGTGGGTAACGCCTCCCTCAGCAATGTAAAACCCCGTGGGTAATATCTCCCTCAGCAATGTAAAACCCCGTGGGTAATGCCGCTCTCAGCAATGTAAAACCCCGTTTTGGGGTTGTTTTCGCTGGAAAGAAGGCGGCTAAGAGGGGATCTCATTGAAACATATAAGATGATTAGAGGTTTAGACAGGGTAGATAGTGATAGCCTTTTTCCTAGGATGGAGAAAGCTAGCACGAGGGGGCACGTTTTTAAATTAAGGGGGGGTAGTTATAGGACAGATGTCAGGGGTAGGTTCTTTACCCAGAGGGCGGTGAGGGACTGGAATGCCCTGCCAGCTGCAGTTGTAAAAGCACCTAGTTTGGGGGCGTTTAAAAGATCTGTGGATAGGTTTATGGATGAAAAGGGATTGGTTTAGGCAAGTGGGTCATTGTTTTGTAACTGGTCGGCGCAACGTCGTGGGCCGAAGGGCCTGTTCTGCGCTGTAATGTTCTGTGTTCTATGTTCTATGTGGGTAATGCCTCCCTCAGCAATGTAAAACCCCGTGGGTAATGCTTCCCTCAGCAATGTAAAACCAGGTGGGTAATGCCTCCCTCAGCAATGTAAAACCCCGTGGATAATGCCTCCCTCAGCAATGTAAAACCCCTTGGGTAATGCCTCTTGAGCAATGTAAAACCCGGTGGGTAATGCCTCCCTCAGCAATGTAAAACCCCATGGGTAATGCCTCTTGAGCAATGTAAAACCCGGTGGGTAATGCCTCCCTCAGCAATGTAAAACCCCGTGGGTAATGCCTCCCTCAGCAATGTAAAACCCGGTGGGTAATGCCTCTCTCAGCAATGTAAAACCCCGTGGGTAATGCCTCTCTCAGCAATGTAAAACCGCGTGGGTAATGCCTCTCTAAGCAATGTAAAACCCCGTGGGTAATGCCTCTCTCAGCAATGTAAAACCCCGTGGGTAATGCCTCCCTCAGGAATGTAAAACTCCGTGGGCAATGCCTCCTACAGCAATGTAAAACCCCGTGGGTAATGCCTCCCTCAGCAATGTAAAACCCCGTGGGTAATGCCTCCCTAAGCAATGTAAAACCCCGTGGGTAATGCCTCCCTCAGCAATGTAAAACCCTGTGGGTAATGCCTCCCACAGCAATGTAAAACCCCGTGGGCAATGCCTCCCACAGCAATGTAAAACCCGGTGGGTAAAGACTCCCTCAGCAATGTAGAACCTGGTGGGTAATGCCTCCCTCAGCAATGTAAAACCCCTTGGGTAATGCCTCTCTCAGCAATGTAAAACCCGGTGGGTAATGCCTCTCACAGCAATGTAAAACCCCGTGGGTAATGCCTCTCTCAGCAATGTAAAACCCGGTGGGTATTGCCTCTCTCAGCAATGTAAAACCCCCTGGGCAATGCCGCTCTCGGCAATGTAAAACCCCGTGGCTAATGCCTCCCTCAGCAATGTAAAACCCGGTGGGTAATGCCTCTCTCAGCAATGTAAAACCCCGTGGGTAATGCCTCTCTCAGCAATGCAAAACCCGGTGGGTAATGCCTCCCTCAGCAATGTAAAACCCCGTGGGTAGTGCCTCTCTCAGCAATGTAAAACCCCGTGGGTAATGCCTCTCTCAGCAATGCAAAACACGGTGGTTAATGCCTCCCACAGCAATGTAAAACCCCGTGGGTAGTGCCTCTCTCAGCAATGTAAAACCCCGTGGGTAATGCCTCTCTCAGCAATGTAAAACCGTTTGGTAATGCCTCCCTCAGCAATGTAAAACTCCGTGGGTAATGCCTCTCTCAGCAATGCAAAACCCGGTGGGTAATGCCTCTCTCAGCAATGTAAAACCGTTGGGATATGCCTCTCTCAGCAATGTAAAACCCCGTGGGTAACGCCTCCCTAAGCAATGTAAAATCCCGTGGGTAACGCCTCCCTCAGCAATGTAAAACCCCGCGGGTAATATCTCCCTCAGCAATGTGAAACCCCGTGGGTAATGCCTATCTCAGCAATGTAAATCCCGGTGGGTAATGCCTCCCTCAGCAATGTAAAACCCCGTGGGTAGTGCCTCTCTCAGCAATGTAAAACCCCGTGGGTAATGCCTCTCTCAGCAATGCAAAACCCGATGATAATGCCTCCCTCAGCAATGTAAAACCCCGTGGGTAGTGCCTCTCTCAGCAATGTAAACCCCGTGGGTAATGCATCTCTCAGCAATGTAAAACCGATGGGTACTGCCTCCCTCAGCAATGTAAAACCCCGTGGGTAATGCCTCTCTCAGCAATGCAAAACCCGGTGGATAATGCCTCTCTCAGCAATGTAAAACCCGGTGGGTAATGCCTCCCTCAGCAACGTAAAACCCCTTGGGTAATGCCTCCCTCAGCAATGTAAAACCCCGTGGGTAATGCCTCTATCAGCAATGTAAAACCCCGTGGGTAATGCCTCCCTCAGCAAAGTAAAACCCCGTGGGTAATGCCTCCCTCAGCAATGTAAAACCCCTTGTGTAATGCCTCCCTCAGCAATGTAAAACCCCGTGGGTACTGCCTCCCTCAGCAATGTAAAAACCCGTGGGTAATGCCTCTATCAGCAATATAAGACCCCGTGGGTAATGCCTCTCTCAGCAATGTAAAACCCCGTGGGTAATTCCTCTCTCAGCAATGTAAAACCCGGTGTGTAATGCCTCCCTCAGGAATGTAAAACTCCGTGGGTAATGCCTCCTACAGCAATGTAAAACCCCGTGGGTAATGCCTCCATCAGCAATGTATAACCCCGCGGGTAATGCCTCCCTCAGCAATGTAAAACCCGGTGGGTAATGCCTCTCTCAGCAATGTAAAACCCCGTGGGTAATGCCTCCCTCAGCAATGTAAAACCCCCGTGGGTAATGCCTACCTCAGCAATGTAAATCCCCGTGGGTAATGCCTCTCTCAGCAATGTAAAATCCCGTGGGTAATGCCTCTCTCAGCAATGTAAACCCCGTAGGTAATGCCTCTCTCAGCAATGTAAAACCCGGTGGGTAATGCCTCCCTCAGCAATGTAAATCCCCGTGGGTACTGCCTCCCTCAGCAATGTAAAACCCGGTGGGTAATGCCTCCCTCAGCAATGTAAAACCCGGTGGGTAACGCCGCCCACAGCAATGTAAAACCCGGTGGGTAATGCCTCCCTCAGCAATGTAAAACCCCGTGGGTATGCCTCTCTCAGCAATGTAAAACCCCGGTGGGTAATGCCTCACTCAGCAATGTAAAACCCGGTGGGTAATGCCTCTCTCAGCAATGTAAAACCCCGTGGGTAATGCCTCTCTCAGCAATGTAAAACCCGGTGGGTAATGCCTCCCTCAGCAATGTAAAACCCCGTGGCTAATGCCTCTCTCAGCAATGTAAAACCCCGTGGGTAATGCCTCTCTCAGCAATGTAAAACCCCGTGGGTAATGCCTCTCTCAGCAATGTAAAACCCCGTGGGTAACGCCTCCCTCAGCAATGTAAAACCCCGTGGGTAATACCTCCCTCAGCAATGTAAAACCCGGTGGGTAACGCCTCCCTCAGCAATGTAAAACCCCGTGGGTAATATCTCCCTCAGCAATGTAAAACCCGGTGGGTAACGCCTCCCTCAGCAATGTAAAACCCGGTGGGTAATGCCTCTCTCAGCAATGTAATACCCCGTGGGTAACGCCTCCCTCAGCAATGTAAAACCCGGTGGGTAACGCCGCCCACAGCAATGTAAAACCCCGTGGGTAATGCCTCTCTCAGCAATGGAAAACCGTTGGGTAATGCCTCTCTCAGCAATGTAAAACCCCGTGGGTAACGCCTCCCTCAGCAATGTAAAACCCCGTGGGTAGTTCCGCTCTCAGCAATGTAAAACCCGGTGGGTAATGCCTCCCTCAGCAATGTAAATCCCCGTGGGCAATGCCTCCCTCAGCAATGTAAAACCCCGTGGGTAACGCCTCTATCAGCAATGTAAAACCCGGTGGGTAATGCCTCCCTCAGCAATGTAAACCCCGATGGGTAATGCCTCTCTCATCAATGTAAAACCCGGTGGGTAATGCCTCTTTCAGCAATTAAAACCCCGTGGGTAATGCCTCCCTCAGCAATGTAAAACCCGGTGGGTATTGCCTCCCTCAGCTATGTAACACCCCGTGGGTAATGCCACCCTCAGCAATGTAAAACCCCGTGGGTAATGCCTCCAACAGCAATGTAAAACCCCACGGGTAATGCCTCTCTCAGCAATTTAAAACCCCGTGGGTAATGCCTCTCTCAGCAATGTAATTCCCCGTGGGTAATGCCTCTCTCAGCAATGTAAAACCCCGTGGGTAATGCCTCCCTCAGCAATGTAAAACCCGGTGGGTAATGCCTCCCTCTGCAATGTAAAACCCCGTGGGATATGCCTCCCTCAGCAATGTAAAACCCCGTGTTTAAAGCCTCCCTCAGCAATGTAAAACCCGCTGGGTAATGCCTCTCTCAGCACTGTAAAACCCCGTGGGTAATGCCTCCCTCAGCAATGTAAAACCCCATGGGTAATGCCTCCATCAGCAATTTAAAACCCCGTGGGTAATGCCTCCCTCAGCAATGTAAAACCCCTTGGGTAATGCCTCCCTCAGCAATGTAAAACCCCGTGGGTACTGCCTCCCTCAGCAATGTAAAAACCCGTGGGTAATGCCTCTACCAGCAATATAAGACCCCGTGGGTAATGCCTCTCTCAGCAATGTAAAACCCGGTGGGTAACGCCGGCCACAGCAATGTAAAACCCGGTGGGTAATGCCTCCCTCAGCAATGTAAAACCCCGTGGGTATGCCTCTCTCAGCAATGTAAAACCCCGGTGGGTAATGCCTCACTCAGCAATGTAAAACCCGGTGGGTAATGCCTCTCTCAGCAATGTAAAACCCCGTGGGTAATGCCTCTCTCAGCAATGTAAAACCCCGTGGGTAAAGCCTCCCTCAGCAATGTAAAACCCGGTGGGTAATGCCTCCCTCAGCAATGTAAAACCCTGTGGGTAATGCTTCCCTCAGCAATGTGAAACCCCGTGGGTAATGCCGCCCTCAGCAATGTAAAACCCGGTGGGTAATGCCTCCCTCAGCAATTTAAAACCCGGTGGGTAATGCCTCCCTCAGCAATGTAAAACCCGGTGGGTAATGCCTCCCTCAGCAATGTAAAACACCGTGGGTAATGCCTCTCTCAGCAATGTAAAACCCCGTGGGTAATGTCTCTCTCAGCAATGTAAAACCCGGTGGGTAATGCCTCTCCTAGCAATGTAAAACCGTTGGGTAATGCCTCTCTCAGCAATGTAAAACCCCGTGGGTAACGCATCCCTCAGCAATGTAAAACCCCGTGGGTAATGCCTCCCTCAGCAATGTAAAACCCGTGGGTAATGCCTCTCTCAGCAATGTAAAACGCGGTGGGTAATGCCTCTCTCAGCAATGTAAAACCCCGTGGGTAATGCCTCTATCAGCAACGTAAAATCCCGTGGGTAATGCCTCCCTCAGCAATGTAAAACCCCGTGGCTAATGCCTCCCTCAGCAATGTAAATCCCCCGTGTGTAATGCCTCCCTGAGAAACGTTAAATCCCGTGGGTAATGCCTCTCTCAGCAATTTAAAACCCCGTGGGTAATGCCTCTCTCAGCAATGTAAAACCCCGTGGATAGTGCCTCCCTCAGCAATGTAAAACCCGGTGGGTAATGCCTCCCTCAGCAATGTAAAACCCCGTGGGTAATGCTTCCCTCAGCAATGTGAAACCCCGTGGGTAATGCCGCCCTCAGCAATGTAAAACCCGGTGGGTAATGCCTCCCTCAGCAATTTAAAACCCCGTGGGTAATGCCTCCCTCAGCAATGTAAAACCCGGTGGGTAATGCCTCCCTCAGCAATGTAAAACCCCGTGGGTAATGCCTCCCTCAGCAATGTAAAACCCCTTGTTTAATGCCTCTTGAGCAATGTAAAACCCGGTGGGTAATGCCTATCTCAGCAATGTAAAACCCCGTGGGTAATGCCTCTCTCAGCAATGTAAAACCCCGTGGGTAATGCCTCTCTCAGCAATGTAAAATCCCGTGGGTAATGCCTCTCTGAGCAATGTAAACCCCGTGGGTAATGCCTCTCTCAGAAATGTAAAACCCCGTGGGTAATGCCTCCCTCAGCAATGTAAAACCCCTTGGGTAATGCCTCCCTCAGCGATGTAAAACCCGGTGGGTAATGCCTCCCTCAGCAATGTAAAACCCGGTGGGTAATGCCGCCCACAGCAATGTAAAACCCGGTGGGTAATGCCTCTCTCAGCAATGTAAAACGCCGTGGGTAATGCCGCTCTCAGCAATGTAAAACCCCGTGGGTAATACCTCTCTCAGCAATGTAAAACCCGTGGGTAATGCCTCACTCAGCAATGTAAAACCCCGTGGGTATTGCCTCTCTCAGCAATGCAAAACCCGGTGGGTAATGCCTCTTTCAGCAATGTAAAACCCCGTGGGTAATGCCTCCCTCAGCAATGTAAAACCCGGTGGGTATTGCCTCCCTCAGCTATGTAACACCCCGTGGGTAATGCCACCCTCAGCAATGTAAAACCCCGTGGGTAATGCCTCCATCAGCAATGTAAAACCCCACGGGTAATGCCTCTCTCAGCAATTTAAAACCCCGTGGGTAATGCCTCCCTCAGCAATGTAAAACCCGGTGGGTAATGCCTCCCTCTGCAATGTAAAACCCCGTGGGTAATGCCTCTCTCAGCAATGTAAAACCCGGTGGGTAATGCCTCCCTCAGCAATGTAAAACCCGGTGGGTAATGCCTCCTTCTGCAATGTAAAACCCCGTGGGTAATGCCTCTCTCAGAAATGTAAAACCCGCTGGGTAATGCCTCTCTCAGCATTGTAAAACCCCGTGGGTAAGGCCTCCCTCAGCAATGTAAAATCCCGTGGGTAATGCCCCCCTCAGCAATGTAAAACCCCGTGGGTAATGCCTCTCTCAGCAATGCAAAACCCCGTGGGTATTGCCGCCCTCAGCAATGTAAAACCCCGTGGGTAATGCCTCCCTCAGCAATGTAAAACCCCGTGGGTAATGCCTCTATCAAAAATGTAAAACCCCGTGGGTAATTTCTCTCTCAGCAATGTAAAACCCGGTGGGTAATGCCTCCCTCAGCAATGTAAAACCCCGTGGGTAATGCCTCTCTCAGCAATGCAAAACCCGGTGGCTAATGCCTCTCTCAGCAATTGAAAACCGTTGGGTAATGCCTCTCTCAGCAATGTAATACCCCGTGGGTAACGCATCCCTCAGCAATGTAAAACCCCGTGTGTAATGCCTCCCTCAGCAATGTAAAACGCGGTGGGTAATGCCTCTCTCAGCAATGTAAAACGCGGTGGGTAATGCCTCTCTCAGCAAAGTAAAACGCGGTGGGTAATGCCTCTCTCAGCAATGTAAAACCCCGTGGGTAATGCCTCTATCAGCAACGTAAAATCCCGTGGGTAATGCCTCTATCAGCAACGTAAAACCCCGTGGGTAATGCCTCCCTCAGCAATGTAAAACCCCGTGGCTAATGCCTCCCTCAGCAATGTAAAACCCCGTGGGTAATGCCTCTCTCAGCAATGTAAAATCCGGTGGATAATGCCTCCCTCAGCAATGTAAAACCCCGTGGGTAATGCCTCTCTCAGCAATGTAAAACCCCGTGGGTAATGCCTCCCTCAGCAATGTAAAACCCCGTGAGTAATGCCTCCCTCAGCAATGTAAAACCCGTGGGTAATGCCTCTCTCAGCAATGTAAAACGCCGTGGGTAATGCGGCCCTCAGCAATGTAAAACACCGTGGGTAATGCTTCTCTCAGCAATGTAAAACCCGTGGGTAATGCCTCTCTCAGCAATGTAAAACCCCGTGGGTAATGCCTCTGTCAGCAATGCAAAACCCGGTGGGTAATGCCTCTCTCAGCAATGGAAAACCGTTGGGTAATGCCTCTCTCAGCAATGTAAAACCCCGTGGGTAACGCCTCCCTCAGCAATGTAAAACCCCGTGGGTAACGCCTCCCTCAGCAATGTAAAACCCCGTGGGTAGTTCCGCTCTCAGCAATGTAAAACCCGGTGGGTAATGCCTCCCTCAGCAATGTAAAACCCCGTGGGCAATGCCTCCCTCAGCAATGTAAAACCCCGTGGGTAACGCCTCTATCAGCAATGTAAAACCCGGTGGGTAATGCCTCCCTCAGCAATGTAAACCCCGATGGGTAATGCCTCTCTCAGCAATGTAAAACCCGGTGGGTAATGCCTCTTTCAGCAATTAAAACCCCGTGGGTAATGCCTCCCTCAGCAATGTAAAACCCGGTGGGTATTGCCTCCCTCAGCTATGTAACACCCCGTGGGTAATGCCACCCTCAGCAATGTAAAACCCCGTGGGTAATGGCTCCATCAGCAATGTAAAACCCCACGGGTAATGCCTCTCTCAGCAATTTAAAACCCCGTGGGTAATGCCTCTCTCAGCAATGTAATTCCCCGTGGGTAATGCCTCTCTCAGCAATGTAAAACCCCGTGGGTAATGCCTCCCTCAGCAATGTAAAACCCGGTGGGTAATGCCTCCCTCTGCAATGTAAAACCCCGTGGGATATGCCTCCCTCAGCAATGTAAAACCCCGTGTTTAAAGCCTCCATCAGCAATGTAAAACCCGCTGGGTAATGCCTCTCTCAGCACTGTAAAACCCCGTGGGTAATGCCTCCCTCAGCAATGTAAAACCCCATGGGTAATGCCTCCCTCAGCAATGTAAAACCCCGTGGGTAATGCCTCCCTCAGCAATTTAAAACCCCGTGGTTAATGCCTCCCTCAGCAATGTAAAACCCCTTGGGTAATGCCTCCCTCAGCAATGTAAAACCCCGTGGGTACTGCCTCCCTCAGCAATGTAAAAACCCGTGGGTAATGCCTCTACCAGCAATATAAGACCCCGTGGGTAATGCCTCTCTCAGCAATGTAAAACCCGGTGGGTAATGCCTCTCTCAGCAATGTAAAACCCCGTGGGTAATGCCTCCCTCAGCAATGTAAAACCCCCGTGGGTAATGCCTCCCTCAGCAATGTAAAACCCCGTGGGTAATGCCTCTCTCAGCAATGTAAAATCCCGTGGGTAATGCCTGTCTCAGCAATGTAAACCCCGTGGGTAATGCCTCCCTCAGCAATGTAAAACCCGGTGGGTAATGCCTCCCTCAACAATGTAAAACCCGGTGGGTAACGCCGCCCACAGCAATGTAAAACCCGGTGGGTAATGCCTCCCTCAGCAATGTAAAACCCCGTGGGTATGCCTCACTCAGCAATGTAAAACCCGGTGGGTAATGCCTCTCTCAGCAATGTAAAACCCCGTGGGTAATGCCTCTCTCAGCAATGTAAAACCCGGTGGGTAATGCCTCCCTCAGCAATGTAAAACCCGGTGGGTAATGCCTCCCTCAGCAATGTAAATCCCCGTGGGTACTGCCTCCCTCAGCAATGTAAAACCCGGTGGGTAATGCCTCCCTCAGCAATGTAAAACCCAGTGGGTAACGCCGCCCACAGCAATGTAAAACCCGGTGGGTAATGCCTCACTCAGCAATGTAAAACCCGGTGGGTAATGCCTCTCTCAGCAATGTAAAACCCCGTGGGTAATGCCTCTCTCAGCAATGTAAAACCCCGTGGGTAATGCCTCCCTCAGCAATGTAAAACCCCGTGGCTAATGCCTCTCTCAGCAATGTAAAACCCCGTGGGTAATGCCTCTCTCAGCAATGTAAAACCGTTGGGTAATGCCTCTCTCAGCAATGTAAAACCCCGTGGGTAACGCCTCCCTCAGCAATGTAAAACCCCGTGGGTAATATCTCCCTCAGCAATGTAAAACCCGGTGGGTAATGCCTCTCTCAGCAATGTAAAACCGTTGGGTAATGCCTCTCTCAGCAATGTAAAACCCCGTGGGTAACGCCTCCCTCAGCAATGTAAAACCCCGTGGGTAATATCTCCCTCAGCAATGTAAAACCCCGTGGGTAATGCCGCTCTCAGCAATGTAAAACCCCGTTTTGGGGTTGTTTTCGCTGGAAAGAAGGCGGCTAAGAGGGGATCTCATTGAAACATATAAGATGATTAGAGGTTTAGACAGGGTAGATAGTGATAGCCTTTTTCCTAGGATGGAGAAAGCTAGCACGAGGGGGCACGATTTTAAATTAAGGGTGGGTAGTTATAGGACAGATGTCAGGGGTAGGTTCTTTACCCAGAGGGCGGTGAGGGACTGGAATGCCCTGCCAGCTGCAGTTGTAAAAGCACCTAGTTTGGGGGCGTTTAAAAGATCTGTGGATAGGTTTATGGATGAAAAGGGATTGGTTTAGGCAAGTGGGTCATTGTTTTGTAACTGGTCGGCGCAACGTCGTGGGCCGAAGGGCCTGTTCTGCGCTGTAATGTTCTGTGTTCTATGTTCTATGTGGGTAATGCCTCCCTCAGCAATGTAAAACCCCGTGGGTAATGCTTCCCTCAGCAATGTAAAACCAGGTGGGTAATGCCTCCCTCAGCAATGTAAAACCCCGTGGATAATGCCTCCCTCAGCAATGTAAAACCCCTTGGGTAATGCCTCTTGAGCAATGTAAAACCCGGTGGGTAATGCCTCCCTCAGCAATGTAAAACCCCATGGGTAATGCCTCTTGAGCAATGTAAAACCCGGTGGGTAATGCCTCCCTCAGCAATGTAAAACCCCGTGGGTAATGCCTCCCTCAGCAATGTAAAACCAGGTGGGTAATGCCTCCCTCAGCAATGTAAAACCCCGTGGATAATGCCTCCCTCAGCAATGTAAAACCCCTTGGGTAATGCCTCTTGAGAAATGTAAAACCCGGTGGGTAATGCCTCCCTCAGCAATGTAAAACCCCATGGGTAATGCCTCTTGAGCAATGTAAAACCCGGTGGGTAATGCCTCCCTCAGCAATGTAAAACCCCGTGGGTAATGCCTCCCTCAGCAATGTAAAACCCGGTGGGTAATGCCTCTCTCAGCAATGTAAAACCCCGTGGGTAATGCCTCTCTCAGCAATGTAAAACCGCGTGGGTAATGCCTCTCTAAGCAATGTAAAACCCCGTGGGTAATGCCTCTCTCAGCAATGTAAAACCCCGTGGGTAATGCCTCCCTCAGGAATGTAAAACTCCGTGGGCAATGCCTCCTACAGCAATGTAAAACCCCGTGGGTAATGCCTCCCTCAGCAATGTAAAACCCCGTGGGTAATGCCTCCCTAAGCAATGTAAAACCCCGTGGGTAATGCCTCCCTCAGCAATGTAAAACCCTGTGGGTAATGCCTCCCACAGCAATGTAAAACCCCGTGGGCAATGCCTCCCACAGCAATGTAAAACCCGGTGGGTAAAGACTCCCTCAGCAATGTAGAACCTGGTGGGTAATGCCTCCCTCAGCAATGTAAAACCCCGTGGGTAATGCCTCTCTCAGCAATGTAAAACCCGGTGGGTAATGCCTCTCACAGCAATGTAAAACCCCGTGGGTAATGCCTCTCTCAGCAATGTAAAACCCGGTGGGTATTGCCTCTCTCAGCAATGTAAAACCCCCTGGGCAATGCCGCTCTCGGCAATGTAAAACCCCGTGGCTAATGCCTCCCTCAGCAATGTAAAACCCGGTGGGTAATGCCTCTCTCAGCAATGTAAAACCCCGTGGGTAATGCCTCTCTCAGCAATGCAAAACCCGGTGGGTAATGCCTCCCTCAGCAATGTAAAACCCCGTGGGTAGTGCCTCTCTCAGCAATGTAAAACCCCGTGGGTAATGCCTCTCTCAGCAATGCAAAACACGGTGGTTAATGCCTCCCACAGCAATGTAAAACCCCGTGGGTAGTGCCTCTCTCAGCAATGTAAAACCCCGTGGGTAATGCCTCTCTCAGCAATGTAAAACCGTTTGGTAATGCCTCCCTCAGCAATGTAAAACTCCGTGGGTAATGCCTCTCTCAGCAATGCAAAACCCGGTGGGTAATGCCTCTCTCAGCAATGTAAAACCGTTGGGATATGCCTCTCTCAGCAATGTAAAACCCCGTGGGTAACGCCTCCCTAAGCAATGTAAAATCCCGTGGGTAATGCCTCCCTCAGCAATGTAAAACCCCGCGGGTAATATCTCCCTCAGCAATGTGAAACCCCGTGGGTAATGCCTATCTCAGCAATGTAAATCCCGGTGGGTAATGCCTCCCTCAGCAATGTAAAACCCCGTGGGTAGTGCCTCTCTCAGCAATGTAAAACCCCGTGGGTAATGCCTCTCTCAGCAATGCAAAACCCGATGATAATGCCTCCCTCAGCAATGTAAAACCCCGTGGGTAGTGCCTCTCTCAGCAATGTAAACCCCGTGGGTAATGCATCTCTCAGCAATGTAAAACCGGTGGGTAATGCCTCCCTCAGCAATGTAAAACCCCGTGGGTAATGCCTCTCTCTGCAATGCAAAACCCGGTGGATAATGCCTCTCTCAGCAATGTAAAACCCGGTGGGTAATGCCTCCCTCAGCAACGTAAAACCCCTTGGGTAATGCCTCCCTCAGCAATGTAAAACCCCGTGGGTAATGCCTCTATCAGCAATGTAAAACCCCGTGGGTAATGCCTCCCTGAGCAAAGTAAAACCCCGTGGGTAATGCCTCCCTCAGCAATGTAAAACCCCTTGGGTAATGCCTCCCTCAGCAATGTAAAACCCCGTGGGTACTGCCTCCCTCAGCAATGTAAAAACCCGTGGGTAATGCCTCTATCAGCAATATAAGACCCCGTGGGTAATGCCTCTCTCAGCAATGTAAAACCCCGTGGGTAATTCCTCTCTCAGCAATGTAAAACCCGGTATGTAATGCCTCCCTCAGGAATGTAAAACTCCGTGGGTAATGCCTCCTACAGCAATGTAAAACCCCGTGGGTAATGCCTCCATCAGCAATGTATAACCCCGCGGGTAATGCCTCCCTCAGCAATGTAAAACCCGGTGGGTAATGCCTCTCTCAGCAATGTAAAACCCCGTGGGTAATGCCTCCCTCAGCAATGTAAAACCCCCGTGGGTAATGCCTACCTCAGCAATGTAAATCCCCGTGGGTAATGCCTCTCTCAGCAATGTAAAATCCCGTGGGTAATGCCTCTCTCAGCAATGTAAACCCCGTAGGTAATGCCTCTCTCAGCAATGTAAAACCCGGTGGGTAATGCCTCCCTCAGCAATGTAAATCCCCGTGGGTACTGCCTCCCTCAGCAATGTAAAACCCGGTGGGTAATGCCTCCCTCAGCAATGTAAAACCCGGTGGGTAACACCGCCCACAGCAATGTAAAACCCGGTGGGTAATGCCTCCCTCAGCAATGTAAAACCCCGTGGGTATGCCTCTCTCAGCAATGTAAAACCCCGGTGGGTAATGCCTCACTCAGCAATGTAAAACCCGGTGGGTAATGCCTCTCTCAGCAATGTAAAACCCCGTGGGTAATGCCTCTCTCAGCAATGTAAAACCCGGTGGGTAATGCCTCCCTCAGCAATGTAAAACCCCGTGGCTAATGCCTCTCTCAGCAATGTAAAACCCCGTGGGTAATGCCTCTCTCAGCAATGTAAAACCCCGTGGGTAATGCCTCTCTCAGCAATGTAAAACCCCGTGGGTAACGCCTCCCTCAGCAATGTAAAACCCCGTGGGTAATACCTCCCTCAGCAATGTAAAACCCGGTGGGTAACGCCTCCCTCAGCAATGTAAAACCCCGTGGGTAATATCTCCCTCAGCAATGTAAAACCCGGTGGGTAACGCCTCCCTCAGCAATGTAAAACCCGGTGGGTAATGCCTCTCTCAGCAATGTAATACCCCGTGGGTAACGCCTCCCTCAGCAATGTAAAACCCGGTGGGTAACGCCGCCCACAGCAATGTAAAACCCCGTGGGTAATGCCTCTCTCAGCAATGGAAAACCGTTGGGTAATGCCTCTCTCAGCAATGTAAAACCCCGTGGGTAACGCCTCCCTCAGCAATGTAAAACCCCGTGGGTAGTTCCGCTCTCAGCAATGTAAAACCCGGTGGGTAATGCCTCCCTCAGCAATGTAAATCCCCGTGGGCAATGCCTCCCTCAGCAATGTAAAACCCCGTGGGTAACGCCTCTATCAGCAATGTAAAACCCGGTGGGTAATGCCTCCCTCAGCAATGTAAACCCCGATGGGTAATGCCTCTCTCAGCAATGTAAAACCCGGTGGGTAATGCCTCTTTCAGCAATTAAAACCCCGTGGGTAATGCCTCCCTCAGCAATGTAAAACCCGGTGGGTATTGCCTCCCTCAGCTATGTAACACCCCGTGGGTAATGCCACCCTCAGCAATGTAAAACCCCGTGGGTAATGCCTCCAACAGCAATGTAAAACCCCACGGGTAATGCCTCTCTCAGCAATTTAAAACCCCGTGGGTAATGCCTCTCTCAGCAATGTAATTCCCCGTGGGTAATGCCTCTCTCAGCAATGTAAAACCCCGTGGGTAATGCCTCCCTCAGCAATGTAAAACCCGGTGGGTAATGCCTCCCTCTGCAATGTAAAACCCCGTGGGATATGCCTCCCTCAGCAATGTAAAACCCCGTGTTTAAAGCCTCCCTCAGCAATGTAAAACCCGCTGGGTAATGCCTCTCTCAGCACTGTAAAACCCCGTGGGTAATGCCTCCCTCAGCAATGTAAAACCCCATGGGTAATGCCTCCCTCAGCAATTTAAAACCCCGTGGGTAATGCCTCCCTCAGCAATGTAAAACCCCTTGGGTAATGCCTCCCTCAGCAATGTAAAACCCCGTGGGTACTGCCTCCCTCAGCAATGTAAAAACCCGTGGGTAATGCCTCTACCAGCAATATAAGACCCCGTGGGTAATGCCTCTCTCAGCAATGTAAAACCCGGTGGGTAATGCCTCTCTCAGCAATGTAAAACCCCGTGGGTAATGCCTCCCTCAGCAATGTAAAACCCCCGTGGGTAATGCCTCCCTCAGCAATGTAAAACCCCGTGGGTAATGCCTCTCTCAGCAATGTAAAATCCCGTGGGTAATGCCTCTCTCAGCAATGTAAACCCCGTGGGTAATGCCTCTCTCAGCAATGTAAAACCCGGTGGGTAATGCCTCCCTCAGCAATGTAAAACCCGGTGGGTAATGCCTCCCTCAGCAATGTAAAACCCGGTGGGTAACGCCGGCCACAGCAATGTAAAACCCGGTGGGTAATGCCTCCCTCAGCAATGTAAAACCCCGTGGGTATGCCTCTCTCAGCAATGTAAAACCCCGGTGGGTAATGCCTCACTCAGCAATGTAAAACCCGGTGGGTAATGCCTCTCTCAGCAATGTAAAACCCCGTGGGTAATGCCTCTCTCAGCAATGTAAAACCCCGTGGGTAAAGCCTCCCTCAGCAATGTAAAACCCGGTGGGTAATGCCTCCCTCAGCAATGTAAAACCCTGTGGGTAATGCTTCCCTCAGCAATGTGAAACCCCGTGGGTAATGCCGCCCTCAGCAATGTAAAACCCGGTGGGTAATGCCTCCCTCAGCAATTTAAAACCCGGTGGGTAATGCCTCCCTCAGCAATGTAAAACCCGGTGGGTAATGCCTCCCTCAGCAATGTAAAACACCGTGGGTAATGCCTCTCTCAGCATTGTAAAACCCCGTGGGTAATGTCTCTCTCAGCAATGTAAAACCCGGTGGGTAATGCCTCTCCTAGCAATGTAAAACCGTTGGGTAATGCCTCTCTCAGCAATGTAAAACCCCGTGGGTAACGCATCCCTCAGCAATGTAAAACCCCGTGGGTAATGCCTCCCTCAGCAATGTAAAACGCGGTGGGTAATGCCTCTCTCAGCAATGTAAAACGCGGTGGGTAATGCCTCTCTCAGCAATGTAAAACGCGGTGGGTAATGCCTCTCTCAGCAATGTAAAACCCCGTGGGTAATGCCTCTCTCAGCAATGTAAAACCCCGTGGGTAATGCCTCTCTCAGCAATGTAAAACCCCGTGGGTAATGCCTCTCTCAGCAATGTAAAACCCCGTGGGTAACGCCTCCCTCAGCAATGTAAAACCCCGTGGGTAATACCTCCCTCAGCAATGTAAAACCCGGTGGGTAACGCCTCCCTCAGCAATGTAAAACCCCGTGGGTAATATCTCCCTCAGCAATGTAAAACCCGGTGGGTAACGCCTCCCTCAGCAATGTAAAACCCGGTGGGTAATGCCTCTCTCAGCAATGTAATACCCCGTGGGTAACGCCTCCCTCAGCAATGTAAAACCCGGTGGGTAACGCCGCCCACAGCAATGTAAAACCCCGTGGGTAATGCCTCTCTCAGCAATGGAAAACCGTTGGGTAATGCCTCTCTCAGCAATGTAAAACCCCGTGGGTAACGCCTCCCTCAGCAATGTAAAACCCCGTGGGTAGTTCCGCTCTCAGCAATGTAAAACCCGGTGGGTAATGCCTCCCTCAGCAATGTAAATCCCCGTGGGCAATGCCTCCCTCAGCAATGTAAAACCCCGTGGGTAACGCCTCTATCAGCAATGTAAAACCCGGTGGGTAATGCCTCCCTCAGCAATGTAAACCCCGATGGGTAATGCCTCTCTCATCAATGTAAAACCCGGTGGGTAATGCCTCTTTCAGCAATTAAAACCCCGTGGGTAATGCCTCCCTCAGCAATGTAAAACCCGGTGGGTATTGCCTCCCTCAGCTATGTAACACCCCGTGGGTAATGCCACCCTCAGCAATGTAAAACCCCGTGGGTAATGCCTCCAACAGCAATGTAAAACCCCACGGGTAATGCCTCTCTCAGCAATTTAAAACCCCGTGGGTAATGCCTCTCTCAGCAATGTAATTCCCCGTGGGTAATGCCTCTCTCAGCAATGTAAAACCCCGTGGGTAATGCCTCCCTCAGCAATGTAAAACCCGGTGGGTAATGCCTCCCTCTGCAATGTAAAACCCCGTGGGATATGCCTCCCTCAGCAATGTAAAACCCCGTGTTTAAAGCCTCCCTCAGCAATGTAAAACCCGCTGGGTAATGCCTCTCTCAGCACTGTAAAACCCCGTGGGTAATGCCTCCCTCAGCAATGTAAAACCCCATGGGTAATGCCTCCATCAGCAATTTAAAACCCCGTGGGTAATGCCTCCCTCAGCAATGTAAAACCCCTTGGGTAATGCCTCCCTCAGCAATGTAAAACCCCGTGGGTACTGCCTCCCTCAGCAATGTAAAAACCCGTGGGTAATGCCTCTACCAGCAATATAAGACCCCGTGGGTAATGCCTCTCTCAGCAATGTAAAACCCGGTGGGTAATGCCTCTCTCAGCAATGTAAAACCCCGTGGGTAATGCCTCCCTCAGCAATGTAAAACCCCCGTGGGTAATGCCTCCCTCAGCAATGTAAAACCCCGTGGGTAATGCCTCTCTCAGCAATGTAAAATCCCGTGGGTAATGCCTCTCTCAGCAATGTAAACCCCGTGGGTAATGCCTCTCTCAGCAATGTAAAACCCGGTGGGTAATGCCTCCCTCAGCAATGTAAAACCCGGTGGGTAACGCCTCCCTCAGCAATGTAAAACCCGGTGGGTAACGCCGGCCACAGCAATGTAAAACCCGGTGGGTAATGCCTCCCTCAGCAATGTAAAACCCCGTGGGTATGCCTCTCTCAGCAATGTAAAACCCCGGTGGGTAATGCCTCACTCAGCAATGTAAAACCCGGTGGGTAATGCCTCTCTCAGCAATGTAAAACCCCGTGGGTAATGCCTCTCTCAGCAATGTAAAACCCCGTGGGTAAAGCCTCCCTCAGCAATGTAAAACCCGGTGGGTAATGCCTCCCTCAGCAATGTAAAACCCTGTGGGTAATGCTTCCCTCAGCAATGTGAAACCCCGTGGGTAATGCCGCCCTCAGCAATGTAAAACCCGGTGGGTAATGCCTCCCTCAGCAATTTAAAACCCGGTGGGTAATGCCTCCCTCAGCAATGTAAAACCCGGTGGGTAATGCCTCCCTCAGCAATGTAAAACACCGTGGGTAATGCCTCTCTCAGCAATGTAAAACCCCGTGGGTAATGTCTCTCTCAGCAATGTAAAACCCGGTGGGTAATGCCTCTCCTAGCAATGTAAAACCGTTGGGTAATGCCTCTCTCAGCAATGTAAAACCCCGTGGGTAACGCATCCCTCAGCAATGTAAAACCCCGTGGGTAATGCCTCCCTCAGCAATGTAAAACGCGGTGGGTAATGCCTCTCTCAGCAATGTAAAACGCGGTGGGTAATGCCTCTCTCAGCAATGTAAAACGCGGTGGGTAATGCCTCTCTCAGCAATGTAAAACCCCGTGGGTAATGCCTCTATCAGCAACGTAAAATCCCGTGGGTAATGCCTCCCTCAGCAATGTAAAACCCCGTGGCTAATGCCTCCCTCAGCAATGTAAATCCCCCGTGTGTAATGCCTCCCTGAGAAACGTTAAATCCCGTGGGTAATGCCTCTCTCAGCAATTTAAAACCCCGTGGGTAATGCCTCTCTCAGCAATGTAAAACCCCGTGGATAGTGCCTCCCTCAGCAATGTAAAACCCGGTGGGTAATGCCTCCCTCAGCAATGTAAAACCCCGTGGGTAATGCTTCCCTCAGCAATGTGAAACCCCGTGGGTAATGCCGCCCTCAGCAATGTAAAACCCGGTGGGTAATGCCTCTCTCAGCAATTTAAAACCCCGTGGGTAATGCCTCCCTCAGCAATGTAAAACCCGGTGGGTAATGCCTCCCTCAGCAATGTAAAACCCCGTGGGTAATGCCTCCCTCAGCAATGTAAAACCCCTTGTTTAATGCCTCTTGAGCAATGTAAAACCCGGTGGGTAATGCCTATCTCAGCAATGTAAAACCCCGTGGGTAATGCCTCTCTCAGCAATGTAAAACCCCGTGGGTAATGCCTCTCTCAGCAATGTAAAATCCCGTGGGTAATGCCTCTCTGAGCAATGTAAACTCCGTGGGTAATGCCTCTCTCAGAAATGTAAAACCCCGTGGGTAATGCCTCCCTCAGCAATGTAAAACCCCTTGGGTAATGCCTCCCTCAGCGATGTAAAACCCGGTGGGTAATGCCTCCCTCAGCAATGTAAAACCCGTGGGTAATGCCGCCCACAGCAATGTAAAACCCGGTGGGTAATGCCTCTCTCAGCAATGTAAAACGCCGTGGGTAATGCCGCTCTCAGCAATGTAAAACCCCGTGGGTAATACCTCTCTCAGCAATGTAAAACCCGTGGGTAATGCCTCTCTCAGCAATGTAAAACCCCGTGGGTATTGCCTCTCTCAGCAATGCAAAACCCGGTGGGTAATGCCTCTTTCAGCAATGTAAAACCCCGTGGGTAATGCCTCCCTCAGCAATGTAAAACCCGGTGGGTATTGCCTCCCTCAGCTATGTAACACCCCGTGGGTAATGCCACCCTCAGCAATGTAAAACCCCGTGGGTAATGCCTCCATCAGCAATGTAAAACCCCACGGGTAATGCCTCTCTCAGCAATTTAAAACCCCGTGGGTAATGCCTCCCTCAGCAATGTAAAACCCGGTGGGTAATGCCTCCCTCTGCAATGTAAAACCCCGTGGGTAATGCCTCTCTCAGCAATGTAAAACCCGGTGGGTAATGCCTCCCTCAGCAATGTAAAACCCGGTGGGTAATGCCTCCTTCTGCAATGTAAAACCCCGTGGGTAATGCCTCTCTCAGAAATGTAAAACCCGCTGGGTAATGCCTCTCTCAGCATTGTAAAACCCCGTGGGTAAGGCCTCCCTCAGCAATGTAAAATCCCGTGGGTAATGCCCCCCTCAGCAATGTAAAACCCCGTGGGTAATGCCTCTCTCAGCAATGCAAAACCCCGTGGGTATTGCCGCCCTCAGCAATGTAAAACCCCGTGGGTAATGCCTCCCTCAGCAATGTAAAACCCCGTGGGTAATGCCTCTATCAAAAATGTAAAACCCCGTGGGTAATTTCTCTCTCAGCAATGTAAAACCCGGTGGGTAATGCCTCCCTCAGCAATGTAAAACCCCGTGGGTAATGCCTCTCTCAGCAATGCAAAACCCGGTGGCTAATGCCTCTCTCAGCAATTGAAAACCGTTGGGTAATGCCTCTCTCAGCAATGTAATACCCCGTGGGTAACGCATCCCTCAGCAATGTAAAACCCCGTGTGTAATGCCTCCCTCAGCAATGTAAAACGCGGTGGGTAATGCCTCTCTCAGCAATGTAAAACGCGGTGGGTAATGCCTCTCTCAGCAAAGTAAAACGCGGTGGGTAATGCCTCTCTCAGCAATGTAAAACCCCGTGGGTAATGCCTCTATCAGCAACGTAAAATCCCGTGGGTAATGCCTCTATCAGCAACGTAAAACCCCGTGGGTAATGCCTCCCTCAGCAATGTAAAACCCCGTGGCTAATGCCTCCCTCAGCAATGTAAAACCCCGTGGGTAATGCCTCTCTCAGCAATGTAAAATCCGGTGGATAATGCCTCCCTCAGCAATGTAAAACCCCGTGGGTAATGCCTCTCTCAGCAATGTAAAACCCCGTGGGTAATGCCTCCCTCAGCAATGTAAAACCCCGTGAGTAATGCCTCCCTCAGCAATGTAAAACCCGTGGGTAATGCCTCTCTCAGCAATGTAAAACGCCGTGGGTAATGCGGCCCTCAGCAATGTAAAACACCGTGGGTAATGCTTCTCTCAGCAATGTAAAACCCGTGGGTAATGCCTCTCTCAGCAATGTAAAACCCCGTGGGTAATGCCTCTGTCAGCAATGCAAAACCCGGTGGGTAATGCCTCTCTCAGCAATGGAAAACCGTTGGGTAATGCCTCTCTCAGCAATGTAAAACCCCGTGGGTAACGCCTCCCTCAGCAATGTAAAACCCCGTGGGTAACGCCTCCCTCAGCAATGTAAAACCCCGTGGGTAGTTCCGCTCTCAGCAATGTAAAACCCGGTGGGTAATGCCTCCCTCAGCAATGTAAAACCCCGTGGGCAATGCCTCCCTCAGCAATGTAAAACCCCGTGGGTAACGCCTCTATCAGCAATGTAAAACCCGGTGGGTAATGCCTCCCTCAGCAATGTAAACCCCGATGGGTAATGCCTCTCTCAGCAATGTAAAACCCGGTGGGTAATGCCTCTTTCAGCAATTAAAACCCCGTGGGTAATGCCTCCCTCAGCAATGTAAAACCCGGTGGGTATTGCCTCCCTCAGCTATGTAACACCCCGTGGGTAATGCCACCCTCAGCAATGTAAAACCCCGTGGGTAATGGCTCCATCAGCAATGTAAAACCCCACGGGTAATGCCTCTCTCAGCAATTTAAAACCCCGTGGGTAATGCCTCTCTCAGCAATGTAATTCCCCGTGGGTAATGCCTCTCTCAGCAATGTAAAACCCCGTGGGTAATGCCTCCCTCAGCAATGTAAAACCCGGTGGGTAATGCCTCCCTCTGCAATGTAAAACCCCGTGGGATATGCCTCCCTCAGCAATGTAAAACCCCGTGTTTAAAGCCTCCATCAGCAATGTAAAACCCGCTGGGTAATGCCTCTCTCAGCACTGTAAAACCCCGTGGGTAATGCCTCCCTCAGCAATGTAAAACCCCATGGGTAATGCCTCCCTCAGCAATGTAAAACCCCGTGGGTAATGCCTCCCTCAGCAATTTAAAACCCCGTGGTTAATGCCTCCCTCAGCAATGTAAAACCCCTTGGGTAATGCCTCCCTCAGCAATGTAAAACCCCGTGGGTACTGCCTCCCTCAGCAATGTAAAAACCCGTGGGTAATGCCTCTACCAGCAATATAAGACCCCGTGGGTAATGCCTCTCTCAGCAATGTAAAACCCGGTGGGTAATGCCTCTCTCAGCAATGTAAAACCCCGTGGGTAATGCCTCCCTCAGCAATGTAAAACCCCCGTGGGTAATGCCTCCCTCAGCAATGTAAAACCCCGTGGGTAATGCCTCTCTCAGCAATGTAAAATCCCGTGGGTAATGCCTGTCTCAGCAATGTAAACCCCGTGGGTAATGCCTCCCTCAGCAATGTAAAACCCGGTGGGTAATGCCTCCCTCAACAATGTAAAACCCGGTGGGTAACGCCGCCCACAGCAATGTAAAACCCGGTGGGTAATGCCTCCCTCAGCAATGTAAAACCCCGTGGGTATGCCTCACTCAGCAATGTAAAACCCGGTGGGTAATGCCTCTCTCAGCAATGTAAAACCCCGTGGGTAATGCCTCTCTCAGCAATGTAAAACCCGGTGGGTAATGCCTCCCTCAGCAATGTAAAACCCGGTGGGTAATGCCTCCCTCAGCAATGTAAATCCCCGTGGGTACTGCCTCCCTCAGCAATGTAAAACCCGGTGGGTAATGCCTCCCTCAGCAATGTAAAACCCAGTGGGTAACGCCGCCCACAGCAATGTAAAACCCGGTGGGTAATGCCTCACTCAGCAATGTAAAACCCGGTGGGTAATGCCTCTCTCAGCAATGTAAAACCCCGTGGGTAATGCCTCTCTCAGCAATGTAAAACCCCGTGGGTAATGCCTCCCTCAGCAATGTAAAACCCCGTGGCTAATGCCTCTCTCAGCAATGTAAAACCCCGTGGGTAATGCCTCTCTCAGCAATGTAAAACCGTTGGGTAATGCCTCTCTCAGCAATGTAAAACCCCGTGGGTAACGCCTCCCTCAGCAATGTAAAACCCCGTGGGTAATATCTCCCTCAGCAATGTAAAACCCGGTGGGTAATGCCTCTCTCAGCAATGTAAAACCGTTGGGTAATGCCTCTCTCAGCAATGTAAAACCCCGTGGGTAACGCCTCCCTCAGCAATGTAAAACCCCGTGGGTAATATCTCCCTCAGCAATGTAAAACCCCGTGGGTAATGCCGCTCTCAGCAATGTAAAACCCCGTTTTGGGGTTGTTTTCGCTGGAAAGAAGGCGGCTAAGAGGGGATCTCATTGAAACATATAAGATGATTAGAGGTTTAGACAGGGTAGATAGTGATAGCCTTTTTCCTAGGATGGAGAAAGCTAGCACGAGGGGGCACGATTTTAAATTAAGGGTGGGTAGTTATAGGACAGATGTCAGGGGTAGGTTCTTTACCCAGAGGGCGGTGAGGGACTGGAATGCCCTGCCAGCTGCAGTTGTAAAAGCACCTAGTTTGGGGGCGTTTAAAAGATCTGTGGATAGGTTTATGGATGAAAAGGGATTGGTTTAGGCAAGTGGGTCATTGTTTTGTAACTGGTCGGCGCAACGTCGTGGGCCGAAGGGCCTGTTCTGCGCTGTAATGTTCTGTGTTCTATGTTCTATGTGGGTAATGCCTCCCTCAGCAATGTAAAACCCCGTGGGTAATGCTTCCCTCAGCAATGTAAAACCAGGTGGGTAATGCCTCCCTCAGCAATGTAAAACCCCGTGGATAATGCCTCCCTCAGCAATGTAAAACCCCTTGGGTAATGCCTCTTGAGCAATGTAAAACCCGGTGGGTAATGCCTCCCTCAGCAATGTAAAACCCCATGGGTAATGCCTCTTGAGCAATGTAAAACCCGGTGGGTAATGCCTCCCTCAGCAATGTAAAACCCCGTGGGTAATGCCTCCCTCAGCAATGTAAAACCAGGTGGGTAATGCCTCCCTCAGCAATGTAAAACCCCGTGGATAATGCCTCCCTCAGCAATGTAAAACCCCTTGGGTAATGCCTCTTGAGAAATGTAAAACCCGGTGGGTAATGCCTCCCTCAGCAATGTAAAACCCCATGGGTAATGCCTCTTGAGCAATGTAAAACCCGGTGGGTAATGCCTCCCTCAGCAATGTAAAACCCCGTGGGTAATGCCTCCCTCAGCAATGTAAAACCCGGTGGGTAATGCCTCTCTCAGCAATGTAAAACCCCGTGGGTAATGCCTCTCTCAGCAATGTAAAACCGCGTGGGTAATGCCTCTCTAAGCAATGTAAAACCCCGTGGGTAATGCCTCTCTCAGCAATGTAAAACCCCGTGGGTAATGCCTCCCTCAGGAATGTAAAACTCCGTGGGCAATGCCTCCTACAGCAATGTAAAACCCCGTGGGTAATGCCTCCCTCAGCAATGTAAAACCCCGTGGGTAATGCCTCCCTAAGCAATGTAAAACCCCGTGGGTAATGCCTCCCTCAGCAATGTAAAACCCTGTGGGTAATGCCTCCCACAGCAATGTAAAACCCCGTGGGCAATGCCTCCCACAGCAATGTAAAACCCGGTGGGTAAAGACTCCCTCAGCAATGTAGAACCTGGTGGGTAATGCCTCCCTCAGCAATGTAAAACCCCGTGGGTAATGCCTCTCTCAGCAATGTAAAACCCGGTGGGTAATGCCTCTCACAGCAATGTAAAACCCCGTGGGTAATGCCTCTCTCAGCAATGTAAAACCCGGTGGGTATTGCCTCTCTCAGCAATGTAAAACCCCCTGGGCAATGCCGCTCTCGGCAATGTAAAACCCCGTGGCTAATGCCTCCCTCAGCAATGTAAAACCCGGTGGGTAATGCCTCTCTCAGCAATGTAAAACCCCGTGGGTAATGCCTCTCTCAGCAATGCAAAACCCGGTGGGTAATGCCTCCCTCAGCAATGTAAAACCCCGTGGGTAGTGCCTCTCTCAGCAATGTAAAACCCCGTGGGTAATGCCTCTCTCAGCAATGCAAAACACGGTGGTTAATGCCTCCCACAGCAATGTAAAACCCCGTGGGTAGTGCCTCTCTCAGCAATGTAAAACCCCGTGGGTAATGCCTCTCTCAGCAATGTAAAACCGTTTGGTAATGCCTCCCTCAGCAATGTAAAACTCCGTGGGTAATGCCTCTCTCAGCAATGCAAAACCCGGTGGGTAATGCCTCTCTCAGCAATGTAAAACCGTTGGGATATGCCTCTCTCAGCAATGTAAAACCCCGTGGGTAACGCCTCCCTAAGCAATGTAAAATCCCGTGGGTAATGCCTCCCTCAGCAATGTAAAACCCCGCGGGTAATATCTCCCTCAGCAATGTGAAACCCCGTGGGTAATGCCTATCTCAGCAATGTAAATCCCGGTGGGTAATGCCTCCCTCAGCAATGTAAAACCCCGTGGGTAGTGCCTCTCTCAGCAATGTAAAACCCCGTGGGTAATGCCTCTCTCAGCAATGCAAAACCCGATGATAATGCCTCCCTCAGCAATGTAAAACCCCGTGGGTAGTGCCTCTCTCAGCAATGTAAACCCCGTGGGTAATGCATCTCTCAGCAATGTAAAACCGGTGGGTAATGCCTCCCTCAGCAATGTAAAACCCCGTGGGTAATGCCTCTCTCTGCAATGCAAAACCCGGTGGATAATGCCTCTCTCAGCAATGTAAAACCCGGTGGGTAATGCCTCCCTCAGCAACGTAAAACCCCTTGGGTAATGCCTCCCTCAGCAATGTAAAAACCCGTGGGTAATGCCTCTATCAGCAATATAAGACCCCGTGGGTAATGCCTCTCTCAGCAATGTAAAACCCCGTGGGTAATTCCTCTCTCAGCAATGTAAAACCCGGTGTGTAATGCCTCCCTCAGGAATGTAAAACTCCGTGGGTAATGCCTCCTACAGCAATGTAAAACCCCGTGGGTAATGCCTCCATCAGCAATGTATAACCCCGCGGGTAATGCCTCCCTCAGCAATGTAAAACCCGGTGGGTAATGCCTCTCTCAGCAATGTAAAACCCCGTGGGTAATGCCTCCCTCAGCAATGTAAAACCCCCGTGGGTAATGCCTACCTCAGCAATGTAAATCCCCGTGGGTAATGCCTCTCTCAGCAATGTAAAATCCCGTGGGTAATGCCTCTCTCAGCAATGTAAACCCCGTAGGTAATGCCTCTCTCAGCAATGTAAAACCCGGTGGGTAATGCCTCCCTCAGCAATGTAAATCCCCGTGGGTACTGCCTCCCTCAGCAATGTAAAACCCGGTGGGTAATGCCTCCCTCAGCAATGTAAAACCCGGTGGGTAACACCGCCCACAGCAATGTAAAACCCGGTGGGTAATGCCTCCCTCAGCAATGTAAAACCCCGTGGGTATGCCTCTCTCAGCAATGTAAAACCCCGGTGGGTAATGCCTCACTCAGCAATGTAAAACCCGGTGGGTAATGCCTCTCTCAGCAATGTAAAACCCCGTGGGTAATGCCTCTCTCAGCAATGTAAAACCCGGTGGGTAATGCCTCCCTCAGCAATGTAAAACCCCGTGGCTAATGCCTCTCTCAGCAATGTAAAACCCCGTGGGTAATGCCTCTCTCAGCAATGTAAAACCCCGTGGGTAATGCCTCTCTCAGCAATGTAAAACCCCGTGGGTAACGCCTCCCTCAGCAATGTAAAACCCCGTGGGTAATACCTCCCTCAGCAATGTAAAACCCGGTGGGTAACGCCTCCCTCAGCAATGTAAAACCCCGTGGGTAATATCTCCCTCAGCAATGTAAAACCCGGTGGGTAACGCCTCCCTCAGCAATGTAAAACCCGGTGGGTAATGCCTCTCTCAGCAATGTAATACCCCGTGGGTAACGCCTCCCTCAGCAATGTAAAACCCGGTGGGTAACGCCGCCCACAGCAATGTAAAACCCCGTGGGTAATGCCTCTCTCAGCAATGGAAAACCGTTGGGTAATGCCTCTCTCAGCAATGTAAAACCCGGTGGGTAATGCCTCCCTCAGCAATGTAAATCCCCGTGGGCAATGCCTCCCTCAGCAATGTAAAACCCCGTGGGTAACGCCTCTATCAGCAATGTAAAACCCGGTGGGTAATGCCTCCCTCAGCAATGTAAACCCCGATGGGTAATGCCTCTCTCAGCAATGTAAAACCCGGTGGGTAATGCCTCTTTCAGCAATTAAAACCCCGTGGGTAATGCCTCCCTCAGCAATGTAAAACCCGGTGGGTATTGCCTCCCTCAGCTATGTAACACCCCGTGGGTAATGCCACCCTCAGCAATGTAAAACCCCGTGGGTAATGCCTCCAACAGCAATGTAAAACCCCACGGGTAATGCCTCTCTCAGCAATTTAAAACCCCGTGGGTAATGCCTCTCTCAGCAATGTAATTCCCCGTGGGTAATGCCTCCCTCAGCAATGTAAAAACCCGTGGGTAATGCCTCTATCAGCAATATAAGACCCCGTGGGTAATGCCTCTCTCAGCAATGTAAAACCCCGTGGGTAATTCCTCTCTCAGCAATGTAAAACCCGGTGTGTAATGCCTCCCTCAGGAATGTAAAACTCCGTGGGTAATGCCTCCTACAGCAATGTAAAACCCCGTGGGTAATGCCTCCATCAGCAATGTATAACCCCGCGGGTAATGCCTCCCTCAGCAATGTAAAACCCGGTGGGTAATGCCTCTCTCAGCAATGTAAAACCCCGTGGGTAATGCCTCCCTCAGCAATGTAAAACCCCCGTGGGTAATGCCTACCTCAGCAATGTAAATCCCCGTGGGTAATGCCTCTCTCAGCAATGTAAAATCCCGTGGGTAATGCCTCTCTCAGCAATGTAAACCCCGTAGGTAATGCCTCTCTCAGCAATGTAAAACCCGGTGGGTAATGCCTCCCTCAGCAATGTAAATCCCCGTGGGTACTGCCTCCCTCAGCAATGTAAAACCCGGTGGGTAATGCCTCCCTCAGCAATGTAAAACCCGGTGGGTAACGCCGCCCACAGCAATGTAAAACCCGGTGGGTAATGCCTCCCTCAGCAATGTAAAACCCCGTGGGTATGCCTCTCTCAGCAATGTAAAACCCCGGTGGGTAATGCCTCACTCAGCAATGTAAAACCCGGTGGGTAATGCCTCTCTCAGCAATGTAAAACCCCGTGGGTAATGCCTCTCTCAGCAATGTAAAACCCGGTGGGTAATGCCTCCCTCAGCAATGTAAAACCCCGTGGCTAATGCCTCTCTCAGCAATGTAAAACCCCGTGGGTAATGCCTCTCTCAGCAATGTAAAACCCCGTGGGTAATGCCTCTCTCAGCAATGTAAAACCCCGTGGGTAACGCCTCCCTCAGCAATGTAAAACCCCGTGGGTAATACCTCCCTCAGCAATGTAAAACCCGGTGGGTAACGCCTCCCTCAGCAATGTAAAACCCCGTGGGTAATATCTCCCTCAGCAATGTAAAACCCGGTGGGTAACGCCTCCCTCAGCAATGTAAAACCCGGTGGGTAATGCCTCTCTCAGCAATGTAATACCCCGTGGGTAACGCCTCCCTCAGCAATGTAAAACCCGGTGGGTAACGCCGCCCACAGCAATGTAAAACCCCGTGGGTAATGCCTCTCTCAGCAATGGAAAACCGTTGGGTAATGCCTCTCTCAGCAATGTAAAACCCCGTGGGTAACGCCTCCCTCAGCAATGTAAAACCCCGTGGGTAGTTCCGCTCTCAGCAATGTAAAACCCGGTGGGTAATGCCTCCCTCAGCAATGTAAATCCCCGTGGGCAATGCCTCCCTCAGCAATGTAAAACCCCGTGGGTAACGCCTCTATCAGCAATGTAAAACCCGGTGGGTAATGCCTCCCTCAGCAATGTAAACCCCGATGGGTAATGCCTCTCTCATCAATGTAAAACCCGGTGGGTAATGCCTCTTTCAGCAATTAAAACCCCGTGGGTAATGCCTCCCTCAGCAATGTAAAACCCGGTGGGTATTGCCTCCCTCAGCTATGTAACACCCCGTGGGTAATGCCACCCTCAGCAATGTAAAACCCCGTGGGTAATGCCTCCAACAGCAATGTAAAACCCCACGGGTAATGCCTCTCTCAGCAATTTAAAACCCCGTGGGTAATGCCTCTCTCAGCAATGTAATTCCCCGTGGGTAATGCCTCTCTCAGCAATGTAAAACCCCGTGGGTAATGCCTCCCTCAGCAATGTAAAACCCGGTGGGTAATGCCTCCCTCTGCAATGTAAAACCCCGTGGGATATGCCTCCCTCAGCAATGTAAAACCCCGTGTTTAAAGCCTCCCTCAGCAATGTAAAACCCGCTGGGTAATGCCTCTCTCAGCACTGTAAAACCCCGTGGGTAATGCCTCCCTCAGCAATGTAAAACCCCATGGGTAATGCCTCCATCAGCAATTTAAAACCCCGTGGGTAATGCCTCCCTCAGCAATGTAAAACCCCTTGGGTAATGCCTCCCTCAGCAATGTAAAACCCCGTGGGTACTGCCTCCCTCAGCAATGTAAAAACCCGTGGGTAATGCCTCTACCAGCAATATAAGACCCCGTGGGTAATGCCTCTCTCAGCAATGTAAAACCCGGTGGGTAACGCCGGCCACAGCAATGTAAAACCCGGTGGGTAATGCCTCCCTCAGCAATGTAAAACCCCGTGGGTATGCCTCTCTCAGCAATGTAAAACCCCGGTGGGTAATGCCTCACTCAGCAATGTAAAACCCGGTGGGTAATGCCTCTCTCAGCAATGTAAAACCCCGTGGGTAATGCCTCTCTCAGCAATGTAAAACCCCGTGGGTAAAGCCTCCCTCAGCAATGTAAAACCCGGTGGGTAATGCCTCCCTCAGCAATGTAAAACCCTGTGGGTAATGCTTCCCTCAGCAATGTGAAACCCCGTGGGTAATGCCGCCCTCAGCAATGTAAAACCCGGTGGGTAATGCCTCCCTCAGCAATTTAAAACCCGGTGGGTAATGCCTCCCTCAGCAATGTAAAACCCGGTGGGTAATGCCTCCCTCAGCAATGTAAAACACCGTGGGTAATGCCTCTCTCAGCAATGTAAAACCCCGTGGGTAATGTCTCTCTCAGCAATGTAAAACCCGGTGGGTAATGCCTCTCCTAGCAATGTAAAACCGTTGGGTAATGCCTCTCTCAGCAATGTAAAACCCCGTGGGTAACGCATCCCTCAGCAATGTAAAACCCCGTGGGTAATGCCTCCCTCAGCAATGTAAAACCCGTGGGTAATGCCTCTCTCAGCAATGTAAAACGCGGTGGGTAATGCCTCTCTCAGCAATGTAAAACCCCGTGGGTAATGCCTCTATCAGCAACGTAAAATCCCGTGGGTAATGCCTCCCTCAGCAATGTAAAACCCCGTGGCTAATGCCTCCCTCAGCAATGTAAATCCCCCGTGTGTAATGCCTCCCTGAGAAACGTTAAATCCCGTGGGTAATGCCTCTCTCAGCAATTTAAAACCCCGTGGGTAATGCCTCTCTCAGCAATGTAAAACCCCGTGGATAGTGCCTCCCTCAGCAATGTAAAACCCGGTGGGTAATGCCTCCCTCAGCAATGTAAAACCCCGTGGGTAATGCTTCCCTCAGCAATGTGAAACCCCGTGGGTAATGCCGCCCTCAGCAATGTAAAACCCGGTGGGTAATGCCTCCCTCAGCAATTTAAAACCCCGTGGGTAATGCCTCCCTCAGCAATGTAAAACCCGGTGGGTAATGCCTCCCTCAGCAATGTAAAACCCCGTGGGTAATGCCTCCCTCAGCAATGTAAAACCCCTTGTTTAATGCCTCTTGAGCAATGTAAAACCCGGTGGGTAATGCCTATCTCAGCAATGTAAAACCCCGTGGGTAATGCCTCTCTCAGCAATGTAAAACCCCGTGGGTAATGCCTCTCTCAGCAATGTAAAATCCCGTGGGTAATGCCTCTCTGAGCAATGTAAACCCCGTGGGTAATGCCTCTCTCAGAAATGTAAAACCCCGTGGGTAATGCCTCCCTCAGCAATGTAAAACCCCTTGGGTAATGCCTCCCTCAGCGATGTAAAACCCGGTGGGTAATGCCTCCCTCAGCAATGTAAAACCCGGTGGGTAATGCCGCCCACAGCAATGTAAAACCCGGTGGGTAATGCCTCTCTCAGCAATGTAAAACGCCGTGGGTAATGCCGCTCTCAGCAATGTAAAACCCCGTGGGTAATACCTCTCTCAGCAATGTAAAACCCGTGGGTAATGCCTCACTCAGCAATGTAAAACCCCGTGGGTATTGCCTCTCTCAGCAATGCAAAACCCGGTGGGTAATGCCTCTTTCAGCAATGTAAAACCCCGTGGGTAATGCCTCCCTCAGCAATGTAAAACCCGGTGGGTATTGCCTCCCTCAGCTATGTAACACCCCGTGGGTAATGCCACCCTCAGCAATGTAAAACCCCGTGGGTAATGCCTCCATCAGCAATGTAAAACCCCACGGGTAATGCCTCTCTCAGCAATTTAAAACCCCGTGGGTAATGCCTCCCTCAGCAATGTAAAACCCGGTGGGTAATGCCTCCCTCTGCAATGTAAAACCCCGTGGGTAATGCCTCTCTCAGCAATGTAAAACCCGGTGGGTAATGCCTCCCTCAGCAATGTAAAACCCGGTGGGTAATGCCTCCTTCTGCAATGTAAAACCCCGTGGGTAATGCCTCTCTCAGAAATGTAAAACCCGCTGGGTAATGCCTCTCTCAGCATTGTAAAACCCCGTGGGTAAGGCCTCCCTCAGCAATGTAAAATCCCGTGGGTAATGCCCCCCTCAGCAATGTAAAACCCCGTGGGTAATGCCTCTCTCAGCAATGCAAAACCCCGTGGGTATTGCCGCCCTCAGCAATGTAAAACCCCGTGGGTAATGCCTCCCTCAGCAATGTAAAACCCCGTGGGTAATGCCTCTATCAAAAATGTAAAACCCCGTGGGTAATTTCTCTCTCAGCAATGTAAAACCCGGTGGGTAATGCCTCCCTCAGCAATGTAAAACCCCGTGGGTAATGCCTCTCTCAGCAATGCAAAACCCGGTGGCTAATGCCTCTCTCAGCAATTGAAAACCGTTGGGTAATGCCTCTCTCAGCAATGTAATACCCCGTGGGTAACGCATCCCTCAGCAATGTAAAACCCCGTGTGTAATGCCTCCCTCAGCAATGTAAAACGCGGTGGGTAATGCCTCTCTCAGCAATGTAAAACGCGGTGGGTAATGCCTCTCTCAGCAAAGTAAAACGCGGTGGGTAATGCCTCTCTCAGCAATGTAAAACCCCGTGGGTAATGCCTCTATCAGCAACGTAAAATCCCGTGGGTAATGCCTCTATCAGCAACGTAAAACCCCGTGGGTAATGCCTCCCTCAGCAATGTAAAACCCCGTGGCTAATGCCTCCCTCAGCAATGTAAAACCCCGTGGGTAATGCCTCTCTCAGCAATGTAAAATCCGGTGGATAATGCCTCCCTCAGCAATGTAAAACCCCGTGGGTAATGCCTCTCTCAGCAATGTAAAACCCCGTGGGTAATGCCTCCCTCAGCAATGTAAAACCCCGTGAGTAATGCCTCCCTCAGCAATGTAAAACCCGTGGGTAATGCCTCTCTCAGCAATGTAAAACGCCGTGGGTAATGCGGCCCTCAGCAATGTAAAACACCGTGGGTAATGCTTCTCTCAGCAATGTAAAACCCGTGGGTAATGCCTCTCTCAGCAATGTAAAACCCCGTGGGTAATGCCTCTGTCAGCAATGCAAAACCCGGTGGGTAATGCCTCTCTCAGCAATGGAAAACCGTTGGGTAATGCCTCTCTCAGCAATGTAAAACCCCGTGGGTAACGCCTCCCTCAGCAATGTAAAACCCCGTGGGTAACGCCTCCCTCAGCAATGTAAAACCCCGTGGGTAGTTCCGCTCTCAGCAATGTAAAACCCGGTGGGTAATGCCTCCCTCAGCAATGTAAAACCCCGTGGGCAATGCCTCCCTCAGCAATGTAAAACCCCGTGGGTAACGCCTCTATCAGCAATGTAAAACCCGGTGGGTAATGCCTCCCTCAGCAATGTAAACCCCGATGGGTAATGCCTCTCTCAGCAATGTAAAACCCGGTGGGTAATGCCTCTTTCAGCAATTAAAACCCCGTGGGTAATGCCTCCCTCAGCAATGTAAAACCCGGTGGGTATTGCCTCCCTCAGCTATGTAACACCCCGTGGGTAATGCCACCCTCAGCAATGTAAAACCCCGTGGGTAATGGCTCCATCAGCAATGTAAAACCCCACGGGTAATGCCTCTCTCAGCAATTTAAAACCCCGTGGGTAATGCCTCTCTCAGCAATGTAATTCCCCGTGGGTAATGCCTCTCTCAGCAATGTAAAACCCCGTGGGTAATGCCTCCCTCAGCAATGTAAAACCCGGTGGGTAATGCCTCCCTCTGCAATGTAAAACCCCGTGGGATATGCCTCCCTCAGCAATGTAAAACCCCGTGTTTAAAGCCTCCATCAGCAATGTAAAACCCGCTGGGTAATGCCTCTCTCAGCACTGTAAAACCCCGTGGGTAATGCCTCCCTCAGCAATGTAAAACCCCATGGGTAATGCCTCCCTCAGCAATGTAAAACCCCGTGGGTAATGCCTCCCTCAGCAATTTAAAACCCCGTGGTTAATGCCTCCCTCAGCAATGTAAAACCCCTTGGGTAATGCCTCCCTCAGCAATGTAAAACCCCGTGGGTACTGCCTCCCTCAGCAATGTAAAAACCCGTGGGTAATGCCTCTACCAGCAATATAAGACCCCGTGGGTAATGCCTCTCTCAGCAATGTAAAACCCGGTGGGTAATGCCTCTCTCAGCAATGTAAAACCCCGTGGGTAATGCCTCCCTCAGCAATGTAAAACCCCCGTGGGTAATGCCTCCCTCAGCAATGTAAAACCCCGTGGGTAATGCCTCTCTCAGCAATGTAAAATCCCGTGGGTAATGCCTGTCTCAGCAATGTAAACCCCGTGGGTAATGCCTCCCTCAGCAATGTAAAACCCGGTGGGTAATGCCTCCCTCAACAATGTAAAACCCGGTGGGTAACGCCGCCCACAGCAATGTAAAACCCGGTGGGTAATGCCTCCCTCAGCAATGTAAAACCCCGTGGGTATGCCTCACTCAGCAATGTAAAACCCGGTGGGTAATGCCTCTCTCAGCAATGTAAAACCCCGTGGGTAATGCCTCTCTCAGCAATGTAAAACCCGGTGGGTAATGCCTCCCTCAGCAATGTAAAACCCGGTGGGTAATGCCTCCCTCAGCAATGTAAATCCCCGTGGGTACTGCCTCCCTCAGCAATGTAAAACCCGGTGGGTAATGCCTCCCTCAGCAATGTAAAACCCAGTGGGTAACGCCGCCCACAGCAATGTAAAACCCGGTGGGTAATGCCTCACTCAGCAATGTAAAACCCGGTGGGTAATGCCTCTCTCAGCAATGTAAAACCCCGTGGGTAATGCCTCTCTCAGCAATGTAAAACCCCGTGGGTAATGCCTCCCTCAGCAATGTAAAACCCCGTGGCTAATGCCTCTCTCAGCAATGTAAAACCCCGTGGGTAATGCCTCTCTCAGCAATGTAAAACCGTTGGGTAATGCCTCTCTCAGCAATGTAAAACCCCGTGGGTAACGCCTCCCTCAGCAATGTAAAACCCCGTGGGTAATATCTCCCTCAGCAATGTAAAACCCGGTGGGTAATGCCTCTCTCAGCAATGTAAAACCGTTGGGTAATGCCTCTCTCAGCAATGTAAAACCCCGTGGGTAACGCCTCCCTCAGCAATGTAAAACCCCGTGGGTAATATCTCCCTCAGCAATGTAAAACCCCGTGGGTAATGCCGCTCTCAGCAATGTAAAACCCCGTTTTGGGGTTGTTTTCGCTGGAAAGAAGGCGGCTAAGAGGGGATCTCATTGAAACATATAAGATGATTAGAGGTTTAGACAGGGTAGATAGTGATAGCCTTTTTCCTAGGATGGAGAAAGCTAGCACGAGGGGGCACGATTTTAAATTAAGGGTGGGTAGTTATAGGACAGATGTCAGGGGTAGGTTCTTTACCCAGAGGGCGGTGAGGGACTGGAATGCCCTGCCAGCTGCAGTTGTAAAAGCACCTAGTTTGGGGGCGTTTAAAAGATCTGTGGATAGGTTTATGGATGAAAAGGGATTGGTTTAGGCAAGTGGGTCATTGTTTTGTAACTGGTCGGCGCAACGTCGTGGGCCGAAGGGCCTGTTCTGCGCTGTAATGTTCTGTGTTCTATGTTCTATGTGGGTAATGCCTCCCTCAGCAATGTAAAACCCCGTGGGTAATGCTTCCCTCAGCAATGTAAAACCAGGTGGGTAATGCCTCCCTCAGCAATGTAAAACCCCGTGGATAATGCCTCCCTCAGCAATGTAAAACCCCTTGGGTAATGCCTCTTGAGCAATGTAAAACCCGGTGGGTAATGCCTCCCTCAGCAATGTAAAACCCCATGGGTAATGCCTCTTGAGCAATGTAAAACCCGGTGGGTAATGCCTCCCTCAGCAATGTAAAACCCCGTGGGTAATGCCTCCCTCAGCAATGTAAAACCAGGTGGGTAATGCCTCCCTCAGCAATGTAAAACCCCGTGGATAATGCCTCCCTCAGCAATGTAAAACCCCTTGGGTAATGCCTCTTGAGAAATGTAAAACCCGGTGGGTAATGCCTCCCTCAGCAATGTAAAACCCCATGGGTAATGCCTCTTGAGCAATGTAAAACCCGGTGGGTAATGCCTCCCTCAGCAATGTAAAACCCCGTGGGTAATGCCTCCCTCAGCAATGTAAAACCCGGTGGGTAATGCCTCTCTCAGCAATGTAAAACCCCGTGGGTAATGCCTCTCTCAGCAATGTAAAACCGCGTGGGTAATGCCTCTCTAAGCAATGTAAAACCCCGTGGGTAATGCCTCTCTCAGCAATGTAAAACCCCGTGGGTAATGCCTCCCTCAGGAATGTAAAACTCCGTGGGCAATGCCTCCTACAGCAATGTAAAACCCCGTGGGTAATGCCTCCCTCAGCAATGTAAAACCCCGTGGGTAATGCCTCCCTAAGCAATGTAAAACCCCGTGGGTAATGCCTCCCTCAGCAATGTAAAACCCTGTGGGTAATGCCTCCCACAGCAATGTAAAACCCCGTGGGCAATGCCTCCCACAGCAATGTAAAACCCGGTGGGTAAAGACTCCCTCAGCAATGTAGAACCTGGTGGGTAATGCCTCCCTCAGCAATGTAAAACCCCGTGGGTAATGCCTCTCTCAGCAATGTAAAACCCGGTGGGTAATGCCTCTCACAGCAATGTAAAACCCCGTGGGTAATGCCTCTCTCAGCAATGTAAAACCCGGTGGGTATTGCCTCTCTCAGCAATGTAAAACCCCCTGGGCAATGCCGCTCTCGGCAATGTAAAACCCCGTGGCTAATGCCTCCCTCAGCAATGTAAAACCCGGTGGGTAATGCCTCTCTCAGCAATGTAAAACCCCGTGGGTAATGCCTCTCTCAGCAATGCAAAACCCGGTGGGTAATGCCTCCCTCAGCAATGTAAAACCCCGTGGGTAGTGCCTCTCTCAGCAATGTAAAACCCCGTGGGTAATGCCTCTCTCAGCAATGCAAAACACGGTGGTTAATGCCTCCCACAGCAATGTAAAACCCCGTGGGTAGTGCCTCTCTCAGCAATGTAAAACCCCGTGGGTAATGCCTCTCTCAGCAATGTAAAACCGTTTGGTAATGCCTCCCTCAGCAATGTAAAACTCCGTGGGTAATGCCTCTCTCAGCAATGCAAAACCCGGTGGGTAATGCCTCTCTCAGCAATGTAAAACCGTTGGGATATGCCTCTCTCAGCAATGTAAAACCCCGTGGGTAACGCCTCCCTAAGCAATGTAAAATCCCGTGGGTAATGCCTCCCTCAGCAATGTAAAACCCCGCGGGTAATATCTCCCTCAGCAATGTGAAACCCCGTGGGTAATGCCTATCTCAGCAATGTAAATCCCGGTGGGTAATGCCTCCCTCAGCAATGTAAAACCCCGTGGGTAGTGCCTCTCTCAGCAATGTAAAACCCCGTGGGTAATGCCTCTCTCAGCAATGCAAAACCCGATGATAATGCCTCCCTCAGCAATGTAAAACCCCGTGGGTAGTGCCTCTCTCAGCAATGTAAACCCCGTGGGTAATGCATCTCTCAGCAATGTAAAACCGGTGGGTAATGCCTCCCTCAGCAATGTAAAACCCCGTGGGTAATGCCTCTCTCTGCAATGCAAAACCCGGTGGATAATGCCTCTCTCAGCAATGTAAAACCCGGTGGGTAATGCCTCCCTCAGCAACGTAAAACCCCTTGGGTAATGCCTCCCTCAGCAATGTAAAACCCCGTGGGTAATGCCTCTATCAGCAATGTAAAACCCCGTGGGTAATGCCTCCCTGAGCAAAGTAAAACCCCGTGGGTAATGCCTCCCTCAGCAATGTAAAACCCCTTGGGTAATGCCTCCCTCAGCAATGTAAAACCCCGTGGGTACTGCCTCCCTCAGCAATGTAAAAACCCGTGGGTAATGCCTCTATCAGCAATATAAGACCCCGTGGGTAATGCCTCTCTCAGCAATGTAAAACCCCGTGGGTAATTCCTCTCTCAGCAATGTAAAACCCGGTATGTAATGCCTCCCTCAGGAATGTAAAACTCCGTGGGTAATGCCTCCTACAGCAATGTAAAACCCCGTGGGTAATGCCTCCATCAGCAATGTATAACCCCGCGGGTAATGCCTCCCTCAGCAATGTAAAACCCGGTGGGTAATGCCTCTCTCAGCAATGTAAAACCCCGTGGGTAATGCCTCCCTCAGCAATGTAAAACCCCCGTGGGTAATGCCTACCTCAGCAATGTAAATCCCCGTGGGTAATGCCTCTCTCAGCAATGTAAAATCCCGTGGGTAATGCCTCTCTCAGCAATGTAAACCCCGTAGGTAATGCCTCTCTCAGCAATGTAAAACCCGGTGGGTAATGCCTCCCTCAGCAATGTAAATCCCCGTGGGTACTGCCTCCCTCAGCAATGTAAAACCCGGTGGGTAATGCCTCCCTCAGCAATGTAAAACCCGGTGGGTAACACCGCCCACAGCAATGTAAAACCCGGTGGGTAATGCCTCCCTCAGCAATGTAAAACCCCGTGGGTATGCCTCTCTCAGCAATGTAAAACCCCGGTGGGTAATGCCTCACTCAGCAATGTAAAACCCGGTGGGTAATGCCTCTCTCAGCAATGTAAAACCCCGTGGGTAATGCCTCTCTCAGCAATGTAAAACCCGGTGGGTAATGCCTCCCTCAGCAATGTAAAACCCCGTGGCTAATGCCTCTCTCAGCAATGTAAAACCCCGTGGGTAATGCCTCTCTCAGCAATGTAAAACCCCGTGGGTAATGCCTCTCTCAGCAATGTAAAACCCCGTGGGTAACGCCTCCCTCAGCAATGTAAAACCCCGTGGGTAATACCTCCCTCAGCAATGTAAAACCCGGTGGGTAACGCCTCCCTCAGCAATGTAAAACCCCGTGGGTAATATCTCCCTCAGCAATGTAAAACCCGGTGGGTAACGCCTCCCTCAGCAATGTAAAACCCGGTGGGTAATGCCTCTCTCAGCAATGTAATACCCCGTGGGTAACGCCTCCCTCAGCAATGTAAAACCCGGTGGGTAACGCCGCCCACAGCAATGTAAAACCCCGTGGGTAATGCCTCTCTCAGCAATGGAAAACCGTTGGGTAATGCCTCTCTCAGCAATGTAAAACCCCGTGGGTAACGCCTCCCTCAGCAATGTAAAACCCCGTGGGTAGTTCCGCTCTCAGCAATGTAAAACCCGGTGGGTAATGCCTCCCTCAGCAATGTAAATCCCCGTGGGCAATGCCTCCCTCAGCAATGTAAAACCCCGTGGGTAACGCCTCTATCAGCAATGTAAAACCCGGTGGGTAATGCCTCCCTCAGCAATGTAAACCCCGATGGGTAATGCCTCTCTCAGCAATGTAAAACCCGGTGGGTAATGCCTCTTTCAGCAATTAAAACCCCGTGGGTAATGCCTCCCTCAGCAATGTAAAACCCGGTGGGTATTGCCTCCCTCAGCTATGTAACACCCCGTGGGTAATGCCACCCTCAGCAATGTAAAACCCCGTGGGTAATGCCTCCAACAGCAATGTAAAACCCCACGGGTAATGCCTCTCTCAGCAATTTAAAACCCCGTGGGTAATGCCTCTCTCAGCAATGTAATTCCCCGTGGGTAATGCCTCTCTCAGCAATGTAAAACCCCGTGGGTAATGCCTCCCTCAGCAATGTAAAACCCGGTGGGTAATGCCTCCCTCTGCAATGTAAAACCCCGTGGGATATGCCTCCCTCAGCAATGTAAAACCCCGTGTTTAAAGCCTCCCTCAGCAATGTAAAACCCGCTGGGTAATGCCTCTCTCAGCACTGTAAAACCCCGTGGGTAATGCCTCCCTCAGCAATGTAAAACCCCATGGGTAATGCCTCCCTCAGCAATTTAAAACCCCGTGGGTAATGCCTCCCTCAGCAATGTAAAACCCCTTGGGTAATGCCTCCCTCAGCAATGTAAAACCCCGTGGGTACTGCCTCCCTCAGCAATGTAAAAACCCGTGGGTAATGCCTCTACCAGCAATATAAGACCCCGTGGGTAATGCCTCTCTCAGCAATGTAAAACCCGGTGGGTAATGCCTCTCTCAGCAATGTAAAACCCCGTGGGTAATGCCTCCCTCAGCAATGTAAAACCCCCGTGGGTAATGCCTCCCTCAGCAATGTAAAACCCCGTGGGTAATGCCTCTCTCAGCAATGTAAAATCCCGTGGGTAATGCCTCTCTCAGCAATGTAAACCCCGTGGGTAATGCCTCTCTCAGCAATGTAAAACCCGGTGGGTAATGCCTCCCTCAGCAATGTAAAACCCGGTGGGTAATGCCTCCCTCAGCAATGTAAAACCCGGTGGGTAACGCCGGCCACAGCAATGTAAAACCCGGTGGGTAATGCCTCCCTCAGCAATGTAAAACCCCGTGGGTATGCCTCTCTCAGCAATGTAAAACCCCGGTGGGTAATGCCTCACTCAGCAATGTAAAACCCGGTGGGTAATGCCTCTCTCAGCAATGTAAAACCCCGTGGGTAATGCCTCTCTCAGCAATGTAAAACCCCGTGGGTAAAGCCTCCCTCAGCAATGTAAAACCCGGTGGGTAATGCCTCCCTCAGCAATGTAAAACCCTGTGGGTAATGCTTCCCTCAGCAATGTGAAACCCCGTGGGTAATGCCGCCCTCAGCAATGTAAAACCCGGTGGGTAATGCCTCCCTCAGCAATTTAAAACCCGGTGGGTAATGCCTCCCTCAGCAATGTAAAACCCGGTGGGTAATGCCTCCCTCAGCAATGTAAAACACCGTGGGTAATGCCTCTCTCAGCATTGTAAAACCCCGTGGGTAATGTCTCTCTCAGCAATGTAAAACCCGGTGGGTAATGCCTCTCCTAGCAATGTAAAACCGTTGGGTAATGCCTCTCTCAGCAATGTAAAACCCCGTGGGTAACGCATCCCTCAGCAATGTAAAACCCCGTGGGTAATGCCTCCCTCAGCAATGTAAAACGCGGTGGGTAATGCCTCTCTCAGCAATGTAAAACGCGGTGGGTAATGCCTCTCTCAGCAATGTAAAACGCGGTGGGTAATGCCTCTCTCAGCAATGTAAAACCCCGTGGGTAATGCCTCTCTCAGCAATGTAAAACCCCGTGGGTAATGCCTCTCTCAGCAATGTAAAACCCCGTGGGTAATGCCTCTCTCAGCAATGTAAAACCCCGTGGGTAACGCCTCCCTCAGCAATGTAAAACCCCGTGGGTAATACCTCCCTCAGCAATGTAAAACCCGGTGGGTAACGCCTCCCTCAGCAATGTAAAACCCCGTGGGTAATATCTCCCTCAGCAATGTAAAACCCGGTGGGTAACGCCTCCCTCAGCAATGTAAAACCCGGTGGGTAATGCCTCTCTCAGCAATGTAATACCCCGTGGGTAACGCCTCCCTCAGCAATGTAAAACCCGGTGGGTAACGCCGCCCACAGCAATGTAAAACCCCGTGGGTAATGCCTCTCTCAGCAATGGAAAACCGTTGGGTAATGCCTCTCTCAGCAATGTAAAACCCCGTGGGTAACGCCTCCCTCAGCAATGTAAAACCCCGTGGGTAGTTCCGCTCTCAGCAATGTAAAACCCGGTGGGTAATGCCTCCCTCAGCAATGTAAATCCCCGTGGGCAATGCCTCCCTCAGCAATGTAAAACCCCGTGGGTAACGCCTCTATCAGCAATGTAAAACCCGGTGGGTAATGCCTCCCTCAGCAATGTAAACCCCGATGGGTAATGCCTCTCTCATCAATGTAAAACCCGGTGGGTAATGCCTCTTTCAGCAATTAAAACCCCGTGGGTAATGCCTCCCTCAGCAATGTAAAACCCGGTGGGTATTGCCTCCCTCAGCTATGTAACACCCCGTGGGTAATGCCACCCTCAGCAATGTAAAACCCCGTGGGTAATGCCTCCAACAGCAATGTAAAACCCCACGGGTAATGCCTCTCTCAGCAATTTAAAACCCCGTGGGTAATGCCTCTCTCAGCAATGTAATTCCCCGTGGGTAATGCCTCTCTCAGCAATGTAAAACCCCGTGGGTAATGCCTCCCTCAGCAATGTAAAACCCGGTGGGTAATGCCTCCCTCTGCAATGTAAAACCCCGTGGGATATGCCTCCCTCAGCAATGTAAAACCCCGTGTTTAAAGCCTCCCTCAGCAATGTAAAACCCGCTGGGTAATGCCTCTCTCAGCACTGTAAAACCCCGTGGGTAATGCCTCCCTCAGCAATGTAAAACCCCATGGGTAATGCCTCCATCAGCAATTTAAAACCCCGTGGGTAATGCCTCCCTCAGCAATGTAAAACCCCTTGGGTAATGCCTCCCTCAGCAATGTAAAACCCCGTGGGTACTGCCTCCCTCAGCAATGTAAAAACCCGTGGGTAATGCCTCTACCAGCAATATAAGACCCCGTGGGTAATGCCTCTCTCAGCAATGTAAAACCCGGTGGGTAATGCCTCTCTCAGCAATGTAAAACCCCGTGGGTAATGCCTCCCTCAGCAATGTAAAACCCCCGTGGGTAATGCCTCCCTCAGCAATGTAAAACCCCGTGGGTAATGCCTCTCTCAGCAATGTAAAATCCCGTGGGTAATGCCTCTCTCAGCAATGTAAACCCCGTGGGTAATGCCTCTCTCAGCAATGTAAAACCCGGTGGGTAATGCCTCCCTCAGCAATGTAAAACCCGGTGGGTAACGCCTCCCTCAGCAATGTAAAACCCGGTGGGTAACGCCGGCCACAGCAATGTAAAACCCGGTGGGTAATGCCTCCCTCAGCAATGTAAAACCCCGTGGGTATGCCTCTCTCAGCAATGTAAAACCCCGGTGGGTAATGCCTCACTCAGCAATGTAAAACCCGGTGGGTAATGCCTCTCTCAGCAATGTAAAACCCCGTGGGTAATGCCTCTCTCAGCAATGTAAAACCCCGTGGGTAAAGCCTCCCTCAGCAATGTAAAACCCGGTGGGTAATGCCTCCCTCAGCAATGTAAAACCCTGTGGGTAATGCTTCCCTCAGCAATGTGAAACCCCGTGGGTAATGCCGCCCTCAGCAATGTAAAACCCGGTGGGTAATGCCTCCCTCAGCAATTTAAAACCCGGTGGGTAATGCCTCCCTCAGCAATGTAAAACCCGGTGGGTAATGCCTCCCTCAGCAATGTAAAACACCGTGGGTAATGCCTCTCTCAGCAATGTAAAACCCCGTGGGTAATGTCTCTCTCAGCAATGTAAAACCCGGTGGGTAATGCCTCTCCTAGCAATGTAAAACCGTTGGGTAATGCCTCTCTCAGCAATGTAAAACCCCGTGGGTAACGCATCCCTCAGCAATGTAAAACCCCGTGGGTAATGCCTCCCTCAGCAATGTAAAACGCGGTGGGTAATGCCTCTCTCAGCAATGTAAAACGCGGTGGGTAATGCCTCTCTCAGCAATGTAAAACGCGGTGGGTAATGCCTCTCTCAGCAATGTAAAACCCCGTGGGTAATGCCTCTATCAGCAACGTAAAATCCCGTGGGTAATGCCTCCCTCAGCAATGTAAAACCCCGTGGCTAATGCCTCCCTCAGCAATGTAAATCCCCCGTGTGTAATGCCTCCCTGAGAAACGTTAAATCCCGTGGGTAATGCCTCTCTCAGCAATTTAAAACCCCGTGGGTAATGCCTCTCTCAGCAATGTAAAACCCCGTGGATAGTGCCTCCCTCAGCAATGTAAAACCCGGTGGGTAATGCCTCCCTCAGCAATGTAAAACCCCGTGGGTAATGCTTCCCTCAGCAATGTGAAACCCCGTGGGTAATGCCGCCCTCAGCAATGTAAAACCCGGTGGGTAATGCCTCTCTCAGCAATTTAAAACCCCGTGGGTAATGCCTCCCTCAGCAATGTAAAACCCGGTGGGTAATGCCTCCCTCAGCAATGTAAAACCCCGTGGGTAATGCCTCCCTCAGCAATGTAAAACCCCTTGTTTAATGCCTCTTGAGCAATGTAAAACCCGGTGGGTAATGCCTATCTCAGCAATGTAAAACCCCGTGGGTAATGCCTCTCTCAGCAATGTAAAACCCCGTGGGTAATGCCTCTCTCAGCAATGTAAAATCCCGTGGGTAATGCCTCTCTGAGCAATGTAAACTCCGTGGGTAATGCCTCTCTCAGAAATGTAAAACCCCGTGGGTAATGCCTCCCTCAGCAATGTAAAACCCCTTGGGTAATGCCTCCCTCAGCGATGTAAAACCCGGTGGGTAATGCCTCCCTCAGCAATGTAAAACCCGGTGGGTAATGCCGCCCACAGCAATGTAAAACCCGGTGGGTAATGCCTCTCTCAGCAATGTAAAACGCCGTGGGTAATGCCGCTCTCAGCAATGTAAAACCCCGTGGGTAATACCTCTCTCAGCAATGTAAAACCCGTGGGTAATGCCTCTCTCAGCAATGTAAAACCCCGTGGGTATTGCCTCTCTCAGCAATGCAAAACCCGGTGGGTAATGCCTCTTTCAGCAATGTAAAACCCCGTGGGTAATGCCTCCCTCAGCAATGTAAAACCCGGTGGGTATTGCCTCCCTCAGCTATGTAACACCCCGTGGGTAATGCCACCCTCAGCAATGTAAAACCCCGTGGGTAATGCCTCCATCAGCAATGTAAAACCCCACGGGTAATGCCTCTCTCAGCAATTTAAAACCCCGTGGGTAATGCCTCCCTCAGCAATGTAAAACCCGGTGGGTAATGCCTCCCTCTGCAATGTAAAACCCCGTGGGTAATGCCTCTCTCAGCAATGTAAAACCCGGTGGGTAATGCCTCCCTCAGCAATGTAAAACCCGGTGGGTAATGCCTCCTTCTGCAATGTAAAACCCCGTGGGTAATGCCTCTCTCAGAAATGTAAAACCCGCTGGGTAATGCCTCTCTCAGCATTGTAAAACCCCGTGGGTAAGGCCTCCCTCAGCAATGTAAAATCCCGTGGGTAATGCCCCCCTCAGCAATGTAAAACCCCGTGGGTAATGCCTCTCTCAGCAATGCAAAACCCCGTGGGTATTGCCGCCCTCAGCAATGTAAAACCCCGTGGGTAATGCCTCCCTCAGCAATGTAAAACCCCGTGGGTAATGCCTCTATCAAAAATGTAAAACCCCGTGGGTAATTTCTCTCTCAGCAATGTAAAACCCGGTGGGTAATGCCTCCCTCAGCAATGTAAAACCCCGTGGGTAATGCCTCTCTCAGCAATGCAAAACCCGGTGGCTAATGCCTCTCTCAGCAATTGAAAACCGTTGGGTAATGCCTCTCTCAGCAATGTAATACCCCGTGGGTAACGCATCCCTCAGCAATGTAAAACCCCGTGTGTAATGCCTCCCTCAGCAATGTAAAACGCGGTGGGTAATGCCTCTCTCAGCAATGTAAAACGCGGTGGGTAATGCCTCTCTCAGCAAAGTAAAACGCGGTGGGTAATGCCTCTCTCAGCAATGTAAAACCCCGTGGGTAATGCCTCTATCAGCAACGTAAAATCCCGTGGGTAATGCCTCTATCAGCAACGTAAAACCCCGTGGGTAATGCCTCCCTCAGCAATGTAAAACCCCGTGGCTAATGCCTCCCTCAGCAATGTAAAACCCCGTGGGTAATGCCTCTCTCAGCAATGTAAAATCCGGTGGATAATGCCTCCCTCAGCAATGTAAAACCCCGTGGGTAATGCCTCTCTCAGCAATGTAAAACCCCGTGGGTAATGCCTCCCTCAGCAATGTAAAACCCCGTGAGTAATGCCTCCCTCAGCAATGTAAAACCCGTGGGTAATGCCTCTCTCAGCAATGTAAAACGCCGTGGGTAATGCGGCCCTCAGCAATGTAAAACACCGTGGGTAATGCTTCTCTCAGCAATGTAAAACCCGTGGGTAATGCCTCTCTCAGCAATGTAAAACCCCGTGGGTAATGCCTCTGTCAGCAATGCAAAACCCGGTGGGTAATGCCTCTCTCAGCAATGGAAAACCGTTGGGTAATGCCTCTCTCAGCAATGTAAAACCCCGTGGGTAACGCCTCCCTCAGCAATGTAAAACCCCGTGGGTAACGCCTCCCTCAGCAATGTAAAACCCCGTGGGTAGTTCCGCTCTCAGCAATGTAAAACCCGGTGGGTAATGCCTCCCTCAGCAATGTAAAACCCCGTGGGCAATGCCTCCCTCAGCAATGTAAAACCCCGTGGGTAACGCCTCTATCAGCAATGTAAAACCCGGTGGGTAATGCCTCCCTCAGCAATGTAAACCCCGATGGGTAATGCCTCTCTCAGCAATGTAAAACCCGGTGGGTAATGCCTCTTTCAGCAATTAAAACCCCGTGGGTAATGCCTCCCTCAGCAATGTAAAACCCGGTGGGTATTGCCTCCCTCAGCTATGTAACACCCCGTGGGTAATGCCACCCTCAGCAATGTAAAACCCCGTGGGTAATGGCTCCATCAGCAATGTAAAATCCCACGGGTAATGCCTCTCTCAGCAATTTAAAACCCCGTGGGTAATGCCTCTCTCAGCAATGTAATTCCCCGTGGGTAATGCCTCTCTCAGCAATGTAAAACCCCGTGGGTAATGCCTCCCTCAGCAATGTAAAACCCGGTGGGTAATGCCTCCCTCTGCAATGTAAAACCCCGTGGGATATGCCTCCCTCAGCAATGTAAAACCCCGTGTTTAAAGCCTCCATCAGCAATGTAAAACCCGCTGGGTAATGCCTCTCTCAGCACTGTAAAACCCCGTGGGTAATGCCTCCCTCAGCAATGTAAAACCCCATGGGTAATGCCTCCCTCAGCAATGTAAAACCCCGTGGGTAATGCCTCCCTCAGCAATTTAAAACCCCGTGGTTAATGCCTCCCTCAGCAATGTAAAACCCCTTGGGTAATGCCTCCCTCAGCAATGTAAAACCCCGTGGGTACTGCCTCCCTCAGCAATGTAAAAACCCGTGGGTAATGCCTCTACCAGCAATATAAGACCCCGTGGGTAATGCCTCTCTCAGCAATGTAAAACCCGGTGGGTAATGCCTCTCTCAGCAATGTAAAACCCCGTGGGTAATGCCTCCCTCAGCAATGTAAAACCCCCGTGGGTAATGCCTCCCTCAGCAATGTAAAACCCCGTGGGTAATGCCTCTCTCAGCAATGTAAAATCCCGTGGGTAATGCCTGTCTCAGCAATGTAAACCCCGTGGGTAATGCCTCCCTCAGCAATGTAAAACCCGGTGGGTAATGCCTCCCTCAACAATGTAAAACCCGGTGGGTAACGCCGCCCACAGCAATGTAAAACCCGGTGGGTAATGCCTCCCTCAGCAATGTAAAACCCCGTGGGTATGCCTCACTCAGCAATGTAAAACCCGGTGGGTAATGCCTCTCTCAGCAATGTAAAACCCCGTGGGTAATGCCTCTCTCAGCAATGTAAAACCCGGTGGGTAATGCCTCCCTCAGCAATGTAAAACCCGGTGGGTAATGCCTCCCTCAGCAATGTAAATCCCCGTGGGTACTGCCTCCCTCAGCAATGTAAAACCCGGTGGGTAATGCCTCCCTCAGCAATGTAAAACCCAGTGGGTAACGCCGCCCACAGCAATGTAAAACCCGGTGGGTAATGCCTCACTCAGCAATGTAAAACCCGGTGGGTAATGCCTCTCTCAGCAATGTAAAACCCCGTGGGTAATGCCTCTCTCAGCAATGTAAAACCCCGTGGGTAATGCCTCCCTCAGCAATGTAAAACCCCGTGGCTAATGCCTCTCTCAGCAATGTAAAACCCCGTGGGTAATGCCTCTCTCAGCAATGTAAAACCGTTGGGTAATGCCTCTCTCAGCAATGTAAAACCCCGTGGGTAACGCCTCCCTCAGCAATGTAAAACCCCGTGGGTAATATCTCCCTCAGCAATGTAAAACCCGGTGGGTAATGCCTCTCTCAGCAATGTAAAACCGTTGGGTAATGCCTCTCTCAGCAATGTAAAACCCCGTGGGTAACGCCTCCCTCAGCAATGTAAAACCCCGTGGGTAATATCTCCCTCAGCAATGTAAAACCCCGTGGGTAATGCCGCTCTCAGCAATGTAAAACCCCGTTTTGGGGTTGTTTTCGCTGGAAAGAAGGCGGCTAAGAGGGGATCTCATTGAAACATATAAGATGATTAGAGGTTTAGACAGGGTAGATAGTGATAGCCTTTTTCCTAGGATGGAGAAAGCTAGCACGAGGGGGCACGATTTTAAATTAAGGGTGGGTAGTTATAGGACAGATGTCAGGGGTAGGTTCTTTACCCAGAGGGCGGTGAGGGACTGGAATGCCCTGCCAGCTGCAGTTGTAAAAGCACCTAGTTTGGGGGCGTTTAAAAGATCTGTGGATAGGTTTATGGATGAAAAGGGATTGGTTTAGGCAAGTGGGTCATTGTTTTGTAACTGGTCGGCGCAACGTCGTGGGCCGAAGGGCCTGTTCTGCGCTGTAATGTTCTGTGTTCTATGTTCTATGTGGGTAATGCCTCCCTCAGCAATGTAAAACCCCGTGGGTAATGCTTCCCTCAGCAATGTAAAACCAGGTGGGTAATGCCTCCCTCAGCAATGTAAAACCCCGTGGATAATGCCTCCCTCAGCAATGTAAAACCCCTTGGGTAATGCCTCTTGAGCAATGTAAAACCCGGTGGGTAATGCCTCCCTCAGCAATGTAAAACCCCATGGGTAATGCCTCTTGAGCAATGTAAAACCCGGTGGGTAATGCCTCCCTCAGCAATGTAAAACCCCGTGGGTAATGCCTCCCTCAGCAATGTAAAACCAGGTGGGTAATGCCTCCCTCAGCAATGTAAAACCCCGTGGATAATGCCTCCCTCAGCAATGTAAAACCCCTTGGGTAATGCCTCTTGAGAAATGTAAAACCCGGTGGGTAATGCCTCCCTCAGCAATGTAAAACCCCATGGGTAATGCCTCTTGAGCAATGTAAAACCCGGTGGGTAATGCCTCCCTCAGCAATGTAAAACCCCGTGGGTAATGCCTCCCTCAGCAATGTAAAACCCGGTGGGTAATGCCTCTCTCAGCAATGTAAAACCCCGTGGGTAATGCCTCTCTCAGCAATGTAAAACCGCGTGGGTAATGCCTCTCTAAGCAATGTAAAACCCCGTGGGTAATGCCTCTCTCAGCAATGTAAAACCCCGTGGGTAATGCCTCCCTCAGGAATGTAAAACTCCGTGGGCAATGCCTCCTACAGCAATGTAAAACCCCGTGGGTAATGCCTCCCTCAGCAATGTAAAACCCCGTGGGTAATGCCTCCCTAAGCAATGTAAAACCCCGTGGGTAATGCCTCCCTCAGCAATGTAAAACCCTGTGGGTAATGCCTCCCACAGCAATGTAAAACCCCGTGGGCAATGCCTCCCACAGCAATGTAAAACCCGGTGGGTAAAGACTCCCTCAGCAATGTAGAACCTGGTGGGTAATGCCTCCCTCAGCAATGTAAAACCCCGTGGGTAATGCCTCTCTCAGCAATGTAAAACCCGGTGGGTAATGCCTCTCACAGCAATGTAAAACCCCGTGGGTAATGCCTCTCTCAGCAATGTAAAACCCGGTGGGTATTGCCTCTCTCAGCAATGTAAAACCCCCTGGGCAATGCCGCTCTCGGCAATGTAAAACCCCGTGGCTAATGCCTCCCTCAGCAATGTAAAACCCGGTGGGTAATGCCTCTCTCAGCAATGTAAAACCCCGTGGGTAATGCCTCTCTCAGCAATGCAAAACCCGGTGGGTAATGCCTCCCTCAGCAATGTAAAACCCCGTGGGTAGTGCCTCTCTCAGCAATGTAAAACCCCGTGGGTAATGCCTCTCTCAGCAATGCAAAACACGGTGGTTAATGCCTCCCACAGCAATGTAAAACCCCGTGGGTAGTGCCTCTCTCAGCAATGTAAAACCCCGTGGGTAATGCCTCTCTCAGCAATGTAAAACCGTTTGGTAATGCCTCCCTCAGCAATGTAAAACTCCGTGGGTAATGCCTCTCTCAGCAATGCAAAACCCGGTGGGTAATGCCTCTCTCAGCAATGTAAAACCGTTGGGATATGCCTCTCTCAGCAATGTAAAACCCCGTGGGTAACGCCTCCCTAAGCAATGTAAAATCCCGTGGGTAATGCCTCCCTCAGCAATGTAAAACCCCGCGGGTAATATCTCCCTCAGCAATGTGAAACCCCGTGGGTAATGCCTATCTCAGCAATGTAAATCCCGGTGGGTAATGCCTCCCTCAGCAATGTAAAACCCCGTGGGTAGTGCCTCTCTCAGCAATGTAAAACCCCGTGGGTAATGCCTCTCTCAGCAATGCAAAACCCGATGATAATGCCTCCCTCAGCAATGTAAAACCCCGTGGGTAGTGCCTCTCTCAGCAATGTAAACCCCGTGGGTAATGCATCTCTCAGCAATGTAAAACCGGTGGGTAATGCCTCCCTCAGCAATGTAAAACCCCGTGGGTAATGCCTCTCTCTGCAATGCAAAACCCGGTGGATAATGCCTCTCTCAGCAATGTAAAACCCGGTGGGTAATGCCTCCCTCAGCAACGTAAAACCCCTTGGGTAATGCCTCCCTCAGCAATGTAAAACCCCGTGGGTAATGCCTCTATCAGCAATATAAGACCCCGTGGGTAATGCCTCTCTCAGCAATGTAAAACCCCGTGGGTAATTCCTCTCTCAGCAATGTAAAACCCGGTGTGTAATGCCTCCCTCAGGAATGTAAAACTCCGTGGGTAATGCCTCCTACAGCAATGTAAAACCCCGTGGGTAATGCCTCCATCAGCAATGTATAACCCCGCGGGTAATGCCTCCCTCAGCAATGTAAAACCCGGTGGGTAATGCCTCTCTCAGCAATGTAAAACCCCGTGGGTAATGCCTCCCTCAGCAATGTAAAACCCCCGTGGGTAATGCCTACCTCAGCAATGTAAATCCCCGTGGGTAATGCCTCTCTCAGCAATGTAAAATCCCGTGGGTAATGCCTCTCTCAGCAATGTAAACCCCGTAGGTAATGCCTCTCTCAGCAATGTAAAACCCGGTGGGTAATGCCTCCCTCAGCAATGTAAATCCCCGTGGGTACTGCCTCCCTCAGCAATGTAAAACCCGGTGGGTAATGCCTCCCTCAGCAATGTAAAACCCGGTGGGTAACACCGCCCACAGCAATGTAAAACCCGGTGGGTAATGCCTCCCTCAGCAATGTAAAACCCCGTGGGTATGCCTCTCTCAGCAATGTAAAACCCCGGTGGGTAATGCCTCACTCAGCAATGTAAAACCCGGTGGGTAATGCCTCTCTCAGCAATGTAAAACCCCGTGGGTAATGCCTCTCTCAGCAATGTAAAACCCGGTGGGTAATGCCTCCCTCAGCAATGTAAAACCCCGTGGCTAATGCCTCTCTCAGCAATGTAAAACCCCGTGGGTAATGCCTCTCTCAGCAATGTAAAACCCCGTGGGTAATGCCTCTCTCAGCAATGTAAAACCCCGTGGGTAACGCCTCCCTCAGCAATGTAAAACCCCGTGGGTAATACCTCCCTCAGCAATGTAAAACCCGGTGGGTAACGCCTCCCTCAGCAATGTAAAACCCCGTGGGTAATATCTCCCTCAGCAATGTAAAACCCGGTGGGTAACGCCTCCCTCAGCAATGTAAAACCCGGTGGGTAATGCCTCTCTCAGCAATGTAATACCCCGTGGGTAACGCCTCCCTCAGCAATGTAAAACCCGGTGGGTAACGCCGCCCACAGCAATGTAAAACCCCGTGGGTAATGCCTCTCTCAGCAATGGAAAACCGTTGGGTAATGCCTCTCTCAGCAATGTAAAACCCGGTGGGTAATGCCTCCCTCAGCAATGTAAATCCCCGTGGGCAATGCCTCCCTCAGCAATGTAAAACCCCGTGGGTAACGCCTCTATCAGCAATGTAAAACCCGGTGGGTAATGCCTCCCTCAGCAATGTAAACCCCGATGGGTAATGCCTCTCTCAGCAATGTAAAACCCGGTGGGTAATGCCTCTTTCAGCAATTAAAACCCCGTGGGTAATGCCTCCCTCAGCAATGTAAAACCCGGTGGGTATTGCCTCCCTCAGCTATGTAACACCCCGTGGGTAATGCCACCCTCAGCAATGTAAAACCCCGTGGGTAATGCCTCCAACAGCAATGTAAAACCCCACGGGTAATGCCTCTCTCAGCAATTTAAAACCCCGTGGGTAATGCCTCTCTCAGCAATGTAATTCCCCGTGGGTAATGCCTCTCTCAGCAATGTAAAACCCCGTGGGTAATGCCTCCCTCAGCAATGTAAAACCCGGTGGGTAATGCCTCCCTCTGCAATGTAAAACCCCGTGGGATATGCCTCCCTCAGCAATGTAAAACCCCGTGTTTAAAGCCTCCCTCAGCAATGTAAAACCCGCTGGGTAATGCCTCTCTCAGCACTGTAAAACCCCGTGGGTAATGCCTCCCTCAGCAATGTAAAACCCCATGGGTAATGCCTCCCTCAGCAATTTAAAACCCCGTGGGTAATGCCTCCCTCAGCAATGTAAAACCCCTTGGGTAATGCCTCCCTCAGCAATGTAAAACCCCGTGGGTACTGCCTCCCTCAGCAATGTAAAAACCCGTGGGTAATGCCTCTACCAGCAATATAAGACCCCGTGGGTAATGCCTCTCTCAGCAATGTAAAACCCGGTGGGTAATGCCTCTCTCAGCAATGTAAAACCCCGTGGGTAATGCCTCCCTCAGCAATGTAAAACCCCCGTGGGTAATGCCTCCCTCAGCAATGTAAAACCCCGTGGGTAATGCCTCTCTCAGCAATGTAAAATCCCGTGGGTAATGCCTCTCTCAGCAATGTAAACCCCGTGGGTAATGCCTCTCTCAGCAATGTAAAACCCGGTGGGTAATGCCTCCCTCAGCAATGTAAAACCCGGTGGGTAATGCCTCCCTCAGCAATGTAAAACCCGGTGGGTAACGCCGGCCACAGCAATGTAAAACCCGGTGGGTAATGCCTCCCTCAGCAATGTAAAACCCCGTGGGTATGCCTCTCTCAGCAATGTAAAACCCCGGTGGGTAATGCCTCACTCAGCAATGTAAAACCCGGTGGGTAATGCCTCTCTCAGCAATGTAAAACCCCGTGGGTAATGCCTCTCTCAGCAATGTAAAACCCCGTGGGTAAAGCCTCCCTCAGCAATGTAAAACCCGGTGGGTAATGCCTCCCTCAGCAATGTAAAACCCTGTGGGTAATGCTTCCCTCAGCAATGTGAAACCCCGTGGGTAATGCCGCCCTCAGCAATGTAAAACCCGGTGGGTAATGCCTCCCTCAGCAATTTAAAACCCGGTGGGTAATGCCTCCCTCAGCAATGTAAAACCCGGTGGGTAATGCCTCCCTCAGCAATGTAAAACACCGTGGGTAATGCCTCTCTCAGCATTGTAAAACCCCGTGGGTAATGTCTCTCTCAGCAATGTAAAACCCGGTGGGTAATGCCTCTCCTAGCAATGTAAAACCGTTGGGTAATGCCTCTCTCAGCAATGTAAAACCCCGTGGGTAACGCATCCCTCAGCAATGTAAAACCCCGTGGGTAATGCCTCCCTCAGCAATGTAAAACGCGGTGGGTAATGCCTCTCTCAGCAATGTAAAACGCGGTGGGTAATGCCTCTCTCAGCAATGTAAAACGCGGTGGGTAATGCCTCTCTCAGCAATGTAAAACCCCGTGGGTAATGCCTCTATCAGCAACGTAAAATCCCGTGGGTAATGCCTCCCTCAGCAATGTAAAACCCCGTGGCTAATGCCTCCCTCAGCAATGTAAATCCCCCGTGTGTAATGCCTCCCTGAGAAACGTTAAATCCCGTGGGTAATGCCTCTCTCAGCAATTTAAAACCCCGTGGGTAATGCCTCTCTCAGCAATGTAAAACCCCGTGGATAGTGCCTCCCTCAGCAATGTAAAACCCGGTGGGTAATGCCTCCCTCAGCAATGTAAAACCCCGTGGGTAATGCTTCCCTCAGCAATGTGAAACCCCGTGGGTAATGCCGCCCTCAGCAATGTAAAACCCGGTGGGTAATGCCTCCCTCAGCAATTTAAAACCCCGTGGGTAATGCTTCCCTCAGCAATGTAAAACCCGGTGGGTAATGCCTCCCTCAGCAATGTAAAACCCCGTGGGTAATGCCTCCCTCAGCAATGTAAAACCCCTTGTTTAATGCCTCTTGAGCAATGTAAAACCCGGTGGGTAATGCCTATCTCAGCAATGTAAAACCCCGTGGGTAATGCCTCTCTCAGCAATGTAAAACCCCGTGGGTAATGCCTCTCTCAGCAATGTAAAATCCCGTGGGTAATGCCTCTCTGAGCAATGTAAACCCCGTGGGTAATGCCTCTCTCAGAAATGTAAAACCCCGTGGGTAATGCCTCCCTCAGCAATGTAAAACCCCGTGGGTAATGCCTCCCTCAGCGATGTAAAACCCGGTGGGTAATGCCTCCCTCAGCAATGTAAAACCCGGTGGGTAATGCCGCCCACAGCAATGTAAAACCCGGTGGGTAATGCCTCTCTCAGCAATGTAAAACGCCGTGGGTAATGCCGCTCTCAGCAATGTAAAACCCCGTGGGTAATACCTCTCTCAGCAATGTAAAACCCGTGGGTAATGCCTCTCTCAGCAATGTAAAACCCCGTGGGTATTGCCTCTCTCAGCAATGCAAAACCCGGTGGGTAATGCCTCTTTCAGCAATGTAAAACCCCGTGGGTAATGCCTCCCTCAGCAATGTAAAACCCGGTGGGTATTGCCTCCCTCAGCTATGTAACACCCCGTGGGTAATGCCACCCTCAGCAATGTAAAACCCCGTGGGTAATGCCTCCATCAGCAATGTAAAACCCCACGGGTAATGCCTCTCTCAGCAATTTAAAACCCCGTGGGTAATGCCTCCCTCAGCAATGTAAAACCCGGTGGGTAATGCCTCCCTCTGCAATGTAAAACCCCGTGGGTAATGCCTCTCTCAGCAATGTAAAACCCTGTGGGTAATGCCTCCCTCAGCAATGTAAAACCCGGTGGGTAATGCCTCCTTCTGCAATGTAAAACCCCGTGGGTAATGCCTCTCTCAGAAATGTAAAACCCGCTGGGTAATGCCTCTCTCAGCATTGTAAAACCCCGTGGGTATGGCCTCCCTCAGCAATGTAAAATCCCGTGGGTAATGCCCCCCTCAGCAATGTAAAACCCCGTGGGTAATGCCTCTCTCAGCAATGCAAAACCCCGTGGGTATTGCCGCCCTCAGCAATGTAAAACCCCGTGGGTAATGCCTCCCTCAGCAATGTAAAACCCCGTGGGTAATGCCTCTATCAAAAATGTAAAACCCCGTGGGTAATTTCTCTCTCAGCAATGTAAAACCCGGTGGGTAATGCCTCCCTCAGCAATGTAAAACCCCGTGGGTAATGCCTCTCTCAGCAATGCAAAACCCGGTGGCTAATGCCTCTCTCAGCAATTGAAAACCGTTGGGTAATGCCTCTCTCAGCAATGTAATACCCCGTGGGTAACGCATCCCTCAGCAATGTAAAACCCCGTGTGTAATGCCTCCCTCAGCAATGTAAAACGCGGTAGGTAATGCCTCTCTCAGCAATGTAAAACGCGGTGGGTAATGCCTCTCTCAGCAAAGTAAAACGCGGTGGGTAATGCCTCTCTCAGCAATGTAAAACCCCGTGGGTAATGCCTCTATCAGCAACGTAAAATCCCGTGGGTAATGCCTCTATCAGCAACGTAAAACCCCGTGGGTAATGCCTCCCTCAGCAATGTAAAACCCCGTGGCTAATGCCTCCCTCAGCAATGTAAAACCCCGTGGGTAATGCCTCCCTCAGCAATGTAAATCCCCCGTGGGTAATGCCTCCCTCAGCAACGTAAAATCCCGTGGGTAATGCCTCTCTCAGCAATTTAAAACCCCGTGGGTAATGCCTCTCTCAGCAATGTAAAACCCCGTGGGTAATGCCTCCCTCAGCAATGTAAAACCCGGTGGTAATGCCTCCCTCTGCAATGTAAACCCCGTGGGTAAAGCCTCCCTCAGCAATGTAAAATCCCGTGGGTAATGCCTCCCTCAGCAATGTAAAACCCCGTGGGTAATGCCTCCCTCAGCAATGTAAAACCCCTTCGGTAATGCCTCCCTCAGCAATGTAAAACCCCGTGGGTACTGCCTCCCTCAGCAATGTAAAAAGCCGTGGGTAATGCCTCTATCAGCAATGTAAAACCCCGTGGGTAATGCCTCTCTCAGCAATGTAAAACCCCGTGGGTATTGCCTCTCTCAGCAATGTAAAACCCCGTGGGTAATGCATCCCTTAGGAATGTAAAACTCCGTGGGTAAGGCCTCCCTCAGCAATGTAAAACCCCGTGGGTAATGCCTCCTACAGCAATGTAAAACCCCGTGGGTAATGCCTCCCTCAGCACTGTAAAACCCCGTGGGTAAGGCCTCCCTCAGCAATGTAAAACCCCGTGGGTAATGCCCCCCTCAGCAATGTAAAACCCCGTGGGTAATGCCGCCCTCAGCAATGTAAAACCCCGTGGGTAATGCCTCCCTCAGCAATGTAAAACCCCGTGGGTATTGCCTCCCTCAGCAATGTAAAACCCCTTGGGTAATGCCTCCCTCAGCAATGTAAAACCCCGTGGGTATTGCCTCCCTCAGCAATGTAAAACCCGGTGGGTAATGCCTCTCTCAGCAATGTAAAACCGTTGGGTAATGCCTCCCTCAGCAATGTAAAACCCCGTGGGTAATGCCTCTCTCAGCAATGCAAAACCCGGTGGGTAATGCCTCTATCGGCAATGTAAAACCGTTGGGTAATGCCACTCTCAGCAATGTAAAAGCGTTGGGTAATGCCTCCCCCAGCAATGTAAAACGCGGTGGGTAATGCCTCTCTCAGCAATGTAAAACGCGGTGGGTAATGGCTCCCTCAGCAATGTAAAACCCCGTGGGTAATGCCTCTCTCAGCAATGTAAAACCCCGTGGGTAATGCCTCTATCAGCAATGTAAAACCGCGTGGGTAATGCCTCCCTCAGCAACGTAAAATCCCGTGGGTAATGCCTCTCTCAGCAATTTAAAACCCCGTGGGTAATGCCTCTCTCAGCAATGTAAAACCCCGTGGGTAATGCCTCCCTCAGCAATGTAAAACCCGGTGGGTAATGCCTCCCTCTGCAATGTAAACCCCGTGGGTAATGCCTCCCTCAGCAATGTAAAACCCCGTGGGTAATGCCTCCCTCAGCAATGTAAAACCCCGTGGGTAATGCCTCCCTCAGCAATGTAAAACCCCGTGGGTAATGCCTCCCTCAGCAATGTAAAACCCCTTAGGTAATGCCTCCCTCAGCAATGTAAAACCCCGCGGGTAATGCCTCCATCAGCAATGTAAAACCCCGTGGGTAATGCCTCTCTCATCAATGTAAAACCCCGTGGGTAATGCCTCCATCAGGAATGTAAAACCCCCCGGGTAATGCCTCCCTCAGCAATGTAAAACCCCGTGGGTAATGCCTCCATCTGCAATGTAATACACCGTGACTAATCCCTTTCTCAGCAATGTAAAACCCGGTGGGTAATGCCTCTAAGAGCAATGTGTAACCCGGAGGGTAATGCCTCCCTCAGCAATGTAAAACCCCCGTGCGTAATGCCTCCCTCAGCAATGTAAAACCCCGTGGGTAATGCCTCTCTCAGCAATGTAAAATCCCGTGGGTAATGCCTCTCTCAGCAATGTAAACCCCGTGGGTAATGCCTCTCTCAGCAATGTAAAACCCCGTGGGTAATGCCTCCCTCAGCAATGTAAAACCCGGTGGGTAATGCCTCCCTCAGCAATGTAAAACCCCGTGGGTAATGCCTCCCTCAGCAATGTAAAACCCGGTGGGTAATGCCTCTCTCAACAATGTAAAACCCGGTGGGTAATGCCGCCCACAGCAATGTAAAACCCGGTGGGTAATGCCTCCCTCAGCAATGTAAAACCCCGTGGGTAATGCCTCTCTCAGCAATGTAAACCCCGGTGGGTAATGCCTCACTCAGCAATGTAAAACCCGGTGGGTAATGCCTCTCTCAGCAATGTAAAACCCCGTGGGTAATGCCTCTCTCAGCAATGTAAAATCCGGTGGGTAATGCCTCCCTCAGCAATGTAAAACCCCGTGGGTAATGCCTCTCTCAGCAATGTAAAACCCCGTGGGTAATGCCTCCCTCAGCAATGTAAAACCCCCTGAGTAATGCCTCCCTCAGCAATGTAAAACCCGTGGGTAATGCCTCTCTCAGCAATGTAAAACGCCGTGGGTAATGCCGCTCTCAGCAATGTAAAACACCGTGGGTAATGCTTCTCTCAGCAATGTAAAACCCGTGGGTAATGCCTCTCTCAGCAATGTAAAACCCCGTGGGTAATGCCTCTGTCAGCAATGCAAAACCCGGTGGGTAATGCCTCTCTCAGCAATGGAAAACCGTTGGGTAATGCCTCTCTCAGCAATGTAAAACCCCGTGGGTAATGCTTCCATCAGCAATGTAAAACCCCGTGGGTAATGCCTCTCTCATCAATGTAAAACCCCGCGGGTAATGCCTCCCTCAGCAATGTAAAACCCCGTGGGTAATGCCTCCATCTGCAATGTAATACCCCGTGGGTAATCCCTTTCTCAGCAATGAAAAACCCGGTGGGTAATGCCTCTAACAGCAATGTGTAACCCGGAGGGTAATGCCGCCCTCAGCAATGTAAAACCCCCGTGCGTAATGCCTCCCTCAGCAATGTAAAACCCCGTGGGTAATGCCTCTCTCAGCAATGTAAAATCCCGTGGGTAATGCCTCTCTCAGCAATGTAAACCCCGTGGGTAATGCCTCTCTCAGCAATGTAAAACCCCGTGGGTAATGCCTCCCTCAGCAATGTAAAACCCCGTGGGTAATGCCTCCCTCAGCAATGTAAAACCCGGTGGGTAATGCCTCTCTCAACAATGTAAAACCCGGTGGGTAATGCCGCCCACAGCAATGTAAAACCCGGTGGGTAATGCCTCTCTCAGCAATGTAAAACCCCGTGGGTAATGCATCTCTCAGCAATGTAAAATCCCGTGGGTAATGCCTCCCTCAGCAATGTAAAACCCCGTGGGTAATGCCTCTCTCAGCAATGTAAAACCCCGTGGGTAATGCCTCCCACAGCAATGTAAAACCCCGTGAGTAATGCCTCCCTCAGCAATGTAAAACCCGTGGGTAATGCCTCTCTCAGCAATGTAAAACGCCGTGGGTAATGCGGCTCTCAGCAATGTAAAACCAGTGGGTAATGCCTCTCTCAGCAATGTAAAACCCCGTGGGTAATGCCTCTGTCAGCAATGCAAAACCCGGTGGGTAATGCCTCTCTCAGCAATGGAAAACCGTTGGGTAATGCCTCTCTCAGCAATGTAAAACCCCGTGGGTAACGCCTCCCTCAGCAATGTAAAACCCCTTGGGAACGCCTCCCTCAGCAATGTAAAACCCCGTGGGTAACGCCTCCTTCAGCAATGTAAAACCCCGTGGGTAATGCCTCTCTCAGCAATGTAATACCCCGTGGGTAACGCATCCCTCAGCAATGTAAAACCCCGTGTGTAATGCCTCCCTCAGCAATGTAAAACGCGGTGGGTAATGCCTCTCTCAGCAATGTAAAACGCGGTGGGTAATGCCTCTCTCAGCAATGTAAAACGCGGTGGGTAATGCCTCGCTCAGCAATGTAAAACCCCGTGGGTAATGCCTCTATCAGCAACGTAAAATCCCGTGGGTAATGCCTCTATCAGCAACGTAAAACCCCGTGGGTAATGCCTCCCTCAGCAATGTAAAACCCCGTGGCTAATGCCTCCCTCAGCAATGTAAAACCCCGTGGGTAATGCCTCCCTCAGCAATGTAAATCCCCCGTGGGTAATGCCTCCCTCAGCAACGTAAAATCCCGTGGGTAATGCCTCTCTCAGCAATTTAAAACCCCGTGGGTAATGCCTCCCTCAGCAATGTAAAACCCGGTGGTAATGCCTCCCTCTGCAATGTAAACCCCGTGGGTAATGCCTCCCTCAGCAATGTAAAATCCCGTGGGTAATGCCTCCCTCAGCAATGTAAAACCCCGTGGGTAATGCCTCCCTAAGCAATGTAAAACCCCTTCGGTAATGCCTCCCTCAGCAATGTAAAACCCCGTGGGTACTGCCTCCCTCAGCAATGTAAAACCCCGTGGGTAATGCATCCCTCAGGAATGTAAAACTCCGTGGGTAAGGCCTCCCTCAGCAATGTAAAACCCCGTGGGGAATGCCTCCTACAGCAATGTAAAACCCCGTGGGTAATGCCTCCCTCAGCACTGTAAAACCCCGTGGGTAAGGCCTCCCTCAGCAATGTAAAACCCCGTGGGTAATGCCCCCCTCAGCAATGTAAAACCCCGTGGGTAATGCCGCCCTCAGCAATGTAAAACCCCGTGGGTAATGCCTCCCTCAGCAATGTAAAACACCGTGGGTAATGCCTCCCTCAGCAATGTAAAACCCCGTGGGTATTGCCTCCCTCAGCAATGTAAAACCCCTTGGGTAATGCCTCCCTCAGCAATGTAAAACCCCGTGGGTATTGCCTCCCTCAGCAATGTAAAACCCGGTGGGTAATGCCTCTCTCAGCAATGTAAAACCGTTGGGTAATGCCTCCCTCAGCAATGTAAAACCCCGTGGGTAATGCCTCTCTCAGCAATGCAAAACCCGGTGGGTAATGCCTCTATCGGCAATGTAAAACCGTTGGGTAATGCCTCTCTCAGCAATGTAAAACCGTTGGGTAATGCCTCCCTCAGCAATGTAAAACGCGGTGGGTAATGCCTCTCTCAGCAATGTAAAACGCGGTGGGTAATGCCTCTCTCAGCAATGTAAAACGCGGTGGGTAATGCCTCCGTCAGCAACGTAAAACCCCGTGGGTAATGCCTCTCTCAGCAATGTAAAACCCCGTGGGTAATGCCTCTATCAGCAATGTAAAACCCCGTGCGTAATGCCTCCCTCAGCAACGTAAAATCCCGTGGGTAATGCCTCTCTCAGCAATTTAAAACCCCGTGGGTAATGCCTCTCTCAGCAATGTAAAACCCCGTGGGTAATGCCTCCCTCAGCAATGTAAAACCCGGTGGGTAATGCCTCCCTCTGCAATGTAAACCCCGTGGGTAATCACTCCCTCAGCAATGTAAAACCCCGTGGGTAATGCCTCCCTCAGCAATGTAAAACCCCGTGGGTAATGCCTCCCTCAGCAATGTAAAACCCCGTGGGTAATGCCTCCCTCAGCAATGTAAAACCCCTTAGGTAATGCCTCCCTCAGCAATGTAAAACCCCGTGAGTACTGCCTCCCTCAGCAATGTAAAAAGCCGTGGGTAATGCCTCTATCAGCAATGTAAAACCCCGTGGGTAATGCCTCTCTCAGCAATGTAAAACCCCGTGGGTAATGCCTCTCTCATCAATGTAAAACCCCGTGGGTAATGCCTCCATCAGCAATGTAAAACCCCGTGGGTAATGCCTCTCTCATCAATGTAAAACCCCGTGGGTAATGCCTCCATCTGCAATGTAAAACCCCGCGGGTAATGCCTCCCTCAGCAATGTAAAACCCCGTGGGTAATGCCTCCATCTGCAATGTAATACACCGTGACTAATCCCTTTCTCAGCTATGTAAAACCCGGTGGGTAATGCCTCTAAGAGCAATGTGTAACCCGGAGGGTAATGCCTCCCTCAGCAATGTAAAACCCCCGTGCGTAATGCCTCCCTCAGCAATGTAAAACCCCGTGGGTAATGCCTCTCTCAGCAATGTAAAATCCCGTGGGTAATGCCTCTCTCAGCAATGTAAACCCCGTGGGTAATGCCTCTCTCAGCAATGTAAAACCCCGTGGGTAATGCCTCCCTCAGCAATGTAAAACCCCGTGGGTAATGCCTCCCTCAGCAATGTAAAACCCGGTGGGTAATGCCTCTCTCAACAATGTAAAACCCGGTGGGTAATGCCGCCCACAGCAATGTAAAACCCGGTGGGTAATGCCTCCCTCAGCAATGTAAAACCCCGTGGGTAATGCCTCTCTCAGCAATGTAAACCCCGGTGGGTAATGCCTCACTCAGCAATGTAAAACCCGGTGGGTAATGCCTCTCTCAGCAATGTAAAACCCCGTGGGTAATGCCTCTCTCAGCAATGTAAAATCCGGTGGGTAATGCCTCCCTCAGCAATGTAAAACCCCGTGGGTAATGCCTCTCTCAGCAATGTAAAACCCCGTGGGTAATGCCTCCCTCAGCAATGTAAAACCCCGTGAGTAATGCCTCCCTCAGCAATGTAAAACCCGTGGGTAATGCCTCTCTCAGCAATGTAAAACGCCGTGGGTAATGCCGCTCTCAGCAATGTAAAACACCGTGGGTAATGCTTCTCTCAGCAATGTAAAACCCGTGGGTAATGCCTCTCTCAGCAATGTAAAACCCCGTGGGTAATGCCTCTGTCAGCAATGCAAAACGCGGTGGGTAATGCCTCTCTCAGCAATGGAAAACCGTTGGGTAATGCCTCTCTCAGCAATGTAAAACCCCGTGGGTAATGCCTCCATCAGCAATGTAAAACCCCGTGGGTAATGCCTCTCTCATCAATGTAAAACCCCGTGGGTAATGCCTCCATCAGCAATGTAAACCGCGTGGGGAATGCCTCTCTCAGCAATGTAAAACCCCGTGGGTAATGCCTCCCTCAGCAATGTAAAACCCCGTGGGTAATGCCTCCCTCAGCAATGTAAAACCCGGTGGGTAATGCCTCTCTCAACAATGTAAAACCCGGTGGGTAATGCCGCCCACAGCAATGTAAAACCCGGTGGGTAATGCCTCCCTCAGCAATGTAAAACCCCGTGGGTAATGCCTCTCTCAGCCATGTAAACCCCGGTGGGTAATGCCTCCCTCAGCAATGTAAAACCCGGTGGGTAATGCCTCTCTCAGCAATGTAAAACCCCGTGGGTAATGCCTCTCTCAGCAATGTAAAACCCCGTGGGTAATGCCTCCCTCAGCAATGTAAAACCCCGTGAGTAATGCCTCCCTCAGCAATGTAAAACCCGTGGGTAATGCCTCTCTCAGCAATGTAAAACGCCGTGGGTAATGCGGCTCTCAGCAATGTAAAACACCGTGGGTAATGCTTCTCTCAGCAATGTAAAACCCGTGGGTAATGCCTCTCTCAGCAATGTAAAACCCCGTGGGTAATGCCTATGTCAGCAATGCAAAACCCGGTGGGTAATGCCTCTCTCAGCAATGGAAAACCGTTGGGTAATGCCTCTCTCAGCAATGTAAAACCCCGTGGGTAACGCCTCCCTCAGCAATGTAAAACCCCGTGCGTAATGCCTCCCTCAGCAATGTAAAACCCCGTGGGTAGTTCCGCTCTCAGCAATGTAAAACCCGGTGGGTAATGCCTCCCTCAGCAATGTAAAACCCCGTGGGCAATGCCTCCCTCAGCAATGTAAAACCCCGTGGGTAACGCCTCTATCAGCAATGTAAAACCCGGTGGGTAATGCCTCCCTCAGCAATGTAAACCCCGATGGGTAATGCCTCTCTCAGCAATGTAAAACCCGGTGGGTAATGCCTCTGTCAGCAATTAAAACCCCGTGGGTAATGCCTCCATCAGCAATGTAAAACCCGGTGGGTATTGCCTCCCTCAGCTATGTAACACCCCGTGGGTAATGCCACCCTCAGCAATGTAAAACCCCGTGGGTAATGCCTCCATCAGCAATGTAAAACCCCACGGGTAATGCCTCTCTCAGCAATTTAAAACCCCGTGGGTAATGCCTCTCTCAGCAATGTAATTCCCCGTGGGTAATGCCTCTCTCAGCAATGTAAAACCCCGTGGGTAATGCCTCCCTCAGCAATGTAAAACCCGGTGGGTAATGCCTCCCTCTGCAATGTAAAACCCCGTGGGATATGCCTCCCTCAGCAATGTAAAACCCCGTGTTTAAAGCCTCCATCAGCAATGTAAAACCCGCTGGGTAATGCCTCTCTCAGCACTGTAAAACCCCGTGGGTAATGCCTCCCTCAGCAATGTATAACCCCATGGGTAATGCCTCCCTCAGCAATGTAAAACGCCGTGGGTAATGCCTCCCTCAGCAATTTAAAACCCCGTGGTTAATGCCTCCCTCAGCAATGTAAAACCCCTTGGGTAATGCCTCCCTCAGCAATGTAAAACCCCGTGGGTACTGCCTCCCTCAGCAATGTAAAAACCCGTGGGTAATGCCTCTACCAGCAATATAAGACCCCGTGGGTAATGCCTCTCTCAGCAATGTAAAACCCGGTGGGTAATGCCTCTCTCAGCAATGTAAAACCCCGTGGGTAATGCCTCCCTCAGCAATGTAAAACCCCCGTGGGTAATGCCTCCCTCAGCAATGTAAAACCCCGTGGGTAATGCCTCTCTCAGCAATGTAAAATCCCGTGGGTAATGCCTGTCTCAGCAATGTAAACCCCGTGGGTAATGCCTCTCTCAGCAATGTAAAACCCGGTGGGTAATGCCTCCCTCAGCAATGTAAAACCCGGTGGGTAATGCCTCCCTCAGCAATGTAAAACCCGGTGGGTAACGCCGCCCACAGCAATGTAAAACCCGGTGGGTAATGCCTCCCTCAGCAATGTAAAACCCCGTCGGTATGCCTCACTCAGCAATGTAAAACCCGGTGGGTAATGCCTCTCTCAGCAATGTAAAACCCCGTGGGTAATGCCTCTCTCAGCAATGTAAAACCCGGTGGGTAATGCCTCCCTCAGCAATGTAAAACCCGGTGGGTAATGCCTCCCTCAGCAATGTAAATCCCCGTGGGTACTGCCTCCCTCAGCAATGTAAAACCCGGTGGGTAATGCCTCCCTCAGCAATGTAAAACCCAGTGGGTAACGCCGCCCACAGCAATGTAAAACCCGGTGGGTAATGCCTCACTCAGCAATGTAAAACCCGGTGGGTAATGCCTCTCTCAGCAATGTAAAACCCCGTGGGTAATGCCTCTCTCAGCAATGTAAAATCCCGTGGGTAATGCCTCCCTCAGCAATGTAAAACCCCGTGGCTAATGCCTCTCTCAGCAATGTAAAACCCCGTGGATAATGCCTCTCTCAGCAATGTAAAACCGTTGGGTAATGCCTCTCTCAGCAATGTAAAACCCCGTGGGTAACGCCTCCCTCAGCAATGTAAAACCCCGTGGGTAATATCTCCCTCAGCAATGTAAAACCCGGTGGGTAATGCCTCTCTCAGCAATGTAAAACCGTTGGGTAATGCCTCTCTCAGCAATGTAAAACCCCGTGGGTAACGCCTCCCTCAGCAATGTAAAACCCCGTGGGTAATATCTCCCTCAGCAATGTAAAACCCCGTGGGTAATGCCGCTCTCAGCAATGTAAAACCCCGTTTTGGGGTTGTTTTCGCTGGAAAGAAGGCGGCTAAGAGGGGACCTCATTGAAACATATAAGATGATTAGAGGTTTAGACAGGGTAGATAGTGATAGCCTTTTTCCTAGCATGGAGAAAGCTAGCACGAGGGGGCACGATTTTAAATTAAGGGGGGGTAGTTATAGGACAGATGTCAGGGGTAGGTTATTTACCCAGAGGGCGGTGAGGGACTGGAATGCCCTGCCAGCTGCAGTTGTAAAAGCACCTAGTTTGGGGGCGTTTAAAAGATCTGTGGATAGGTTTATGGATGAAAAGGGATTGGTTTAGGCTAGTGGGTCATTGTTTTGTAACTGGTCGGCGCAACGTCGTGGGCCGAAGGGCCTGTTCTGCGCTGTAATGTTCTGTGTTCTATGTTCTATGTGGGTAATGCCTCCCTCAGCAATGTAAAACCCCGTGGGTAATGCTTCCCTCAGCAATGTAAAACCAGGTGGGTAATGCCTCCCTCAGCAATGTAAAACCCCGTGGGTAATGCCTCCCTCAGCAATGTAAAACCCCTTGGGTAATGCCTCTTGAGCAATGTAAAACCCGGTGGGTAATGCCTCCCTCAGCAATGTAAAACCCCATGGGTAATGCCTCTTGAGCAATGTAAAACCCGGTGGGTAATGCCTCCCTCAGCAATGTAAAACCCCGTGGGTAATGCCTCCCTCAGCAATGTAAAACCCGGTGGGTAATGCCTCTCTCAGCAATGTAAAACCCCGTGGGTAATGCCTCTCTCAGCAATGTAAAACCGCGTGGGTAATGCCTCTCTAAGCAATGTAAAACCCCGTGGGTAATGCCTCTCTCAGCAATGTAAAACCCCGTGGGTAATGCCTCCCTCAGGAATGTAAAACTCCGTGGGCAATGCCTCCTACAGCAATGTAAAACCCCGTGGGTAATGCCTCCCTCAGCAATGTAAAACCCCGTGGGTAATGCCTCCCTAAGCAATGTAAAACCCCGTGGGTAATGCCTCCCTCAGCAATGTAAAACCCTGTGGGTAATGCCTCCCACAGCAATGTAAAACCCCGTGGGCAATGCCTCCCACAGCAATGTAAAACCCGGTGGGTAAAGACTCCCTCAGCAATGTAGAACCTGGTGGGTAATGCCTCCCTCAGCAATGTAAAACCCCGTGGGTAATGCCTCTCTCAGCAATGTAGAACCCCGTGGGTAATGCCTCTCTCAGCAATGTAAAACCCGGTGGGTAATGCCTCTCACAGCAATGTAAAACCCCGTGGGTAATGCCTCTCTCCGCAATGTAAAACCCGGTGGGTATTGCCTCTCTCAGCAATGTAAAACCCCCTGGGCAATGCCGCTCTCGGCAATGTAAAACCCCGTGGCTAATGCCTCCCTCAGCAATGTAAAACCCGGTGGGTAATGCCTCTCTCAGCAATGTAAAACCCCGTGGGTAATGCCTCTCTCAGCAATGCAAAACCCGGTGGGTCATGCCTCCCTCAGCAATGTAAAACCCCGTGGGTAGTGCCTCTCTCAGCAATGTAAAACCCCGTGGGTAATGCCTCTCTCAGCAATGTAAAACCGTTTGGTAATGCCTCCCTCAGCAATGTAAAACCCCGTGGGTAATGCCTCTCTCAGCAATGCAAAACCCGGTGGGTAATGCCTCTCTCAGCAATGTAAAACCGTTGGGATATGCCTCTCTCAGCAATGTAAAACCCCGTGGGTAACGCCTCCCTAAGCAATGTAAAATCCCGTGGGTAACGCCTCCCTCAGCAATGTAAAACCCCGCGGGTAATATCTCCCTCAGCAATGTGAAACCCCGTGGGTAATGCCTATCTCAGCAATGTAAATCCCGGTGGGTAATGCCTCCCTCAGCAATGTAAAACCCCGTGGGTAGTGCCTCTCTCTTGCAATGTAAAACCCCGTGGGTAATGCCTCTCTCAGCAATGCAAAACCCGATGATAATGCCTCCCTCAGCAATGTAAAACCCCGTGGGTAATGCCTCTCTCAGCAATGTAAAACCCGGTGGGTATTGCCTCTCTCAGCAATGTAAAACCCCCTGGGCAATGCCGCTCTCGGCAATGTAAAACCCCGTGGCTAATGCCTCCCTCAGCAATGTAAAACCCGGTGGGTAATGCCTCTCTCAGCAATGTAAAACCCCGTGGGTAATGCCTCTCTCAGCAATGCAAAACCCGGTGGTTAATGCCTCCCTCAGCAATGTAAAACCCCGTGGGTAGTGCCTCTCTCAGCAATGCAAAACCCGGTGGGTAATGCCTCTCTCAGCAATGTAAAACCGTTGGGATATGCCTCTCTCAGCAATGTAAAACCCCGTGGGTAACGCCTCCCTAAGCAATGTAAAATCCCGTGGGTAACGCCTCCCTCAGCAATGTAAAACCCCGCGGGTAATATCTCCCTCAGCAATGTGAAACCCCGTGGGTAATGCCTATCTCAGCAATGTAAATCCCGGTGGGTAATGCCTCCCTCAGCAATGTAAAACCCCGTGGGTAGTGCCTCTCTCAGCAATGTAAAACCCCGTGGGTAATGCCTCTCTCAGCAATGCAAAACCCGATGATAATGCCTCCCTCAGCAATGTAAAACCCCGTGGGTAGTGCCTCTCTCAGCAATGTAAACCCCGTGGGTAATGCATCTCTCAGCAATGTAAAACCGGTGGGTAATGCCTCCCTCAGCAATGTAAAACCCCGTGGGTAATGCCTCTCTCAGCAATGCAAAACCCGGTGGATAATGCCTCTCTCAGCAATGTAAAACCCGGTGGGTAATGCCTCCCTCAGCAACGTAAAACCCCTTGGGTAATGCCTCCCTCAGCAATGTAAAACCCCGTGGGTAATGCCTCTATCAGCAATGTAAAACCCCGTGGGTAATGCCTCCCTCAGCAAAGTAAAACCCCGTGGGTAATGCCTCCCTCAGCAATGTAAAACCCCCTGGGTAATGCCTCCCTCAGCAATGTAAAACCCCGTGGGTACTGCCTCCCTCAGCAATGTAAAAACCCGTGGGTAATGCCTCTATCAGCAATATAAGACCCCGTGGGTAATGCCTCTCTCAGCAATGTAAAACCCCGTGGGTAATTCCTCTCTCAGCAATGTAAAACCCGGTGTGTAATGCCTCCCTCAGGAATGTAAAACTCCGTGGGTAATGCCTCCTACAGCAATGTAAAACCCCGTGGGTAATGCCTCCATCAGCAATGTAAAACCCCGCGGGTAATGCCTCCCTCAGCAATGTAAAACCCGGTGGGTCATGCCTCTCTCAGCAATGTAAAACCCCGTGGGTAATGCCTCCCTCAGCAATGTAAAACCCCCGTGGGTAATGCCTACCTCAGCAATGTAAAACCCCGTGGGTAATGCCTCTCTCAGCAATGTAAAATCCCGTGGGTAATGCCTCTCTCAGCAATGTAAACCCCGTAGGTAATGCCTCTCTCAGCAATGTAAAACCCGGTGGGTAATGCCTCCCTCAGCAATGTAAATCCCCGTGGGTACTGCCTCCCTCAGCAATGTAAAACCCGGTGGGTAATGCCTCCCTCAGCAATGTAAAACCCGGTGGGTAACGCCGCCCACAGCAATGTAAAACACGGTGGGTAATGCCTCCCTCAGCAATGTAAAACCCCGTGGGTATGCCTCTCTCAGCAATGTAAAACCCCGGTGGGTAATGCCTCACTCAGCAATGTAAAACCCGGTGGGTAATGCCTCTCTCAGCAATGTAAAACCCCGTGGGTAATGCCTCTCTCAGCAATGTAAAACCCGGTGGGTAATGCCTCCCTCAGCAATGTAAAACCCCGTGGCTAGTGCCTCTCTCAGCAATGTAAAACCCCGTGGGTAATGCCTCTCTCAGCAATGTAAAACCCCGTGGGTAATGCCTCTCTCAGCAATGTAAAACCCCGTGGGTAACGCCTCCCTCAGCAATGTAAAACCCCGTGGGTAATACCTCCCTCAGCAATGTAAAACCCGGTGGGTAACGCCTCCCTCAGCAATGTAAAAGCCCGTGGGTAATATCTCCCTCAGCAATGTAAAACCCGGTGGGTAACGCCTCCCTCAGCAATGTAAAACCCGGTGGGTAATGCCTCTCTCAGCAATGTAAAACCCCGTGGGTAACGCCTCCCTCAGCAATGTAAAACCCGGTGGGTAACGCCGCCCACAGCAATGTAAAACCCCGTGGGTAATGCCTCTGTCAGCAATGCAAAACCCGGTGGGTAATGCCTCTCTCAGCAATGGAAAACCGTTGGGTAATGCCTCTCTCAGCAATGTAAAACCCCGTGGGTAACGCCTCCCTCAGCAATGTAAAACCCCGTGGGTAGTTCCGCTCTCAGCAATGTAAATCCCGGTGGGTAATGCCTCCCTCAGCAATGTAAAACCCCGTGGGTAACGCCTCTATCAGCAATGTAAAACCCGGTGGGTAATGCCTCCCTCAGCAATGTAAACCCCGATGGGTAATGCCTCTCTCAGCAATGTAAAACCCGGTGGGTAATGCCTCTTTCAGCAATTAAAACCCCGTGGGTAATGCCTCCCTCAGCAATGTAAAACCCGGTGGGTATTGCCTCCCTCAGCTATGTAACACCCCGTGGGTAATGCCACCCTCAGCAATGTAAAACCCCGTGGGTAATGCCTCCATCAGCAATGTAAAACCCCACGGGTAATGCCTCTCTCAGCAATTTAAAACCCCGTGGGTAATGCCTCTCTCAGCAATGTAATTCCCCGTGGGTAATGCCTCTCTCAGCAATGTAAAACCCCGTGGGTAATGCCTCCCTCAGCAATGTAAAACCCGGTGGGTAATGCCTCCCTCTGCAATGTAAAACCCCGTGGGATATGCCTCCCTCAGCAATGTAAAACCCCGTGTTTAAAGCCTCCCTCAGCAATGTAAAACCCGCTGGGTAATGCCTCTCTTAGCACTGTAAAACCCCGTGGGTAATGCCTCCCTCAGCAATGTAAAACCCCATGGGTAATGCCTCCCTCAGCAATTTAAAACCCCGTGGGTAATGCCTCCCTCAGCAATGTAAAACCCCTTGGGTAATGCCTCCCTCAGCAATGTAAAACCCCGTGGGTACTGCCTCCCTCAGCAATGTAAAAACCCGTGGGTAATGCCTCTACCAGCAATATAAGACCCCGTGGGTAATGCCTCTCTCAGCAATGTAAAACCCGGTGGGTAATGCCTCTCTCAGCAATGTAAAACCCCGTGGGCAATGCCTCCCTCAGCAATGTAAAACCCCCGTGGGTAATGCCTCCCTCAGCAATGTAAAACCCCGTGGGTAATGCCTCTCTCAGCAATGTAAAATCCCGTGGGTAATGCCTCTCTCAGCAATGTAATCCCCGTGGGTAATGCCTCTCTCAGCAATGTAAAACCCGGTGGGTAATGCCTCCCTCAGCAATGTAAAACCCGGTGGGTAATGCCTCCCTCAGCAATGTAAAACCCGGTGGGTAACGCCGGCCACAGCAATGTAAAACCCGGTGGGTAATGCCTCCCTCAGCAATGTAAAACCCCGTGGGTATGCCTCTCTCAGCAATGTAAAACCCCGGTGGGTAATGCCTCACTCAGCAATGTAAAACCCGGTGGGTAATGCCTCTCTCAGCAATGTAAAACCCCGTGGGTAATGCCTCTCTCAGCAATGTAAAACCCGGTGGGTAATGCCTCCCTCAGCAATGTAAAACCCGGTGGGTAATGCCTCCCTCAGCAATGTAAATCCCCGTGGGTACTGCCTCCCTCAGCAATGTAAAACCCGGTGGGTAATGCCTCCCTCAGCAATGTAAAACCCGGTGGGTAACGCCGCCCACAGCAATGTAAAACCCGGTGGGTAATGCCTCCCTCAGCAATGTAAAACCCCGTGGGTATGCCTCTCTCAGCAATGTAAAACCCCGATGGGTAATGCCTCACTCAGCAATGTAAAACCCGGTGGGTAATGCCTCTCTCAGCAATGTAAAACCCCGTGGGTAATGCCTCTATCAGCAATGTAAAACCCCGTGGGTAATGCCTCCCTCAGCAATGTAAAACCCCGTGGCTAATGCCTCTCTCAGCAATGTAAAACCCCGTGGGTAATGCCTGCCTCAGCAATGTAAAACCCCGTGGGTAATATCTCCCTCAGCAATGTAAAACCCGGTGGGTAATGCCTCTCTCAGCAATGTAAAACCGTTGGGTAATGCCTCTCTCAGCAATGTAAAACCCCGTGGGTAACGCCTCCCTCAGCAATGTAAAACCCCGTGGGTAATATCTCCCTCAGCAATGTAAAACCCGGTGGGTAATGCCTCTCTCAGCAATGTAAAACCCCGTGGGAAACGCCTCCCTCAGCAATGTAAAACCCCGTGGGTAATATCTCCCTCAGCAATGTAAAACCCCGTGGGTAATGCCGCTCTCAGCAATGTAAAACCCCGTTTTGGGGTTGTTTTCGCTGGAAAGAAGGCGGCTAAGAGGGGATCTCATTGAAACATATAAGATGATTAGAGGTTTAGACAGGGTAGATAGTGATAGCCTTTTTCCTAGGATGGAGAAAGCTAGCACGAGGGGGCACGATTTTAAATTAAGGGGGGGTAGTTATAAGACAGATGTCAGGGGTAGGTTCTTTACCCAGAGGGCGGTGAGGGACTGGAATGCCCTGCCAGCTGCAGTTGTAAAAGCACCTAGTTTGGGGGCGTTTAAGAGATCTGTGGATAGGTTTATGGATGAAAAGGGATTGGTTTAGGCTAGTGGGTCATTGTTTTGTAACTGGTCGGCGCAACGTCGTTGGCCGAAGGGCCTGTTCTGCGCTGTAATGTTCTGTGTTCTATGTTCTATGTGGGTAATGCCTCTCTCAGCAATGTAAAACCCGGTGGGTAATGCCTCCATCAACAATGTAAAACCCCACGGGTAATGCCTCTCTCAGCAATGTAAAACCCCGTGGGTATTGCCTCCATCAGCATTGTAAAACCCCGTGGGTAATCCCTTTCTCAGCAATGTAAAACCCGGTGGGTAATGCCTCTCTCAGCATTGTATAACCCGGTGGGTAATGCCTCTCTCAGCAATGTAAAAACCCGTGGCTAATGCCTCTCTCAGCAATGTAAAATCCCGTGGGTAATGCCTCTCTCAGCAATGAAAAACCCCGTGGCTAATGCCTCTCTCAGCAATGTAAAATCCCGTGGGTAATGCCTCTCTCAGCAATGTAAAACCCCGTGGGTATTGCCTCTCTCAGCAATGTAAAACCCCGTGGGTAATGCCGCTCCCAGCAATGTAAAACCCCGTGGGTAATGCCTCCCTCAGCAATGTGAAACCCCGTGGGTAATGCCGCCCTCAGCAATGTAAAACCCGGTGGGTAATGCCTCCCTCAGCAATGTAAAACCCCGTGGGTAATGCTTCCCTCAGCAATGTAAAACCCTGTGGGTAATGCCTCCCTCAGCAATGTAAAACCCGGTGGATAATGCCTCACTCAGCAATGTAAAACCCGGTGGGTAATGCCTCCCTCAGCAATGTAAAACCCTGTGGGTAATGCTTCCCTCAGCAATGTGAAACCCCGTGGGTAATGCCGCCCTCAGCAATGTAAAACCCGGTGGGTAATGCCTCCCTCAGCAATGTAAAACCCGTGGGTAATGCTTCCCTCAGCAATGTAAAACCCGGTGGGCAATGCCTCCCTCAGCAATGTAAAACCCCGTGGGTAATGCCTCCCTCAGCAATGTAAAACCCCTTGGGTAATGCCTCTTGAGCAATGTAAAACCCGGTGGGTAATGCCTCCCTCAGCAATGTAAAACCCCATGGGTAATGCCTCTTGAGCAATGTAAAACCCGGTGGGTAATGCCTCCCTCAGCAATGTAAAACCCCGTGGGTAATGCCTCCCTCAGCAATGTAAAACCCGGTGGGTAATGCCTCTCTCAGCAATGTAAAACCCCGTGGGTAATGCCTCTCTCAGCAATGTAAAACCGCGTGGGTAATGCCTCTCTAAGCAATGTAAAACCCCGTGGGTAATGCCTCTCTCAGCAATGTAAAACCCCGTGGGTAATGCCTCCCACAGCAATGTAAAACCCGGTGGGTAAAGACTCCCTCAGCAATGTAGAACCTGGTGGGTAATGCCTCCCTCAGCAATGTAAAACCCCGTGGGTAATGCCTCTCTCAGCAATGTAAAACCCCGTGGGTAATGCCTCTCTCAGCAATGTAAAACCCGGTGGGTAATGCCTCTCACAGCAATGTAAAACCCCGTGGGTAATGCCTCTCTCAGCAATGTAAAACCCGGTGGGTAATGCCTCTCTCAGCAATGTAAAACCCCCTGGGCAATGCCGCTCTCGGCAATGTAAAACCCCGTGGCTAATGCCTCCCTCAGCAATGTAAAACCCGGTGGGTAATGCCTCTCTCAGCATTGTAAAACCCAGTGGGTAATGCCTCTCTCAGCAATGCAAAACCCGGTGGGTAATGCCTCCCTCAGCAATGTAAAACCCCGTGGGTAGTGCCTCTCTCAGCAATGTAAAACCCCGCGGGTAATGCCGCTCTCAGCAATGCAAAACCCGGTGGGTAATGCCTCCCTCAGCAATGTAAAACCCCGTGGGTAGTGCCTCTCTCAGCAATGTAAAACCCCGTGGGTAATGCCTCTCTCAGCAATGTAAAACCGTTTGGTAATGCCTCCCTCAGCAATGTAAAACCCCGTGGGTAACGCCTCCCTAAGCAATGTAAAATCCCGTGGGTAACGCCTCCCTCAGCAATGTAAAACCCCGCGGGTAATATCTCCCTCAGCAATGTGAAACCCCGTGGGTAATGCCTATCTCAGCAATGTAAAACCCCGTGGGTAATGCCGCTCTCAGCAATGTAAATCCCGGTGGGTAATGCCTCCCTCAGCAATGTAAAACCCCGTGGGTAATGCCTCTCTCAGCAATGCAAAACCCGATGATAATGCCTCCCTCAGCAATGTAAAACGGTGGGTAATGCCTCCCTCAGCAATGTAAAACCCCGTGGGTAATGCCTCTATCAGCAATGTAAAACCCCGTGGGTAATGCCTCCCTCAGCAATGTAAAACCCCGTGGGTAATGCTTCCCTCAGCAATGTAAAACCCGGTGGGCAATGCCTCCCTCAGCAATGTAAAACCCCGTGGGTAATGCCTCCCTCAGCAATGTAAAACCCCTTGGGTAATGCCTCTTGAGCAATGTAAAACCCGGTGGGTAATGCCTCCCTCAGCAATGTAAAACCCCATGGGTAATGCCTCTCTCAGCAATGTAAAACCCCGTGGGTAATGCCTCTCTCAGCAATGTAAAACCCCGTGGGTAATGCCTCTCTCAGCAATGTAAAACCCGGTGGGTAATGCCTCTCACAGCAATGTAAAACCCCGTGGGTAATGCCTCTCTCAGCAATGTAAAACCCGGTGGGTAATGCCTCTCTCAGCAATGTAAAACCCCCTGGGCAATGCCGCTCTCGGCAATGTAAAACCCCGTGGCTAATGCCTCCCTCAGCAATGTAAAACCCGGTGGGTAATGCCTCTCTCAGCATTGTAAAACCCAGTGGGTAATGCCTCTCTCAGCAATGCAAAACCCGGTGGGTAATGCCTCCCTCAGCAATGTAAAACCCCGTGGGTAGTGCCTCTCTCAGCAATGTAAAACCCCGCGGGTAATGCCGCTCTCAGCAATGCAAAACCCGGTGGGTAATGCCTCCCTCAGCAATGTAAAACCCCGTGGGTAGTGCCTCTCTCAGCAATGTAAAACCCCGTGGGTAATGCCTCTCTCAGCAATGTAAAACCGTTTGGTAATGCCTCCCTCAGCAATGTAAAACCCCGTGGGTAACGCCTCCCTAAGCAATGTAAAATCCCGTGGGTAACGCCTCCCTCAGCAATGTAAAACCCCGCGGGTAATATCTCCCTCAGCAATGTGAAACCCCGTGGGTAATGCCTATCTCAGCAATGTAAAACCCCGTGGGTAATGCCGCTCTCAGCAATGTAAATCCCGGTGGGTAATGCCTCCCTCAGCAATGTAAAACCCCGTGGGTAATGCCTCTCTCAGCAATGCAAAACCCGATGATAATGCCTCCCTCAGCAATGTAAAACCCCGTGGGTAGTGCCTCTCTCAGCAATGTGAACCCCGTGGGTAATGCATCTCTGAGCAATGTAAAACCGGTGGGTAATGCCTCCCTCAGCAATGTAAAACCCCGTGGGTAATGCCTCTATCAGCAATGTAAAACCCCGTGGGTAATGCCTCCCTCAGCAATGTAAAACCCCGTGGGTAATGCTTCCCTCAGCAATGTAAAACCCGGTGGGCAATGCCTCCCTCAGCAATGTAAAACCCCGTGGGTAATGCCTCCCTCAGCAATGTAAAACCCCTTGGGTAATGCCTCTTGAGCAATGTAAAACCCGGTGGGTAATGCCTCCCTCAGCAATGTAAAACCCCATGGGTAATGCCTCTTGAGCAATGTAAAACCCGGTGGGTAATGCCTCCCTCAGCAATGTAAAACCCCGTGGGTAATGCCTCCCTCAGCAATGTAAAACCCGGTGGGTAATGCCTCTCTCAGCAATGTAAAACCCCGTGGGTAATGCCTCTCTCAGCAATGTAAAACCGCGTGGGTAATGCCTCTCTAAGCAATGTAAAACCCCGTGGGTAATGCCTCCCTCAGCAATGTAAAACCCCGTGGGTAATGCCTCCCTCAGGAATGTAAAACTCCGTGGGCAATGCCTCCTACAGCAATGTAAAACCCCGTGGGTAATGCCTCCCTCAGCAATGTAAAACCCCGTGGGTAATGCCTCCCTAAGCAATGTAAAATCCCGTGGGTAATGCCTCCCTCAGCAATGTAAAACCCCGTGGGTAATGCCTCCCTAAGCAATGTAAAATCCCGTGGGTAATGCCTCCCACAGCAATGTAAAACCCCGTGGGCAATGCCTCCCACAGCAATGTAAAACCCGGTGGGTAAAGACTCCCTCAGCAATGTAGAACCTGGTGGGTAATGCCTCCCTCAGCAATGTAAAACCCCGTGGGTAATGCCTCTCTCAGCAATGTAAAACCCCGTGGGTAATGCCTCTCTCAGCAATGTAAAACCCGGTGGGTAATGCCTCTCACAGCAATGTAAAACCCCGTGGGTAATGCCTCTCTCAGCAATGTAAAACCCGGTGGGTAATGCCTCTCTCAGCAATGTAAAACCCCCTGGGCAATGCCGCTCTCGGCAATGTAAAACCCCGTGGCTAATGCCTCCCTCAGCAATGTAAAACCCGGTGGGTAATGCCTCTCTCAGCAATGTAAAACCCAGTGGGTAATGCCTCTCTCAGCAATGCAAAACCCGGTTGGTAATGCCTCCCTCAGCAATGTAAAACCCCGTGGGTTGTGCCTCTCTCAGCAATGTAAAACCCCGCGGGTAATGCCTCTCTCAGCAATGCAAAACACGGTGGGTAATGCCTCCCTCAGCAATGTAAAACCCCGTGGGTAGTGCCTCTCTCAGCAATGTAAAACCCCGTGGGTAATGCCTCTCTCAGCAATGTAAAACCGTTTGGTAATGCCTCCCTCAGCAATGTAAAACCCCGTGGGTAATGCCTCTCTCAGCAATGCAAAACCCGGTGGGTAATGCCTCTCTCAGCAATGTAAAACCGTTGGGTAATGCCTCTCTCAGCAATGTAAAACCCCGTGGGTAACGCCTCCCTAAGCAATGCAAAATCCCGTGGGTAACGCCTCCCTCAGCAATGTAAAACCCCGCGGGTAATATCTCCCTCAGCAATGTGAAACCCCGTGGGTAATGCCTATCTCAGCAATGTAAAACCCCGTGGGTAATGCCGCTCTCAGCAATGTAAATCCCGGTGGGTAATGCCTCCCTCAGCAATGTAAAACCCCGTGGGTAGTGCCTCTCTCAGCAATGTAAAACCCCGTGGGTAATGCCTCTCTCAGCAATGCAAAACCCGATGATAATGCCTCCCTCAGCAATGTAAAACCCCGTGGGTAGTGCCTCTCTCAGCAATGTGAACCCCGTGGGTAATGCATCTCTCAGCAATGTAAAACCGGTGGGTAATGCCTCCCTCAGCAATGTAAAACCCCGTGGGTAATGCCTCTCTCAGCAATGCAAAACCCGGTGGATAATGCCTCTCTCAGCAATGTAAAACCCGGTGGGTAATGCCTCCCTCAGCAACGTAAAACCCCTTGGGTAATGCCTCCCTCAGCAATGTAAAACCCCGTGGGTAATGCCTCTATCAGCAATGTAAAACCCCGTGGGTAATGCCTCCCTCAGCAATGTAAAACCCCGTGGGTAATGCCTCCCTCAGCAATGTAATACCCCTTGGTTAATGCCTCCCTCAGCAATGTAAAACCCCGTGGGTACTGCCTCCCTCAGCAATGTAAAAACCCGTGGGTAATGCCTCTATCAGCAATATAAGACCCCGTGGGTAATGCCTCTCTCAGCAATGTAAAACCCCGTGGGTAATTCCTCTCTCAGCAATGTAAAACCCGGTGTGTAATGCCTCCCTCAGGAATGTAAAACTCCGTGGGTAATGCCTCCTACAGCAATGTAAAACCCCGTGGGTAATGCCTCCATCAGCAATGTAAAACCCCGCGGGTAATGCCTCCCTCTGCAATGTAAAACCCGGTGGGTAATGCCTCTCTCAGCAATGTAAAACCCCGTGGGTAATGCCTCCCTCAGCAATGTAAAACCCCCGTGGGTAATGCCTCCCTCAGCAATGTAAAACCCCGTGGGTAATGCCTCTCTCAGCAATGTAAAATCCCGTGGGTAATGCCTCTCTCAGCAGTGTAAACCCCGTGGGTAATGCCTCTCTCAGCAATGTAAAACCCCGTGGGTAATGCCTCCCTCAGCAATGTAAACCCCCGTGGGTACTGCCTCCCTCAGCAATGTAAAACCCGGTGGGTAATGCCTCCCTCAGCAATGTAAAACCCGGTGGGTAACGCCGCCCACAGCAATGTAAAACCCGGTGGGTAATGCCTCCCTCAGCAATGTAAAACCCCGTGGGTATGCCTCTCTCAGCAATGTAAAACCCCGGTGGGTAATGCCTCACTCAGCAATGTAAAACCCGGTGGGTAATGCCTCTCTCAGCAATGTAAAACCCCGTGGGTAATGCCTCTCTCAGCAATGTAAAACCCGGTGGGTAATGCCTCCCTCAGCAATGTAAAACCCCGTGGCTAATGCCTCTCTCAGCAATGTAAAACCCCGTGGGTAATGCCTCTCTCAGCAATGTAAAACCCCGTGGGTAATGCCTCTCTCAGCAATATAAAACCCCGTGGGTAACGCCCCCCTCAGCAATGTAAAACCCCGTGGGTAATACCTCCCTCAGCAATGTAAAACCCGGTGGGTAACGCCTCCCTCAGCAATGTAAAACCCCGTGGGTAATATCTCCCTCAGCAATGTAAAACCCGGTGGGTAACGCCTCCCTCAGCAATGTAAAACCCGGTGGGTAATGCCTCTCTCAGCAATGTAAAACCCCGTGGGTAACGCCTCCCTCAGCAATGTAAAACCCCGTGGGTAATGCCTCTCTCAGCAATGTAAAACCCCGTGGGTAATGCCTCTCTCAGCAATGTAAAACCGTTGGGTAATGCCTCTCTCAGCAATGTAAAACCCCGTGGGTAACGCCTCCCTCAGCAATGTAAAACCCCGTGGGTAATATCTCCCTCAGCAATGTAAAACCCGGTGGGTAATGCCTCTCTCAGCAATGTAAAACCGTTGGGTAATGCCTCTCTCAGCAATGTAAAACCCCGTGGGTAACGCCTCCCTCAGCAATGTAAAACCCCGTGGGTAATATCTCCCTCAGCAATGTAAAACCCCGTGGGTAATGCCGATCTCAGCAATGTAAAACCCGGTGGGTAATGCCTCCCTCAGCAATGTAAAACCCTGTGGGTAATGCCTCCCTCAGCAATGTAAAACCCCGTGGGTAACGCCTCCCTCAGCAATGTAAAACCCCGTGGGTAATATCTCCCTCAGCAATGTAAAACCCCGTGGGTAATGCCGCTCTCAGCAATGTAAAACCCCGTTTTGGGGTTGTTTTCGCTGGAAAGAAGGCGGCTAAGAGGGGATCTCATTGAAACATATAAGATGATTAGAGGTTTAGACAGGGTAGATAGTGATAGCCTTTTTCCTAGGATGGAGAAAGCTAGCACGAGGGGGCACGATTTTAAATTAAGGGGGGGTAGTTATAGGACAGATGTCAGGGGTAGGTTCTTTACCCAGAGGGCGGTGAGGGACTGGAATGCCCTGCCAGCTGCAGTTGTAAAAGCACCTAGTTTGGGGGCGTTTAAAAGATCTGTGGATAGGTTTATGGATGAAAAGGGATTGGTTTAGGCTAGTGGGTCATTGTTTTGTAACTGGTCGGCGCAACGTCGTGGGCCGAAGGGCCTGTTCTGCGCTGTAATGTTCTATGTTCTATGTTCTATGTGGTTAATGCCTCTCTCAGCCATGTAAAACCCGGTGGGTAATGCCTCTCTCAGCAATGTAAAACCCCGTGGGTATTGCCTCCATCAGCATTGTAAAACCCCGTGGGTAATCCCTTTCTCAGCAATGTAAAACCCGGTGGGTAATGCCTCTCTCAGCATTGTATAACCCGGTGGGTAATGCCTCTCTCAGCAATGTAAAAACCCGTGGGTAATGCCTCCCTCAGCAATGTATATCCCCCGTGGGTAATGCCTCCCTCAGCAATGAAAAACCCCGTGGCTAATGCCTCTCTCAGCAATGTAAAATCCCGTGGGTAATGCCTCTCTCAGCAATGTAAAACCCCGTGGGTATTGCCTCTCTCAGCAAAGTAAAACCCCGTGGGTAATGCCTCTCCCAGCAATGTAAAACCCCGTGGGTAGTGCCTCACTCAGCAATGTAAAACCCGGTGGGTAATGCCTCCCTCAGCAATGTAAAACCCTGTGGGTAATGCCTCCCTCAGCAATTTGAAACCCCGTGGGTAATGCCGCCCTCAGCAATGTAAAACCCGGTGGGTAATGCCTCCCTCAGCAATGTAAAACCCCGTGGGTAATGCTTCCCTCAGCAATGTAAAACCCGGTGGGTAATGCCTCCCTCAGCAATGTAAAACCCCGTGGGTAATGCCTCCCTCAGCAATGTAAAACCCCATGGGTAATGCCTCTTGAGCAATGTAAAACCCGGTGGGTAATGCCTCCCTCAGCAATGTAAAACCCCGTGGGTAATGCCTCTTGAGCAATGTAAAACCCGGTGGGTAATGCCTCTCTCAGCAATGTAAAACCCCGTGGGTAATACCTCTCTCAGCAATGTAAAACCGCGTGGGTAATGCCTCTCTAAGCAATGTAAAACCCCGTGGGTAATGCCTCTCTCAGCAATGTAAAACCCCGTGGGTAATGCCTCCCTCAGGAATGTAAAACTCCGTGGGCAATGCCTCCTACAGCAATGTAAAACCCCGTGGGTAATGCCTCCCTCAGCAATGTAAAACCCCGTGGGTAATGCCTCCCTAAGCAATGTAAAACCCCGTGGGTAATGCCTCCCTTAGCAATGTAAAACCCTGTGGGTAATGCCTCCCACAGCAATGTAAAACCCGTGGGCAATGCCTCCCTCAGCAATGTAGAACCTGGTGGGTAATGCCTCCCTCAGCAATGTAAAACCCCGTGGGTAATGCCTCTCTCAGCAATGTAAAACCCCGTGGGTAATGCCTCTCTCAGCAATGTAAAACCCGGTGGGTAATGCCTCTCACAGCAATGTAAAACCCCGTGGGTAATGCCTCTCTCAGCAATGTAAAACCCGGTGGGTAATGCCTCTCTCAGCAATGTAAAACCCCCTGGGTAATGCCGCTCTCGGCAATGTAAAACCCCGTGGCTAATGCCTCCCTCAGCAATGTAAAACCCGGTGGGTAATGCCTCTCTCAGCAATGTAAAACCCAGTGGGTAATGCCTCTCTCAGCAATGCAAAACCCGGTGGGTAATGCCTCCCTCAGCAATGTAAAACCCCGTGGGTAGTGCCTCTCTCAGCAATGTAAAACCCCGTGGGTAATGCCTCTCTCAGCAATGCAAAACACGGTGGGTAATGCCTCCCTCAGCAATGTAAAACCCCGTGGGTAGTGCCTCTCTCAGCAATGTAAAACCCCGTGGGTAATGCCTCTCTCAGCAATGTAAAACCGTTTGGTAATGCCTCCCTCAGCAATGTAAAACCCCGTGGGTAATGCCTCTCTCAGCAATGCAAAACCCGGTGGGTAATGCCTCTCTCAGCAATGTAAAACCCCGTGGGTAACGCCTCCCTAAGCAATGTAAAATCCCGTGGGTAACGCCTCCCTCAGCAATGTAAAACCCCGCGGGTAATATCTCCCTCAGCAATGTGAAACCCCGTGGGTAATGCCTATCTCAGCAATGTAAAACCCCGTGGGTAATGCCGCTCTCAGCAATGTAAATCCCGGTGCGTAATGCCTCCCTCAGCAATGTAAAACCCCGTGGGTAGTGCCTCTCTCAGCAATGCAAAACCCGATGATAATGCCTCCCTCAGCAATGTAAAACCCCGTGGGTAGTGCCTCTCTCAGCAATGTAAACCCCGTGGGTAATGCATCACTCAGCAATGTAAAACCGGTGGGTAATGCCTCCCTCAGCAATGTAAAACCCCGTGGGTAATGCCTCTCTGAGCAATGCAAAACCCGGTGGATAATGCCTCTCTCAGCAATGTAAAACCCGGTGGGTAATGCCTCCCTCAGCAATGTAAAACCCCTTGGGTAATGCCTCCCTCAGCAATGTAAAACCCTGTGGGTAATGCCGCTATCAGGAATGTAAAACCCCGTGGGAAATGCCTCTCTCAGCAATGTAAAACCGTTTGGTAATGCCTCCCTCAGCAATGTAAAACCCCGTGGGTAATGCCTCTCTCAGCAATGCAAAATCCGGTGGGTAATGCCTCTCTCAGCAATGTAAAACCGTTGGGTAATGCCTCTCTCAGCAATGTAAAACCCCGTGGGTAACGCCTCCCTAAGCAATGTAAAATCCCGTGGGTAACGCCTCCCTCAGCAATGTAAAACCCCGCGGGTAATATCTCCCTCAGCAATGTGAAACCCCGTGGGTAATGCCTATCTCAGCAATGTAAAACCCCGTGGGTAATGCCGATCTCAGCAATGTAAATCCTGGTGGGTAATGCCTCCCTCAGCAATGTAAAACCCCGTGGGTAGTGCCTCTCTCAGCAATGTAAAACCCCGTGGGTAATGCCTCTCTCAGCAATGCAAAACCCGATGATAATGCCTCCCTCAGCAAAGTAAAACCCCGTGGGTAATGCCTCCCTCAGCAATGTAAAACCCGTGGGTAATGCCTCCCTCAGCAATGTAAAACCCTGTGGGTAATGCCGCTATCAGGAATGTAAAACCCCGTGGGAAATGCCACCCTCAGCAATGTAAAATCCGGTGGGTAATGCCTCCCTCAGCAATGTAAAACCCGGTGGGTAGTGCCTCTCTCAGCAATGTAAAACCCGGTGGGTAATGCCTCTCTCAGCAATGTAAAACCCCTTGGGTAATGCCTCCCTCAGCAATGTAAAACTCGGTGGGTAATGCCTCCCTCAGCTATGTAACACCCCGTGGGTAATGCCTCCCTCAGCAATGTAAAACCCGGTGGGTAATGCCTCCCTCAGCAATGTAACACCCCGTGGGTAATGCCCCATCAGCAATGTAAAACCCCGCGGGTAATGCCTCTCTCAGCAATGTAAAACCCCGTGGGTAATGCCTCCATCAGCAATGTAAAACCCGTGGGTAATGCCTCTCTCAGCAATGTAAAACCCCGTGGGTAATGCCTCACTCAGCAATGTAAAACCCGTGGGTAATGCCTCCCTCAGCAATGTAAAACCCCGTGGGTAATGCCTCCCTCAGCAATGTAAAACCCCAGTGGGTAATGCCTCCCTCAGCAATGTAAAACCCCGTGGGTAATGCCTCTCTCAGCAATGTAAAACCCCGTGGGTAATGCCTCTCTCAGCAATGTAAAACCCCGTGGGTAATGCCTCTCTCAGCAATGTAAAACCCCGTGGGTAATGCCTCCCTCAGCAATGTAAAACCCCGTGGGTAATGCCTCACTCAGCAATGTAAAACCCCGTGGGTAATGCCTCTCTCAGCAATGTAAAACCCCGTGGGTAATGCCTCTCTCAGCAATGTAAAACCCCGTGGGTAATGCCTCCCTCAGCAATGTAAAACCCCGTGGGTAATGCCTCTCTCAGCAATGTAAAACCCCGTGGGTAATGCGTCTATCAGCAGTGTAAAACCCCGTGGGTAATGCCTCTCTCAGCAATGTAAAACCCCGTGGGTAATGCCTCCCTCAGCAATGTAAAACCCGGTGGGTAATGCCTCTCTCAGCAATGTAAAACCCGGTGGGTAATGCCTCTCTCAGCAATGTAAAACCCCGTGGGTAATGCCTCTCTCAGCAATGTAAAACCCGGTGGGTAATGCCTCTCTCAGCAATGTAAAACCCCGTGGGGAATGCCTCTCTCAGCAATGCAAAACCCGATGATAATGCCTCCCTCAGCAATGTAAAACCCCGTGGGTAGTGCCTCTCTCAGCAATGTAAACCCCGTGGGTAATGCATCTCTCAGCAATGTAAAACCGGTGGGTAATGCCTCCCTCAGCAATGTAAAACCCCGTGGGTAATGCCTCTCTCAGCAATGCAAAACCCGGTGGATAATGCCTCTCTCAGCAATGTAAAACCCGGTGGGTAATGCCTCCCTCAGCAATGTAAAACCCCTTGGGTAATGCCTCCCTCAGCAATGTAAATCCCCGTGGGTAATGCCTCTATCAGCAATGTAAAACCCCGTGGGTAATGCCTCCCTCAGCAAAGTAAAACCCCGTGGGTAATGCCTCCCTCAGCAATGTAAAAGCCGTGGGTAATGCCTCCCTCAGCAATGTAAAACCCTGTGGGTAATGCCGCTATCAGGAATGTAAAACCCCGTGGGAAATGCCACCCTCAGCAATGTAAAATCCGGTGAGTAATGCCTCCCTCAGCAATGTAAAACCCGGTGGGTAGTGCCTCTCTCAGCCATGTAAAACCCGGTGGGTAATGCCTCTCTCAGCAATGTAAAACCCCTTGGGTAATGCCTCCCTCAGCAATGTAAAACTCGGTGGGTAATGCCTCCCTCAGCTATGTAACACCCCGTGGGTAATGCCTCCCTCAGCAATGTAAAACCCGGTGGGTAATGCCTCACTCAGCAATGTAAAACTCCGTGGGTAATGCCTCTCTCAGCAATGTAAAACCCCGTGGGTAATGCCTCCCTCAGCAATGTAAAACATGGTGGGTAATGCCTCCCTCAGCAATGCAAAATCCCGTGGGCAATGCCTCTCTCCGCTATGTAAAACCCGGTGGATAATCGTCCCTCAGCAATGTAAAATCCCGTGGGTAATGCCGATCTCAGCAATGTAAAAACCCGTGGGTAATGCCTCTCTCAGCAATGTAAAACCCCGGGGGTAATGCCTCTCTCAGCAATGTAAAACGCGGTGGGTAATGCCTCTCTCAGCAATGTGAAACCCCGTGGTTAATGCCTCTCTCAGCAATGCAAAACCCGGAGGGTAATGCCTCTCTCAGCAATGCAAAACCCGGTGGGTAATGCCTCTCTCAGCAATGTAAATCTCCGTGGGTAATGCCTCTCTCAGCAATGTAAAACCCCGTGGGAAATGCATCGCTCAGCAATGGAAATCTCCGTGGGTAACGCCTCTATTAGCAATGTAAAATCCAGTTTGTAATGCCTCTCTCAGCAATGTAAAACCCGGTGGGTAATGCCTCCGTCAGCAATGTAAAACCCGGTGGGTAATGCCTCTCTCAGCAATGTAAAATCCCGAGGGTAATGCCTCTCTCAGCAATGCAAAACCTGGTGGGTAATGCCTCTCTCAGCAATGTAAAACCCGGTGGGTAATGCGTCCCTCAGTAATGTAAAATCTCGTGGGTAATCCCTCTCTCAGCAATGTAAAACTCCGTGGGTAATGCCTCCCACAGCAAAGTAAAACCCCGTGGGTAATGCCTCTCTCAGCAATGTAAAACCCGGTGGGTAATGCCTCTCTCAGCAATGTAAAACCCCGTGGGTAATGCCTCTCTCAGCAATGTAAAACCCCGTGGGTAATGCCTCTCTCAGCAATGTAAAATCTGGTGGGTAATGCCTCTCTCCGCTATGTAAAACCCGGTATGTAATGCCTCCCTCAGCAAAGTAAAACCCGGTGGGTAATGCCCCTCTCAGCAATGCAAAACCTGGTGGGTAATGCCCCTCTCAGCAATGCAAAACCTGGTGGGTAATGCCCCTCTCAGCAATGCAAAACCTGGTGGGTAATGCCTCTCTCCGCTATGTAAAACCCGGTGGGTAATGCCTCTCTCAGCAATGTAAAACCCCGTGGGTAATGCCTCCCTCAGCAATGTAAAACCCCGTGGGTAATGCCTCTCTCAGCAATGCAACACCCGGTGGGTAATGCCTCTTTCAGCAATGTAAAACCCGGTGGGTAATGCCTCCCACAGCAAAGTAAAACCCGGTGGGTAATGCCTCTCTCAGCAATGTAAAACCCGGTGGGTAATGCCTCTCTCCGCTATGTAAAACCCGGTGGGTAATGCCTCCCTCAGCAATGTAAAACCCCGTGGGTAATGCCTCTCTCAGCAATGTTAATTCCCGTGGGTAATGCCTCTCTCAGCAATGTAAAACTCCATGGGTAATGCCTCTATCAGCAATGTAAAACCCCGTGGATAATGCCTCTCTCAGCAATGCAAAACCCCGTGGCTAATGCCTCTCTCAGCAATGTAAAACCCCGTGAGTAATGCCTCCCACAGCACAGTAAAACCCCGTGGGTAATGCCTCTCTCAGCAATGTAAAACCCGGTGGGTAATGCCTCTCTCCGCTATGTAAAACCCGGTGGATAATGCCTCCCTCAGCAATGTAAAACCCCGTGGTTAATGCCTCTCTCAGCAATGTAAAAGCCGGTGGGTAATGCCTCTCTCCGCTATGTAAAACCCGGTGGGTAATGCCTCCCTCAGCAATGTAAAACCCCGTGGGTAATGCCTCTCTCAGCAATGTTAATTCCCGTGGTTAATGCCTCTCACAGCAATGTAAAACCCGGTGGGTAATGCCTCCCTCAGCAATGTAACACCCCGTTGGTAATGCCTCTCTCAGCAATGTAAAACCCGGTGGGTAATGCCTCTCTCCGCTATGTAAAACCCGGTGGGTAATGCCTCCCTCAGCAATGTAAAACCCCGTGGGTAATGCCTCTCTCAGCAATGTTAATTCCCGTGGGTAATGCCACTCTCAGCAATGTAAAACCTGGTGGGTAATGCCTCTCTCAGCAATGTAAAACCCGGTGGGTAATGCGTCCCTCAGCAATGTAAAACCCGTGGGTAATGCCTCCCTCAGCAATGTAAAATCCCGTGGGTAATGCCTGTCTCAGCAATGTGAAACCCCGTGGGTAATGCCTCTCTCAGCAATGCAAAACCCGGTGGGTAATGCCTCTCTCAGCACTGTAAAACCCGTGGTAATGCCTCACTCAGCAATGTAAAACCCCGTCGGTAATGCCTCTCTCAGCAATGTAAAACCCCGTGGTAATGCCTCTCTCAGCAATGCAAAACCTGGTGGGTAATGCCTCTCTCAGCAATGTAAAACCCCGGGGGTAATGCCTCCCACAGCAAAGTAAAACCCGGTGGGTAATGCCTCCCACAGCAAAGTAAAACCCCGTGGGTAATGCCTCCCACAGCAAAGTAAAACCCGGTGGGTAATGCCTCTCTCCGCACTGCAAAACCCGGTGGGTAATGCCTCTCTCAGCAATGTAAAACCCGTGGGTATTGCAACTCTCAGCAATGTAAAACGCGGTGGGTAATGCCTCTCTCAGCAATGTGAAATCCCGTGGGTAATGCCTCCCTCAGCAATGCAAATTCCCTTTGGTAATGCCTCTCAGCAATGCAAAACCCCATGGGTAGTGCCTCTCTCAACAATGTAAAACTCCGTGGGTAATGCCTCCCTCAGCAATGTAAAACCCCGTGGGTAATGCCTCCCTCAGCAATGTAAAACCCCGTGGGTAATGCCTCCCTCAGCAATGTAAAACCCCGTGGGTAATGCCTCCCTCATCAACGTAAAACCCCGTGGGTAATGCCTCTCTCAGCAATGTAAAACCCGGTGGGTAATGCCTCCCTCATCAATGTGAAACCCGGTGGGTAATGCCTCTCTCAGCAATGCAAAATCCCGTGGGTAATGCGTCTCTCAGCAATGTCAAACTCCGTGGGTGATGCCTCCCTCAGCAATGTAATACCCCGTGGGTAATGCCTCCCTCAGCAATGTAAAACCCTGTGGGTAATGCCTCCCTCATCAATGTAAAACCCCGTGGGTAATGCCTCTCTCTGCAATGGAAAACCCGGTGGGTAATGCCTCCCTCAGCAATGTAAAATCCCGTGGGTAATGCCTCTCTCAGCAATGTGAAACCCCGTGGGTAATGCGTCTCTCAGCAATGTAAATCCCGGTGGGTAATGCCTCTATCAGCCATGTAAAACCCCGTGGGTAATGCCTCCCTCAGCAGTGCAAAACCCGGTGGGTAATGCCTCTCTCAGAAATGCAAAACCCGGTGGGTAATGCCTCCCTTAGCAATGTAAAACCCGGTGGGTAATGCCTCAATCAGCAATGCAAAACCCCGTGGGTAACGCCTCTCTCAGCAATGTAAAACTCCGTGGGTAATGCCTCCCTCAGGAATGTAAAACCCCGTGGGTAATGCCTCCCTCAGCAATGTAAAACCCCGTGGGTAATGCCTCTCTCAGGAATGTAAATTCCCGTGGGTAATGCCTCTTAGCAATGCAAAACCCGCTGGGTAATGCCTCTCTCAGCAATGTAAAACCTCGTGGGTAATGCCTCCCTCAGCAATGTAAAACCCGGTGGGTAATGCCTCCCTCAGCAATGTAAAACCCGGTGGGTAATGCCTCTCTCCGCTATGTAAAACCCGGTGGGTAGTGCCTCTCTCAACAATGTAAAACGCCGTGTGTAATGCCTCTCTCAGCAATGTTACACCCCGTGGTTAATGCCTCTCTCAGCAATGTAAAACCCCGTGGGTAATGCCTCCCACAGCAAAGTAAAACCAGGTGGGTAATGCCTCCCACAGCAAAGTAAAACCCCGTGGGTAATGCCTCCCACAGCAAAGTAAAACCCGGTGGGTAATGCCTCTCTCCGCTCTGCAAAACCCGGTGGGTAATGCCTCTCTCAGCAATGTAAAATCCCGTGGGTATTGCAACTCTCAGCAATGTAAAACGCGGTGGGTAATGCCTCTCTCAGCAATGTAAAACCCCGTGGGTAATGCCTCCCTCAGCAATGTAAAACCCCGTGGGTAATGCCTCTCTCAGCAATGTGAAATCCCGTGGGTAATGCCTCCCTCAGCAATGTAAATTCCCTTTGGTAATGCCTCTCAGCAATGCAAAACCCCATGGGTAGTGCCTGTCTCAGCAATGCAAAACCTGGTGGGTAATGCCTCTCTCAACAATGTAAAATCCCGTGGGTAATGCGTCTCTCAGCAATGTAAAACTCCGTGGGTAATGCCTTCCTCAGCAATGTAAAACCCCGTGGGTAATGCCTCCCTCATCAATGTAAAACCCCGTGGGTAATGCCTCTCTCAGCAATGTAAAACCCGGTGGGTAATGCCTCCCTCATCAATGTGAAACCCGGTGGGTAATGCCTCTCTCAGCAATGCAAAATCCCGTGGGTAATGCGTCTCTCAGCAATGTCAAACTCCGTGGGTGATGCCTCCCTCAGCAATGTAATAGCCCGTGGGTAATGCCTCCCTCATCAATGTAAAACCCCGTGGGTAATGCCTCTCTCAGCAATGGAAAACCCGGTGGGTAATGCCTCCCTCAGCAATGTAAAATCCCGTGGGCAATGCCTCTCTCAGCAATGTGAAACCCCGTGGGTAATGCGTCTCTCAGCAATGTAAATCCCGGTGGGTAATGCCTCTATCAGCCATGTAAAACCCCGTGGGTAATGCCTCCCTCAGCAATGCAAAACCCGGTGGGTAATGCCTCTCTCAGAAATGCAAAACCCGGTGGGTAATGCCTCCCTTAGCAATGTAAAACACCGTGGGTAATGCCTCCCACAGCATTGTAAAACCCGGTGGGTAATGCCTCTCTCAGCAATGCAAAACCCCGTGGGTAACGCCTCTCTCAGCAATGTAAAACTCCGTGGGTAATGCCTCCCTCAGGAATGTAAAACCCCGTGGGTAATGCCTCCCTCAGCAATGTAAAACCCCGTGGGTAATGCCTCTCTCAGCAATGTAAAACCCGGTGGGTTATGCCTCCCTCAGCAATGTAAAATCCCGTGGGCAATGCCTCTCTCAGCAATGTGAAACCCCGTGGGTAATGCGTCTCTCAGCAATGTAAATCCCGGTGGGTAATGCCTCTATCAGCCATGTAAAACCCCGTGGGTAATGCCTCCCTCAGCAATGCAAAACCCGGTGGGTAATGCCTCTCTCAGAAATGCAAAACCCGGTGGGTAATGCCTCCCTTAGCAATGTAAAACACCGTGGGTAATGCCTCCCACAGCATTGTAAAACCCCGTGGGTAACGCCTCTCTCAGCAATGCAAAACCCGGTGGGTAATGCCTCTATCAGCAATGTAAAATTCCGTGGGTAATGCCTCTATCAGCAATGTAAAACCCCGTGGGTAATGCCTCTATCAGCAATGTGAAACCCCGTGGGTAACGCCTCTCTCAGCAATGTAAAACCCGGTGGGTAATGCCTCTCTCAGCAATGTAAAATTCCGTGGGTAATGCCTCTATCAGCAATGTAAAACCCCGTGGATAATGCCTCTCTCAGCAATGCAAAACCCCGTGGCTAATGCCTCTCTCAGCAATGTAGAAGACGGTGGTTAATGCCTCTCTCAGCAATGTAAAACCCCGTGGGTAATGCCTCTCTCAGCAATGTAAAACCCCGTGGGTAATGCCTCCCTCTGCAATGTAAAACCCCGTGGGTAATGCTTCTCTCAGCATTGCAAAACACTGTGGGTAATGCCTCTCTCAGCAATGTAAAACCCCTTGGGTAATGCCTCTCTCAGCTATGTTAAACCCGGTGGGTAATGCCTCCATCAGCAATGTAAAACCCGGTGGGTAATGCCTCTCTCCTCTGTGTAAAACCCGGTGGGTAATGACCCCTCAGCAATGTAAAACCCCGTGGGTAATGCCTCTCTCAGCAATGTAAATTCGCGTGGTAATGCCTGTCTCAGCAATGTAAAACCCGGTGGGTAAGGCCTCGCTCAGCAATATAAAACTCCGTGGGTAATGCCTCTCTCAGCAATGTAAAACCCCGTGGGTAATGCCTCTATCAGCAATGTAAATCCCGTGGGTAATGCCTCCCCCAGCAATGTAAAACCCGGTCGGTAATGCCTCCCTCAGCAATGTAAAACCCGCTGCGTATTGCCTCTCTCAGCAATGTAAAACCCCGTGGGTAATGCCTCCCTCAGAAATGTAAAAACCCCGTGGTAATGCCTCACTCAGCAATGTAAAACTCCGTGGGTAATGCCTCTATCAGCAATGTAAAACCCGTGGGTAATGCCTCTCTCAGCAATGTAAAACCCGGTGGGTAATTCCTCTCTCAGCCATGTAAAACCCCGTGGGTAATGCCTCTCTCAGCAATGTAAATTCGCGTGGTAATGCCTGTCTCAGCAATGTAAAACCCGGTGGGTAATGCCTCGCTCAGCAATATAAAACTCCGTGGGTAATGCCTCTCTCAGCAATGTAAAACCCCGTGGGTAATGCCTCTATCAGCAATGTAAATCCCGTGGGTAATGCCTCCCTCAGCAATGTAAAACCGGGTCGGTAATGCCTCCCTCAGCATTGTAAAACCGGGTCGGTAATGCCTCCCTCAGAAATGTAAAAACCCCGTGGTAATGCCTCACTCAGCAATGTAAAACTCCGTGGGTAATGCCTCTATCAGCAATGTAAAACCCGTGGGTAATGCCTCTCTCAGCAATGTAAAACCCGGTGGGTAATTCCTCTCTCAGCAATGTAAAACCCCGTGGGTAATGCCTCTATCAGCAATGTAAAACCCCCGGGCTAATGCCTCCCTCAGAAATGTAAAACACGGTGGGTAATGCCTCCCTCAGCAATTTAAAATCCCGTGGGTAATGCCTCTCTCATTAATGTAAAACCCGATGGGTAATGCCGCTCTCAGCAATGTAAAACCCCGTGGGGAATGCCTCTCTCAGCAATGCAAAACCCGATGGGTAATGCCTCTGTCAGCAATGTAAAACCCGGTGGGTAATGCCTCTCTCAGCAATGTAAAATCCCGTGGGGAAAGCCTCTCTCAGCAATGCAAAACCCGGTGGGTAATGCCTCTCTCAGCAATGTCAAACTCCGTGGGTGATGCCTCCCTCAGCAATGTAATAGCCCGTGGGTAATGCCTCCCTCATCAATCTAAAACCCCGTGGGTAATGCCTCTCTCAGCAATGGAAAACCCGGTGGGTAATGCCTCCCTCAGCAATGTAAAACCCCGTGGGCAATGCCTCTCTCAGCAATGTGAAACCCCGTGGGTAATGCGTCTCTCAGCAATGTAAATCCCGGTGGGTAATGCCTCTATCAGCCATGTAAAACCCCGTGGGTAATGCCTCCCTCAGCAATGTAAAATCCCGTGGGCAATGCCTCTCTCAGCAATGTGAAACCCCGTGGGTAATGCGTCTCTCAGCAATGTAAATCCCGGTGGGTAATGCCTCTATCAGCCATGTAAAACCCCGTGGGTAATGCCTCCCTCAGCAATGCAAAACCCGGTGGGTAATGCCTCTCTCAGAAATGCAAAACCCGGTGGGTAATGCCTCCCTTAGCAATGTAAAACACCCTGGGTAATGCCTCCCACAGCATTGTAAAACCCGGTGGGTAATGCCTCAATCAGCAATGCAAAACCCCGTGGGTAACGCCTCTCTCAGCAATGTAAAACTCCGTGGGTAATGCCTCCCTCAGGAATGTAAAACCCCGTGGGTAATGCGTCCCTCAGCAATGTAAAACCCCGTGGGTAATGCCTCTCTCAGCAATGTAAAACCCGGTGGGTTATGCCTCCCTCAGCAATGTAAAATCCCGGTGGGTAATGCCTCTATCAGCCATGTAAAACCCCGTGGGCAATGCCTCTCTCAGCAATGTGAAACCCCGTGGGTAATGCGTCTCTCAGCAATGTAAATCCCGGTGGGTAATGCCTCTATCAGCCATGTAAAACCCCGTGGGTAATGCCTCCCTCAGCAATGCAAAACCCGGTGGGTAATGCCTCTCTCAGAAATGCAAAACCCGGTGGGTAATGCCTCCCTTAGCAATGTAAAACACCGTGGGTAATGCCTCCCACAGCATTGTAAAACCCCGTGGGTAACGCCTCTCTCAGCAATGTAAAACTCCGTGGGTAATGCATCTCTCAGCAATGCAAAACCCGGTGGGTAATGCCTCTATCAGCAATGTAAAATTCGGTGGGTAATGCCTCTATCAGCAATGTAAAACCCCGTGGGTAATGCCTCTATCAGCAATGTGAAACCCCGTGGGTAACGCCTCTCTCAGCAATGTAAAACCCGGTGGGTAATGCCTCTCTCAGCAATGTAAAATTCCGTGGGTAATGCCTCTATCAGCAATGTAAAACCCCGTGGATAATGCCTCTCTCAGCAATGCAAAACCCCGTGGCTAATGCCTCTCTCAGCAATGTAAAAGACGGTGGTTAATGCCTCTCTCAGCAATGTAAAACCCCGTGGGTAATGCCTCTCTCAGCAATGTAAAACCCCGTGGGTAATGCCTCCCTCTGCAATGTAAAACCCCGTGGGTAATGCTTCTCTCAGCATTGCAAAACACGGTGGGTAATGCCTCTCTCAGCAATGCAAAACCCGGTGGGTAATGCCTCTCTCAGCAATGTAAAACCCCGTGGTAATGCCTCACTCAGCAATGTGAAATCCCGTGGGTAATGCCTCTCTCAGCAATGCAAAACCCGGAGGGTAATGCCTCCCTCAGCAATGCAAAACCCGGTGGGTAATGCCTCTCTCAGCAATGTAATACCCCGTGGCTAATGCCTCTCTCAGCAATGCAAAACCCGGTGGGTAATGCCTCTCTCAGCAATGTAAAACCCCGTGGTAATGCCTCAATCAGCAATGTGTAACCCCTTGGGTAATGCCTCTCTCAGCAATGTAAAACCCGGCGGGTAATGCCTCCCTCAGCAATGTGAATCTCCGTGGCTAATGCCTCTCTCAGCAATGCAAAACCTGGTGGGTAATGCCTCTCTCAGCAATGTAAAACTCCGTGGGTAATGCCTCCCACAGCAACGTAAAACCCCGTGGGTAATGCCTCTCTCAGCAATGTAAAACCCCGTGGGTAATGCCTCTCTCAGCAATGTAAAACCTGTTGGGAATGCCTCTCTCCGCTATGTAAAACCCGGTGGGTAATGCCTCCCTCAGCAAAGTAAAACCCGGAGGGTAATGCCTCTCTCAGCAATGTAAAACCTGGTGGGTAATGCGTCTCTCCGCTGTGTAAAACCCCGTGGGTAATGCCTCTCTCAGCAATGCAAAACCCGGTGGGTAATGCCTCTTTCAGCAATGTAAAACCCGATGGGTAATGCCTCCCACAGCAAAGTAAAACCCGGTAGGTAATGCCTCTCTCCACTATGTAAAACCCGGTGGGTAATGCCTCCCTCAGCAATGTAAAACCCCGTGGGTAATGCCTCCCTCAGCAATGTAAAATCCCGTGGGTAATGCCTCTCTCAGCAATGTAAAACCCCGTGGGTAATGCCTCTCTCAGCAATGTAAAACCCGGTGGGTAATGCCTCTCTCAGCAATGTAAAACTCGGTGGGTAATGCCTCTCTCAGCAATGTAAAACCCGGTGGGTAATGCCTCTCTCAGCAATGTAAAACTCGGTGGGTAATGCCTCTCTCAGCAATGTAAAACCCGGTGGGTAATGCCTCTATCAGCAATGTAAAACCCGATGGGTAATGCCTCCCTCAGAAATGTAAAACCCCGTGGTAATGCTTCCCTCAGCAATGCAAAACTCGGTGGATAATGCCTCTCTCAGCAATGTAAAACCCGGTGGGTAATGCCTCTCTCAGCAATGTTAAATCCCGTGGGTAATGCCTCTCTCAGCGATGTAAAGCCCGGTGGGTAATGCCTCTCTCAGCAATGTAAAACCCCGTGGGGAATGCGTCCCTCAGCAATGTAAAACCCGGTGGGTAATGCCTCTCTCCGCAATGTAAAACCCCTTGGATAATGCCTCTCTCAGCAATGTAAAACCCTGCGGGTAATGCCTCCCTCAGAAATGTAAAACCCCGTTGTAATGCCTCACTCAGCAATGTAAAACTCCGTGGGTAATGCCTCTCTCAGCTCTGTAAAACCCCTTGGTAATGCCTCTCTCAGCAATGTAAAACCCCGTGGTAATGCCTCACTCAGCAATGTGAAACCCCGTGGGTAATGCCTCCCACAGCAAAGTAAAACACGGTGGGTAATGCCTCTCTCAGCAATGCAAAAACCCGTTGGTAATGCCTCTCTCAGTAATGTAAAACCCCATGGGCAATGCCTCACTCAGCAATGTAAAACCCCGTGGGTAATGCCTCTCTCAGCAATGTAAAACTCCGTGGGTAATGCCTCTCTCAGCAATGTAAAACGCGGTGGGTAATGCCTCTCTCAGCAATGTAAAACCCCGTGGTAATGCCTCACTCAGCAATGTGAAACCCCGTGGGTAACGCCTCTCTCAGCAATGCAAAACCCGGAGGGTAATGCCTCTCTCAGCAATGCAAAACCCGGTGGGTAATGCCTCTCTCAGCAATGTGAAACCCCGTGGCTAATGCCTCTCTCAGCAATGCAAAACCCGGTGGGTAATGCCTCTCTCAGCAATGTAAAACCCCCTGGTAATGACTCAATCAGCAATGTGAAACCCCGTGGCTAATGCCTCTCTCAGCAATGTAAAACCCCGTGGGTAATGCCTCCATCAGCAATGTAAATCTCGGTGGGTAATGCCTCTCTCAGCAATGTAAAATCCCGTGGGTAATGCCTCACTCAGCAATGTAAAACTCCGTGGGTAACGCCTCTATCAGCAATGTAAAACCCAGTGGGTAATGCCTCTCTCAGCAATGTAAAACCCCGTGGGTAATGCCTCCGTCAGCAATGTTATACCCGGTGGGTAATGCGTCCCTCAGCAATGTAAATTCCCGTGGGTAATGCCTCTCTCAGCAATGTAAAATCCCGTGGGTAATGCCTCTCTCAGCAATGCAAAACCTGGTGGGTAATGCCTCTCTCAGCAATGTAAAACACGGTGGGTAGTGCCTCCCTCAGCTATGTAAAACCCGGTGGGTAATGCGTCCCTCAGTAATGTAAAACCCCGTGGGTAATGCCTCCCTCAGCAATGTAAAACCCCGTGAGTAATGCCTCCCACAACACAGTAAAACCCCGTGGGTAACGCCTCTCTCAGCAATGTAAAACCCGGTGGGTGATGCCTCCCTCAGCAAAGTAAAACCCGGTGGGTAATGCCTCTCTCAGCAATGTTAAACCTGGTGGGTAATGCCTCTCTCAGCAAAGTAAAACCCGGTGGGTAATGCCTGTCTCCGCTATGTAAAACCAGGTGGGTAATTCCCCTCTCTGCAATGTAAAACCCCGTGGTAATGCCTCACTCAGCAATGTAAAACCCCGTCGGTAATGCCTCTCTCAGCAATGTAAAACCCCGTGGTAATGCCTCACTCAGCAATGTGAAACCCCGTGGGTAATGCCTCCCACAGCTAAGTAAAACACGGTGGGTAATGCCTCTCTCAGCAATGCAAAAACCCGTGCGTAATGCCTCTCTCAGCAACGTAAAACCCCATGGGCAATGCCTCACTCTGCAATGTAAAACCCCGTGGGTAATACCACTCTCAGCAATGTAAAACCCGATGCGTATTGCCTCTCTCAGCAATGTAAAACCCCGTGGGTAATGCCTCCCTCAGCAATGTAAAACCCGATGCGTATTGCCTCTCTCAGCAATGTAAAACCCGGTGGGTAATGCCTCTCTCCGCTATGTAAAACCCGGTGGGTAATGCCTCCCTCAGCAATGTAAAACCCCGTGGGTAATGCCTCTCTCAGCAATGTTAATTCCCGTGGTTAATGCCTCTCTCAGCAATGTAAAACCCGGTGGGTAATGCCTCCCTCAGCAATGTAAAACCCCGTGGGTAATGCCTCTCTCAGCAATGTTAATTCCCGTGGGTAATGTCACTCTCAGCAATGTAAAACCTGGTGGGTAATGCCTCTCTCAGCAATGTAAAACCCGGTGGGTAATGCCTCCCTCAGCAATGTAAAACCCGGTGGGTAATGTCTCCCTCAGCAATGTAAAACCCCGTTGGTAATGCCTCTCTCAGCAATGTAAAACCCGGTGGGTAATGCCTCCCTCAGCAATGTTAATTCCCGTGGGTAATGCCACTCTCAGCAATGTAAAACCTGGTGGGTAATGCCTCTCTCCGCTATGTAAAACCCGGTGGGTAATGCCTCCCTCAGCAATGTAAAACCCCGTGGGTAATGCCTCTCTCCGCTATGTAAAACCCGGTGGGTAATGCCTCCCTCAGCAATGTAAAACCCCGTGGGTAATGCCTCTCTCAGCAATGTTAATTCCCGTGGGTAATGCCACTCTCAGCAATGTAAAACCTGGTGGGTAATGCCTCTCTCAGCAATGTAAAACCCCGTGGGTAATGCGTCCCTCAGCAATGTAAAACCCGGTGGGTAATGCCTCTCTCCGCTATGTAAAACCCGGTGGATAATGAGTCCCTCAGCAATGTAAAATCCCGTGGGTAATGCCTCTCTCAGCAATGCAAAACCCGGTGGGTAATGCCTCTCTCAGCACTGTAAAACCCGTGGTAATGCATCACTCAGCAATGTAAAACCCCGTCGGTAATGCCTCTCTCAGCAATGCAAAACCTGGTGGGTAATGCCTCCCTCAGCAATGTAAAACCCCGTAGGTAATGCCTCCCTCAGCAATGTAAAACCCCGTGGGTAATGCCTGTCTCAGCAATGTAAAACCCCGTGGGTAATGCCTGTCTCAGCAATGCAAAACCCGGTGGGTAATGCCTCTCTCAGCAATGTAAAACCCCGTGGGTAATGCCTGTCTCAGCAATGCAAAACCCCGTAGGTAATGCCTCCCTCAGCAATGTAAAACCCCGTGGGTAATGCCTGTCTCAGCAATGCAAAACCCGGTGGGTAATGCCTCTCTCAGCAATGTAAAACTCCGTGGGTAATGCCTCCCACAGCACAGTAAAACCCGGTGGGTAGTGCCTCTCTCAGCAATGGAAAACCCGGTGGGTAATGCCTCTCTCAGCAATGTAAAACCCCGTGGGTAATCCCTCCCTCAGCAATGTAAAACCCCGTAGGTAATGCCTCCCTCAGCAATGTAAAACCCCGTGGGTATTGGCTCTCTCAGCAATGTAAAACCCGGTGGGTAAAGCCTCTCTCCGCTATGTAAAACCCGGTGGGTAGTGCCTCCCTCTGCAATGTAAAACCCCGTGGGTAATGCCTCTCTCAGCAATGTAAAACCCGGTGGGTAATGTCTCCCTCAGCAATTTAACACCCCGTGGGTAATGCCTCACTCAGCAATATAAAATCCCGTGGATATTGCAACTCTCAACAATGTAAAACCGGTGGGTAATGCTTCCCTCAGCAATGTAAAACCCGGTGGGTAATGCCTCTCTCCGCTATGTAAAACCGGGTGGGCAGTGCCTCTCTCAACAATGTAAAACGCCGTGGGTAATGACTCTCTCAGCAATGTTACACCCCGTGGGTAATGCCTCTCTCAGCAATGCAAAACCCGGCGGGTAATGCCTCCCTCAGCAATATTATACCCCGTGGGTAATGCCTCCATCAGCAATGTAAATCACGGTGGGTAATGCCTCTCTCAGCAATGTAAAATCCCGTGGGTAATGCCTCACTCAGCAATGTAAAACTCCGTGGGTAACGCCTCTATCAGCAATGTAAAACCCAGTGGGTAATGCCTCTCTCAGCAATGTAAAACCCCGTGGGTAATGCCTCCGTCAGCAATGTAAAACCCGGTTGGTAATGCCTCTCTCCGCTATAGAAAACCCGGTGGATAATGAGTCCCTCAGCAATGTAAATTCCCGTGGGTAATGCCTCTCTCAGCAATGTAAAATCCCGTGGGTAATGCCTCTCTCAGCAATGCAAAACCTGGTGGGTAATGCCTCTCTCAGCAATGTAAAACACGGTGGGTAATGCCTCCCTCATCTATGTAAAACCCGGTGGGTAATGCCTCTCTCAGCAATGCAAAACCCGGAGGGTAATGTCTCCATCAGCAATGTAAAACCCCGTGAGTAATGCCTTCCACAGCACAGTAAAACCCCGTGGGTAATGCCTCTCTCAGCAATGTAAAACCTGGTGGGTAATGCCGCTCTCCGCTATGTAAAACCCGGTGGGTAATGCCTCCCTCAGCAAAGTAAAACCCGGTGGGTAATGCCACTCTCAGCAATGTTAAACCTGGTGGGTAATGCCTCTCTCCGCTATGTAAAACCAGGTGGGTAATTCCCCTCTCAGCAATGTAAAACCCCGTGGTAATGCCTCATTCAGCAATGTAAAACCCCGTCGGTAATGCCTCTCTCAGCAATGTAAAACCCCGTGGTAATGCCTCACTCAGCAATGTGAAACCCCGTGGGTAATGCCTCCCACAGCAAAGTAAAACACGGTGGGTAATGCCTCTCTCAGCAATGCAAAAACCCGTGCGTAATGCCTCTCTCAGCAACGTAAAACCCCATGGGCAATGCCTCACTCTGCAATGTAAAACCCCGTGGGTAATGCCTCTCTCAGCAATGTAAAACTCCGTGGGTAATGCCTCTCTCAGCAATGTAAAGCCCGGTCGGTAATGCCTCCCTCAGCAATGTAAAACCCGATGCGTATTGCCTCTCTCAGCAATGTAAAACCCCGTGGGTAATGCCTCCCTCAGAAATGTAAAAACCCCGTGGTAATGCCTCACTCAGCCATGTAAAACTCCGTGGGTAATGCCTCTATCAGCAATGTAAAACTCCGTGGGTAATGCCTCTCTCAGCAACGCAAAAACCCGTGGGTAATGCCTCTCTCAGCAATGTAAAACCCCATGGGCAATGCCTCACTCAGCAATGTAAAACCCCGTGGGTAATGCCTCTCTCAGCAATGTAAAACTCCGTGGGTAATGCCTCTCTCAGCAATGTAAAACCCCGTGGTAATGCCTCACTCAGCAATCTGAAACCCCGTGGGTAACGCCTCTCTCAGCAATGCAAAACCCGGAGGGTAATGCCTCTCTCAGCAATGCAAAACCCGGTGGGTAATGCCTCTCTCAGCAATGTGAAACCCCGTGGCTAATGCCTCTCTCAGCAATGCAAAACCCGGTGGGTAATGCCTCTTTCAGCAATGTAAAACCCCGTGGTAATGACTCAATCAGCAATGTGAAACCCCGTGGCTAATGCCTCTCTCAGCAATGTAAAACCCGGCGGGTAATGCCTCCCTCAGCAATGTTATACCCCGTGGGTAATGCCTCCATCAGCAATGTAAATCTCGGTGGGTAATGCCTCTCTCAGCAATGTAAAATCCCGTGGGTAATGCCTCACTCAGCAATGTAAAACTCCGTGGGTAACGCCTCTATCAGCAATGTAAAACCCAGTGGGTAATGCCTCTCTCAGCAATGTAATACCCCGTGGGTAATGCCTCCGTCAGCAATGTAAAACCCGGTTGGTAATGCCTCTCTCCGCTATGTAAAACCCGGTGGGTAATGCGTCCCTCAGCAATGTAAACTCCCGTGGGTAATGCCTCTCTCAGCAATGTAAAATCCCGTGGGTAATGCCTCTCTCAGCAATGCAAAACCTGGTGGGTAATGCCTCTCTCAGCAATGTAAAACACGGTGGGTAATGCCTCCCTCAGCTATGTAAAACCCGGTGGGTAATGCGTCCCTCAGTAATGTAAAATCCCTTGGGTAATGCCTCTCTCAGCAATGTAAAACCCCGCGGGTAATGCCTTTCTCAGCAATGTAAAACCCCGTGGGTAATGCCTTTCTCAGCAATGCAAAACCCGGAGGGTAATGCCTCCCTCAGCAATGTAAAACCCCGTGAGTAATGCCTCCCACAGCAATGTAAAACCCTGTGGGTAATGCCGCTCTCCGCTATGTAAAACCCGGTGGGTAATGCCTCCCTCAGCAAAGTAAAACCCGGTGGGTAATGCCTCTCCCAGCAATGTTAAACCTGGTGGGTATTGCCTCTCTCCGCTATGTAAAACCAGGTGGGTAATTCCCCTCTCAGCAATGTAAAACCCCGTGGTAATGCCTCACTCAGCAATGTAAAACCCCGTCGGTAATGCCTCTCTCAGCAATGTAAAACCCCGTGGTAATGCCTCACTCAGCAATGTTATACCCCGTGGGTAATGCCTCCATCAGCAATGTAAATCTCGGTGGGTAATGCCTCTCTCAGCAATGTAAAATCCCGTGCGTAATGCCTCACTGAGCAATGTAAAACTCCGTGGGTAACGCCTCTATCAGCAATGTAAAACCCATTGGGTAATGCCTCTCTCAGCAATGTAAAACCCCGTGGGTAATGCCTCCGTCAGCAATGTAAAACCCGGTGGGTAATGCGTCCCTCAGCAATGTAAATTCCCGTGGGTAATGCCTCTCTCAGCAATGTAAAATCCCGTGGGTAATTCCTCTCTCAGCAATGTAAAACACGGTGGGTAATGCCTCCCTCAGCTATGTAAAACCCGGTGGGTAATGCGTCCCTCAGTAATGTAAAATCCCTTGGGTAATGCCTTTCTCAGCAATGCAAAACCCAGAGGGTAATGCGTCCCTCAGCAATGTAAAACCCCGTGGGTAATGCCTCTCTCAGCAATGTAAAACCTGGTGGGTAATGCCGCTCTCCGCTATGTAAAACCCTGTGGGTGATGCCTCCCTCAGCAAAGTAAAACCCGGTGGGTAATGCCTCTCTCAGCAATGTTAAACCTGGTGGGTAATGCCTCTCTCAGCAAAGTAAAACCCGGTGGGTAATGCCTCTCTCCGCTATGTAAAACGTGGTGGGTAATTCCCCTCTCAGCAATGTAAAACCCCGTGGTAATGCCTCACTCAGCAATGTAAAACCCCGTCGGTAATGCCTCTCTCAGCAATGTAAAACCCCGTGGTAATGCCTCACTCAGCAATGTGAAACCCCGTGGGTAATGCCTGCCCAGCAATGCAAAAACCCGTGCGTAATGCCTCTCTCAGCAACGTAAAACCCCATGGGCAATGCCTCCCTCTGCAATGTAAAACCCCGTGGGTAATGCCTCTCTCAGCAATGTAAAACTCAGTGGGTAATGCCTCTCTCAGCAATGTAAAACCCGGTCGGTAATGCCTCCCTCAGCAATGTAAAACCCGATGCGTTTTGCCTCTCTCAGCAATGTAAAACCCCGTGGGTAATGCCTCCCTCAGAAATGTAAATACCCCGTGGTAATGCCTCACTCAGCAATGTAAAACTCCGTGGGTAATGCCTCTATCAGCAATGTAAAACACGGTGGGTAATGCCTCCCTCAGCTATGTAAAACCCGGTGGGTAATGCGTCCCTCAGTAATGTAAAATCCCTTGGGTAATGCCTCTCTCAGCAATGTAAAATCCCGCGGGTAATGCCTTTCTCAGCAATGCAAAACCCGGAGGGTAATGCCTCCCTCAGCAATGTAAACCCCGTGAGTAATGCCTCCCACAGCACAGTAAAACCCCGTGGGTAATGCCTCTCTCAGCAATGTAAAACCTTGTGGGTAATGCCGCTCTCCGCTATGTAAAACCCGGTGGGTAATGCCTCCCGCAGCAAAGTAAAACCCGTGGGTAATGCCTCCCTCAGCAATGTAAAACCCCGTGGTAATGCCTCACTCAGCAATGTAAAACCCCGTCGGTAATGCCTCTCGCAGCAATGTAAAACCCCGTGGTAATGCCTCACTCAGCAATGTGAAACCCCGTGGGTAATGCCTCCCACAGCAAAGTAAAACACGGTGGGTAATGCCTCTCTCAGCAATGCAAAAACCCGTGCGTAATGCCTCTCTCTGCAATGTAAAACCCCGTGGGTAATGCCTCTCTCAGCAATGTAAAACTCCGTGGGTAATGCCTCTCTCAGCAATGTAAAACCCGGTGGGTAATGCCTCTCTCAGCAATGTAAAACCCCGTGGGGAATGCCTCCCTCAGCAATGTAAAACCCGTTGGGTAATGCCTCTCTCCGCAATGTAAAACCCATTGGGAAATGCCTCTCTCAGCAATGCAAAATCCGGTGGGTAATGCCTCTCTCAGCACTGTAAAACCCCGTGGTAATGCCTCTCTCAGCAATGTAAAACCCCGTGGTAATGCCTCACTCAGCAATGTGAAACCCCGTGGGTAATGCCTCCCACAGCAAAGTAAAACACGGTGGGTAATGCCTCTCTCAGCAATGCAAAAACCCGTGGGTAATGCCTCTCTCAGCAATGAAAACCCCATGGGCAATGCCTCACTCAGCAATGTAAAACCCCGTGGGTAATGCCTCTCTCAGCAATGTAAAACTCCGTGGGTAATGCCTCTCTCAGCAACGCAAAAACCCGTGGGTAATGCCTCTCTCAGCAATGTAAAACCCCATGGGCAATGCCTCACTCAGCAATGTAAAACCCCGTGGGTAATGCCTCTCTCAGCAATGTAAAACTCCGTGGGTAATGCCTCTCTCAGCAATGTAAAACCCCGTGGTAATGCCTCACTCAGCAATGTGAAACCCCGTGGGTAACGCCTCTCTCAGCAATGCAAAACCCGGAGGGTAATGCCTCTCTCAGCAATGCAAAACCCGGTGGGTAATGCCTCTCTCAGCAATGTGAAACCCCGTGGCTAATGCCTCTCTCAGCAATGCAAAACCCGGTGGGTAATGCCTCTTTCAGCAATGTAAAACCCCGTGGTAATGACTCAATCAGCAATGTGAAACCCCGTGGCTAATGCCTCTCTCAGCAATGTAAAACCCGGCGGGTAATGCCTCCCTCAGCAATGTTATACCCCGTGGGTAATGCCTCCATCAGCAATGTAAATCTCGGTGGGTAATGCCTCTCTCAGCAATGTAAAATCCCGTGGGTAATGCCTCACTCAGCAATGTAAAACTCCGTGGGTAACGCCTCTATCAGCAATGTAAAACCCAGTGGGTAATGCCTCTCTCAGCAATGTAAAACCCCGTGGGTAATGCCTCCGTCAGCAATGTAAAACCCGGTGGGTAATGCGTCCCTCAGCAATGTAAATTCCCGTGGGTAATGCCTCTCTCAGCAATGTAAAATCCCGTGGGTAATGCCTCTCTCAGCAATGCAAACCCTGGTGGGTAATGCCTCTCTCAGCAATGTAAAACACGGTGGGTAATGCCTCCCTCAGCTATGTAAAACCCGGTGGGTAATGCGTCCCTCAGTAATGTAAAATCCCTTGGGTAATGCCTTTCTCAGCAATGCGAAACCCAGAGGGTAATGCGTCCCTCAGCAATGTAAAACCCCGTGAGTAATGCCTCCCACAGCACAGTAAAACCCCGTGGGTAATGCCTCTCTCAGCAATGTTAAACCTGGTGGGTAATGCCTCTCTCAGCAAAGTAAAACCCGGTGGGTAATGCCTCTCTCCGCTATGTAAAACGAGGTGGGTAATTCCCCTCTCAGCAATGTAAAACCCCGTGGTAATGCCTCACTCAGCAATGTAAAACCCCGTCGGTAATGCCTCTCTCAGCAATGTAAAATCCCGTGGTAATGCCTCACTCAGCAATGTGAAACCCCGTGGGTAATGCCTCCCACAGCAAAGTAAAACACGGTGGGTAATGCCTCTCTCAGCAACGTAAAACCCCATGGGCAATGCCTCACTCTGCAATGTAAAACCCCGTGGGTAATGCCTCTCTCAGCAATGTAAAACTCCGTGGGTAATGCCTCTCTCAGCAATGTAAAACCCGGTCGGTAATGCCTCCCTCAGCAATGTAAAACCCGATGCGTATTGCCTCTCTCAGCAATGTAAAACCCCGTGGGTAATGCCTCCCTCAGAAATGTAAATACCCCGTGGTAATGCCTCACTCAGCAATGTAAAACTCCGTGGGTAATGCCTCTATCAGCAATGTAAAACACGGTGGGTAATGCCTCCCTCAGCTATGTAAAACCCGGTGGGTAATTCGTCCCTCAGTAATGTAAAATCCCTTGGGTAATGCCTCTCTCAGCAATGTAAAACCCCGCGGGTAATGCCTTTCTCAGCAATGCAAAACCCGGAGGATAATGCCTCCCTCAGCAATGTAAAACCCCGTGAGTAATGCCTCCCACAGCACAGTAAAACCCCGTGGGTAATGCCTCTCTCAGCAATGTAAAACCTGGTGGGTAATGCCGCTCTCCGCTATGTAAAACCAGGTGGGTAATGCCTCTCTCAGCAAAGTAAAACCCGTGGGTAATGCCTCCCTCAGCAATGTAAAACCCCGTGGTAATGCCTCACTCAGCAATGTAAAACCCCATCGGTAATGCCTCTCTCAGCAATGTAAAACCCCGTGGTAATGCCTCACTCAGCAATGTGAAACCCCGTGGGTAATGCCTCCCACAGCAAAGTAAAACACGGTGGGTAATGCCTCTCTCAGCAATGCAAAAACCCGTGCGTAATGCCTCTCTCTGCAATGTAAAACCCCGTGGGTAATGCCTCTCTCAGCAATGTAAAACTCCGTGGGTAATGCCTCTCTCAGCAATGTAAAACCCGGTCGGTAATGCCTCCCTCAGCAATGTAAAACCCGATGCGTATTGTCTCTCTCAGCAATGTAAAACCCCGTGTGTAATGCCTCCCTCAGAAATGTAAAAACCCCGTGGGTAATGCCTCACTCAGCAATGTAAAACTCCGTGGGTAATGCCTCTATCAGCAATGTAAAACCCGGTGGGTAATTCCTCTGTCAGCAATGTAAAACCTCCTGGGCAATGCCTCTATCAGCAATGTAAAACACTGTGGGTAATGCCTCTCTCAGCAATGTAAAACCCGGTGGGTAATGCCTCCCTCAGCAATGTAAAACACGGTGAGTAATGCCTCCCTCAGCAATTTAAAATCGCGTGGGCAATGCCTCTCTCAGCAATGTAAAATCCCGTGGGTAATTCCTCTCTCAGCAATGCAAAACCTGGTGGGTAATGCCTCTCTCAGCAATGTAAAACCCCGTGGGTAATGCCTCCCTTAGCAAGTAAAACCCGGTGGGTAATGCCTCTCTCCGCTATGTAAAACCCGGTGGATAATGCCTCTCTCAGCACTGTAAAACCCCGTGGTAATGGCTCTCTCAGCAATGTTAAACCCCGTGGTAATGCCTCACTCAGCAATGTGAAACCCCGTGGGTAATGCCTCCAACAGCAAAGTAAAACACGGTAGGTAATGCCTCTCTCAGCAATGCAAAAACCCGTGGGTAATGCCTCTCTCAGCAATGTAAAACCCCATGGGCAATGCCTCACTCAGCAATGTAAAACCCCGTGGGTAATGCCTCTCTCAGCAATGTAAAACTCCGTGGGTAATGCCTCTCTCAGCAATGTAAAACGCGGTGGGTAATGCCTCTCTCAGCAATGTAAAACCCCGTGGTAATGCCTCACTCAGCAATGTGAAACCCCGTGGGTAACGCCTCTCTCAGCAATGCAAAACCCGGAGGGTAATGCCTCTCTCAGCAATGCAAAACCCGGTGGGTAATGCCTCTCTCAGCAATGTGAAACCCCGTGGCTAATGCCTCTCTCAGCAATGCAAAACCCGGTGGGTAATGCCTCTCTCAGCAATGTAAAACCCCGTGGTAATGACTCAATCAGCAATGTGAAACCCCGTGGCTAATGCCTCTCTCAGCAATGTAAAACCCGGCGGGAATGCCTCCCTCAGCAATATTATACCCCGTGGGTAATGCCTCCATCAGCAATGTAAATCTCGGTGGGTAATGCCTCTCTCAGCAATGTAAAATCCCGTGGGTAATGCCTCACTCAGCAATGTAAAACTCCGTGGGTAACGGCTCTATCAGCAATGTAAAACCCAGTGGGTAATGCCTCTCTCAGCAATGTAAAACCCCGTGGGTAATGCCTCCGTCAGCAATGTAAAACCCGGTTGGTAATGCCTCTCTCCGCTATAGAAAACCCGGTGGGTAATGAGTCCCTCAGCAATGTAAATTCCCGTGGGTAACGCCTCTCTCAGCAATTGAAAACCTGGTGGGTAATGCCTCTCTCAGCAATGTAAAACACGGTGGGTAATGCCTCCCTCAGCTATGTAAAACCCGGTGGGTAATGCCTCTCTCAGCAATGCAAAACCCGGAGGGTAATGCCTCCATCAGCAATATAAAACCCCGTGAGTAATGCCTCCCACAGCACAGTAAAACCCCGTGGGTAATGCCTCTCTCAGCAATGTAAAACCTAGTGGGTAATGCCGCTCTCCGCTATGTAAAACCCGGTGGGTAATGCCTCCCTCAGCAAAGTAAAACCCGGTGGGTAATGCCTCTCTCAGCAATGTTAAACCTGGTGGGTAATGCCTCTCTCCGCTATGTAAAACCAGGTGGGTAATTCCCCTCTCAGCAATGTAAAACCCCGTGGTAATGCCTCACTCAGCAATGTAAAACCCCGTCGGTAATGCCTCTCTCAGCAATGTAAAACCCCGTGGTAATGCCTCACTCAGCAATGTGAAACCCCGTGGGTATTGCCTCCCACAGCAAAGTAAAACACGGTGGGTAATGCCTCTCTCAGCAATGCAAAAACCCGTGCGTAATGCCTCTCTCAGCAACGTAAAACCCCATGGGCAATGCCTCACTCTGCAATGTAAAACCCCGTGGGTAATGCCTCTCTCAGCAATGTAAAACTCCGTGGGTAATGCCTCTCTCAGCAATGTAAAGCCCGGTCGGTAATGCCTCCCTCAGCAATGTAAAACCCGATGCGTATTGCCTCTCTCAGCAATGTAAAACCCCGTGGGTAATGCCTCCCTCAGAAATGTAAAAACCCCGTGGTAATGCCTCACTCAGCAATGTAAAACTCCGTGGGTAATGCTTCTATCAGCAATGTAAAACCCGGTGGGTAATTCCTCCCTCAGCAATGTAAAACCCCCTGGCTAATGCCTCTCTCAGCAACGTAAAACCCTGTGGGTAATGCCTCTCTCAGCAATGTAAAACCCCGTGGTTAATGCCTCTCTCAGCAATGTAAAACCCGGTTGGTAATGCCTCTCTCCGCTATGTAAAACCCGGTGGGTAATGCCTCCCTCAGCAATGTAAAACCCCGTGGGTAATGCCTCTCTCAGCAATGTTAATTCCCATGGGTAATGCCTCTCTCAGCAATGTAAAATTCGGTGGGTAATGCCTCGCTCAGCAATGTAAAACTCCGTGGGTAATGCCTCTCTCAGCAATGTAAAACCCCGTGGGTAATGCCTCCCTCAGCAATGCAAAACTCGGTGGATAATGCCTCCCTCAGCAATGTAAAACCCGTGGGTAATGCCTCTCTCAGCAATGTAAAACCCGGTGGTTAATGCCTCTCTCAGCAATGTAAAACCCCGTGGGTAATGCCTCTCTCAGCAATGTAAAACCCTGCGGGTAATGCCTCCCTCAGAAATGTAAAACCCCGTGGGTAATGCCTCCCTCAACAATGTAAAATCCCGTGGGTAATGCCTCTCTCAGCAATGTTAAATCCCGTGGGTAATGCCTCTCTCAGCAATGTAAAACCCGGTGGGTAATGCCTCTGTCAGCAATGTAAAACCCCGTGGGGAATGCCGCTCTCAGCAATGTAAAACCCCGTGGGTAATGCCTCCCTCAACAATGTAAAACCCGGTGGGTAATAGAACACTACAGTGCAGAAACAGGCCCCTCGGCCCATCGAGTCTGCACCGAACACAATCCCGCCCAAACCCTATCCCCATATCCCCACACATTTACCTGCTAATCCCTCTAACCTACACATCCCAAGGGGCAATTTTAGCATAGCCAGTGAACCTAACCCGCACATCTTTGGACTGTGGGAGGAAACCGGAGCACCCGGAGAAAACCCACGCAGACACGAGGAGAATGTGCAAACTCCACACAGGCAGTGACCCGAGCTGGGAATCGAACGCAGCACCCTGGAGCTGTGAAGCAGCAGTGCTAACCACTGTGCTACCGTGCCGCCCGACCACGGTGCTACCATGCCGCCCACCACTGAGCTACCGTGCCGCCCACCGTGCTACCGTAATGCCTCCCGCAGCAATGTAAAACCCCGTGTGTAATGCGTCTCTCAGCAATGCAAAACCCGGTGGGTAATGCCACTCTCAGCAATGTAAAACCCCGTGGGTAATGCCTCCCTCAGCAATGTAAAATCCCGGGGGTAATGCCTCTCTCAGCAATGTAAAACCCGGTGGGTAATGCCACTCTCAGCAATGTAAAACCCCGTGGGTAATGCCTCCCTCAGCAATGTAAAACCCTGTGGGTAATGCCTCCCTATGCAATGAAAAACCCCGTGGGTAAAGCCTCCCACAGCTAAGTAAAACCCGGGAGCTAATGCCTCTCTCAGCAATGTAAACCCGGTGGGTAGTGCCTCTCTCAGCCATGTAAAACCCCGTGGGTAAAGCCTCCCACAGCAAAGTAAAACCCCGTGGGTAATGCCTCCCTCAGCAATGTAAAACCCCGTGGGTAATGCCTCTCTCAGCAATGCAAAATCCGGTGGGTAATGCCTTCCTCAGCAATGTAAACCCGGTGGGTATGGCCTCCCTCAGCAATTTAACACCCCGTGGATAATGCCTCCCGCAGCAAAGTATACCCGGTGGGTCTTGTTTCCATCAGCAATTTAACACCCCGTGGGTAATGCCTCTCTCAGAAATGCAAAATCCGGTGGGTAATGCCTCCCTAAGCAATGTAAAACCCGGTGGGTAATGCCACAATCAGCAATGTAAAACCCCGTGGGCAAAGTCTCCCACAGCAAAGTAAAACCCCGTGGGTAATGCGTCCCTCAGCAATGTAAAACCCCGTGGGTAATGCCTCACTCAGCAATTTAACTCCCCGTGGGTAATGCCTCCCGCAGCAATGTAAACCCGATGGGTAATGCTTATCTCAGCAATGTGAAACCCCGTGGGTAATGCATCTCTCAGCAATGTAAATCCCGGTGGGTAATGCCTCTCTCAGCAATGTAAAATCCGGTGGGTAATGCTTATCTCAGCAATGTGAAACCCCGTGGGTAATGCATCTCTCAGCAATGTAAAACCCCGTGGGTAATGCCTCTCTCCGCTATGTAAAACCCGGTGGGTAATGCCTCCGTCAGCACTGTAAAACCCCGTGGGTAATGCCTGTCTCAGCATTGCAAAACCCGGTGGGTAATGCCTCTCTCAGCAATGTAAAATCCCGTGGGTAATGCCTGTCTCAGCATTGCAAAACCCGGTGGGTAATGCCTCTCTCAGCAATGTAAAATCCCGTGGGTAATGCCTCCCACAGCAAAGTAAAACACGATGGGTAATGCCTACTAGAGCAAAGTAAAACCCGGTGGGTAATGCCTCCCTCACCAATGTAAAACCCGGTGGGTAATAGAACACTACAGTGCAGAAACAGGCCCCTCGGCCCATCGAGTCTGCACCGAACACAATCCCACCCAAACCCTATCCCCATATCCCCACACATTTACCTGCTAATCCCTGTAACCTACACATCCCAAGGGGCAATTTTAGCATAGCCAATGAACCTAACCCGCACATCTTTGGACTGTGGGAGGAAACCGGAGCACCCGGAGAAAACCCAAGCAGACACGAGGAGAATGTGCAAACTCCACACAGGCAGTGACCCGAGCCGGGAATCGAACCCAGCACCCTGGAGCTGTGAAGCAGCAGTGCTTACCACTGTGCTACCGTTCCGCCCGACCACAGTGGTATCGTGCCGCCCACGACTTTGCTACCGTGCCGCCCACCGTGCTACCGTAATGACTCCCTCAGCAATGTAAAACCCAGTGGGTAATGCCTCTCTCAGCAATGCAAAACCCGGTGGGTAATGCCACTCTCAGCAATGTAAAACCCCGTGGGTAATGCCTCCCTCGGCAATGTAAAACCCCGTGGGTAATGCCTCCCTCAGCAATGTAAATCCCCGTGGGTAAAGCCTACCACAGCAAAGTAAAACCCGGGGGCTAATGCTTCTCTCAGCAATGTAAAACGAGGTGGGTAGTGCCTCTCTCAGCAAAGCAAAATCCGGTGGGTAATGCCTCCCTCATCAATGTAAACACGGTGGGTAATGCCTCTCTCGGCAATGTAAAACCCCGTGGGTAATGCCTCCCGCAGCAATGCAAAACGCGGTAGGTAATGCCTCTGTCAACAATGCAAAACCCCGTGGGTAATGCCTCCCACAGCAATGTAAAACCCCGTGGGTAATGCCTCCCTCAGCAATGCAAAACCCCGTGGGTAATGCCTCCCACAACAATGTAAAACCCGGTGGGTAATGCCACAATCAGCAATGTAAAACCCCGTGGGTAACGCCTCTCTCAGCAATGTAAAACTTCGTGGGTAATGCCTCTCTCAGCAATGTAAAACCCGGTGGGTAATGCCTCTCTCAGCAATGTAAAACTCCGTGGGTAATGCCTCTCTCAGCAATGTAAAACCCGGTGGATAATGCCTCTCTCAGCAATGCAAAACCCGGTGGGTAATGCCTCTCTCAGCAATGGGAAACCCCGTGGCTAATGCCTCTCACAGCAATGCAAAACCCGGTGGGTAATGCCTCTCTCAGCAATGTTAGACCCCCTGGGTAATGCCTCTCTCAGCATTGTTAAATCCAGTGGGTAATGCGTCTCTCATCAATGTAAATTCCCGTGGATAATGCCTCTCTCAGCAATGTAAAACCCGGTGGGTAATGCCTCGCTCGGCAATGTAAAACTCCGTGCGTAATGCCTCTCTCAGCAATGTATAACCCCGTGGGTAATGCCTCTATCAGCAATGAAAATCCCGTGGGTAATGCCTCTATCAGCAATGAAAAACCCGGTCGGTAATGCCTCTCTCAGCAATGTAAAACCCCGTGGTAATGCCTCCCTCAGAAATGTGAAACCCCGTGGTAATGCCTCACTCAGCAATGTAAAACTCCGTGGGTAATGCCTCTATCAGCAATGTAAAACCCGTGGGTAATGCCTCTCTCAGCAATGTAAATCCCGGTGGGTAATGCCTCTCTCAGCAATGTAAAATCCGGCGGATAATGACTCTCTCAGCAATGTGAAACCCTGCGGTAATGCCTCCCTCAGAAATATAAAACCCCATGGTAATGCCTCACTCAGCAATGTAAAACTCCGTGGGTAATGCCTCTCTCAGCAATGTAAAACCCTGCGGTAATGCCTCCCTCAGAAATGCAAAACCCCGTGGGTAATGCCTCACTCAGCAATGTAAACCTCCGTGGGTAATGCCTCTCCCAGCAATGTAAAATCCCGTGGGTAATGCCTCTCTCAGCAATGTAAAACCCGGTGGGTAATGCCTCCCTCAGCAATGTAAAATCCCGTGGGTAATGCCTCTCTCAGCAATGTAAAACCCTGCGGTAATGCCTCCCTCAGAAATGTAAACCCCGTGGGTAATGCCTCACTCAGCAATGTAAAACTCCGTGGGCAGTGCCTCTCTCAGCAATGTAAAACCCTGCGGTAATGCCTCCCTCAGAAATGTAAAACCCGGTGGGTAATGCCTCTATCAGCAATGTAAAACCCCGTGGGTAATGCCTCTCTCAGCAATGTAAAACCCGGTGGGTAATGCCTCCCTCAGCAATGTAAAATCCCGTGGGTAATGCCTCCCTCAGCAATGTAAAATCCCGTGGGTAATGCCTCTCTCAGTAATGTAAAACCCCGTGGGTAATGACTCTCTCAGCAATGTAAAACCCGGTGGGTAATGCCTCTCTCAGCAATGTAAAACCCCGTGGGGAATGCCTCCCTCAGCAATGTAAAACCGGGTGGGTAATGCCTCTCTCAGCAACGCAAAACCCGGTGGGTAATGCCTCTCTCAGCACTGTAAAACCCCGTCGGTAATGCCTCTCTCAGCAATGTAAAACCCCGTGGTAATGCCTCACTCAGAAATGTGAAACCCCGTGGGTAATGCCTCCCACAGCAAAGTAAAACACGGTGGGTAATGCCTCTCTCAGCAATGCAAAAACCCGTGGGTAATGCCTCTCTCAGCAATGTAAAACCCCATGGGCAATGCCTCACTCAGCAATGTAAAACCCCGTGGGTAATGCCTCTCTCAGAAATGGAAAACTCCGTGGGTAATGCCTCTCTCAGCAATGTAAAACCCCGTGGTAATGCCTCACTCAGCAATGTGAAACCCCGTGGGTAACGCCTCTCTCAGCAATGCAAAATCCGGAGGGTAATGCCTCTCTCAGCAATGCAAAACCCGGTGGGTAATGCCTCTCTCAGCAATGTGAAACCCCGTGGCTAATGCCTCTCTCAGCAGTGCAAAACCCGGTGGGCAATGCCTCTCTCAGCAATGTAAAACCCCGTGGTAATGCCTCAATCAGCAATGTGAAACCCCGTGGGTAATGCCTCTCTCAGCAATGTAAAACCCCGTGGGTAATGCCTCACTCAGCAATGTAAAACCACGTGGTTAATGCCTCTATCAGCAATGTAAAACCCGGTTGGTAATGCCTCTCTCCGCTATGTAAAACCCGGTGGGTAATGCGTCCCTCAGCAATGAAAAATCCCGTGGGTAATGCCTCTCTCAGCAATGTAAAACCGCGTGGGTAATGCCTCCCTCAGCAATGTAAAGCTCGATGGGTAATGCGTCCCACAGCAAAGTAAAACCCGGTGGGTAATGCGTCCCTCAGCAATGTAAAACCCGGTGGGTAATTCCACAATCAGCAATGTAAAACCCCGTGGGTAACGCCTCTCTCAGCAATGCATAACCCCGTGGGTAATGCCTCTATCAGCAATGTAAAACCCCGTGGGTAACGCCTCTCTCAGCAATGTAAAACTTCGTGGGTAATGCATCTCTCAGCAATGTAAAACCCGGTGGATAATGCCTCTCTCAGCAATGTAAAACCCTGTCGGTAATGCCTCTCTCAGCAATGTAAAACCCGGTGGTTAATGCCGCTCTCAGCAATGTAAAACCCCGTGGGTAATGCCTCTCTCAGCAATGTAAAACCCTGCGGTAATGCCTCCCTCAGAAATATAAAACCCCATGGTAATGCCTCACTCAGCAATGTAAAACTCCCTGGGTAATGCCTCTCTCAGCAATGTAAAACCGTGCGGTAATGCCTCCCTCAGAAATGTAAAACCCCGTGGGTAATGCCTCACTCAGCAATGTAAACCTCCGTGGGTAATGCCTCTCTCAGCAATGTAAAATCCCGTGGGTAATGCCTCTCTCAGCAATGTAAAACCCGGTGGGTAATGCCTCCCTCAGCAATGTAAAATCCCGTGGGTAATGCCTCTCTCAGCAATGTAAAACCCTGCGGTAATGCCTCCCTCAGAAATGTAAAACCCCGTGGGTAATGCCTCACACAGCAATGTAAAACTCCGTGGGCAATGCCTCTCTCAGCAATGTAAAACCCTGCGGTAATGCCTCCCTCAGAAATGTAAAACCCTGCGGTAATGCCTCTATCAGCAATGTAAAACCCCGTGGGTAATGCCTCTCTCAGCAATGTAAAACCCGGTGGGTAATGCCTCCCTCAGCAATGTAAAATCCCGTGGGTAATGCCTCCCTCAGCAATGTAAAATCCCGTGGGTAATGCCTCTCTCAGTAATGTAAAACCCCGTGGGTAATGACTCTATCAGCAATGTAAAACCCGGTGGGTAATGCCTCTCTCAGCAATGTAAAACCCCGTGGGGAATGCCTCCCTCAGCAATGTAAAACCGGGTGGGTAATGGCTCTCTCAGCAATGCAAAACCCGGTGGGTAATGCCTCTCTCAGCACTGTAAAACCCCGTCGGTAATGCCTCTCTCAGCAATGTAAAACCCCGTGGTGATGCCTCACTCAGAAATGTGAAACCCCGTGGGTAATGCCTCCCACAGCAAAGTAAAACACGGTGGGTAATGCCTCTCTCAGCAATGCAAAAACCCGTGGGTAATGCCTCTCTCAGCAATGTAAAACCCCATGGGCAATGCCTCACTCAGCAATGTAAAACCCCGTGGGTAATGCCTCTCTCAGAAATGGAAAACTCCGTGGGTAATGCCTCTCTCAGCAATGTAAAACCCCGTGGTAATGCCTCACTCAGCAATGTGAAACCCCGTGGGTAACGCCTCTCTCAGCAATGCAAAACCCGGAGGGTATTGCCTCTCTCAGCCATGCAAAACCCGGTGGGTAATGCCTCTCTCAGCAATGTGAAACCCCGTGGCTAATGCCTCTCTCAGCAGTGCAAAACCCGGTGGGTAATGCCTCTCTCAGCAATGTGAAACCCCGTGGTAATGCCTCAATCAGCAATGTGAAACCCCGTGGGTAATGCCTCTCTCAGCAATGTAAAACCCCGTGGGTAATGCCTCACTCAGCAATGTAAAACCACGTGGTTAATGCCTCTATCAGCAATGTAAAACCCGGTTGGTAATGCCTCTCTCCGCTATGTAAAACCCGGTGGGTAATGCGTCCCTCAGCAATGTAACATCCCGTGGGTAATGCCTCTCTCAGCAATGTAAAACCGCGTGGGTAATGCCTCCCTGAGCAATGTAAAGCTCGATGGGTAATGCGTCCTACAGCAAAGTAAAACCCGGTGGGTAATGCGTCCCTCAGCAATGTAAAATCCCGTGGGTAATGCCTCTCTCAGCAATGTAAAACCGCGTGGGTAATGCCTCCCTGAGCAATGTAAAGCTCGATGGGTAATGCGTCCCACAGCAAAGTAAAACCCGGTGGGTAATGCCACAATCAGCAATGTAAAACCCCGTGGGTAATGCCTCTATCAGCAATGTAAAACCCCGTGGGTAACGCCTCTCTCAGCAATGTAAAACTTCGTGGGTAATGCATCTCTCAGCAATGTAAAACCCGGTGGATAATGCCTCTCTCAGCAATGTAAAACTCCGTGGGTAATGCCTCTATCAGCAATGTAAAACCTCGTGGATAATGCCTCTCTCAGCAATGTAAAACCCGGGGGATAATGCCTCTCTCAGCAATGTAAAACCCCGTGGGTAATGCCTCTCTCGGTAATGTAAATTCCCGTGGGTAATGCCTCTCTCAGCAATGTAAAATCCCGTGGGTATTGCAACTCTCAGCAATGTAAAACGCGGTGGGTAATGCCTCTCTCAGCAATGTGAATTCCCGTGGGTAATGCCTCCCTCAGCAATGTAGATTCCCGTGGTTAATGCCTCTCAGCAATGCAAAACCTGGTGGGTAATGCCTCTCTCAGCAATGTAAAGCTCGGTGGGTAATGCGTCCTACAGCAAAGTAAAACCCGGTGGGTAATGCCTCCCTCAACAATGTAAAACCCGGTGGGTAAAGCCTCCCACAGCAAAGTAAAACCCGGGAGCTAATGCCTCTCTCAGCAATGTAAAACCCGGTGGGTATTGCCACAATCAGCAATGTAAAACCCCGTGGGTAACGCCTCTCTCAGCAATGTAAAACTCCGTGGGTAATGCGTCTCTCAGCAATGCAAAACCCGGTGGGTAATGACTCTATCAGCAATGTAAAACCCCGTGGATAACGCATCTCTCAGCAATGTAAAACTTCGTGGGTAATGCCTCTCTCAGCAATGTAAAACCCGGTGGATAATGCCTCTCTCAGCAATGTAAAACCCGGTGGGTAATGCCTCACTCAGCAATGTAAAACTCGGTGGGTAATGCCTCTATCAGCAATGTAAAACCCCGTAGGTAATATCTCCCTCAGCAATGTAAAACCCCGTGGGTAATGCCTCTCTCAGCAATGTAAAACGCCGTGGGCAATGCCTCTCTCAGTAATGTAAATTCCCGTGGGTAATGCCTCTCTCTGCAATGTAAAACCCGGTGGGTAATGCCTCACTCAGCAATGTAAAACTCGGTGGGTAATGCCTCTATCAGCAATGTAAAACCCCGTAGGTAATATCTCCCTCAGCAATGTAAAACGCCGTGGGTAATGCCTCTACCAGCAATGTAAAACGCCGTGGGTAATGCCTCTCTCAGTAATGTAAATTCCCGTGGGTAATGCCTCTCTCTGCAATGTAAAACCCGGTGGGTAATGCCTCACTCAGCAATATAAAACTCGGTGGGTAATGCCTCTATCAGCAATGTAAAACCCCGTAGGTAATGCCTCCCTCAGCAATGTAAAACTCGGTGGATAATGACTCTCTCAGCAATGTAAAACCCGGTTGGTAATGCCTCTCTCAGCAATGTAAAACCCGGTGGGTAATGCCTCTCTCAGCAATGTAAAATCCCGTAGGTAATGCCTCTCTCAGCAATGTAAAATCCCGTGGGTAATGCCTCTCTCAGCAATGCAAAACCTGGTGGGTAATGCCTCTCTCAGCAATGTAAAATCATGTGGGTAATGCCTAACTCAGCAATGTAAAATCCCGTGGGTAATGCCTAACTCAGCAATGTAAAAGCCGGTGGGTAGTGCCTCTCTCAGCAATGTAAAATCCTGGGGGTAATGCCTCTCTCAGTAATGTAAAACCCGGTGGGTAATGCCTCCCTCAGCAATGTAAAATCCCGTCGGTAATGCCTCTCTCAGCAGTGTAAGATCCCGTGGGTAATGCCTCTCTCAGCAATGCAAAACCTGGTGGGTAATGTCTAATTCAGCAATGTAAAACCCGGTGGGTAATGCCTCTCTCCGCTATGTAAAATCCCGTGGGTAATGCCTCTCTCAGCAATGTAAAACCCCTTGGGTAATGCCTCTCTCAGCAATGCAAAACCCGGTGGGTAATGTCTCTCTCAGCAATGTAAAACCCCGTGGGTAATGCCTCCCACAGCAAAGTAAAACCCGGTGGGTAATGCATCCCTCAGCCAAGTAAAACTCGGTGGGTAATGCCTCACTCAGCAATGTAAAACACCGTGGGTAATGCCCCTCTCAGCAATGTAAAACCCGGTGGGTAATGCCTCTCTCAGCACTGTGAAACCCCGCGGTTAATGCCTCTCTCAGCAATGCAAAACCCGGTGGGTAATGCCTCCCTCAGCAATGTAAATCCCGGTGGGTAATGCCTCTATCAGCGATGTAAAACCCGGTGGGTAATGCCTCTATCAGCGATGTAAAATGCCGTGGTAATGCCTCTGTCAGCAATGTAAAACCCGGTGGGTAATGCCTCCCTCAGCAATTTAACGCCCCGTGGGTAATGCCTCTCTCAGCAATGTGAAACCCCGTGGGTAATGCGTCTCTCAGCAATGTAAATCATAAGAACATAAGAACATAAGAAATAGGAGCAGGAGTAGGCCATCTGGCCCTTCGAGCCTGCCCCGCCATTCAATAAGATCATGGCTGATCTGTCGTGACTCAGCTCCACCTTCCCGCCCTCTCCCCATAACCCTTAATCCCCTCTCTTATCAAAAACCCATCAACCCGTTTCTTAAAAATATTTAGCGAGGCAGCCTCCACCACTTCAACGGGCAGAGAATTCCAGAGATTCACCACCCTTTGAGTGAAGAAGTTCCTCCTCAACTCCGTTCTAAACCGCCTCCCCTTTATCTTGAGGCTGTGCCCCCTAGTCCTACTGTCTTTTTTGAGCGGGAAGAGTCTCTCCACCTCTATCCTATCCATCCCATTCATCATCTTATACGTCTCAATGAGATCTCCCCTCATTCTTCTAAACTCTAACGAGTACAAGCCTAGTTTATTCAGCCTCTCCTCATAGCTTAATCCCCTCAACTCCGGTATCAGCCGAGTAAACCTCCTCTGCACTCCCTCCAGGGCCAAAATATCCTTGCGCAGGTGCGGCGCCCAAAACTGCACACAGTACTCCAGCTGCGGCCTCACCAATGCCCTATACAGCTGCAGCAAGACCTCCCTACTTTTATATTCAATCCTCCTCGCTATGAAGGCCAGCATCCCATTCGCCTTCCTGACCACCTGCTGCACCTGCAAGCTGGGTTTTTGCGACTCATGCACAAGGACCCCGAGGTCCCTCTGCACCGTCGCCTGCTGCAGTTTTTCACCCCGTAAGTAATAGTCCTTCCTACCATTCCTCCTACCAAAGTGGACCACCTCACACTTGCCAATATTAAATTCCATTTGCCATTTCCTGGCCCATTCGCCCAGCCTATCTAGATCCTTCTGCAGACTCTCCATACCCTCCGCACAATTTGCCTTTCCCCCAATCTTGGTGTCATCAGCAAATTTCGACACCCTGCACTCGGTTCCCTCCTCCAGATCATCTATATAAATGGTAAATAGCTGAGGCCCCAGCACCGACCCCTGGGGCACCCCACTAGTCACCAACCGCCAATCCGAACAGCATCCATTGACCCCCACTCTCTGCCTCCTATTTGACAACCAATCCTCTATCCACGCTAACACCCTACCCCCAGCTCCATGTCCCTGACCTTCTGCAATATCCCGGTGGGTAATGCCTCTATCAGCAATGTAAAACCCCGTGGGTAATGCCTCCCACAGCAATGTAAAACCCGGTGGGTAATGCCTCCCTCAGCACTGTAAAACCCCGTGGGTAATGCCTCTCTCCGCTATGTAAAACCCTGTGGGTAATGCCTCCCTCAGCATTGTAAAACTCCGTGGGTAATGCCTCCCACAGCAAAGTAAAACCCGGTGCGTAATACCTTCTACAGCAAAGTAAAGCCCCGTGGGTAATGCCTCCCACAGCAAAGTAAAACCCGGTGCGTAATACCTTCTACAGCAAAGTAAAACCCGGTGGGTAATGCCTCCCTCAGCAATGTAAACCCGGTGGGTAATGCCTCCCACAGCCATGTAAAACTCGGTGGGTAATGCCTCTCTCAGCAATGCAAAACCCGGTGGGTAATGCCTCCCTCTGCAATGTAAAACCCGGTGGGTAATGCCTGTCTCAGCAATGTAAAACCCGGTGGGTAATGCCTCTATCAGCAATGTAAAACGCCGTGGTAATGCTTCCCTCAGCAATGTAAAACCCCGTGGTAATGCCTCACTCAGCAATGTAAAACCCCGTGGGAAATGCCTGTATCAGCAATGTAAATCCCCGTGAGTAATGCCTCTCTCAGCAATGTAAAACTCCGTGGGTAATGCCTCTCTCAGCAATGTAAAACCCGGTGGGTAATGCCTCTATCAGCAACGTAAAACCCCTTGGGTAATGCCTCTCTCAGCAATGTAAAACCCGGTGGGTAATGCCTCCCTCAGCAATGTAAAACCCCGTGGGTAATGCCTCTGTCAGCAATGTAAAACTCCATGGGTAATGCCTCTATCAGCAATGTAAAACCCCTTGGGTAATGCCACTCTCAGCAATGTAAAACCCCGAGGGTACTGCCTCTCTCAGCAATGTAAAACCCCATGGGCAATGCCTCACTCAGCAATGTAAAACCCCGGGGGTAATGCCTCTGTCAGCAATATAAAACTCCATGGGTAATGCCTCTCTCATCAATGTAAAACCCCGTGGGTAATACCTCACTCAGCAATGTGAAACCCCGTGGGAAATGCCTCTCTCAGCACTGTGAAACCCCGCGGTTAATGCCTCTCTCAGCAATGCAAAACCCGGTGGGTAATGCCTCCCTCAGCAATGTAAAACCCGGTGGGTAATGCCTCTCTCAGCAATGTAAAACCCGGTGGGTAATGCCTCCCTCAGCAATTTAACGCCCCGTGGGTAATGCCTCTCTCAGCAATGTGAAACCCCGTGGGTAATGCGTCTCTCAGCAATGTAAATCATAAGAACATAAGAACATAAGAAATAGGAGCAGGAGTAGGCCATCTGGCCCTTCGAGCCTGCCCCGCCATTCAATAAGATCATGGCTGATCTGTCGTGACTCAGCTCCACCTTCCCGCCCTCTCCCCATAACCCTTAATCCCTTCTCTTATCAAAAACCCATCAACCCGTTTCTTAAAAATATTTAGCGAGGCAGCCTCCACCACTTCAACGGGCAGAGAATTCCAGAGATTCACCACCCTTTGAGTGAAGAAGTTCCTCCTCAACTCCGTTCTAAACCGCCTCCCCTTTACCTTGAGGCTGTGCCCCCTAGTCCTACTGCCTTTTGTGAGCGGGAAGAGTCTCTCCACCTCTATCCTATCCATCCCATTCATCATCTTATACGTCTCAATGAGATCTCCCCTCATTCTTCTAAACTCTAACGAGTACAAGCCTAGTTTATTCAGCCTCTCCTCATAGCTCAATCCCCTCAACTCCGGTATCAGCCTAGTAAACCTCCTCTGCACTCCCTCCAGGGCCAAAATATCCTTGCGCAGGTGCGGCGCCCAAAACTGCACACAGTACTCCAGCTGCGGCCTCACCAATGCCCTATACAGCTGCAGCAAGACCTCCCTACTTTTATATTCAATCCCCCTCGGTATGAAGGCCAGCATCCCATTTGCCTTCCTGACCACCTGCTGCACCTGCAAGCTGGGTTTTTGCGACTCATGCACAAGGACCCCGAGGTCCCTCTGCACCGTCGCCTGCTGCAGTTTTTCACCCCGTAAGTAATAGTCCTTCCTACCATTCCTCCTACCAAAGTGGACCACCTCACACTTGCCAACATTAAATTCCATTTGCCATTTCCTGGCCCATTCGCCCAGCCCATCTAGATCCTTCTGCAGACTCTCCACACCCTCCGCACAATTTGCCTTTCCCCCAGTCTTGGTGTCATCAGCAAATTTCGACACCCTGCACTCGGTTCCCTCCTCCAGATCATCTATATAAATGGTAAATAGCTGAGGCCCCAGCACCGACCCCTGGGGCACCCCACTAGTCACCAACCGCCAATCCGAACAGCATCCATTGACCCCCACTCTCTGCCTCCTATTTGACAACCAATCCTCTATCCACGCTAACACCCTACCCCCAGCTCCATGTCCCCTGACCTTCTGCAATATCCCGGTGGGTAATGCCTCTATCAGCAATGTAAAATCCCGTGGGTAATGCCTCCCACAGCAATGTAAAACCCGGTGGGTAATGCCTCCCTCAGCACTGTAAAACCCCGTGGGTAATGCCTCTCTCCGCTATGTAAAACCCTGTGGGTAATGCCTCCCTCAGCACTGTAAAACCCCGTGGGTAATGCCTCCCACAGCAAAGTAAAACCCGGTGCGTAATACCTTCTACAGCAAAGTAAAACCCGGTGGGTAATGCCTCCCTCAGCAATGTAAACCCGGTGGGTAATGCCTCCCACAGCCATGTAAAACTCGGTGGGTAATGCCTCACTCAGCAATGTAAAACACCGAGGGTAATGCCTCTCTGAGCAATGCAAAACCCGGTGGGTAATGCCTCCCTCTGCAATGTAAAACCCGGTGGGTAATGCCTGTCTCAGCAATGTAAAACCCGGTGGGTAATGCCTCTATCAGCAATGTAAAACGCCGTGGTAATGCTTCCCTTAGCAATGTAAAACCCCGTGGTAATGCCTCACTCAGCAATGTAAAACCCCGTGGGTAATGCCTGTATCAGCAATGTAAATCCCCGTGAGTAATGCCTCTCTCAGCAATGTAAAACTCCGTGGGTAATGCCTCTCTCAGCAATGTAAAACCCAGTGGGTAATGCCTCTATCAGCAACGTAAAGCCCCTTGGGTAATGCCTCTCTCAGCAATGTAAAACCCGGTGGGTAATGCCTCTCTCAGCAATGTAAAACTCCATGGGTAATGCCTCTATCAGCAATGTAAAACCCCTTGGGTAATGCCACTCTCAGCAATGTAAAATCCGGAGGGTAATGCCTCTCTCAGCAATGTAAAACCCCATGGGCAATGCCTCACTCAGCAATGTAAAACCCCGTGGGTAATGCCTCTGTCAGCAATGTAAAACTCCATGGGTAATGCCTCTCTCAGCAATGTAAAACCCCGTGGGTAATACCTCTCTCAGCAATGTAAAACCCCGTGGTAATGCCTCACTCAGCAATGTGAAACCCCGTGGGAAATGCCTGTCTCAGCAATGCAAAACCCGGTTGGTAATGCCTCTCTCAGCAATGTGAAACCCCGTGGCTAATGCCTCTCTCAGCAATGCAAAACCCGGTGGGTAATGCCTCTCTCAGCAATGTAAAACCCCTTGGGTAATGCCTTCCTCAGCAATGTAAAATCCCGTGGGTAATGCCTCTGTCAGCAATACAAAACCCGGTGGGTAATGCCTCCCGCAGCAATGTAAAACCCGGTGGGTAATGCCTCTCTCCACTATGTAAAATCCGGTGGGTAATGCCTCTCTCAGCAATGTAAAACCCCTTGGGTAATGCTTCTCTCAACAATGTAAATTCCCGTGGGTAATGCCTCTCTCAGCAATGTAAAACCCGGTGGGTAATGGCTCTCTCAGCAATGTAAAATCCCGTGTGTATTGCAACTCTCAGCAATGTAAAACCCGGTGGGTAATGCCTCCCTCAGCAATGTAAAACCCGGTGGGTAATGCCTCTCTCCGCTATGTAAAACCGGTGGGTAATGCCTCCCTCAGCAATGTAAAACCCCGTGGGTAATCTCTCTCTCAGCAATGTAAATTCCCGTGGGTAATGCCTCTCTCAGCAATGCAAAACCTGGTGGGTTATGCCTCTCTCAGCAATGTAAAACCCCGTGGGTAATGCCTCTCTCAGCAATGTAACACTCGGTGGGTAATGCATCCCACAGCAACGTAAAACCCGGTGGGTAATGCCTCCCTCAGCAATGTAAAACCCGGTGTATAATAGAATCCTACAGTGCAGAAACAGGCCTTTCGGCCCATCGAGTCTGCACCGAACACAATCCCACCCAAACCCTATCCCCATATCCCTACACATTTACCTGCTAATCCCTCTAACCTACACATCCCAGGACACTAAGGGGCAATTTTAGCATAGCCAATGAACCTAACCCGCACATCTTTGGACTGTGGGAGGAAACCGGAGCACCCGGAGAAAACCCACGCAGACACGAGGAGAATGTGCAAACTCCACACAGGCAGTGACCCGAGCAGGGAATCGAACCCAGCACCCTGGAGCTGTGAAGCAGCAGTGCTAACCACTGTGCTACCGTGCCGCCCGACCACTGTGCTACCGTGCCGCCCACCACTGTGCTACCGTGCCACCCACCGTGCTACCGTAATGGCTCCCTCAGCAATGCAAAACCTGGTGGGTAATGCCTCCCTCAGAAATGTAAAACCCGGTGGGTAATGCCTCCCTCAGCAATGTAAATCCCCGTGGGTAAAGCCTCCCACAGCAAAGTAAAACCCGGGGGCTAATGCCTCTCTCAGCAATGTAAAACGAGGTGGGTAGTGCCCCTCTCAGCCATGTAAAACCCCGTGGGTAATGCCTCTCTCAGCAATGTAAAATCCCGTGGGTAATGCCTCTCTCAGCAATGTAAAACCCGGTGGGTAATGCCTCCCTCAGCACTGTAAAACCCCGTGGGTAATGCCTCTATCAGCAATGTAAAACCCGGTGGGTAATGCCTCTCTCCGCTTTGTAAAACCCTGTGGGTAATGCCTCCCTCAGCACTGTAAAACCCCGTGGGTAATGCCTCCCACAGCAAAGTAAAACCCGGTGCGTAATACCTTCTACAGCAAAGTAAAACCCGGTGGGTAATGCCTCCCTCAGCAATGTAAACCCGGTGGGTAATGCCTCCCACAGCCATGTAAAACTCGGTGGGTAATGCCTCACTCAGCAATGTAAAACACCGAGGGTAATGCCTCTCTCAGCAATGCAAAACCCGGTGGGTAATGCCTCCCTCTGCAATGTAAAACCCGGTGGGTAATGCCTGTCTCAGCAATGTAAAACCCGGTGGGTAATGCCTCTATCAGCAATGTAAAACGCCGTGGTAATGCTTCCCTCAGCAATGTAAAACCCCGTGGTAATGCCTCACTCAGCAATGTAAAACCCCGTGGGTAATGCCTGTATCAGCAATGTAAATCCCCGTGAGTAATGCCTCTCTCAGCAATGTAAAACTCTGTGGGTAATGCCTCTCTCAGCAATGTAAAACCCGGTGGGTAATGCCTCTATCAGCAACGTAAAACCCCTTGGGTAATGCCTCTCTCAGCAATGTAAAACCCGGTGGGTAATGCCTCTCTCAGCAATGTAAAACTTCATGGGTAATGCCTCTATCAGCAATGTAAAACCCCTTGGGTAATGCCACTCTCAGCAATGTAAAACCCGGAGGGTAATGCCTCCCTCAGCAATGTAAAACCCCATGGGCAATGCCTCACTCAGCAATGTAAAACCCCGTGGGTAATGCCTCTGTCAGCAATGTAAAACTCCATGGGTAATGCCTCTCTCAGCAATGTAAAACTCCGTGGGTAATACCTCTCTCAGCAATGTAAAACCCCGTGGTAATGCGTCACTCAGCAATGTGAAACCCCGTGGGAAATGCCTCTCTCAGCAATGCAAAACCCGGTTGGTAATGCCTCTCTCAGCAATGTGAAACCCCGTGGCTAATGCCTCTCTCAGCAATGCAAAACCCGGTGGGTAATGCCTCTCTCAGCAATGCAAAACCCGGTGGGTAATGCCTCTCTCAGCAATGTAAAACCCCTTGGGTAATGCCTTCCTCAGCAATGTAAAATCCCGTGCGTAATGCCTCTGTCAGCAATACAAAACCCGGTGGGTAATGCCTCCCGCAGCAATGTAAAACCCGGTGGGTAATGCCTCTCTCCACTATGTAAAATCCGGTGGGTAATGCCTCTCTCAGCAATGTAAAACCCCTTGGGTAATGCTTCTCTCAGCAATGTAAATTCCCGTGGGTAATGCCTCTCTCAGCAATGTAAAACCAGGTGGGTAATGCCTCTCTCAGCAATGTAAAATCCCGTGTGTATTGCAACTCTCAGCAATGTAAAACCCGGTGGGTAATGCCTCCCTCAGCAATGTAAAACCCGGTGGGTAATGCCTCTCTCCGCTATGTAAAACCGGTGGGTAATGCCTCCCTCAGCAATGTAAAACCCCGTGGGTAATCCCTCTCTCAGCAATGTAAATTCCCGTGGGTAATGCCTCTCTCAGCAATGCAAAACCCGGTGGGTAATGCCTCTCTCAGCAATGTGAAATCCCGTGGGTAATGCCACTCTCAGCAATGTAAATTCCCGTGGGTAATGCCTCTCTCAGCAATGCAAAACCTGGTGGGTTATGCCTCTCTCAGCAATCTAAAACCCCGTGGGTAATGCCTCTCTCAGCAATGTAAAACTCGGTGGATAATGCATCCCACAGCAACGTAAAACCCGGTGGGTAATGCCTCCCGCAGCGATGTTATACCCGGTGGGTAATAGAATCCTACAGTGCCGAAACAGGCCTTTCGGCCCATCGAGTCTGCACCGAACACAATCCCACCCAAACTCTATCCCCATATCCCCACACATTTACCTGCTAATCCCTCTAACCTACACATCCCAGGACACTAAGGGGCAATTTTAGCATAGCCAATGAACCTAACCCGCACATCTTTGGACTGTGGGAGGAAACCGGAGCACCCGGAGAAAACCCACGCAGACACGAGGAGAATGTGCAAACTCCACACAGGCAGTGACCCGAGCAGGGAATCGAACCCAGCACCCTGGAGCTGTGAAGCAGCAGTGCTAACCACTGTGCTACCGTGCCGCCCGACCACTGTTCTACCGTGCCGCCCACCACTGTGCTACCGTGCCGCCCACCGTGCTACCGTAATGGCACCCTCAGCAATGCAAAACCCGGTGGGTAATGCCTCCCTCAGAAATGTAAAACCCGGTGGGTAATGCCTCCCTCAGCAATGTAAATCCCCGTGGGTAAAGCCTCCCACAGCAAAGTAAAACCCGGGGGCTAATGCCTCCCTCAGCAATGTAAAACCCGGTGGGTAAAGCCTCCCACAGCAAAGTAAAACCCCGTGGGTAATCCCTCCCTCAGCAATGTAAAACTCAGTGGGTAATGCCTCACTCAGCAATGTAAAACCCCGTGGGTAATGCCTCCCTCAGCAATGTAAAACCCGGTGGGTAGTGCCTCTCTCAGAAATGCAAAACCCGGTGGGTAATGCCTCTCTCAGCAATGTAAAACCCCGTGGGTAATGCCTCCCTCAGCACAGTAAAACCCCGTGGGTAATGCCTCCCTCAGCACTGTAAAACCCCGTGGGTAATGCCTCCCACAGCAAAGTAAAACCCGGTGCGTAATACCTTCTACAGCAAAGTAAAACCCGGTGGGTAATGCCTCCCTCAGCAATGTAAACCCGGTGGGTAATGCCTCCCACAGCCATGTAAAACTCGGTGGGTAATGCCTCACTCAGCAATGTAAAACACCGAGGGTAATGCCTCTCTCAGCAATGCAAAACCCGGTGGGTAATGCCTCCCTCTGCAATGTAAAACCCGGTGGGTAATGCCTGTCTCAGCAATGTAAATCCCGGTGGGTAATGCCTCTATCAGCAATGTAAAACGCCGTGGTATTGCTTCCCTCAGCAATGAAAAACCCCGTGGTAATGCCTCACTCAGCAATGTAAAACCCCGTGGGTAATGCCTGTATCAGCAATGTAAAACCCGTGGGTAATGCCTCTCTCAGCAATGTAAAACTCCGTGGGTAATGCCTCTCTCAGCAATGTAAAACCCGGTGGGTAATGCCTCTATCAGCAACGTAAAACCCCTTGGGTAATGCCTCTCTCAGCAATGTAAAACCCGGTGGGTAATGCCTCTCTCAGCAATGTAAAACTCCATGGGTAATGCCTCTATCAGCAATGTAAAACCCCTTGGGTAATGCCACTCTCAGCAATGTAAAACCCGGAAGGTAATGCCTCTCTCAGCAATGTAAAACCCCATGGGCAATGCCTCACTCAGCAATGTAAAACCCCGTGGGTAATGCCTCTGTCAGCAATGTAAAACTCCATGGGTAATGCCTCACTCAGCAATGTAAAACCCCGTGGGTAATACCTCTCTCAGCAATGTAAAACCCCGTGGGTAATGCCTCTCTCAGCAATGTAAAACCCCGTGGCTAATGCCTCTCTCAGCAATGCAAAACCCGGTGGGTAATGCTTCTCTCAGCAATGCAAAACCCGGTGGGTAATGCCTCTCTCAGCAATGTAAAACCCCTTGGGTAATGCCTTCCTCAGCAATGTAAAATCCCGTGGGTCATGCCTCTGTCAGCAATACAAAACCCGGTGGGTAATGCCTTCCTCAGCAATGTGAAACCCGGTGGGTAATGCCTCTCTCCACTATGTAAAATCCGGTGGGTAATGCCTCTCTCAGCAATGTAAAACCCCTTGGGTAATGCTTCTCTCAGCAATGTAAATTCCCGTGGGTAATGCCTCTCTCAGCAATGTAAAACCCGGTGGGTAATGCCTCCCTCAGCAATGTAAAACCCGGTGGGTAATGCCTCTCTCCGCTATGTAAAACCGGTGGGTAATGCCTCCCTCAGCAATGTAAAACCCCGTGGGTACACCCTCTCTCAGCAATGTAAATTCCCGTGGGTAATGCCTCTCTCAGCAATGTGAAATCCCGTGGGTAATGCCACTCTCAGCAATGTAAATTCCCGTGGGTAATGCCTCTGTCAGCAATGCAAAACCTGATGGGTTATGCCTCTCTCAGCAACGTAAAACCCCGTGGGTAATGCCTCTCTCAGCAATGTAAAACTCGGTGGATAATGCATCCCACAGCAACGTAAAACCCGGTGGGTAATGTCTCCCTCAGCAATGTTATACCCGGTGGGTAATAGAATCCTACAGTGCCGAAACAGGCCTTTCGGCCCATCGAGTCTGCACCGAACACAATCCCACCCAAACTCTATCCCCATATCCCCACACATTTACCTGCTAATCCCTCTAACCTACACATCCCAGGACACTAAGGGGCAATTTTAGCATAGCCAATGAACCTAACCCGCACATCTTTGGACTGTGGGAGGAAACCGGAGCACCCGGAGAAAACCCACGCAGACACGAGGAGAATGTGCAAACTCCACACAGGCAGTGACCCGAGCAGGGAATCGAACCCAGCACCCTGGAGCTGTGAAGCAGCAGTGCTAACCACTGTGCTACCGTGCCGCCCGACCACTGTTCTACCGTGCCGCCCACCACTGTGCTACCGTGCCGCCCACCGTGCTACCGTAATGGCACCCTCAGCAATGCAAAACCCGGTGGGTAATGCCTCCCTCAGAAATGTAAAACCCGGTGGGTAATGCCTCCCTCAGCAATGTAAATCCCCGTGGGTAAAGCCTCCCACAGCAAAGTAAAACCCGGGGGCTAATGCCTCCCTCAGCAATGTAAAACCCGGTGGGTAAAGCCTCCCACAGCAAAGTAAAACCCCGTGGGTAATCCCTCCCTCAGCAATGTAAAACCCAGTGGGTAATGCCTCACTCAGCAATGTAAAACCCCGTGGGTAATGCCTCCCTCAGCAATGTAAAACCCGGTGGGTAGTGCCTCTCTCAGAAATGCAAAACCCGGTGGGTAATGCCTCTCTCAGCAATGTAAAACCCCGTGGGTAATGCCTCCCTCAGCACTGTAAAACCCCGTGGGTAATGCCTCCCTCAGCACTGTAAAACCCCGTGGGTAATGCCTCCCACAGCAAAGTAAAACCCGGTGCGTAATACCTTCTACAGCAAAGTAAAACCCGGTGGGTAATGCCTCCCTCAGCAATGTAAACCCGGTGGGTAATGCCTCCCACAGCCATGTAAAACTCGGTGGGTAATGCCTCACTCAGCAATGTAAAACACCGAGGGTAATGCCTCTCTCAGCAATGCAAAACCCGGTGGGTAATGCCTCCCTCTGCAATGTAAAACCCGGTGGGTAATGCCTGTCTCAGCAATGTAAAACCCGGTGGGTAATGCCTCTATCAGCAATGTAAAACGCCGTGGTAATGCTTCCCTCAGCAATGAAAAACCCCGTGGTAATGCCTCACTCAGCAATGTAAAACCCCGTGGGTAATGCCTGTATCAGCAATGTAAAACCCGTGGGTAATGCCTCTCTCAGCAATGTAAAACTCCGTGGGTAATGCCTCTCTCAGCAATGTAAAACCCGGTGGGTAATGCCTCTATCAGCAACGTAAAACCCCTTGGGTAATGCCTCTCTCAGCAATGTAAAACCCGGTGGGTAATGCCTCTCTCAGCAATGTAAAACTCCATGGGTAATGCCTCTATCAGCAATGTAAAACCCCTTGGGTAATGCCACTCTCAGCAATGTAAAACCCGGAAGGTAATGCCTCTCTCAGCAATGTAAAACCCCATGGGCAATGCCTCACTCAGCAATGTAAAACCCCGTGGGTAATGCCTCTGTCAGCAATGTAAAACTCCATGGGTAATGCCTCACTCAGCAATGTAAAACCCCGTGGGTAATACCTCTCTCAGCAATGTAAAACCCCGTGGGTAATGCCTCTCTCAGCAATGTGAAACCCCGTGGCTAATGCCTCTCTCAGCAATGCAAAACCCGGTGGGTAATGCTTCTCTCAGCAATGCAAAACCCGGTGGGTAATGCCTCTCTCAGCAATGTAAAACCCCTTGGGTAATGCCTTCCTCAGCAATGTAAAATCCCGTGGGTCATGCCTCTGTCAGCAATACAAAACCCGGTGGGTAATGCCTCCCTCAGCAATGTAAAACCCGGTGGGTAATGCCTCTCTCCACTATGTAAAATCCGGTGGGTAATGCCTCTCTCAGCAATGTAAAACCCCTTGGGTAATGCTTCTCTCAGCAATGTAAATTCCCGTGGGTAATGCCTCTCTCAGCAATGTAAAACCCTGTGGGTAATGCCTCCCTCAGCAATGTAAAACCCGGTGGGTAATGCCTCTCTCCGCTATGTAAAACCGGTGGGTAATGCCTCCCTCAGCAATGTAAAACCCCGTGGGTACACCCTCTATCAGCAATGTAAATTCCCGTGGGTAATGCCTCTCTCAGCAATGTGAAATCCCGTGGGTAATGCCACTCTCAGCAATGTAAATTCCCGTGGGTAATGCCTCTGTCAGCAATGCAAAACCTGATGGGTTATGCCTCTCTCAGCAATGTAAAACCCCGTGGGTAATGCTTCTCTCAGCAATGTAAAACTCGGTGGATAATGCATCCCACAGCAACGTAAAACCCGGTGGGTAATGTCTCCCTCAGCAATGTTATACCCGGTGGGTAATAGAATCCTACAGTGCCGAAACAGGCCTTTCGGCCCATCGAGTCTGCACCGAACACAATCCCACCCAAACCCTATCCCCATATCCCCACACATTTACCTGCTAATCCCTCTAACCTACACATCCCAGAACACTAAGGGGCAATCTTAGCATAGCCAATGAACCTAACCCGCACATCTTTGGTCTGTGGGAGGAAACCGGAGCACCCGGAGAAAACCCACGCAGACACGAGGAGAATGTGCAAACTCCACACAGGCAGTGACCCGAGCAGGGAATCGAACCCAGCACCCTGGAGCTGTGAAGCAGCAGTGCTAACCACTGTGCTACCGTGCCGCCCGACCACTGTGCTACCGTGCCGCCCACCACTGTGCTACCGCGCCGCCCACCGTGCTACCGTAATGGCTCCCTCAGCAATGCAAAACCCGGTGGGTAATGCCTCCCTCAGAAATGTAAAACCCGGTGGGTAATGCCTCCCTCAGCAATGTAAATCCCCGTGGGTAAAGCCTCCCACAGCAAAGTAAAACCCGGGGGCTAATGCCTCTCTCAGCAATGTAAAACGAGGTGGGTAGTGCCCCTCTCATCCATGTAAAACCCCGTGGGTAATGCCTCCCTCAGCACTGTAAAACCCCGTGGGTAATGCCTCTCTCAGCAATGTAAAATCCCGTGGGTAATGCCTCTCTCAGCAATGTAAAACTCCGTGGGTAATGCCTCACTCAGCAATGTAAAACCCCGTGGGTAATGCCTCTCTCAGCAATGTAAAACACGGTGAGTAATGCCTCCCACAGCAAAGTAAAACCCCGTGGGTAATGCCTCCCACAGCAAAGTAAAACCTGGTGGGTAATGCCTCCTAACGCAAAGTAATACCCGGTGGGTAATGCCTCCCTCAGCAATGTAAACCCGGTGGGTAATGCCTCCCACAGCCAAGTAAAACTCGGTGGGTAATGCCTCACTCAGCAATGTAAAACACCGTGGGTAATGCCTCTCTCAGCAATGTAATACCCGGTGGGTAATGCCTCTCTCAGCACTGTGAAACCCCATGGTTAATGCCTCTCTCAGCAATGCAAAACCCGGTGGGTAATGCCTCCCTCTGCAATGTAAATCCCGTTGGGTAATGCCTCTCTCAGCAATGTAAAACTCGGTGGGTAATGCCTCTATCAGCAATGTAAAACGCCGTGGTAATGCCTCCCTCAGCAATGTAAAACCCTGTGGGTAATGCCTCCCTCAGCAATGTAAAACTCCATGGGTAATCCCTCTCTCAGCAATGTAAATTCCCGTGGGTAATGCCTCTCTCAGCAATGCAAAACCCGGTGGGTAATGCCTCTCTCAGCAATGTGAAATCCCGTGGGTAATGCCACTCTCAGCAATGTAAATTCCCGTGGGTAATGCCTCTCTCAGCAATGCAAAACCTGGTGGGTTATGCCTCTCTCAGCAATCTAAAACCCCGTGGGTAATGCCTCTCTCAGCAATGTAAAACTCGGTGGATAATGCATCCCACAGCAACGTAAAACCCGGTGGGTAATGCCTCCCTCAGCGATGTTATACCCGGTGGGTAATAGAATCCTACAGTGCCGAAACAGGCCTTTCGGCCCATCGAGTCTGCACCGAACACAATCCCACCCAAACTCTATCCCCATATCCCCACACATTTACCTGCTAATCCCTCTAACCTACACATCCCAGGACACTAAGGGGCAATTTTAGCATAGCCAATGAACCTAACCCGCACATCTTTGGACTGTGGGAGGAAACCGGAGCACCCGGAGAAAACCCACGCAGACACGAGGAGAATGTGCAAACTCCACACAGGCAGTGACCCGAGCAGGGAATCGAACCCAGCACCCTGGAGCTGTGAAGCAGCAGTGCTAACCACTGTGCTACCGTGCCGCCCGACCACTGTGCTACCGTGCCGCCCACCACTGTGCTACCGTGCCGCCCACCGTGCTACCGTAATGGCTCCCTCAGCAATGCAAAACCCGGTGGGTAATGCCTCCCTCAGAAATGTAAAACCCGGTGGGTAATGCCTCCCTCAGCAATGTAAATCCCCGTGGGTAAAGCCTCCCACAGCAAAGTAAAACCCGGGGGCTAATGCCTCCCTCAGCAATGTAAAACCCGGTGGGTAAAGCCTCCCACAGCAAAGTAAAACCCCGTGGGTAATCCCTCCCTCAGCAATGTAAAACCCAGTGGGTAATGCCTCACTCAGCAATGTAAAACCCCGTGGGTAATGCCTCCCTCAGCAATGTAAAACCCGGTGGGTAGTGCCTCTCTCAGAAATGCAAAACCCGGTGGGTAATGCCTCCCTCAGCACTGTAAAACCCCGTGGGTAATGCCTCCCTCAGCACTGTAAAACCCCGTGGGTAATGCCTCCCACAGCAAAGTAAAACCCGGTGCGTAATACCTTCTACAGCAAAGTAAAACCCGGTGGGTAATGCCTCCCTCAGCAATGTAAACCCGGTGGGTAATGCCTCCCACAGCCATGTAAAACTCGGTGGGTAATGCCTCACTCAGCAATGTAAAACACCGAGGGTAATGCCTCTCTCAGCAATGCAAAACCCGGTGGGTAATGCCTCCCTCTGCAATGTAAAACCCGGTGGGTAATGCCTGTCTCAGCAATGTAAAACCCGGTGGGTAATGCCTCTATCAGCAATGTAAAAGGCCGTGGTAATGCTTCCCTCAGCAATGAAAAACCCCGTGGTAATGCCTCACTCAGCAATGTAAAACCCCGTGGGTAATGCCTGTATCAGCAATGTAAAACCCGTGGGTAATGCCTCTCTCAGCAATGTAAAACTCCGTGGGTAATGCCTCTCTCAGCAATGTAAAACCCGGTGGGTAATGCCTCTATCAGCAACGTAAAATCCCTTGGGTAATGCCTCTCTCAGCAATGTAAAACCCGGTGGGTAATGCCTCTCTCAGCAATGTAAAACTCCATGGGTAATGCCTCTATCAGCAATGTAAAACCCCTTGGGTAATGCCACTCTCAGCAATGTAAAACCCGGAGGGTAATGCCTCTCTCAGCAATGTAAAACCCCATGGGCAATGCCTCACTCAGCAATGTAAAACCCCGTGGGTAATGCCTCTGTCAGCAATGTAAAACTCCATGGGTAATGCCTCACTCAGCAATGTAAAACCCCGTGGGTAATACCTCTCTCAGCAATGTAAAACCCCGTGGGTAATGCCTCTCTCAGCAATGTGAAACCCCGAGGCTAATGCCTCTCTCAGCAATGCAAAACCCGGTGGGTAATGCCTCTCTCAGCAATGCAAAACCCGGTGGGTAATGCCTCTCTCAGCAATGTAAAACCCGGTGGGTAATGCCTCTCTCCACTATGTAAAATCCGGTGGGTAATGCCTTCCTCAGCAATGTAAAATCCCGTGGGTCATGCCTCTGTCAGCAATACAAAACCCGGTGGGTAATGCCTCCCTCAGCAATGTAAAACCCGGTGGGTAATGCCTCTCTCCACTATGTAAAATCCGGTGGGTAATGCCTCTCTCAGCAATGTAAAACCCCTTGGGTAATGCTTCTCTCAGCAATGTAAATTCCCGTGGGTAATGCCTCTCTCAGCAATGTAAAACCCGGTGGGTAATGCCTCCCTCAGCAATGTAAAACCCGGTGGGTAATGCCTCTCTCCGCTATGTAAAACCGGTGGGTAATGCCTCCCTCAGCAATGTAAAACCCCGTGGGTAAACCCTCTCTCAGCAATGTAAATTCCCGTGGGTAATGCCTCTCTAAGCAATGTGAAATCCCGTGGGTAATGCCACTCTCAGCAATGTAAATTCCCGTGGGTAATGCCTCTGTCAGCAATGTAAAACTCGGTGGATAATGCATCCCACAGCAACGTAAAACCCGGTGGGTAATGTCTCCCTCAGCAATGTTATACCCGGTGGGTAATAGAATCATACAGTGCCGAAACAGGCCTTTCGGCCCATCGAGTCTGCACCGAACACAATCCCACCCAAACCCTATCCCCATATCCCCACACATTTACCTGCTAATCCCTCTAACCTACACATCCCAGGACACTAAGGGGCAATTTTAGCATAGCCAATGAACCTAACCCGCACATCTTTGGTCTGTGGGAGGAAACCGGAGCACCCGGAGAAAACCCACGCAGACACGAGGAGAATGTGCAAACTCCACACAGGCAGTGACCCGAGCAGGGAATCGAACCCAGCACCCTGGAGCTGTGAAGCAGCAGTGCTAACCACTGTGCTACCGTGCCGCCCGACCACTGTGCTACCGTGCCGCCCACCACTGTGCTACCGCGCCGCCCACCGTGCTACCGTAATGGCTCCCTCAGCAATGCAAAACCCGGTGGGTAATGCCTCCCTCAGAAATGTAAAACCCGGGGGCTAATGCCTCTCTCAGCAATGTAAAACGAGGTGGGTAGTGCCCCTCTCATCCATGTAAAACCCCGTGGGTAATGCCTCCCTCAGCACTGTAAAACCCCGTGGGTAATGCCTCTCTTAGCAATGTAAAATCCCGTGGGTAATGCCTCTCTCAGCAATGTAAAACTCCGTGGGTAATGCCTCACTCAGCAATGTAAAACCCCGTGGGTAATGACTCTCTCAGCATTGCAAAACCCGGTGGGTAATGCCTCTCTCAGCAATGTAAAACCCCGTGGGTAATGCCTCCCACAGCAAAGTAAAACACGGTGAGTAATGCCTCCCACAGCAAAGTAAAACCCCGTGGGTAATGCCTCCCACAGCAAAGTAAAACCTGGTGGGTAATGCCTCCTAACGCAAAGTAATACCCGGTGGGTAATGCCTCCCTCAGCAATGTAAACCCGGCGGGTAATGCCTCCCACAGCCAAGTAAAACTCGGTGGGTAATGCCTCACTCAGCAATGTAAAACACCGTGGGTAATGCCTCTCTCAGCAATGTAATACCCGGTGGGTAATGCCTCTCTCAGCACTGTGAAACCCCATGGTTAATGCCTCTCTCAGCAATGCAAAACCCGGTGGGTAATGCCTCCCTCTGCAATGTAAATCCCGTTGGGTAATGCCTCTCTCAGCAATGTAAAACTCGGTGGGTAATGCCTCTATCAGCAATGTAAAACGCCGTGGTAATGCCTCCCTCAGCAATGTAAAACCCTGTGGGTAATGCCTCCCTAAGCAATGTAAAACTCCATGGGTAATGCCTCTATCAGCAATGTAAAACCCCGTGGATAATGCCTCTCTGAGCAATGTAAAACCCCGTGGGCAATGCCTCACTCAGCAATTTAAAACCCCGTGGGTAATGCCTCTATCAGCAATGTAAAACCCGTGGATAATGCCTCTCTCAGCAATGTAAAACCCCCTGGTTAATACCTCTCTCAGCAATGTGAAACCCCATGGTAATGCCTCACTCAGCAATGTGAAACCCCGTGGGTAATGCCTCTCTCAGCAATGCAAAACCCGGAGGGTAATGCCTCTCTCAGCAATGCAAAACCCCGTGGGTAATGCCTCTCTTAGCAATGTGAAACCCCGTGGGTAATGCCTCCCTCAGCAATGTAAAACCCGGTGGGTAATGCCTCTCTCAGCAATGCAAAACCCGGTGGGTAATGCCTCTCTCAGCAATGTAAAACCCCTTGGGTAATGCCTCCTTCAGCAATGTAAAATCCCGTGGGTAATGCCTCTCTCAGCAATGTAAAACCCGGTGGGCAATGCCTCACTCAGCAATGTAAAACCCCGTGGGTAATGCCTCTCTCAGCAATGTAAAACCCCGTGGGCAATGCCTCAGTCAGCAATGTAAAACCCCGTGGGTAATGCCTCTGTCAGCAATGTAAAACTCCATGGGTAATGCCTCTCTCAGCAATGTAAAACCCGGTTGGTAATGCCTCTATCAGCAATGTAAAACGCCGTGGTAATGCTTTCCTCAGCAATGTACAACCCCCTGGTAATGCCTCACTCAGCAATGTAAAACCCCATGGGTAATGCCTGTATCAGCAATGTAAATCCCCGTGAGTAATGCCTCTCTCAGCAATGTAAAACTCCGTAGGTAATCCCTCTCTAAGCAATGTAAAACCCGGTGGGTAATGCCTCTATCAGCAATGTAAAACCCCTTGGGTAATGCCTCTCTCAGCAATGTAAAACCCGGTGGGTAATGCCTCGCTCAGCAATGTAAAACCCCGTGGGCAATGCCTCACTCAGCAATGTAAAACCCCGTGGGTAATGCCTCTCTCAGCAATGCAAAACCCGGTGGGTAATGCCACTCTCAGCAATGTAAAACCCCGTGGGTAATGCCTTCCTCAGCAATGTAAAATCCCGTGGGTGAAGCCTCCAACAGCAAAGTAAAACCCGGTGGGTAATGCCTCCCTCAGCAATGTAAAACCCCGTGGGTAAAGACTATCAGAGCAAAGTCAAACCCCGTGGATAATGCCTCACTCAGCAATGCGAAATCCGGTGGGTAATGCCTCCGTCAGCAATTTAACGCACCGTGAGTAATGCCTCTCTCAGCAATGTAAATCCCGCTGGGTAATGCCTCTCTCAGCAATGTAAAACCCCGTGGGTAATGCCTCTCTCAGCATTGCAAAACCCGGTGGGTAATGCCGCTCTCAGCAATGTAAAACCCCTTGCGTAATGCCTCCCTCAGCAATGTAAAATCCCGTGGGTAATGCCTCTCTCAGCAATACAAAACCCGGTGGGTAATGCCTCCCTCAGCAATATATAACCCGGTGGGTAATGCCTCTCTCCGCTATGTAAAATCCGGTGAATAATGCCTCTCTTAGCAATGTAAAACCCCTTGGGTAATGCCTCTCTCAGCAATGTAAAACCCGGTGGGTAATGCCTCGCTCAGCAATGTAAAACCCCGTGGGTAATGCCTCACTCAGCAATGTAAAATCCCGTGGGTAATGCCTCTCTCAGCAATGTAAAACACGGTGGCTAATGCCTCTCTCACCAATGTAGAATCCCGTGGGTATTGCAACTCTCAGCAATGTAAAACGCGGTGGGTATTGCCTCCCTCAGCAATGTAAAACCCGGTGGGTAATGCCTCTTTCCGCTATGTAAAACCGGTGGGTAATGCCTCTCTCAGCAATGTAAATTCCCGTGGGTAATGCCTCTCTCAGCAATGCAAAACCCGGTGGGTAATGCATCTCTCAGCAATGTGAAATCCCGTGGATAATGCCTCTCTCAGCAATGTAAATTCCCGTGGGTAATGCCTCTCTCAGCAATGCAAAACCCCATGGGTAATGCCTCTCTCAGCAATGCAAACCCTGGTGGGTAATGCCTCTCTCAGCAATGTAAAACTCGGTGGGTAATGCGTCCCACAGCAAAGTAAATCCCGGTGGGTAATGCCTCCCTCAGCAATGTCAAACCCGGTGGGTAATAGAATCCTAAAGTGCAGAAACAGGCCTTTCGGCCCATCGAGTCTGCACCGACCACAATTCCACCCACACCCTATCTCCATATCCCCACACATTTACCTGCTAATCCCTCTAACCTACACATCCCAGGACACTAAGGGGCAATTTTAGCATAGCCAATGAACCTAACCCGCACATCTTTGGACTGTGGGACGAAACCGGAGCACCCGGAGAAAACCCACGCAGAACCGAGGAGAATGTGTAAACTCCACACAGGCAGTGACCCGAGCCGGGAATCGAACCCAGCACCCTGGAGCTGTGAAGCAGCAGTGCTAACCACTGTGCTACCGTTCCGCCCGACCATGGTGCTACCGTGCCGCCCGACCACTGTACTACCGTGCCGCCCACCGTGCTACCGTAATGGCTCCCTCAGCAATATAAAACCCCGTGGGTAATGCCTCTCTCAGCAATGCAAAACCCGGTGGGTAATGCCTCCCTCAGAAATGCAAAACCCGGTGGGTAATGCCTCTCTCAGCAATGCAAAACCCGGTGGGTAATGCCACTCTCAGCAATGTAAAACCCCGTCGGTAATGCCTCCCTCAGTAATGTAAAACCCCGTGGGTAATGCCTCCCTCAGCAATGTAAAACCCCGTGGCTAAAGCCTCCCACAGAAAAGTAAAACCCGGGGGCTAATGCCTCTCTCAGCAATGTAAAACCCCTTGGGTAATGCTTCTCTCAGCAATGTAAATTGCCGTGGGTAATGCCTCTCCCAGCAATGTAAAACATGGTGGCTAATGCCTCTCTCAGCAATGTAAAATCCCGTGGGTATTGCAACTCTCAGCAATGTAAAACGCGGTGGGTATTGCCTCCCTCAGCAATGTAAAACCCGGTGGGTAATGCCTCTCTCCGCTATGTAAAACCGGTGGGTAATGCCTCCCTCATCAATGTAAAACCCCGTGGGTAATCCCTCTCTCAGCAATGTAAATTCCCGTGGGTAATGCCTCTCTCAGCAATGCAAAACCCCATGGGTAATGCCTCTCTCAGCAATGCAAAACCTGGTGGGTAATGCCTCTCTCAGCAATGTAAAACCCCGTGGGTAATGCATCTCTCAGCAATGTAAAACTCGGTGGGTAATGCGTCCCACAGCAAAGTAAAACCCGGTGGGTAATGCCGCCCTCAGCAATGTAAAACCCGGTGGGTAATAGAATCCTACAGTGCAGAAACAGGCCTTTCGGCCCATCGAGTCTGCAACGAACACAATCCCACCCAGACCCTATCCCCATATCCCTACACATTTACCTGCTAATCCCTCTAATCTACACATCCCAGGACACTAAGGGGTAATTTTAGCATAGCCAATGAACCTAACCCGCACATCTTTGGACTGTGGGACGAAACCGGAGCACCCGGAGAAAACCCACGCAGAACCGAGGAGAATGTGCAAACTCCACACAGGCAGTGACCATAGCCGGGAATCGAACCCAGCACTCTGGAGCTGTGAAGCAGCAGTGCTAACCACTGTGCTACCGTGCCGCCCACCACTGTGCTACCGTGCCGCCCACCGTGCTACCGTAATGGCTCCCTCAGCAATGTAAAACCCCGTGGGTAATGCCTCCCTCAGAAATGTAAAACCCGGTGGGTAATGCCTCTCTCAGCAATGTAAAACCCGGTGGGTAATGCCTCCCTCAGAAATGTAAAACCCCGTGGGTAATGCCTCCCTCAGCAATGCAAAACCCGGTTGGTAATGCCTCTCTCAGCAATGCAAAACCCGGTGGGTATTGCCACTCTCAGCAATGTAAAACCCCGTGGGTAATGCCTCCCTCAGTAATGTAAAATCCCGTGGGTAATGTCTCCCACAGCAAAGTAAAACACGGGGGCTAATGCCTCTCTCAGCAACGTAAAACCCGGTGGGTAGTGCCTCTCTCAGCCATGTAAAACCACGTGGGTAAAGCCTCCCACAGCAAAGTAAAACCGCGTGGGTAATGCCTCCCTCAGCAATGTAAAACCCCGTGGGTAATGCCTCACTCAGCAATGCAAAATCCGGTGGGTAATGCCTCCCTCAGCAATGTAAACCCGGTGGGTATTGCCTCCCTCAGCAATTTAACGCCCCGTGGGTAATGCCTCCCTCAGCAATGTGAAACCCCGTGGGTAATGCCTCCCTCAGCAATGTAATACCCCGTGGGTAATGCCTCCCTCAGCAATGTAAAACCCGGTGGGTAATGCCTCTCTCAGAAATGCAAAACCCGGTGGGTAATGCCTCTCTCAGCAATGTAAAACCCCTTGGGTAATGCCTCTCTCAGCAATGCAAAACCCCGTGGGTAATGCCTCACTCAGCAATGTAAAACCCCGTGGGTAATGCCTCCCACAGCAAAGTAAAACCCGGTGGGTTATGCCTCCCACAGTAAAAGTAAAACCCCGTGGGTAATGCCTCCCACAGCAAAGTAAAACCCCGTGGGTAATGCCTCCTACAGCAAAGTAAAACCCAGTTTGTAATGCCTTACGCAGCAATGCAAAACCCGGTGGGTAATGCCTCACTCAGCAATGTAAAACACCGTGGGTAATGCCACTCTCAGCAATGTAAAAGCCGGTGGGTAATGCCTCTCTCAGCACTGTGAAACCCCGTGGTTAATGCCTCTCTCAGCAATGCAAAACACGGTGGGTAATGCCTCCCTCAGAAATGTAAACCCCGTGGTGAATGCCTCCCTCAGCAATGCAAAACCCGGTGGGTAATGCCTCTCTCAGCAATGCAAAACCCGGTGGGTAATGCCACTCTCAGCAATGTAAAACCCCGTGGGTAATGCCTCCCTCAGTAATGTAAATCCCCGTGGGTAATGCCTCCCTCAGCAATGTAAAACCCCGTGGGTAATGCCTCCCTCAGCAATGTAAAACTCCGTGGGTATTGCCTCTCTCAGCAATGTAAAACCCGGTGGGTAATGCCTCCCACAGAAAAGTAAAACCCGGGGGCTAATGCCTCTCTCAGCAATGTAAATTCCCGTGGGTAATGCCTCTCCCAGCAATGTAAAACACGGTGGCTAATGCCTCTCTCAGCAATGTAAAATCCCGTGGGTATTGCAACTCTCAGCAATGTAAAACGCGGTGGGTATTGCCTCCCTCAGCAATGTAAAACCCGGTGTGTAATGCCTCTCTCCGCTATGTAAAACCGGTGGGTAATGCCTCCCTCATCAATGTAAAACCCCGTGGGTAATGCCTCTCTCAGCAATGCAAAACCCGGTGGGTAATGCCTCTCTCAGCAATGTGAAATCCCGTGGGTAATGCCTCTCTCAGCAATGTAAATTCCCGTGGGTAATGCCTCTCTCAGCAATGCAAAACCCCATGGGTAATGCCTCTCTCAGCAATGCAAAACCTGGTGGGTAATGCCTCTCTCAGCAATGTAAAACTCGGTGGGTAATGCGTCCCACAGCAATGTAAAACCCGGTGGGTAATGCCTCTCTCAGCAATGTAAAACCCCGTGGGTAATGCCTCCCTCAGAAATGTAAAACCCGGTGGGTAATGCCTCCCTCAGAAATGTAAAACCCGGTGGGTAATGCCTCCCTCAGCAATGTAAATCCCCGTGGGTAATGCCTCCCTCAGAAATGTAAAACCCGGTGGGTAATGCCTCTCTCAGCAATGCAAAACCCGGTGGGTAAGGCCTCCCTCAGCAATGTAAATCCCCGTGGGTAATGCCTCCCTCAGAAATGTAAAACCCGGTGGGTAATGCCTCCCTCAGCAATGTAAATCCCCGTGGGTAATGCCTCCCTCAGCAATGCAAAACCCGGTGGGTAATGCCTCCCTCAGCAATGCAAAACCCGGTTGGTAATGCCTCTCTCAGCAATGCAAAATCCGGTGGGTAATGCCACTCTCAGCAATGTAAAACCCCGTGGGTAATGCCTCCCTCAGTAATGTAAAACCCCGTGGGTAAAGTCTCCCACAGCAAAGTAAAACCCGGAGGCTAATGCCTCTCTCAGCAACGTAAAACCAGGTGGGTAGTGCCTCTCTCAGCCATGTAAAACCCCGTGGGTAAAGCCTCCCACAGCAAAGTAAAACCGCGTGGGTAATGCCTCCCTCAGCAAAGTAAAACCCCGTGGGTAATGCCTCACTCAGCAATGCAAAATCCGGTGGGTAATGCCTCCCTCAGCAATGTAAACCCGGTGGGTATTGCCTCCCTCAGCAATTTAACGCCCCGTGGGTAATGCCTCCCTCAGCAATGTGAAACCCCGTGGGTAATGCCTCCCTCAGCAATGTAAAACCCCGTGGGTAATGCCTCTCTCAGAAATGCAAAACCCGGTGGGTAATGCCTCTCTCAGCAATGTAAAACCCCGTGGGTAATGCCTCCCTCAGCACTGTAAAACCCCGTGGGTAATGCCTCTCTCAGCAATGTAAAACCCGGTGGGTAATGCCTCTCTCAGCAATGTAAAACCCCGTGGGTAATGCCTCACTCAGCAATGTAAAACCCCGTGGGTAATGCCTCCCACAGCAAAGTAAAACCCGGTGGGTAATGCCTCCCACAGTAAAAGTAAAACCCCGTGGGTAATGCCTCCCACAGCAAAGTAAAACCCCGTGGGTAATGCCTCCTACAGCAAAGTAAAACCCAGTTTGTAATGCCTTCCTCAGCAATGCAAAACCCGGTGGGTAATGCCTCCCTCAGCAATGTAAAACTCAATGGGTAATGCCTCTGTCAGCAATGTAAAACCCCGTGGATAATGCCTCTCTCAGCAATGTAAAACTCCGTGGGTAATGCCTCTCTCAGCAATGTAAAACCCGGTGGGCAATGCCTCTATCAGCAATATAAAACCCCTTGGGTAATGCCTCTCTCAGCAATGTAAAACCCCGTGGTAATGCCTCACTCAGCAATGTGAAACCCCGTGGGTAATGCCTCACTCAGCAATGCAAAACCCGGTGGGTAATGACTCTCTCAGCAAAGCAAAACCCGGTGGGTAATGCCTCCCTCAGAAATGTAAAACCCGGTGGGTAATGCCTCTCTCAGCAATGTAAAACCCCGTGGGTAATGCCTCCCTCAGTAATGTAAAACCCCGTGGGTAATGCCTCCCTCAGCAATGGAAAACCCCGTGGGTAAAGCCTCCCACAGCAAAGTAAAACCCGAGGGCTAATGCCTCTCTCAGCACCGCAAAACCCGGTGGGTAATGCCTCTATCAGCAATGTAAAACCCCGTGGGTAACGCCTCTCTCAGCAATGTAAAACCCCGTGGGTAATGCCTCCCTGAGCAATGTAAAACCCCGTGGGTAACGCCTCTCTCAGCAATGTGAATCCCCGTGGGTAATGCGTCTCTCAGCAATGCAAAACCCGGTGGGTAATGCCTCTCTCAGCAATGTAAAACCCCGTGGGTAACGCCTCTCTCAGCAACGCAAAACCCCGTGGGTAATGCCTCTATCAGCAATGTAAAACCCCGTGGGTAACGCCTCTCTCAGCAATGTAAAACTCCGTGGGTAATGCCTCTCTCAGCAATGTAAAACCCGGTGGGTAATGCCTCTCTCAGCAATGTAAAACCCCGTGGGTAATGCCTCTCTCAGCAATGTAAAACCCGGTGGGTAATGCCTCTCTCAGCAATGTAAAACCCCGTGGGTATTGCCTCTCTCAGCAATGTCAAACCCGGTGGGTAATGCCTCCCTCAGTAATGTAAAACCCCGTGGGTAATGCCTCCCTCAGCAAAGTAAAACCCGGGGGCTAATGCCTCTCTCAGCAATGTAAACCCCCGTGGGTAATGCCTCTCTCAGCAATGCTTAACCTGGTGGGTAATGCCTCTCTCAGCAATGCAAAACTCGGTGGGTAATGCCTCCCTCAGCAATGCAAAACCGGCAGGGTATAGCCTCTGTCAGCAATGTAAAACCCCGTGGGTAATGCCTCCCACGGCAATGTAAAATCCGGTGGATAATGCCTCTCTCCGCTATGTAAAACCCTGTGGGTAATGCCTCCCTCAGCAATCTAAAACCCCGTGGGTAATGCCTCTCTCAGCAATGTAAAACTCCGTGGGTAATGCCACTCTCAGCAACGTAAAACCCGGTGGGTAATGCCTCTCTCAGCAATGCTTAACCTGGTGGGTAATGCCTCTCTCAGCAATGCAAAACCCGGTGGGTAATGCCTCTCTCAGCAATGTGAAACTCGGTGGGTAATGCGTCCCACAGCAAAGTAAAACCTGGTGGGTAATGCCTCCCTCAGCAATGTAAAACCCCGTGGGTAATGCCTCTCTCAGCAATGTAAAACTCGGTGGGTAATGCATCCCACAGCAATGGAAAACCCCGTGGGTAATGCCTCCCTCAGCAATGTAAAAACCGAGGGCTAATGCCTCCCTCAGCAATCTAAAACCCGGTGGGTAATGCCTCTCTCAGCAATGTGAATCCCCGTGGGTAATGCGTCTCTCAGCAATGCAAAACCCGGTGGGTAATGCCTCTCTCAGCAATGTAAAACCCCGTGGGTAACGCCTCTCTCAGCAACGCAAAACCCCGTGGGTAATGCCTCTATCAGCAATGTAAAACCCCGTGGGTAACGCCTCTCTCAGCAATGTAAAACTCCGTGGGTAATGCCTCTCTCAGCAATGTAAAACCCGGTGGGTAATGCCTCTCTCAGCAATGTAAAACCCCGTGGGTAATGCCTCTCTCAGCAATGTAAATCCCGGTGGGTAATGCCTCTCTCAGCAATGTAAAACCCCGTGGGTATTGCCTCTCTCAGCAATGTCAAACCCGGTAGGTAATGCCTCCCTCAGTAATGTAAAACCCCGTGGGTAATGCCTCCCTCAGCAATGGAAAACCCCGTGGGTAAAGCCTCCCACAGCAAAGTAAAACCCGGGGGCTAATGCCTCTCTCAGCAATGTAAAACCCGGTGGGTAGTGCCTCTCTCAGCAATGTAAACCCCCGTGGGTAATGCCTCTCTCAGCAATGCTTAACCTGGTGGGTAATGCCTCTCTCAGCAATGCAAAACTCGGTGGGTAATGCCTCCCTCAGCAATGCAAAACCGGGAGGGTATAGCCTCTGTCAGCAATGTAAAACCCCGTGGGTAATGCCTCCCACGGCAATGTAAAATCCGGTGGATAATGCCTCTCTCCGCTATGTACAACCCGGTGGGTAATGCCTCCCTCAGCAATCTAAAACCCCGTGGGTAATGCCTCTCTCAGCAATGAAAAATCCCGTGGGTAATGCCTCTCTCAGCAATGTAAAACTCCGTGGGTAATGCCACTCTCAGCAACGTAAAACCCGGTGGGTAATGCCTCTCTCAGCAATGCTTAACCTGGTGGGTAATGCCTCTCTCAGCATTGCAAAACCCGGTGGGTAATGCCTCTCTCAGCAATGTAAAACCCCGTGGGTAATGCCTCTCTCAGCAATGTAAAACTCGGTGGGTAATGCGTCCCACAGCAAAGTAAAACCTGGTGGGTAATGCCTCCCTCAGCAATGTAAAACCCCGTGGGTAATGCCTCTCTCAGCAATGTAAAACTCGGTGGGTAATGCATCCCACAGCAATGTAAAACCCGGTGGGTAATGCCTCCCTCAGCAATGTAAAACCCCGTGGGTAATGCGTCCCTCAGCAATCTAAAACCCCGTGGGTAATGCCTCTCTCAGCAATGAAAAATCCCGTGGGTAATGCCTCTCTCAGCAATGTAAAACTCCGTGGGTAATGCCACTCTCAGCAACGTAAAACCCGGTGGGTAATGCCTCTCTCAGCAATGCTTAACCTGGTGGGTAATGCCTCTCTCAGCAATGCAAAACCCGGTGGGTAATGCCTCTCTCAGCAATGTGAAACTCGGTGGGTAATGCGTCCCACAGCAAAGTAAAACCTGGTGGGTAATGCCTCCCTCAGCAATGTAAAACCCCGTGGGTAATGCCTCTCTCAGCAATGTAAAACTCGGTGGGTAATGCATCCCACAGCAATGGAAAACCCCGTGGGTAAAGCCTCCCACAGCAAAGTAAAACCCGAGGGCTAATGCCTCCCTCAGCAATCTAAAACCCGGTGGGTAATGCCTCTCTCAGCAATGTGAATCCCCGTGGGTAATGCGTCTCTCAGCAATGCAAAACCCGGTGGGTAATGCCTCTCTCAGCAATGAAAAACCCCGTGGGTAACGCCTCTCTCAGCAACGCAAAACCCCGTGGGTAATGCCTCTATCAGCAATGTAAAACCCCGTGGGTAACGCCTCTCTCAGCAATGTAAAACTCCGTGGGTAATGCCTCTCTCAGCAATGTAAAACCCGGTGGGTAATGCCTCTCTCAGCAATGTAAAACCCCGTGGGTAATGCCTCTCTCAGCAATGTAAATCCCGGTGGGTAATGCCTCTCTCAGCAATGTAAAACCCCGTGGGTGTTGCCTCTCTCAGCAATGTCAAACCCGGTGGGTAATGCCTCCCTCAGTAATGTAAAACCCCGTGGGTAATGCCTCCCTCAGCAATGTAAAACCCCGTGGGTAAAGCCTCCCACAGCAGAGTAAAACCCGGGGGCTAATGCCTCTCTCAGCAATGTAAAACCCGGTGGGTAGTGCCTCTCTCAGCAATGTAAACCCCCGTGGGTAATGCCTCTCTCAGCAATGCTTAACCTGGTGGGTAATGCCTCTCTCAGCAATGCAAAACTCGGTGGGTAATGCCTCCCTCAGCAATGCAAAACCGGGAGGGTATAGCCTCTGTCAGCAATCTAAAACCCCGTGGGTAATGCCTCTCTCAGCAATGAAAAATCCCGTGGGTAATGCCTCTCTCAGCAATGTAAAACTCCGTGGGTAATGCCTCTCTCAGCAATGTAAAACTCCGTGGGTAATGCCTCTCTCAGCAATGCTTAACCTGGTGGGTTATGCCTCTCTCAGCAATGCAAAACCCGGTGGGTAATGCCTCTCTCAGCAATGTAAAACCCCGTGGGTAATGCCTCTCTCAGCAATGTAAAACTCGGTGGGTAATGCGTCCCACAGCAAAGTAAAACCTGGTGGGTAATGCCTCCCTCAGCAATGTAAAACCCCGTGGGTAATGCCTCTCTCAGCAATGTAAAACTCGGTGGGTAATGCATCCCACAGCAATGTAAAACCCGGTGGGTAATGCCTCCCTCAGCAATGTAAAACCCCGTGGGTAATGCCTCCCTCAGCAATGTAAAACTCGGTGGGTAATGCGTCACACAGCAGAATAAAACCTGATGGGTAATGCCTCCCTAAGCAATGTAAAACTCGGTGGGTAATGCGTCACACAGCAGAATAAAACCTGATGGGTAATACCTCCCTAAGCAATGTAATACCCGGTGGGTAATAGAACCCTACAGTGCAGAAACAGGCCCCTCGGCCCATCGAGTGTGCACCGAACACAATCCCACCCAAAACCTATCCCCATAGCCCCACACATTTACCTGCTAATCACTCTAACCTACACATCCCCCGACACTAAGGGGCAATTTTAGCATAGCCACTGAACCCATCCCGCACATCTTTGGACTGTGGGAGGAAACCGGAGAAAACCCACGCTGACACGAGGAGAATGTGCAAACTCCACACAGGCAGTGACCCGAGCCGGGTATCGAACCCAGCACCCTGGAGCTGTGAAGCAGCAGTGCTAACCACTGTGTTACCGTGCCGCCCGATAACTGTACTACCGTGCCGCCCCCCACCGTGCTACCGTAATGCCCCTCTCAGCAATGTAAAAATTCCGTGGGTAATGCCTCCCTGAGCAAAGTAAAACCCGGTGGGTAATGCCTCTCTCAGCAATGTGAAACCGGGTGGGTAATGCCTCTCTCAGCAATGTAAAACCCCGTGGGTAATACCTCCCTCGGCAATTTAAAACCCCGTGGGTAATGCCTCCCTCAGCAATGTAAAATCCGGTGGGTAATGCCTCTCTTAGCAATGTAAAACCCGGTGGGTAATGCCTCTATCAGCAATGTAAAACCCCGTGGGTAATGCCTCTCTCAACAGTGTAATACCCCGTGGGTAATGCCTCACTCAGCAATGTAAAACACCTTGGGTAATGCCTCTATCAGCAATGTAAAACCCCGTGGGTAATGCCTCACTCAGCAATGTAAAACCCCGTGGGTAATGCCTCGTCAGCAATGTAAAACTCCGTGGGTAATGCCTCTCTCAGCAATGTAAGACCCCTTGGGCAATGCCTCCCTCAGCAATGTAAAACCCCGTGGGTAATGCCTCCCACAGCAAAGTAAAACCCCGTGGGTAATGCCTCTCTGAGCAATGTAAAACCCTGTGGGTAATGCCTCCCTCAGCAATGTAAAACCCGGTGGGTAATGCCTCTCTCCGCTATGTAAAACCCGGTGGGTAATGACTCCCTCAGCAATGTAAAACCCCGTGGGTAATCCCTCTCTCAGCAATGTAAATTCCCGTGGGTAATGCCTCTCAGCAGTGCAAAACCCGGTGGGTAATGCCTCTCTCAGCAATGTAAAACCCCGTGGTTAATGCCTCTCTTAGCAATGTAAAACTCGGTGGGTAATGCCTCTCTCAGCAATGTAAAACCCCGTGGGCAATGCCTCCCTCAGCAATGTAAAACCCCGTGGTTAATGCCTCTCTCAGCAATGTAAAACTCGGTGGGTAATGCGTCCCACAGCAAAGTAAAACCCGGTGGGTAATAGAAGCCTACAGTGCAGAAACAGGCCCTTCGGCCCATCGAGTCTGCACCGAACACAATCCCACCCAAACCCTATCCCCATATCCCCACACATTTACCAGCTAATCCCTCTAACCTACACATCCCAGGACACGAAGGGGCAATTTTAGCATAGCCAATGAACCTAACCCGCACATCTTTGGACTGTGGAAGGAAACCGGAGAAAACCCACGCAGACACGAGGAGAATGTGCAAACGCCACACAGGCAGTGACCCGAGCCCGGAATCGAACCCAGCACCCTGGAGCTGTGATGCAGCAGTGCTAACCACTGTGCTACCGTGCCGCCCGACCACTGTGCTACCGTGCCGCCCGACCACTGTGCTACCGTGCCGCCCACCGAGCTACCGTAATGCCTCCCTCAGCAATGCAAAACCCGGTGGGTAATGCCTCTCTCAGCCATGTAAAACCCGGTGGGTAAAGCCTCCCACAGTAAAGTAAAACCCGGGCGCTAATGCCTCACTCAGCAATGTAAAACCCGGTGGGTAATGCCACTCTCAGCCATGTAAAACCCCGTGGGTAAAGCCTCCCACAGCAAAGTAAAACCCCGTGGGTAATGCCTCCCTCAGCAATGCAAAATCCGGTGGGTAATGCCTCCCTCAGCAATGTAAAACCCCGTGGGTAATGCCTCTCTCAGCAATGCAAAATCCGGTGGGTAATGCCTCTCTCAGCAATGTAAAACCCCGTGGGTAATGCCTCCCTCAGCAATGTAAAACCCCGTGGGTAATGCCTCTCTCAGCAATGCTTAACCCGGTGGGTAATGCCTCTCTCAGCAATGTAAAACCCCGTGGGTAATGCCTCACTCAGCAATGTAAAACCCCGTGGGTAATGCCTCTCTCAGCAATGTCAAACCCGGTGGGTAATGCCACTCTCAGCAATGTAAAACCCCGTGGGTAATGCCTCCCTCAGCAATGCTTAACCCGGTGGGTAATGCCTCCCACAGCAATGGAAAACCCCGTGGGTAATGCCTCCCTCAGCAATGTAAACCCCCGTGGGTAATGCCTCTCTCAGCAATGCTTAACCTGGTGGGTAATGCCTCTCTCAGCAATGCAAAACTCGGTGGGTAATGCCTCCCTCAGCAATGCAAAACCGGGTGGGTATAGCCTCTGTCAGCAATGTAAAACCCCGTGGGTAATGCCTCCCACGGCAATGTAAAATCCGGTGGATAATGCCTCTCTCCGCTATGTAAAACCCCGTGGGTAATGCCTCCCTCAGCAATCTAAAACCCCGTGGGTAATGCCTCTCTCAGCAACGTATAACCCGGTGGTTAATGCCTCCCTCAGCAATTCAAAACCCGGTGGGTAATGCCTCTCTCAGCAATGTAAAACCCCGTGGGTAATGCCTCTCTCAGCAATGTAAAACTCGGTGGGTAATGCATCCCACAGCAATCTAAAACCCCGTGGGTAATGCCTCTCTCAGCAACGTAAAACCCGGTGGTTAATGCCTCCCTCAGCAATTCAAAACCCGGTGGGTAATGCCTCTCTCAGCAATGTAAAACCCCGTGGGTAATGCCTCTCTCAGCAATGTAAAACTCGGTGGGTAATGCATCCCACAGCAATGTAAAACCCCGTGGGTAATGCCTCCTTCAGCAATGTAAAACTCGGTGGGTAATGCGTCACACAGCAGAGTAAAACCTGATGGGTAATACCTCCCTAAGCAATGTAATACCCGGTGGGTAATAGAACCCTACAGTGCAGAAACAGGCCCCTCGGCCCATCGAGTGTGCACCGAACACAATCCCACCCAAAACCTATCCCCATAGCCCCACACATTTACCTGCTAATCACTCTAACCTACACATCCCCCGACACTAAGGGGCAATTTTAGCATAGCCAATGAACCCATACCGCACATCTTTGGACTGTGGGAGGAAACCGGAGAAAACCCACGCTGACACGAGGAGAATGTGCAAACTCCACACAGGCAGTGACCCGAGCCGTGTATCGAACCCAGCACCCTGGAGCTGTGAAGCAGCAGTGCTAACCACTGTGCTACCGTGCCGCCCGATAACTGTACTACCGTGCCGCCCACCACCGTGCTACCGTAATGCCTCCCTCAGCAATGTAAAACCCCATGGATAATGCCCCTCTCAGCAATGTAAAAATCCGTGGGTAATGCCTCCCTGAGCAAAGTAAAACCCGGTGGGTAATGCCTCTCTCAGCAATGTGAAACCGGGTGGGTAATGCCTCTCTCAGCAATGTAAAACCCCGTGGGTAATGCCTCCCTCGGCAATTTAAAACCCCGTGGGTAATGCCTCCCTCAGCAATGTAAAATCCGGTGGGTAATGCCTCTCTCAGCAATGTAAAACCCGGTGGGTAATGCCTCTATCAGCAATGTAAAACACCGTGGGTAATGCCTCTCTCAGCAATGTAAAACCCCGTGGGTAATGCCTCCCTCGGCAATTTAAAACCCCGTGGGTAATGCCTCCCTCAGCAATGTAAAATCCGGTGGGTAATGCCTCTCTCAGCAATGTAAAACCCGGTGGGTAATGCCTCTATCAGCAATGTAAAACCCCGTGGGTAATGCCTCTCTCAGCAATGTAAAACCCCGTGGGTAATGCCTCTCTCAACACTTTAAACCCCGTGGGTAATGCCTCCCTCAGCAATGTAAAATCCGGTGGGTAATGCCTCTCTCAACAATGTAAAACCCGGTGGGTAATGCCTCTATCAGCAATGTAAAACCCCGTGGTTAATGCCTCTCTCAGCAATGTAAAACTCGGTGGGTAATGCGTCCCACAGCAAAGTAAAACCCGGTGGGTAATGCCTCTCTTAGCAATGTAAAACTCGGTGGGTAATGCCTCCCTCAGCAATGTAAAACCCTGTGGGTAATGCCTCTCTCAGCAATGTAAAACCCCGTGGTTAATGCCTCTCTCAGCAATGTAAAACTCGGTGGGTAATGCGTCCCACAGCAAAGTAAAACCCGGTGGGTAATAGAAGCCTACAGTGCAGAAACAGGCCCTTCGGCCCATCGAGTCTGCACCGAACACAATCCCACCCAAACCCTATCCCCATCTCCCCACACATTTACCAGCTAATCCCTCTAAGCTACACATCCCAGGACACTAAGGGGCAATTTTAGCATAGCCAATGAACCTAACCCGCACATCTTTGGACTGTGGAAGGAAACCGGAGAAAACCCACGCAGGCACGAGGAGAATGTGCAAACTCCACACAGGCAGTGACCCGAGCCCGGAATCGAACCCAGCACCCTGGAGCTGTGCAGCAGCAGTGCTAACCACTGTGCTACCGTGCCGCCCGACCACTGTGCTACCGTGCCGCCCGACCACTGTGCTACCGTGCCGCCCACCACTGTGCTACCGTGCCGCCCACCGTGCTACCGTAATGCCTCCCTCAGCAATGTAAAACCCCGTGGTTAATGCCTCTCTCAGCAATGCAAAACCCGGTGGGTAATGCCACTCTCAGCTATGTAAAACCCCGTGGGTAATGCCTCCCTCAGCAATGTAAAACCCCGTGGGTAATGCCTCTCTCAGCAATGTAAAACCCCGTGGGTAAAGCCTCCCACAGTAAAGTAAAACCCGGGCGCTAATGCCTCACTCAGCAATGTAAAACCCGGTGGGTAATGCCACTCTCAGCCTTGTAAAACCCCGTGGGTAAAGCCTCCCACAGCAAAGTAAAACCCCGTGGGTAATGCCTCCCTCAGCAATGTAAAACCCCATGGGTAATGCCTCTCTGAGCAATGCAAAATCCGGTGGGTAATGCCTCTCTCAGCAATGTAAAACCCCGTGGGTAATGCCTCCCTCAGCAATGTAAAACCCCGTGGGTAATGCCTCTCTCAGCAATGTAAAACCCCGTGGGTAATGCCTCCCACAGCAAAGTAAAACCCGGTGGGTAATGCCTCACTCAGCAATGTAAAACCCCGTGGGTAATGCCTCTCTCAGCAATGCTTAACCCGGTGGGTAATGCCTCCCTCAGCAATGTAAAACCCCGTGGGTAATGCCTCCCACAGCAAAGTAAAACCCGGTGGGTAATGCCTCACTCAGCAATGTAAAACCCCGTGGGTAATGCCTCTCTCAGCAATGTAAAACCCCGTGGGTAATGCCTCTCTCAGCAATGCAAAACCCGGTGGGTAATGCCTCTCTCAGCAATGTAAAACCCCGTGGGTAATGCCTCTCTCAGCAATGTAAAACCCCGTGGGTAATGCCTCTCTCAGCAATGCAAAACCCGGTGGGTAATGCCTCTCTCAGCAATGTAAAACCCCGTGGGTAATGCCTCCCTCACCTATGTAAAACCCCGTGGCTAATGCCTCTCTCAGCAATGTAAAACCCCGTGGGTAATGCCTCTCTCAACAATGTAAAACCCCGTGGGTAATGCCTCTATCAGCAATGTATAATCCCGTGGGTAATGCCTCTCTCAGCAATGTAAAACCCCGTGGGTAATGCCTCACTCAGCAATGTAAAACCCCGTGGTTAATGCCTCTCTCAGCAATGTATTACTCCGTGGGTAATGCCTCTATCAGCAATGTAAAACCCCGTGGGTAATGCCTCCCTCAGCAATGTAAAACCCCGTGGGTAATGCCTCCCTCAGCAATGTAAAACCCCGTGGGTAAAGCCTCCCACAGCAAAGTAAAACCCCGTGGGTAATGCCTCCCTCAGCAATGCAAAATCCGGTGGGTAATGCCTCCCTCAGCAATGTAAAACCCCGTGGGTAATGCCTCTCTCAGCAATGCAAAATCCGGTGGGTAATGCCTCTCTCAGCAATGTAAAACCCCGTGGGTAATGCCTCCCTCAGCAATGTAAAACCCCGTGGGTAATGCCTCTCTCAGCAATGTAAAACCCCGTGGGTAATGCCTCCCACAGCAAAGTAAAACCCGGTGGGTAATGCCTCACTCAGCAATGTAAAACCCCGTGGGTAATGCCTCTCTCAGCAATGCTTAACCCGGTGGGTAATGCCTCCCTCAGCAATGTAAAACCCCGTGGGTAATGCCTCCCACAGCAAAGTAAAACCCAGTGGGTAATGCCTCACTCAGCAATGTAAAACCCCGTGGGTAATGCCTCTCTCAGCAATGTAAAACCCCGTGGGTAATGCCTCTCTCAGCAATGTAAAACCCCGTGGGTAATGCCTCTCTCAGCAATGCAAAACCCGGTGGGTAATGCCTCTCTCAGCAATGTAAAACCCCGTGGGTAATGCCGCTCTCAGCAATGTAAAACCCCGTGGGTAATGCCTCTCTCAGCAATGCAAAACCCGGTGGGTAATGCCTCTCTCAGCAATGTAAAACCCCGTGGGTAATGCCTCCCTCGGCAATGTAAAACCCCGTGGGTAATGCCTCCCTCAGCAATGTAAATTCCGGTGGGTAATGCCTCTCTCAGCAATGTAAAACTCCGTGGGTAATGCCTCTATCAGCAATGTAAAACCCCGTGGGTAATGCCTCCCTCACCTATGTAAAACCCCATGGCTAATGCATCTCTCAGCAATGTAAAACCCGGTGGGTAATGCCTCTCTCAGCAATTTAAAACCCCGTGGGTAATGCCTCTCTCAGCAATGTAAAACCCCGTGGGTAATGCCTCTCTCAACAATGTAAAACGCCGTGGGTAATGCCTCTATCAGCAATGTATAATCCCGTGGGTAATGCCTCTCTCAGCAATGTAAAACCCCGTGGGTAATGCCTCACTCAGCAATGTAAAACCCCGTGGGTAATGCCTCTCTCAGCAATGTATTACTCCGTGGGTAATGCCTCTATCAGCAATGTAAAACCCCGTGGGTAATGCCTCTCTCAGCAATGTAAAACCCCGTGGGTAATGCCTCTCTCAGCAATGTAAAACCCCGTGGGTAATGCCTCACTCAGCAATGTAAAACCCCTTGGGTAATGCCTCTCTCAGCAATGTAAAACTCCGTGGGTAATGCCTCTCTCAGCAATGTAAAACCCCATGGGTAATGCCTCCCTCAGCAATGTAAAACCCCGTGGGTAATAGAACATAGAACATTACAGCACAAACAGGCCCTTCGGCCCTCGAGTTGCGCCGATCACATCAACCCCAGCAGTCTATAGACCTATCTATAACCCCCAATCCCATTAAACCCCATATACTCATCCAGAAGTCTTTTAAAAGACCCCAGCGAGTTCGCCTCCACCACCGACGACGGCAGCCGATTCCATTCACTCACCACCCTCTGAGTGAAAAACTTACCCCTAACATCACCTCTGTACTTCCCTCCCCGCACCTTAAATCTGTGTCCTCTCGGAGCGACCATATCAACCCGGGGAAATAGCCTCTGAGAGTCCACCCTATCTATTCCTCTCAACATTTTATAAACTTCTATCAGGTCGCCTCTCAACCTTCGCCTCTCCAGGGAAAAGAGTCCCAGCTCCCTCAACCTATCTTCATCAGGCATGCCTCCCAGTCCAGGCAACATCCTTGTAAATCTCCTCTGTACCCTCTCAATAGCTTCTACATCTTTCCTGTAGTGAGACGACCAGAACTGCGCACAATACTCTAAATGAGGCCTGACGAGGGTCCTGTAAAGTTGCAGAATTACCTCCCGACTCCTAAACTCAATCCCTCGATTACTGAAGGCCAGTACACCATACGCCTTCTTGACCACCTCCTCCACCTGCGAGGCCGATTTAAGAGTCCTGTGAACCCGGACCCCGAGATCCTTCTGCTCTTCAACGCTACTAAGACCCCTGCCCTTAATAGTGTACTCGTTCATCCCGTTGGTTCTGCCGAAATGGACGACTACACATTTATCCGCGATGAAGTCCATCTGCCACTTCTCCGCCCATTCCTGCATCCTATCTATGTCCTGCTGCAACTTTTGACATCCTTCCAGACCATCCACAACACCGCCGACCTTCGTGTCATCAGCGAACTTGCTAACCCATCCCTCCACTTCCTCATCCAGGTCATTTATGAAAATGACAAACAGCAAGGGTCCCAGAACAGATCCCTGGGGCACCCCATTGGTGACTGACCTCCATTCCGAAAAAGACCCATCCACAACCACTCTCTGCCTTCTGCAGGCAAGCCAGTTCTGGATCCACAAGGCCAAAGGCCCTTGGATCCCATGCCCTCTCACCTTCTCAAGAAGTCTTGCATGGGGGACCTTATCAAAAGCCTTGCTGAAGTCCATGTACACTACGTCCACGGCACTTCCTTCGTCAATCTGTTCAGTCACATTATTGAAGAACTCAACTAGGCTCGTAAGGCACGACCTGCCCTTGACAAATCCATGCTGACTATTCCTGATCATGTCAAACCTCTCCAAACGCGCGTAAATCTTGTCCCTCAGAACCCTCTCCATCAGCTTACCAACCACTGAGGTCAGACTCACCGGGCGGTAATTTCCCGGGCTATCTCTGTTCCCTTTCTTGAAAATAGGGACTACATCCGCAATCCTCCAATCTTCCGGAACCTCTCCCGTCTCCATTGACGACGCAAAGATCATCGCCAAGGGCTCTGCAATCACTTCCCTGGCCTCCCACAGTATCCTGGGGTACATCCCATCTGGTCCCGGCGACTTATCTACCTTGATAGAATTCAAAAGTTCTAACACATCCTCCTCCTTAATGTCCACGTACTCAATCTTTTCCACCTGCTGCAAGTCCATAGCAAGATCTCCCAAATCAGCTTCCACTGTGAATACTGAGGCAAAGTACTCATTAAGCACCTCCGCCATTTCTTCTGGTTCTACACAGACCTTTCCCCCTTCACCTTTCATAGGTCCTATCCTTTCCCTTCTCACCCTTTTACCTTTCACATACTTATAGAAGGCCTTGGGATTTTCCTTAATTTTACCCGCCAAGGTCTTCTCATGACCCCTTCTGGCTCTTCTAATTTCCCTTTTAACGTCTACAGTCCTTATATTCTTCAAGATCCTTAACCTCTCCTAGTTCCCTGAACCTTTTGTACACCTTCCTTTTCCTCTTGACTAGGTTCAACACAGCCTTCGTGCACCACGGTTCCCGCGACCTACCAAAACCCCCTTGCCTTATCGGAACATTGTCATGCAGAGCGCCAGACAAACATTCCTTGAATATCCGCCACCTTCCTTCGGTACTTTTCCCTAAGAATGCCTCCTTCCAGTTTATTTGTCCAAGTAACTTCCTGACTTCTTCGTATCTCCCGTTACTCCAGACAAACACCTTCCTAGCCTGTCTGATCCTATCTCGTTCCAATGCAATTGTGAAGGAGATAGAATTATGGTCACCATTCCCAAGATGCTCTCCTACCGAGAGATCCATCACCTGCCCTGGTTCATTCGCCAGTACCAGGTCAAGTACAGCCTCTCCCCTCGTAGGCTTGTCCACATACTGTGTCAGGAAACCTTCCTGAACACACCTAACAAACTTTAGGAGTCGGGAGGTAATGCTGCAACTTTACAGGACCCTCGTCAGGCCTCATTTAACTCCTAACAAACTCCTCTCCAGCCAAACCCCTTACTCTAGGGATATTCCAGTCGATGTTTGGGAAATTGAAGTCTCCCATCACGACAACTCTGTTTTTAATACATTTCTCCAGAATCTGGTTCCCTATCTGCACTTCAACTTCCCTGTCACTATTGGGCGGCCTATAGAATACACCCAGCAAAGTTTTCGACCCTTTGCTGTTCGTAACTTCCACCCACAGAGACTCTGTAGAAAGTCCCTCCACGGCATCCTCTTTCTCTGCAGCCATGACACTGTCCCTTATTAACAGTGCCACTCCACCACCTCTTCTGCCAGCCTCCCTGTCCTTCCTGAAACATCTGAAACCTGGCACCTGAAGTACCCAGTCCTGTCCCTGAGACATCCAAGTCTCCGTAATGGCCACCACATCACATTCCCAAGCAGCTATCCACGCCCTAAGCTCATCTACCTTATTTACTATACTCCTTGCATCAAAATATACACACTTCAGCCCCTCAGTCTGGGCATTTTCCTTCTCCACCCCCTGTCTAAACTCCCTCCCATATTTCCTGCGGTCCTCCCCTACTTTTAAAGTATGAAAGCACATGCATTTCAAACCCTGCTCCGCCCCAGCCCACTACGCCGTGCCTTGCATTCCCCATCTATGCCCCCCTCCCTTTCACCCCCTCTACTCAAGATCCCACCCCCCCCCCAAATCAGTTTAAACCTCCCCGCATAGCCTTTGCAAATTTACCCCCCAGGATATTGATTCCCCTCTGGTTCAGGTGTAAACCATCACTCATATAGAGGTGCGGGTCCAAAGATAGATATAGAGGTCCAAAGATGTGCGGGTTAGGTTCATTGGCTATGCTAAAATTGCCCCTTAGTGTCCTGGGTTGTGTAGGTTAGAGGGATTAGCAGGTAAAATGTGTAGGGATATGGGGATAGGGTCTGGGTGGGATTGTGTTCGGTGCAGACTCGATGGGCCGAAGGGCCTGTTTCTGCACTGTAGGGTTCTAGGTCCCACCTTCCCCAGAATGAGCCCCAATTGCTTAAGTACCTGAAACCCTCCCTCCTGCACCATCCCCTCAGCCACGAGTTCAAACTTTCCCTCTCTCTATTCCTCACTAAACTATCCCGTGGCACAGGCAAGAGTCCGGATATAACAACTCTTCCAGACTTGGCCTTTAGTTTCCACCCCAACTCCATAAATCTTTGCTTAATGCCTCGTCAGCAATGTAAAACCCCGTGGGTAATGCCTCTCTCAGCAATGTAAAACTCCGTGGGTAATGCCTATCTCAGCAATGTAAAACCCCGTGGGTAATGCCTCTCTCAGCAATGTCAAACCCGGTGGGTAATGCCACTCTCAGCAATGTAAAACCCCGTGGGTAATGCCTCCCTCAGCAATGCTTAACCCGGTGGGTAATGCCTCCCACAGCAATGGAAAACCCCGTGGGTAATGCCTCCCTCAGCAATGTAAACCCCCGTGGGTAATGCCTCTCTCAGCAATGCTTAACCTGGTGGGTAATGCCTCTCTCAGCAATGCAAAACTCGGTGGGTAATGCCTCCCTCAGCAATGCAAAACCGGGTGGGTATAGCCTCTGTCAGCAATGTAAAACCCCGTGGGTAATGCCTCCCACGGCAATGTAAAATCCGGTGGATAATGCCTCTCTCCGCTATGTAAAACCCCGTGGGTAATGCCTCCCTCAGCAATCTAAAACCCCGTGGGTAATGCCTCTCTCAGCAACGTAAAACCCGGTGGTTAATGCCTCCCTCAGCAATTCAAAACCCGGTGGGTAATGCCTCTCTCAGCAATGTAAAACCCCGTGGGTAATGCCTCTCTCAGCAATGTAAAACTCGGTGGGTAATGCATCCCACAGCAATCTAAAACCCCGTGGGTAATGCCTCTCTCAGCAACGTAAAACCCGGTGGTTAATGCCTCCCTCAGCAATTCAAAACCCGGTGGGTAATGCCTCTCTCAGCAATGTAAAACCCCGTGGGTAATGCCTCTCTCAGCAATGTAAAACTCGGTGGGTAATGCATCCCACAGCAATGTAAAACCCCGTGGGTAATGCCTCCTTCAGCAATGTAAAACTCGGTGGGTAATGCGTCACACAGCAGAGTAAAACCTGATGGGTAATACCTCCCTAAGCAATGTAATACCCGGTGGGTAATAGAACCCTACAGTGCAGAAACAGGCCCCTCGGCCCATCGAGTGTGCACCGAACACAATCCCACCCAAAACCTATCCCCATAGCCCCACACATTTACCTGCTAATCACTCTAACCTACACATCCCCCGACACTAAGGGGCAATTTTAGCATAGCCACTGAACCCATACCGCACATCTTTGGACTGTGGGAGGAAACCGGAGAAAACCCACGCTGACACGAGGAGAATGTGCAAACTCCACACAGGCAGTGACCCGAGCCGTGTATCGAACCCAGCACCCTGGAGCTGTGAAGCAGCAGTGCTAACCACTGTGCTACCGTGCCGCCCGATAACTGTACTACCGTGCCGCCCACCACCGTGCTACCGTAATGCCTCCCTCAGCAATGTAAAACCCCATGGATAATGCCCCTCTCAGCAATGTAAAAATCCGTGGGTAATGCCTCCCTGAGCAAAGTAAAACCCGGTGGGTAATGCCTCTCTCAGCAATGTGAAACCGGGTGGGTAATGCCTCTCTCAGCAATGTAAAACCCCGTGGGTAATGCCTCCCTCGGCAATTTAAAACCCCGTGGGTAATGCCTCCCTCAGCAATGTAAAATCCGGTGGGTAATGCCTCTCTCAGCAATGTAAAACCCGGTGGGTAATGCCTCTATCAGCAATGTAAAACACCGTGGGTAATGCCTCTCTCAGCAATGTAAAACCCCGTGGGTAATGCCTCCCTCGGCAATTTAAAACCCCGTGGGTAATGCCTCCCTCAGCAATGTAAAATCCGGTGGGTAATGCCTCTCTCAGCAATGTAAAACCCGGTGGGTAATGCCTCTATCAGCAATGTAAAACCCCGTGGGTAATGCCTCTCTCAGCAATGTAAAACCCCGTGGGTAATGCCTCTCTCAACACTTTAAACCCCGTGGGTAATGCCTCCCTCAGCAATGTAAAATCCGGTGGGTAATGCCTCTCTCAGCAATGTAAAACCCGGTGGGTAATGCCTCTATCAGCAATGTAAAACCCCGTGGTTAATGCCTCTCTCAGCAATGTAAAACTCGGTGGGTAATGCGTCCCACAGCAAAGTAAAATCCGGTGGGTAATGCCTCTCTTAGCAATGTAAAACTCGGTGGGTAATGCCTCCCTCAGCAATGTAAAACCCTGTGGGTAATGCCTCTCTCAGCAATGTAAAACCCCGTGGTTAATGCCTCTCTCAGCAATGTAAAACTCGGTGGGTAATGCGTCCCACAGCAAAGTAAAACCCGGTGGGTAATAGAAGCCTACAGTGCAGAAACAGGCCCTTCGGCCCATCGAGTCTGCACCGAACACAATCCCACCCAAACCCTATCCCCATCTCCCCACACATTTACCAGCTAATCCCTCTAAGCTACACATCCCAGGACACTAAGGGGCAATTTTAGCATAGCCAATGAATCTAACCCGCACATCTTTGGACTGTGGAAGGAAACCGGAGAAAACCCACGCAGGCACGAGGAGAATGTGCAAACTCCACACAGGCAGTGACCCGAGCCCGGAATCGAACCCAGCACCCTGGAGCTGTGCAGCAGCAGTGCTAACCACTGTGCTACCGTGCCGCCCGACCACTGTGCTACCGTGCCGCCCGACCACTGTGCTACCGTGCCGCCCACCACTGTGCTACCGTGCCGCCCACCGTGCTACCGTAATGCCTCCCTCAGCAATGTAAAACCCCGTGGTTAATGCCTCTCTCAGCAATGCAAAACCCGGTGGGTAATGCCACTCTCAGCTATGTAAAACCCCGTGGGTAATGCCTCCCTCAGCAATGTAAAACCCCGTGGGTAATGCCTCTCTCAGCAATGTAAAACCCCGTGGGTAAAGCCTCCCACAGTAAAGTAAAACCCGGGCGCTAATGCCTCACTCAGCAATGTAAAACCCGGTGGGTAATGCCACTCTCAGCCTTGTAAAACCCCGTGGGTAAAGCCTCCCACAGCAAAGTAAAACCCCGTGGGTAATGCCTCCCTCAGCAATGTAAAACCCCATGGGTAATGCCTCTCTGAGCAATGCAAAATCCGGTGGGTAATGCCTCTCTCAGCAATGTAAAACCCCGTGGGTAATGCCTCCCTCAGCAATGTAAAACCCCGTGGGTAATGCCTCTCTCAGCAATGTAAAACCCCGTGGGTAATGCCTCCCACAGCAAAGTAAAACCGGGTGGGTAATGCCTCACTCAGCAATGTAAAACCCCGTGGGTAATGCCTCTCTCAGCAATGCTTAACCCGGTGGGTAATGCCTCCCTCAGCAATGTAAAACCCCGTGGGTAATGCCTCCCACAGCAAAGTAAAACCCGGTGGGTAATGCCTCACTCAGCAATGTAAAACCCCGTGGGTAATGCCTCTCTCAGCAATGTAAAACCCCGTGGGTAATGCCTCTCTCAGCAATGCAAAACCCGGTGGGTAATGCCTCTCTCAGCAATGTAAAACCCCGTGGGTAATGCCTCTCTCAGCAATGTAAAACCCCGTGGGTAATGCCTCTCTCAGCAATGCAAAACCCGGTGGGTAATGCCTCTCTCAGCAATGTAAAACCCCGTGGGTAATGCCTCCCTCGGCAATGTAAAACCCCGTGGGTAATGCCTCCCTCAGCAATGTAAAACCCCGTGGGTAATGCCTCCCTCACCTATGTAAAACCCCGTGGCTAATGCCTCTCTCAGCAATGTAAAACCCCGTGGGTAATGCCTCTCTCAACAATGTAAAACCCCGTGGGTAATGCCTCTATCAGCAATGTATAATCCCGTGGGTAATGCCTCTCTCAGCAATGTAAAACCCCGTGGGTAATGCCTCACTCAGCAATGTAAAACCCCGTGGTTAATGCCTCTCTCAGCAATGTATTACTCCGTGGGTAATGCCTCTATCAGCAATGTAAAACCCCGTGGGTAATGCCTCCCTCAGCAATGTAAAACCCCGTGGGTAATGCCTCCCTCAGCAATGTAAAACCCCGTGGGTAAAGCCTCCCACAGCAAAGTAAAACCCCGTGGGTAATGCCTCCCTCAGCAATGCAAAATCCGGTGGGTAATGCCTCCCTCAGCAATGTAAAACCCCGTGGGTAATGCCTCTCTCAGCAATGCAAAATCCGGTGGGTAATGCCTCTCTCAGCAATGTAAAACCCCGTGGGTAATGCCTCCCTCAGCAATGTAAAACCCCGTGGGTAATGCCTCTCTCAGCAATGCTTAACCCGGTGGGTAATGCCTCTCTCAGCAATGTAAAACCCCGTGGGTAATGCCTCCCACAGCAAAGTAAAACCCGGTGGGTAATGCCTCACTCAGCAATGTAAAACCCCGTGGGTAATGCCTCTCTCAGCAATGCTTAACCCGGTGGGTAATGCCTCCCTCAGCAATGTAAAACCCCGTGGGTAATGCCTCCCACAGCAAAGTAAAACCCAGTGGGTAATGCCTCACTCAGCAATGTAAAACCCCGTGGGTAATGCCTCTCTCAGCAATGTAAAACCCCGTGGGTAATGCCTCTCTCAGCAATGTAAAACCCCGTGGGTAATGCCTCTCTCAGCAATGCAAAACCCGGTGGGTAATGCCTCTCTCAGCAATGTAAAACCCCGTGGGTAATGCCGCTCTCAGCAATGTAAAACCCCGTGGGTAATGCCTCTCTCAGCAATGCAAAACCCGGTGGGTAATGCCTCTCTCAGCAATGTAAAACCCCGTGGGTAATGCCTCCCTCGGCAATGTAAAACCCCGTGGGTAATGCCTCCCTCAGCAATGTAAATTCCGGTGGGTAATGCCTCTCTCAGCAATGTAAAACTCCGTGGGTAATGCCTCTATCAGCAATGTAAAACCCCGTGGGTAATGCCTCCCTCACCTATGTAAAACCCCATGGCTAATGCATCTCTCAGCAATGTAAAACCCGGTGGGTAATGCCTCTCTCAGCAATTTAAAACCCCGTGGGTAATGCCTCTCTCAGCAATGTAAAATCCCGTGGGTAATGCCTCTCTCAACAATGTAAAACGCCGTGGGTAATGCCTCTATCAGCAATGTATAATCCCGTGGGTAATGCCTCTCTCAGCAATGTAAAACCCCGTGGGTAATGCCTCACTCAGCAATGTAAAACCCCGTGGGTAATGCCTCTCTCAGCAATGTATTACTCCGTGGGTAATGCCTCTATCAGCAATGTAAAACCCCGTGGGTAATGCCTCTCTCAGCAATGTAAAACCCCGTGGGTAATGCCTCTCTCAGCAATGTAAAACCCCGTGGGTAATGCCTCACTCAGCAATGTAAAACCCCTTGGGTAATGCCTCTCTCAGCAATGTAAAACTCCGTGGGTAATGCCTCTCTCAGCAATGTAAAACCCCATGGGTAATGCCTCCCTCAGCAATGTAAAACCCCGTGGGTAATAGAACATAGAACATTACAGCACAAACAGGCCCTTCGGCCCTCGAGTTGCGCCGATCACATCAACCCCAGCAGTCTATAGACCTATCTATAACCCCCAATCCCATTAAACCCCATATACTCATCCAGAAGTCTTTTAAAAGACCCCAGCGAGTTCGCCTCCACCACCGACGACGGCAGCCGATTCCATTCACTCACCACCCTCTGAGTGAAAAACTTACCCCTAACATCACCTCTGTACTTCCCTCCCCGCACCTTAAATCTGTGTCCTCTCGGAGCGACCATATCAACCCGGGGAAATAGCCTCTGAGAGTCCACCCTATCTATTCCTCTCAACATTTTATAAACTTCTATCAGGTGGCCTCTCAACCTTCGCCTCTCCAGGGAAAAGAGTCCCAGCTCCCTCAACCTATCTTCATCAGGCATGCCTCCCAGTCCAGGCAACATCCTTGTAAATCTCCTCTGTACCCTCTCAATAGCTTCTACATCTTTCCTGTAGTGAGACGACCAGAACTGCGCACAATACTCTAAATGAGGCCTGACGAGGGTCCTGTAAAGTTGCAGAATTACCTCCCGACTCCTAAACTCAATCCCTCGATTACTGAAGGCCAGTACACCATACGCCTTCTTGACCACCTCCTCCACCTGCGAGGCCGATTTAAGAGTCCTGTGAACCCGGACCCCGAGATCCTTCTGCTCTTCAACGCTACTAAGACCCCTGCCCTTAATAGTGTACTCGTTCATCCCGTTGGTTCTGCCGAAATGGACGACTACACATTTATCCGCGATGAAGTCCATCTGCCACTTCTCCGCCCATTCCTGCATCCTATCTATGTCCTGCTGCAACTTTTGACATCCTTCCAGACCATCCACAACACCGCCGACCTTCGTGTCATCAGCGAACTTGCTAACCCATCCCTCCACTTCCTCATCCAGGTCATTTATGAAAATGACAAACAGCAAGGGTCCCAGAACAGATCCCTGGGGCACCCCATTGGTGACTGACCTCCATTCCGAAAAAGACCCATCCACAACCACTCTCTGCCTTCTGCAGGCAAGCCAGTTCTGGATCCACAAGGCCAAAGGCCCTTGGATCCCATGCCCTCTCACCTTCTCAAGAAGTCTTGCATGGGGGACCTTATCAAAAGCCTTGCTGAAGTCCATGTACACTACGTCCACGGCACTTCCTTCGTCAATCTGTTCAGTCACATTATTGAAGAACTCAACTAGGCTCGTAAGGCACGACCTGCCCTTGACAAATCCATGCTGACTATTCCTGATCATGTCAAACCTCTCCAAACGCGCGTAAATCTTGTCCCTCAGAACCCTCTCCATCAGCTTACCAACCACTGAGGTCAGACTCACCGGGCGGTAATTTCCCGGGCTATCTCTGTTCCCTTTCTTGAAAATAGGGACTACATCCGCAATCCTCCAATCTTCCGGAACCTCTCCCGTCTCCATTGACGACGCAAAGATCATCGCCAAGGGCTCTGCAATCACTTCCCTGGCCTCCCACAGTATCCTGGGGTACATCCCATCTGGTCCCGGCGACTTATCTACCTTGATAGAATTCAAAAGTTCTAACACATCCTCCTCCTTAATGTCCACGTACTCAATCTTTTCCACCTGCTGCAAGTCCATAGCAAGATCTCCCAAATCAGCTTCCACTGTGAATACTGAGGCAAAGTACTCATTAAGCACCTCCGCCATTTCTTCTGGTTCTACACAGACCTTTCCCCCTTCACCTTTCATAGGTCCTATCCTTTCCCTTCTCACCCTTTTACCTTTCACATACTTATAGAAGGCCTTGGGATTTTCCTTAATTTTACCCGCCAAGGTCTTCTCATGACCCCTTCTGGCTCTTCTAATTTCCCTTTTAACGTCTACAGTCCTTATATTCTTCAAGATCCTTAACCTCTCCTAGTTCCCTGAACCTTTTGTACACCTTCCTTTTCCTCTTGACTAGGTTCAACACAGCCTTCGTGCACCACGGTTCCCGCGACCTACCAAAACCCCCTTGCCTTATCGGAACATTGTCATGCAGAGCGCCAGACAAACATTCCTTGAATATCCGCCACCTTCCTTCGGTACTTTTCCCTAAGAATGCCTCCTTCCAGTTTATTTGTCCAAGTAACTTCCTGACTTCTTCGTATCTCCCGTTACTCCAGACAAACACCTTCCTAGCCTGTCTGATCCTATCTCGTTCCAATGCAATTGTGAAGGAGATAGAATTATGGTCACCATTCCCAAGATGCTCTCCTACCGAGAGATCCATCACCTGCCCTGGTTCATTCGCCAGTACCAGGTCAAGTACAGCCTCTCCCCTCGTAGGCTTGTCCACATACTGTGTCAGGAAACCTTCCTGAACACACCTAACAAACTTTAGGAGTCGGGAGGTAATGCTGCAACTTTACAGGACCCTCGTCAGGCCTCATTTAACTCCTAACAAACTCCTCTCCAGCCAAACCCCTTACTCTAGGGATATTCCAGTCGATGTTTGGGAAATTGAAGTCTCCCATCACGACAACTCTGTTTTTAATACATTTCTCCAGAATCTGGTTCCCTATCTGCACTTCAACTTCCCTGTCACTATTGGGCGGCCTATAGAATACACCCAGCAAAGTTTTCGACCCTTTGCTGTTCGTAACTTCCACCCACAGAGACTCTGTAGAAAGTCCCTCCACGGCATCCTCTTTCTCTGCAGCCATGACACTGTCCCTTATTAACAGTGCCACTCCACCACCTCTTCTGCCAGCCTCCCTGTCCTTCCTGAAACATCTGAAACCTGGCACCTGAAGTACCCAGTCCTGTCCCTGAGACATCCAAGTCTCCGTAATGGCCACCACATCACATTCCCAAGCAGCTATCCACGCCCTAAGCTCATCTACCTTATTTACTATACTCCTTGCATCAAAATATACACACTTCAGCCCCTCAGTCTGGGCATTTTCCTTCTCCACCCCCTGTCTAAACTCCCTCCCATATTTCCTGCGGTCCTCCCCTACTTTTAAAGTATGAAAGCACATGCATTTCAAACCCTGCTCCGCCCCAGCCCACTACGCCGTGCCTTGCATTCCCCATCTATGCCCCCCTCCCTTTCACCCCCTCTACTCAAGATCCCACCCCCCCCCCAAATCAGTTTAAACCTCCCCGCATAGCCTTTGCAAATTTACCCCCCAGGATATTGATTCCCCTCTGGTTCAGGTGTAAACCATCACTCATATAGAGGTGCGGGTCCAAAGATAGATATAGAGGTCCAAAGATGTGCGGGTTAGGTTCATTGGCTATGCTAAAATTGCCCCTTAGTGTCCTGGGTTGTGTAGGTTAGAGGGATTAGCAGGTAAAATGTGTAGGGATATGGGGATAGGGTCTGGGTGGGATTGTGTTCGGTGCAGACTCGATGGGCCGAAGGGCCTGTTTCTGCACTGTAGGGTTCTAGGTCCCACCTTCCCCAGAATGAGCCCCAATTGCTTAAGTACCTGAAACCCTCCCTCCTGCACCATCCCCTCAGCCACGAGTTCAAACTTTCCCTCTCTCTATTCCTCACTAAACTATCCCGTGGCACAGGCAAGAGTCCGGATATAACAACTCTTCCAGACTTGGCCTTTAGTTTCCACCCCAACTCCATAAATCTTTGCTTAATGCCTCGTCAGCAATGTAAAACCCCGTGGGTAATGCCTCTCTCAGCAATGTAAAACTCCGTGGGTAATGCCTATCTCAGCAATGTAAAACCCCGTGGGTAATGCCTCTCTCAGCAATGTCAAACCCGGTGGGTAATGCCACTCTCAGCAATGTAAAACCCCGTGGGTAATGCCTCCCTCAGCAATGCTTAACCCGGTGGGTAATGCCTCCCACAGCAATGGAAAACCCCGTGGGTAATGCCTCCCCCAGCAATGTAAACCCCCGTGGGTAATGCCTCTCTCAGCAATGCTTAACCTGGTGGGTAATGCCTCTCTCAGCAATGCAAAACTCGGTGGGTAATGCCTCCCTCAGCAATGCAAAACCGGGTGGGTATAGCCTCTGTCAGCAATGTAAAACCCCGTGGGTAATGCCTCCCACGGCAATGTAAAATCCGGTGGATAATGCCTCTCTCCGCTATGTAAAACCCCGTGGGTAATGCCTCCCTCAGCAATCTAAAACCCCGTGGGTAATGCCTCTCTCAGCAACGTAAAACCCGGTGGTTAATGCCTCCCTCAGCAATTCAAAACCCGGTGGGTAATGCCTCTCTCAGCAATGTAAAACCCCGTGGGTAATGCCTCTCTCAGCAATGTAAAACTCGGTGGGTAATGCATCCCACAGCAATCTAAAACCCCGTGGGTAATGCCTCTCTCAGCAACGTAAAACCCGGTGGTTAATGCCTCCCTCAGCAATTCAAAACCCGGTGGGTAATGCCTCTCTCAGCAATGTAAAACCCCGTGGGTAATGCCTCTCTCAGCAATGTAAAACTCGGTGGGTAATGCATCCCACAGCAATGTAAAACCCCGTGGGTAATGCCTCCTTCAGCAATGTAAAACTCGGTGGGTAATGCGTCACACAGCAGAGTAAAACCTGATGGGTAATACCTCCCTAAGCAATGTAATACCCGGTGGGTAATAGAACCCTACAGTGCAGAAACAGGCCCCTCGGCCCATCGAGTGTGCACCGAACACAATCCCACCCAAAACCTATCCCCATAGCCCCACACATTTACCTGCTAATCACTCTAACCTACACATCCCCCGACACTAAGGGGCAATTTTAGCATAGCCACTGAACCCATACCGCACATCTTTGGACTGTGGGAGGAAACCGGAGAAAACCCACGCTGACACGAGGAGAATGTGCAAACTCCACACAGGCAGTGACCCGAGCCGTGTATCGAACCCAGCACCCTGGAGCTGTGAAGCAGCAGTGCTAACCACTGTGCTACCGTGCCGCCCGATAACTGTACTACCGTGCCGCCCACCACCGTGCTACCGTAATGCCTCCCTCAGCAATGTAAAACCCCATGGATAATGCCCCTCTCAGCAATGTAAAAATCCGTGGGTAATGCCTCCCTGAGCAAAGTAAAACCCGGTGGGTAATGCCTTTCTCAGCAATGTGAAACCGGGTGGGTAATGCCTCTCTCAGCAATGTAAAACCCCGTGGGTAATGCCTCCCTCGGCAATTTAAAACCCCGTGGGTAATGCCTCCCTCAGCAATGTAAAATCCGGTGGGTAATGCCTCTCTCAGCAATGTAAAACCCGGTGGGTAATGCCTCTATCAGCAATGTAAAACACCGTGGGTAATGCCTCTCTCAGCAATGTAAAACCCCGTGGGTAATGCCTCCCTCGGCAATTTAAAACCCCGTGGGTAATGCCTCCCTCAGCAATGTAAAATCCGGTGGGTAATGCCTCTCTCAGCAATGTAAAACCCGGTGGGTAATGCCTCTATCAGCAATGTAAAACCCCGTGGGTAATGCCTCTCTCAGCAATGTAAAACCCCGTGGGTAATGCCTCTCTCAACACTTTAAACCCCGTGGGTAATGCCTCCCTCAGCAATGTAAAATCCGGTGGGTAATGCCTCTCTCAGCAATGTAAAACCCGGTGGGTAATGCCTCTATCAGCAATGTAAAACCCCGTGGTTAATGCCTCTCTCAGCAATGTAAAACTCGGTGGGTAATGCGTCCCACAGCAAAGTAAAACCCGGTGGGTAATGCCTCTCTTAGCAATGTAAAACTCGGTGGGTAATGCCTCCCTCAGCAATGTAAAACCCTGTGGGTAATGCCTCTCTCAGCAATGTAAAACCCCGTGGTTAATGCCTCTCTCAGCAATGTAAAACTCGGTGGGTAATGCGTCCCACAGCAAAGTAAAACCCGGTGGGTAATAGAAGCCTACAGTGCAGAAACAGGCCCTTCGGCCCATCGAGTCTGCACCGAACACAATCCCACCCAAACCCTATCCCCATCTCCCCACACATTTACCAGCTAATCCCTCTAAGCTACACATCCCAGGACACTAAGGGGCAATTTTAGCATAGCCAATGAATCTAACCCGCACATCTTTGGACTGTGGAAGGAAACCGGAGAAAACCCACGCAGGCACGAGGAGAATGTGCAAACTCCACACAGGCAGTGACCCGAGCCCGGAATCGAACCCAGCACCCTGGAGCTGTGCAGCAGCAGTGCTAACCACTGTGCTACCGTGCCGCCCGACCACTGTGCTACCGTGCCGCCCGACCACTGTGCTACCGTGCCGCCCACCACTGTGCTACCGTGCCGCCCACCGTGCTACCGTAATGCCTCCCTCAGCAATGTAAAACCCCGTGGTTAATGCCTCTCTCAGCAATGCAAAACCCGGTGGGTAATGCCACTCTCAGCTATGTAAAACCCCGTGGGTAATGCCTCCCTCAGCAATGTAAAACCCCGTGGGTAATGCCTCTCTCAGCAATGTAAAACCCCGTGGGTAAAGCCTCCCACAGTAAAGTAAAACCCGGGCGCTAATGCCTCACTCAGCAATGTAAAACCCGGTGGGTAATGCCACTCTCAGCCTTGTAAAACCCCGTGGGTAAAGCCTCCCACAGCAAAGTAAAACCCCGTGGGTAATGCCTCCCTCAGCAATGTAAAACCCCATGGGTAATGCCTCTCTGAGCAATGCAAAATCCGGTGGGTAATGCCTCTCTCAGCAATGTAAAACCCCGTGGGTAATGCCTCCCTCAGCAATGTAAAACCCCGTGGGTAATGCCTCTCTCAGCAATGTAAAACCCCGTGGGTAATGCCTCCCACAGCAAAGTAAAACCGGGTGGGTAATGCCTCACTCAGCAATGTAAAACCCCGTGGGTAATGCCTCTCTCAGCAATGCTTAACCCGGTGGGTAATGCCTCCCTCAGCAATGTAAAACCCCGTGGGTAATGCCTCCCACAGCAAAGTAAAACCCGGTGGGTAATGCCTCACTCAGCAATGTAAAACCCCGTGGGTAATGCCTCTCTCAGCAATGTAAAACCCCGTGGGTAATGCCTCTCTCAGCAATGCAAAACCCGGTGGGTAATGCCTCTCTCAGCAATGTAAAACCCCGTGGGTAATGCCTCTCTCAGCAATGTAAAACCCCGTGGGTAATGCCTCTCTCAGCAATGCAAAACCCGGTGGGTAATGCCTCTCTCAGCAATGTAAAACCCCGTGGGTAATGCCTCCCTCGGCAATGTAAAACCCCGTGGGTAATGCCTCCCTCAGCAATGTAAAACCCCGTGGGTAATGCCTCCCTCACCTATGTAAAACCCCGTGGCTAATGCCTCTCTCAGCAATGTAAAACCCCGTGGGTAATGCCTCTCTCAACAATGTAAAACCCCGTGGGTAATGCCTCTATCAGCAATGTATAATCCCGTGGGTAATGCCTCTCTCAGCAATGTAAAACCCCGTGGGTAATGCCTCACTCAGCAATGTAAAACCCCGTGGTTAATGCCTCTCTCAGCAATGTATTACTCCGTGGGTAATGCCTCTATCAGCAATGTAAAACCCCGTGGGTAATGCCTCCCTCAGCAATGTAAAACCCCGTGGGTAATGCCTCCCTCAGCAATGTAAAACCCCGTGGGTAAAGCCTCCCACAGCAAAGTAAAACCCCGTGGGTAATGCCTCCCTCAGCAATGCAAAATCCGGTGGGTAATGCCTCCCTCAGCAATGTAAAACCCCGTGGGTAATGCCTCTCTCAGCAATGCAAAATCCGGTGGGTAATGCCTCTCTCAGCAATGTAAAACCCCGTGGGTAATGCCTCCCTCAGCAATGTAAAACCCCGTGGGTAATGCCTCTCTCAGCAATGCTTAACCCGGTGGGTAATGCCTCTCTCAGCAATGTAAAACCCCGTGGGTAATGCCTCCCACAGCAAAGTAAAACCCGGTGGGTAATGCCTCACTCAGCAATGTAAAACCCCGTGGGTAATGCCTCACTCAGCAATGCTTAACCCGGTGGGTAATGCCTCCCTCAGCAATGTAAAACCCCGTGGGTAATGCCTCCCACAGCAAAGTAAAACCCAGTGGGTAATGCCTCACTCAGCAATGTAAAACCCCGTGGGTAATGCCTCTCTCAGCAATGTAAAACCCCGTGGGTAATGCCTCTCTCAGCAATGTAAAACCCCGTGGGTAATGCCTCTCTCAGCAATGCAAAACCCGGTGGGTAATGCCTCTCTCAGCAATGTAAAACCCCGTGGGTAATGCCGCTCTCAGCAATGTAAAACCCCGTGGGTAATGCCTCTCTCAGCAATGCAAAACCCGGTGGGTAATGCCTCTCTCAGCAATGTAAAACCCCGTGGGTAATGCCTCCCTCGGCAATGTAAAACCCCGTGGGTAATGCCTCCCTCAGCAATGTAAATTCCGGTGGGTAATGCCTCCCACAGCAAAGTAAATCCCGGTGGGTAATGCCTCTACCAGCAATGTAAAACCCCGTGGGTAATGCCTCCCTCAGCAATGCAAAACCCGGTGGGTAATGCCTCTGTCAGCAATGTAAAACCCCGTGGTAATGCCTCACTCAGCAGTGTGAAACCCTGTGGGTAATGCCTCTCTCAGCAATGTGAAACCCTGTGGGTAATGCCTCTCTCAGCAATGTTAAACCCCGTGGGTAATGCCTCTCTCAGCAATGTTGAACAACGTGGGTAATGCCTCTCTCAGCAATGTAAAACCCCTTGGGTAAAGCCTCCCTCAGCAATGTAAAACCCCGTGGTAATGCCTCACTCAGCAGTGTGAAACCCTGTGGGTAATGCCTCTCTCAGCAATGTGAAACCCTGTGGGTAATGCCTCTCTCAGCAATGTTAAACCCCGTGGGTAATGCCTCTCTCAGCAATGTTGAACCCCGTGGGTAATGCCTCTCTCAGCAATGTAAAACCCCTTGAGTAAAGCCTCCCTCAGCAATGTGAAATCCTGTGGGTAATGCCTCCCTGAGCAATGTAAAATCCCGTGGGTAATGCCTCTATCAGCAATGTAAAACCCCGTGGGTAATGCCTCTCTCAGCAATGTAAAACACGGTGGGTTATGCCTCTCTCCGCTATGTAAAACCCGGTGGGTAATGCCTCCCTCAACAATGTAAAACCCTGTGGGTAATGCCTCTCTCAGCGATGCAAAACCCGGTGGGTAATGCCTCTCTCAGCAATGTGAAATCCCGTGGGTAATGCCTCTCTCAGCAATGTAAATTCCAGTGGGTAACGCCTTCCTCAGCAATGTAAAACCGCGTGGGTAATGCTTCTCTCAGCAATGTAAAACACGGTGGGTAATGCCTCTCTCCGCTATGTAAAACCCGGTGGGTAATGCCTCCCTCAACAATGTAAAACCCTGTGGGTAATGCCTCTCTCAGCGATGCAAAACCCGGTGGGTAATGCCTCTCTCAGCAATGCAAAACCCGGTGGGTAATGCCGCTCTCAACAATGTAAAACCCCGTGGGTAATGCTTCTCTCAGCAATGTAAAACCCCGTGGGTAATGCCTCCCTCAGTAATATAAAAGTTGGTCGGTAATGCCTCACTCAGCAAAGTAAAACCCCGTGGGTAATGCCTCCCTCAGCAATGTAAAACACCGTGGGTAATGCCTCCCTCAGCAATGTAAACCTCCGCGGTAATGCCTCACTCAGCAATGTAAAACCCCGTGGGTAATGCCTCTGTCAGCAATGTAAAACCCCGTGGTAATGCCTCACTCAGCAGTGTGAAACCCTGTGGGTAATGCCTCTCTCAGCAATGTGAAACCCTGTGGGTAATGCCTCTCTCAGCAATGTTAAACCCCGTGGGTAATGCCTCTCTCAGCAATGTTGAACCCCGTGGGTAATGCCTCTCTCAGCAATGTAAAACCCCTTGGGTAAAGCCTCCCTCAGCAATGTAAAACCCCGTGGGTAATGCCTCCCTCAGCAATGTGAAATCCTGTGGGTAATGCCTCCCTGAGCAATGTAAAATCCCGTGGGTAATGCCTCTATCAGCAATGTAAAACCCCGTGGGTAATGCCTCTCTCAGCAATGTAAAACACGGTGGGTAATGCCTCTCTCCGCTATGTAAAACCCGGTGGGTAATGCCTCCCACAACAATGTAAAACCCCGTGGGTAATGCCTCTCTCAGCGATGCAAAACCCGGTGGGTAATGCCTCTCTCAGCAATGTGAAATCCCGTGGGTAATGCCTCTCTCAGCAATGTAAATTCCAGTGGGTAATGCCTCTCAGCAATGCAAAACCCGGTGGGTAATGCCTCCCACAACAATGTAAAACCCCGTGGGTAATGCCTCTCTCAACAATGTAAAACCGGGTGGGTAATGCCTCTCTCAGCAATGTGAAACACCGTGGTTAATGCCTCTCTCAGCAATGTGAAACCCTGTGGTTAATGCCTCTCTCAGCAATGTGAAACGCCGTGGTTAATGCCTCTCTCAGCAATGTGAAACCCCGTGGGTAATGCCTCCCTCAGCAATGTTAAACCCCGTGGGTAATGCCTCTCTCAGCAATGTGAAACCCCGTGGGTAATGCCTCCCTCAGCAATGTAAAATCCCGTGGGTAATGCCTCTATCAGCAATGTAAAACCGCTTGGGTAATGCCTCCCTCAGCAATGTAAAACCCCGTGGGTAATGCCTCCCTGAGCAATGTAAAATCCTGTGGGTAATGCCTCCCTGAGCAATGTAAAATCCCGTGGGTAATGCCTCTATCAGCAATGTAAAACCCCGTGGGTAATGCCTCTCTCAGCAATGTAAAACACGGTGGGTAATGCCTCTCTCCGCTATGTAAAACCCGGTGGGTAATGCCTCCCTCAACAATGTAAAACCCCGTGGGTAATGCCTCTCTCAGCGATGCAAAACCCGGTGGGTAATGCCTCTCTCAGCAATGTGAAATCCCGTGGGTAATGCCTCTCTCAGCAATGTAAATTCCAGTGGGTAATGCCTCTCAGCAATGCAAAACCCGGTGGGTAATGCCTCTCTCAGCAGTGCAAAACCCCGTGGGTAATGCCTCCCTCAACAATGTAAAACCCGGTGGGTAATGCCTCTCTCAGCAATGTGAAACCCCGTGGTTAATGCCTCTCTCAGCAATGTGAATTCCTGTGGTTAATGCCTCTCTCAGCAATGTGAAACCCCGTGGGTAATGCCTCTCTCAGCAATGTAAAACACCGTGGGTAATGTCTCCCTCAGCCATGTAAAACCCCGTGGGTATGCCTCTCTCAGCAATGCAAAACCCGGTGGGTAATGCCTCTCTCAGCAATGTGAAACCCCGTGGGTAATGCCTCCCTCAGCAATGTTAAACCCCGTGGGTAATGCCTGTCTCAGCAATGTGAAACCCCGTGGCTAATGCCTCCCTCAGCAATGTAAAATCCCGTGGGTAATACCTCTCTCAGCGATGCAAAACCCGGTGGGTAATGCCTCTCAGCAATGCAAAACCCGGTGGGTAATGCCTCTCTCAGCAGTGCAAAACCCCGTGGGTAATGCCTCTCTCAGCAATGTAAAACCCGGTGGCTAGTGCCTCTCTCAGCAATGTAAAACCCGGTGGGTAATGCCTCACTCCGCTCTGTAAAACCCGGTGGGTAATGCCTCCCTCAGCAATGTAAAACCCCGTGGGTAATGCGTCTCTCAGCAATGCAAAACCCGGTGGGTAATGCCTCTCTCAGCAATGTAAAACCCCGTGGGTAATGCCTCCCTCAGCAATATGAAACTCGGTCGGTAATGCCTCACTCAGCAAACTAAAACCCCGTGGGTAAGGCCTCCCTCAGCAATGTAAAACACCGTGGGTAATGCCTCCCTCAGCAATGTAAAACTCCGCGGTAATGTCTCACTCAGCAATGTAAAACCCCGTGGGTAATGCCTCTATCAGCAATGTACAACCCCGTGGGTAATGCCTCTCTCAGCAATGTAAAACCCGGTGGGTAATGCCTCCCTCAGCAATGTTAAACCCCGTGGGTAATGCCGCTCTCAGCAAAGTAAAACCGGTGGGTAATGCTTCTCTCAGAAATGTAAAACCCCGTGGGTAATGCCTCTCTCAGCAATGTAAAACCCCGTGGGTAATGCCTCTCTCAACAATGTAAAACCACGTGGGTAATGCCTCTCTCAGCAATGTAAATCCCCGTGGGTAATGCCTCACTCAGCAATGTAAAACCCCGTGGGTAATGCCTCTCTCAGCAATGTAAAACCCCGTGGGTAATGCCTCTCTCAGCAATGTAAAACCCCGTGGGTAATGCCTCTCTCAGCAATGTAAAACCCCGTGGGTAATGCGTCTCTCAACAATGTAAAACCCCGTGGGTAATGCCTCACTCAGCAATGTAAAACCCCGTGCGTAATGCCTCCCTCAGCAATGTTAAACCCCGTGGGTAATGCCTCGTCAGCAATGTAAAACCCCGTGGGTAATGCCTCTCTGAACACTGTAAAACCCCGTGGGTAATGCCTCACTCAGCAATGGAAAAACCCGTGGTAATGCCTCACTCAGCAATGTAAAACCCCTTGGGTAATGCCTCTATCAGCAATGTAAAATCCCGTGGGTAATGCCTCCCTCAGCAATACAAAAACCCGTGGTAATGCCTCACTCAGCAATGTAAAACCACTTGGGTAATGCCTCTATCAGCAATGTAAAACCCCGTGGGTAATGCCTCTCTCAGCAATGTAAAATCCCGTGGGTAATGCCTCTCTCAGCAATTTAAAACCCCGTGGGTAATGCCTCTATCAGCAATGTAAAACCCCGTGGGTAATGCCTCACTCAGCAATGTAAAACCCGGTGGGTAATGCCTCACTCAGCAATGTAAAACCCCGTGGGTAATGCCTCTCTCAACACTGCAATACCCCGTGGGTAATGCCTCTCTCAGCAATGTAAAACCCGGTGGGTAATGCCTCTCTCAGCAATTTAAAACCCCGTGGGTAATGCCTCTCTCAGCAATGTAAAACTCCGTGGGTAATGCCTCTCTCAGCAATGTAAAACACGGTGGGTAATGCCTCTCTCCGCTATGTAAAACCCGGTGGGTAATGCCTCCCTCAACAATGTAAAACCCCGTGGGTAATGCCTCTCTCAGCGATGCAAAACCCGGTGGGTAATGCCTCTCTCAGCAATGTGAAATCCCGTGGGTAATGCCTCTCTCAGCAATGTAAATTCCAGTGGGTAATGCCTGTCAGCAATGCAAAACCCGGTGGGTAATGCCTCTCTCAGCAGTGCAAAACCAGGTGGGTAATGCCTCCCTCAACAATGTAAAACCCGGTGGGTAATGCCTCTCTCAGCAATGTGAAACCCCGTGGTTAATGCCTCTCTCAGCAATGTGAAACCCTGTGGTTAATGCCTCTCTCAGCAATGTGAAACCCCGTGGGTAATGCCTCTCTCAGCAATGTAAAACACCGTGGGTAATGTCTCCCTCAGCCATGTAAAACCCCGTGGGTATGCCTCTCTCAGCAATGCAAAACCCGGTGGGTAATGCCTCTCTCAGCAATGTGAAACCCCGTGGGTAATGCCTCCCTCAGCAATGTTAAACCCCGTGGGTAATGCCTGTCTCAGCAATGTGAAACCCCGTGGCTAATGCCTCCCTCAGCAATGTAAAATCCCGTGGGTAATGCCTCTATCAGCAATGTAAAACCCCGTGGGTAATGCCTCTATCAGCAATGGAAAATCCCGTGGGTAATGCCTCTCTCAGCAATGTAAAACCCGGTGGCTAGTGCCTCTCTCAGCAATGTAAAACCCGGTGGGTAATGCCTCACTCCGCTCTGTAAAACCCGGTGTGTAATGCCTCCCACAGCAATGTAAAACCCCGTGGGTAATGCGTCTCTCAGCAATGCAAAACCCGGTGGGTAATGCCTCTCTCAACAATGTAAAACCCCGTGGGTAACGCCTTCCTCAGCAATGTAAAACCGCGTGGGTAATGCCTCTCTCAGCAATGTAAAACCCCGTGGGTAATGCCTCCCTCAGCAATATGAAACTCGGTCGGTAATGCCTCACTCAGCAAAGTAAAACCCCGTGGGTAATGCCTCCCTCAGCAATGTAAAACACCGTGGGTAATGCCTCCCTCAGCAATGTAAAACTCCGCGGTAATGTCTCACTCAGCAATGTAAAACCCCGTGGGTAATGCCTCTATCAGCAATGTAAAACCAGTGGGTAATACCTCTCTCAGCAATGTAAAACCCGGTGGGTAATGCCTCCCTCAGCAATGTTAAACCCGTGGGTAATGCCTCTCTCAGCAAAGTAAAACCGGTGGGTAATGCTTCTCTCAGCAATGTAAAACCCCGTGGGTAATGCCTCTCTCAGCAATGTAAAACCCCGTGGGTAATGCCTCTCTCAACAATGTAAAACCCCGTGGGTAATGCCTCTCTCAGCAATGTAAAACCCCGTGGGTAATGCCTCACTCAGCAATGTAAAACCCCGTGGGTAATGCCTCTCTCAGCAATGTAAAACCCCTTGGTAATGCCTCTCTCAGCAATGTAAAACCCCGTGGGTAATGCGTCTCTCAACAATGTAAAACCCCGTGGGTAATGCCTCACTCAGCAATGCAAAACCCCGTGCGTAATGCCTCCCTCAGCAATGTAAAACCCGTGGGTAATGCCTCGTCAGCAATGTAAAACCCCGTGGGTAATGCCTCTCTGAACACTGTAAAACCCCGTGGGTAATGCCTCACTCAGCAATGTAAAAACCCGTGGTAATGCCTCACTCAGCAATGTAAAACCCCGTGGGTAATGCCTCCCTCAGCAATACAAAAACCCGTGGTAATGCCTCACTCAGCAATGTAAAACCACTTGGGTAATGCCTCTATCAGCAATGTAAAACCCCGTGGGTAATGCCTCTCTCAGCAATGTAAAATCCCGTGGGTAATGCCTCTCTCAGCAATTTAAAACCCCGTGGGTAATGCCTCTCTCAACAATGTAAAACCCCGTGTGTCATGCCTCTATCAGCAATGTAAAACCCCGTGGGTAATGCCTCTCTCAGCAATGTAAAACCCGGTGGGTAATGCCTCTCGCAGCAATGTAAAACCCGGTGGGTAATGACTCTCTCTGCAATGAATAACCCCGTGGGTAATGCCTCACTCAGCAATGTAAAACCCCGTGGGTAATGCCTCACTCAGCAATGTAAAACCCCGTGGGTAATGCCTCTCTCAGTAATGTAAAACCCCGTGGGTAATGCCTCTCTGAGCAATGTAAAACCCCGTGGGAAATGCCTCTCTCAGCAATGTAAAACCACTTAGTTAATGCCTCTCTCAGCAATGTAAAACCACTTGGGTAATGCCTCCCTCAGCAATGTAAAACCCGGTGGGTAATGCCTCGTCAGCAATGTAAAACCCCGTGAGTAATGCCTCACTCAGCAATGTAAAACCCCGTGGGTAATGCCTCTCTCAGCAATGTAAAACCCCGTGGGTAATGCCTCCATCAGCAATGTAAAACCCCGTGGGTAATGCCTCTCTCAGCAATGTAAAACCCGGTGGGTAATGCCTCTCTCAGCAATGTAAAACCCGGTGTGTAATGACTCTCTCTGCAATGTATAACCCCGTGGTAAAGCCTCACTCAGCAATGTAAAACCCCGTGGGTAATGCCTCGTCAGCAATGTAAAACCCCGTGGGTAATGCCTCTCTCAGCAATGTAAAACTCCGTGGGTAATGCCTCACTCAGCAATGTAAAACCCCGTGGGTAATGCCTCTCTCAGCAATGTAAAACCCCGTGGGTAATGCCTCTCTCAGCAATGTAAAACCCCGTGGGTAATGCCTCTCTCAGCAATGTAAAACCACTTAGTTAATGCCTCTCTCAGCAATGTAAAACCACTTGGGTAATGCCTCCCTCAACACTGTAAAACCCCGTGGGTAATGCCTCACTCAGCAATGTAAAACCCCATGGGTAATGCCTCCCTCACAATGTAAAACCCTGTGAGTAACGCCTACCTCAGCAATGTAAAACCCCGTGGGTAATGCCTCTATCAGCAATGTAAAACCCCGTGGGTAATGCCTCTCTCAGCAATGTAAAACCCCGTGGGTAATGCCTCTCTCAACAATGTAAAACCCCGTGGGTAATGCCTCGCTCAGCAATGTAAAACCCCGTGGGTAATGCCTCTCTCAACAATGTAAAACCCCGTGGGTAATGCCTCCCTCAGCAATGTAAAACCCCGTGGGTAATGCCTCTCTCAACAATGTAAAACCCCGTGGGTAATGCCTCTCTCATCAATGTAAAACCCCGTGGGTAATGCCTCTCTCAACAATGTAAAACCCCGTGGGTAATGCCTCTCTCAGCAATGTAAAACCCCGTGGGTAATGCCTCTCTCAGTAATGTAAAACACGGTGGGTAATGCCTCTCTCAACACTGTAATACCCCGTGGGTAATGCCTCTCTCAGCACTGTAAAACCCGGTGGGTAATGCCTCTCTCAGCAATTTAAAACCCCGTGGGTAATGCCTCTCTCAGCAATGTAAAACTCCGTGGGTAATGCCTCTCTCAGCAATGTAAAACACGGTGGGTAATGCCTCTCTCCGCTATGTAAAACCCGGTGGGTAATGCCTCCCTCAACAGTGTAAAACCCCGTGGGTAATGCCTCTCTCAGCGATGCAAAACCCGGTGGGTAATGCCTCTCTCAGCAATGTGAAATCCCGTGGGTAATGCCTCTCTCAGCAATGTAAATTCCAGTGGGTAATGCCTCTCAGCAATGCAAAACCCGGTGGGTAATGCCTCTCTCAGTAGTGCAAAACCCCGTGGGTAATGCCTCCCTCAACAATGTGAAACCCGGTGGGTAATGCCTCTCTCAGCAATGTGAAACCCCGTGGTTAATGCCTCTCTCAGCAATGTGAAACCCTGTGGTTAATGCCTCTCTCAGCAATGTGAAACCCCGTGGGTAATGCCTCTCTCAGCAATGTAAAACACCGTGGGAAATGTCTCCCTCAGCCATGTAAAACCCCGTGGGTATGCCTCTCTCAGCAATGCAAAACCCGGTGGGTAATGCCTCTCTCAGCAATGTGAAACCCCGTGGGTAATGCCTCCCTCAGCAATGTTAAACCCCGTGGGTAATGCCTGTCTCAGCAATGTGAAACCCCGTGGCTAATGCCTCCCTCAGCAATGTAAAATCCCGTGGGTAATGCCTCTATCAGCAATGTAAAACCCCGTGGGTAATGCCTCTATCAGCATTGGAAAATCCCGTAGGTAATGCCTCTCTCAGCAATTTAAAACCCGGTGGGTAATGCCTCACTCCGCTCTGTAAAACCCCGTGGGTAATGCCTCCCTCAGCAATGTAAAACCCCGTGGGTAATGCGTCTCTCAGCAATGCAAAACCCGGTGGGTAATGCCTCTCTCAACAATGTAAAACCCCGTGGGTAATGCCTCTCTCAGCAATGTAAAACCCCGTGGGTAATGCGTCTCTCAACAATGTAAAACCCCGTGGGTAATGCCTCACTCAGCAATGTAAAACCCCGTGCGTAATGCCTCCCTCAGCAATGTAAAACCCCGTGGGTAATGCCTCGTCAGCAATGTAAAACCCCGTGGGTAATGCCTCTCTGAACACTGTAAAACCCCGTGGGTAATGCCTCACTCAGCAATGTAAAAACCCGTGGTAATGCCTCACTCAGCAATGTAAAACCCCGTGGGTAATGCCTCCCTCAGCAATACAAAAACCCGTGGTCATGCCTCACTCAGCAATGTAAAACCACTTGGGTAATGCCTCTATCAGCAATGTAAAACCCCGTGGGTAATGCCTCTCTCAGCAATGTAAAATCCCGTGGGTAATGCCTCTCTCAGCAATTTAAAACCCCGTGGGTAATGCCTCTATCAGCAATGTAAAACCCCGTGGGTAATGCCTCTCTCAGCAATGTAAAATCCCGTGGGTCATGCCTCTATCAGCAATGTAAAACCCCGTGGGTAATGCCTCTCTCAGCAATTTAAAACCCCGTGGGTAATGCCTCTCTCAACAATGTAAAACCCCGTGGGTCATGCCTCTATCAGCAATGTAAAACCCCGTGGGTAATGCCTCTCTCAGCAATGTAAAACCCGGTGGGTAATGCCTCTCTCAGCAATGTAAAACCCGGTGGGTAATGACTCTCTCTGCAATGAATAACCCCGTGGGTAATGCCTCACTCAGCAATGTAAAACCCCGTGGGTAATGCCTCTCTCAGCAATGTAAAACCCCGTGGGTAATGCCTCCATCAGCAATGTAAAACCCCGTGGGTAATGCCTCTCTCAGCAATGCAATACCCGGTGGGTAATGCCTCTCTCAGCAATGTAAAACCGGTGGGTAATGACTCTCTCTGCAATGTATAACCCCGTGGTAAAGCCTCACTCAGCAATGTAAAACCCCGTGGGTAATGCCTCGTCAGCAATATAAAACAGCGTGGGTAATGCCTCTCTCAGCAATGTAAAACTCCGTGGGTAATGCCTCACTCAGCAATGTAAAACCCCGTGGGTAATGCCTCTCTCAGTAATGTAAAACCCCGTGGGTAATGCTCTCTGAGCAATGTAAAACCCCGTGGGTAATGCCTCTCTCAGCAATGTAAAACCACTTAGTTAATGCCTCTCTCAGCAATGTAAAACCCCGTGGGTAATGCCTCACTCAGCAATGTAAAACCCCGTGGGTAATGCCTCTCTCAGCAATGTAAAACCCCGTGGGTAATGCCTCCATCAGCAATGTAAAACCCCGTGGGGTAATGCCTCTCTCAGCAATGTAAAACCCGGTGGGTAATGCCTCTCTCAGCAATGTAAAACCCGGTGGGTAATGACTCTCTCTGCAATGTATAACCCCGTGGTAAAGCCTCACTCAGCAATGTAAAACCCCGTGGGTAATGCCTCGTCAGCAATGTAAAACCCCGTGGGTAATGCCTCCCTCAGCAATGTAAAACTCCGTGGGTAATGCCTCACTCAGCAATGTAAAACCCCGTGGGTAATGCCTCTCTCAGCAATGTAAAACCCCGTGGGTAATGCCTCTCTCAGCAATGTAAAACCCCGTGGGTAATGCCTCTCTCAGCAATGTAAAACCACTTAGTTAATGCCTCTCTCAGCAATGTAAAACCACTTGGGTAATGCCTCCCTCAACACTGTAAAACCCCGCGGGTAATGCCTCACTCAGCAATGTAAAACCCCGTGGGTAATGCCTCCCTCACAATGTAAAACCCTGTGAGTAACGCCTACCTCAGCAATGTAAAACCCCGTGGGTAATGCCTCTATCAGCAATGTAAAACCCCTTGGGTAATGCCTCTCTCAGCAATGTAAAACCCCGTGGGTAATGCCTCTCTCAACAATGTAAAACCCCGTGGGTAATTCATCGCTCAGCAATGTAAAACCCCGTGGGTAATGCCTCTCTCAACAATGTAAAACCCCGTGGGTAATGCCTCTCTCAGCAATGTGAAATCCCGTGGGTAATGCCTCTCTCAGCAATGCAAATTCCAGTGGGTAATGCCTCTCAGCAATGTGAAACCCCGTGGCTAATGCCTCCCTCAGCAATGTAAAATCCCGTGGGTAATGCATCTATCAGCAATGTAAAACCCCGTGGGTAATGCCTGTCTCAGCAATGTGAAACCCCGTGGCTAATGCCTCCCTCAGCAATGTAAAATCCCGTGGGTAATGCATCTATCAGCAATGTAAAACCCCGTGGGTAATGCCTCTATCAGCAATGGAAAATCCCGTGGGTAATGCCTCTCTCAGCAATGTAAAACCCGGTGGCTGGTGCCTCTCTCAGCAATTTAAAACCCGGTGGTAATGCCTCACTCCGCTCTGTAAAACCCCGTGGGTAATGCCTCCCTCAGCAATGTAAAACCCCGTGGGGTAATGCGTCTCTCAGCAATGCAAAACCCGGTGGGTAATGCCTCTCTCAACAATGTAAAACCCCGTGGGTAACGCCTTCCTCAGCAATGTAAAACCGCGTGGGTAATGCCTCTCTCAGCAATGTAAAACCCCGTGGGTAATGCCTCCCTCAGCAATATGAAACTTCGGTCGGTAATGCCTCACTCAGCAAAGTAAAACCCCGTGGGTAATGCCTCCCTCAGCAATGTAAAACACCGTGGGTAATGCCTCCCTCAGCAATGTAAATCTCCGCGGTAATGTTTCACTCAGCAATGTAAAACCCCGTGGGTAATGCCTCTATCAGCAATGTAAAACCCCGTGGGTAATGCCTCTCTCAGCAATGTAAAACCCGGTGGGAAATGCCTCCCTCAGCAATGTTAAACCCCGTGGGTAATGCCTCTCTCAGCAAAGTAAAACCGGTGGGTAATGCTTCTCTCAGCAATGTAAAACCCCGTGGGTAATGCCTCTCTCAGCAATGTAAAACCCCGTGGGTAATGCCTCTATCAGCAATGTAAAACCAGTGGGTAATACCTCTCTCAGCAATGTAAAACCCGGTGGGTAATGCCTCCCTCAGCAATGTTAAACCCCGTGGGTAATGCCTCTCTCAGCAAAGTAAAACCGGTGGGTAATGCTTCTCTCAGCAATGTAAAACCCCGTGGGGTAATGCCTCTCTCAGCAATGTAAAACCCCGTGGGTAATGCCTCTCTCAACAATGTAAAACCCCGTGGGTTAATGCCTCTCTCAGCAATGTAAAAGCCCGTGGGTAATGCCTCACTCAGCAATGTAAAACCCCGTGGGTAATGCCTCTCTCAGCAATGTAAAACCCGTGGGTAATGCCTCTCTCAGCAATGTAAAACCCCGTGGGTAATGCGTCCTCTCAACAATGTAAAACCCCGTGGGTAATGCCTCACTCAGCAATGCAAAACCCCGTGCGTAATGCCTCCCTCAGCAATGTAAAACCCCGTGGGTAATGCCTCGTCAGCAATGTAAAACCCCGTGGGTAATGCCTCCCTCAGCAATACAAAAACCCGTGGTAATGCCTCACTCAGCAATGTAAAACCACTTGGGTAATGCCTCTATCAGCAATGTAAAACCCCGTGGGTATGCCTCTCTCAGCAATGTAAAATCCCGTGGGTAATGCCTCTCTCAGCAATTTAAAACCCCGTGGGTAATGCCTCTCTCAACAATGTAAAACCCCCGTGTGTCATGCCTCTATCAGCAATGTAAAACCCCGTGGGTAATGCCTCTCTCAGCAATGTAAAACCCGGTGGGTAATGCCTCTCGCAGCAATGTAAAACCCGTTGGGTAATGACTCTCTCTGCAATGAATAACCCCGTGGGTAATGCCTCACTCAGCAATGTAAAACCCCGTGGGTAATGCCTCTCTCAGCAATGTAAAACCCCGTGGGTAATGCCTCCATCAGCAATGTAAAACCCCGTGGGTCATGCCTCTCTCAGCAATGCAAAACCCGGTGGGTAATGCCTCTCTCAGCAATGTAAAACCCGGTGGGTAATGACTCTCTCTGCAATGTATAACCCCGTGGTAAAGCCTCACTCAGCAATGTAAAACCCCGTGGGTAATGCCTCGTCAGCAATATAAAACACCGTGGGTAATGCCTCTCTCAGCAATGTAAAACTCCGTGGGTAATGCCTCACTCAGCAATGTAAAACCCCGTGGGTAATGCCTCTCTCAGTAATGTAAAACCCCGTGGGTAATGCCTCTCTGAGCAATGTAAAACCCCGTGGGAAATGCCTCTCTCAGCAATGTAAAACCACTTAGTTAATGCCTCTCTCAGCAATGTAAAACACTTGGGTAATGCCTCCCTCAGCAATGTAAAACCCGGTGGGTAATGCCTCGTCAGCAATGTAAAACCCCGTGGGTAATGCCTCACTCAGCAATGTAAAACCCCGTGGGTAATGCCTCTCTCAGCAATGTAAAACCCCGTGGGTAATGCCTCCATCAGCAATGTAAAACCCCGTGGGTAATGCCTCTCTCAGCAATGTAAAACCCGGTGGGTAATGCCTCTCTCAGCAATGTAAAACCCGGTGGGTAATGACTCTCTCTGCAATGTATAACCCCGTGGTAAAGCCTCACTCAGCAATGTAAAACCCCGTGGGGTAATGCCTCTCTCAGCAATGTAAAACTCCGTGGGTAATGCCTCACTCAGCAATGTAAAACCCCGTGGGTAATGCCTCTCTCAGCAATGTAAAACCCCCGTGGGTAATGCCTCTCTCAGCAATGTAAAACCCCGTGGGTAATGCCTCTCTCAGCAATGTAAAACCACTTAGTTAATGCCTCTCTCAGCAATGTAAAACCACTTGGGTAATGCCTCCCTCAACACTGTAAAACCCCGTGGGTAATGCCTCACTCAGCAATGTAAAACCCCATGGGTAATGCCTCCCTCACAATGTAAAACCCTGTGAGTAACGCCTACCTCAGCAATGTAAAACCCCGTGGGTAATGCCTCTATCAGCAATGTAAAACCCCGTGGGTAATGCCTCTCTCAGCAATGTAAAACCCCGTGGGTAATGCCTCTCTCAACAATGTAAAACCCCGTGGGTAATGCCTCGCTCAGCAATGTAAAACCCCGTGGGTAATGCCTCTCTCAACAATGTAAAACCCCGTGGGTAATGTCTCCCTCAGCAATGTAAAACCCCGTGGGTAATGCCTCTCTCAACAATGTAAAACCCCGTGGGTAATGCCTCTCTCATCAATGTAAAACCCCGTGGGTAATGCCTCTCTCAACAATGTAAAACCCCGTGGGTAATGCCTCTCTCAGCAATGTAAAACCCCGTGGGTAATGCCTCTCTCAGTAATGTAAAACACGGTGGGTAATGCCTCTCTCAACACTGTAATACCCCGTGGGTAATGCCTCTCTCAGCACTGTAAAACCCGGTGGGTAATGCCTCTCTCAGCAATTTAAAACCCCGTGGGTAATGCCTCTCTCAGCAATGTAAAACTCCGTGGGTAATGCCTCTCTCAGCAATGTAAAACACGGTGGGTAATGCCTCTCTCCGCTATGTAAAACCCGGTGGGTAATGCCTCCCTCAACAGTGTAAAACCCCGTGGGTAATGCCTCTCTCAGCGATGCAAAACCCGGTGGGTAATGCCTCTCTCAGCAATGTGAAATCCCGTGGGTAATGCCTCTCTCAGCAATGTAAATTCCAGTGGGTAATGCCTCTCAGCAATGCAAAACCCGGTGGGTAATGCCTCTCTCAGTAGTGCAAAACCCCGTGGGTAATGCCTCCCTCAACAATGTGAAACCGGTGGGTAATGCCTCTCTCAGCAATGTGAAACCCCGTGGTTAATGCCTCTCTCAGCAATGTGAAACCCTGTGGTTAATGCCTCTCTCAGCAATGTGAAACCCCGTGGGTAATGCCTCTCTCAGCAATGTAAAACACCGTGGGAAATGTCTCCCTCAGCCATGTAAAACCCCGTGGGTATGCCTCTCTCAGCAATGCAAAACCCGGTGGGTAATGCCTCTCTCAGCAATGTGAAACCCCCGTGGGTAATGCCTCCCTCAGCAATGTTAAACCCCGTGGGTAATGCCTGTCTCAGCAATGTGAAACCCCGTGGCTAATGCCTCCCTCAGCAATGTAAAATCCCGTGGGTAATGCCTCTATCAGCAATGTAAAACCCCGTGGGTAATGCCTCTATCAGCAATGGAAAATCCCGTAGGTAATGCCTCTCTCAGCAATTTAAAACCCGGTGGGTAATGCCTCACTCCGCTCTGTAAAACCCCGTGGGTAATGCCTCCCTCAGCAATGTAAAACCCCGTGGGTAATGCGTCTCTCAGCAATGCAAAACCCGGTGGGTAATGCCTCTCTCAACAATGTAAAACCCCGTGGGTAATGCCTCTCTCAGCAATGTAAAACCCCGTGGGTAATGCGTCTCTCAACAATGTAAAACCCCGTGGGTAATGCCTCACTCAGCAATGTAAAACCCCGTGCGTAATGCCTCCCTCAGCAATGTAAAACCCCGTGGGTAATGCCTCGTCAGCAATGTAAAACCCCGTGGGTAATGCCTCTCTGAACACTGTAAAACCCCGTGGGTAATGCCTCACTCAGCAATGTAAAAACCCGTGGTAATGCCTCACTCAGCAATGTAAAAACCCCGTGGGTAATGCCTCCCTCAGCAATACAAAAACCCGTGGTCATGCCTCACTCAGCAATGTAAAACCACTTGGGTAATGCCTCTATCAGCAATGTAAAACCCCGTGGGTAATGCCTCTCTCAGCAATGTAAAATCCCGTGGGTAATGCCTCTCTCAGCAATTTAAAACCCCGTGGGTAATGCCTCTATCAGCAATGTAAAACCCCGTGGGTAATGCCTCTCTCAGCAATGTAAAATCCCGTGGGTCATGCCTCTATCAGCAATGTAAAACCCCGTGGGTAATGCCTCTCTCAGCAATTTAAAACCCCGTGGGTAATGCCTCTCTCAACAATGTAAAACCCCGTCACGTGCTCACTGTGTGCAATGTAAAACCCCGTGTGGTAATGCCTCTCTCAGCAATGTAAAACCCGGTGGGTAATGCCTCTCTCAGCAATGTACAACCCGGTGGGTAATGACTCTCTCTGCAATGAATAACCCCGTGGGTAATGCCTCACTCAGCAATGTAAAACCCCGTGGGTAATGCCTCTCTCAGCAATGTAAAACCCCGTGGGTAATGCCTCCATCAGCAATGTAAAACCCCGTGGGTAATGCCTCTCTCAGCAATGCAAAACCCGGTGGGTAATGCCTCTCTCAGCAATGCAAAACCCGGTGGGTAATGCCTCTCTCAGCAATGTAAAACCCGTGGGTAATGCCTCCATCAGCAATGTAAAACCCCGTGGTAAAGCCTCACTCAGCAATGTAAAACCCCGTGGGTAATGCCTCTCTCAGCAATGCAAAAACCCGGTGGGTAATGCCTCACTCAGCAATGTAAAACCCCGTGGGTAATGCCTCTCTCAGTAATGTAAAACCCCGTGGGTAATGCCTCTCTGAGCAATGTAAAACCCCGTGGGTAATGCCCTCTCTCAGCAATGTAAAACCACTTAGTTAATGCCTCTCTCAGCAATGTAAAACCACTTGGGTAATGCCTCCCTCAGCAATGTAAAACCCGGTGGGTAATGCCTCGTCAGCAATGTAAAACCCCGTGGGTAATGCCTCACTCAGCAATGTAAAACCCCGTGGGTAATGCCTCTCTCAGCAATGTAAAACCCCGTGGTAATGCCTCCATCAGCAATGTAAAACCCCGTGGGTATGCCTCTCTCAGCAATGTAAAACCCGGTGGGTAATGCCTCTCTCAGCAATGTAAAACCCGGTGGGTAATGACTCTCTCTGCAATGTATAACCCCGTGGTAAAGCCTCACTCAGCAACTGTAAAACCCCGTGGGTAATGCCTCGTCAGCAATGTAAAACCCCGTGGGTAATGCCTCTCTCAGCAATGTAAAACTCCGTGGGTAATGCCTCACTCAGCAATGTAAAACCCCGTGGGTAATGCCTCTCTCAGCAATGTAAAACCCCGTGGGTAATGCCTCTCTCAGCAATGTAAAACCCCGTGGGTAATGCCTCTCTCAGCAATGTAAAACCACTTAGTTAATGCCTCTCTCAGCAATGTAAAACCACTTGGGTAATGCCTCCCTCAACACTGTAAAACCCCGCGGGTAATGCCTCACACAGCAATGTAAAACCCCGTGGGTAATGCCTCCCTCACAATGTAAAACCCTGTGAGTAACGCCTACCTCAGCAATGTAAAACCCCCGTGGGTAATGCCTCTATCAGCAATGTAAAACCCCTTGGGTAATGCCTCTCTCAGCAATGTAAAACCCCGTGGGTAATGCCTCTCTCAACAATGTAAAACCCCGTGGGTAATGCATCGCTCAGCAATGTAAAACCCCGTGGGTAATGCCTCTCTCAACAATGTAAAACCCCCGTGGGTAATGCCTCTCTCAGCAATGTGAAATCCCGTGGGTAATGCCTCTCTCAGCAATGCAAATTCCAGTGGTAATGCCTCTCAGCAATGCAAAACCCGGTGGGTAATGCCTCCCTCAGTAGTGCAAAACCCGTGGGTAATGCTCTCTCAGCAATGTGAAACCCTGTGGTTAATGCCTCTCTCAGCAATGTGAAACCCCGTGGGTAATGCCTCTCTCAGCAATGTAAAACACCGTGGGTAATGTCTCCCTCAGCCATGTAAAACCCGTGGGTAATGCCTCTCTCAGCAATGCAAAACCCGGTGGGTAATGCCTCTCTCAGCAATGTGAAACCCCGTGGGTAATGCCTCCCTCAGCAATGTTAAACCCGTGGGTAATGCCTGTCTCAGCAATGTGAAACCCCGTGGCTAATGCCTCCCTCAGCAATGTAAAATCCCGTGGATAATGCATCTATCAGCAATGTAAAACCCCGTGGGTAATGCCTCTATCAGCAATGGAAAATCCCGTGGGTAATGCCTCTCCTCAGCAATGTAAAAACCCGGTGGCTGGTGCCTCTCTCAGCAATTTAAAACCCGGTGGTAATGCCTCACTCCGCTCTGTAAAACCCCCGTGGGTAATGCCTCCCTCAGCAATGTAAAACCCCGTGGGTAATGCGTCTCTCAGCAATGCAAAACCCGGTGGGTAATGCCTCTCTCAACAATGTAAAACCCCGTGGGTAACGCCTTCCTCAGCAATGTAAAACCGCGTGGGTAATGCCTCTCTCAGCAATGTAAAACCCCGTGGGTAATGCCTCCCTCAGCAATATGAAACTCGGTCGGTAATGCCTCACTCAGCAAAGTAAAACCCCGTGGGTAATGCCTCCCTCAGCAATGTAAAACACCGTGGGTAATGCCTCCCTCAGCAATGTAATCACGTGCTCACTGTGGTCACTCAGCAATGTAAAACCCCGTGGGTAATGCCTCTATCAGCAATGTAAAACCCCGTGGGTAATGCCTCTCTCAGCAATGTAAAACCCGGTGGGAAATGCCTCCCTCAGCAATGTTAAACCCCGTGGGTAATGCCTCTCTCAGCAAAGTAAAAACGGTGGGTAATGCTTCTCTCAGCAATGTAAAACCCCGTGGGTAATGCCTCTCTCAGCAATGTAAAACCCCGTGGGTAATGCCTCTCTCAACAATGTAAAACCCCGTGGGTAATGCCTCCCTCAGCAATGTAAAACCCCGTGGGTAATGCCTCTCTCAACAATGTAAAACCCCGTGGGTAATGCCTCTCTCATCAATGTAAAACCCCGTGGGTAATGCCTCTCTCAACAATGTAAAACCCCGTGGGTAATGCCTCTCTCAGCAATGTAAAACCCCGTGGGTAATGCCTCTCTCAGTAATGTAAAACACGGTGGGTAATGCCTCTCTCAACACTGTAATACCCCGTGGGTAATGCCTCTCTCAGCACTGTAAAACCCGGTGGGTAATGCCTCTCTCAGCAATTTAAAACCCCGTGGGTAATGCCTCTCTCAGCAATGTAAAACTCCGTGGGTAATGCCTCTCTCAGCAATGTAAAACACGGTGGGTAATGCCTCTCTCCGCTATGTAAAACCCGGTGGGTAATGCCTCCCTCAACAGTGTAAAACCCCGTGGGTAATGCCTCTCTCAGCGATGCAAAACCCGGTGGGTAATGCCTCTCTCAGCAATGTGAAATCCCGTGGGTAATGCCTCTCTCAGCAATGTAAATTCCAGTGGGTAATGCCTCTCAGCAATGCAAAACCCGGTGGGTAATGCCTCTCTCAGTAGTGCAAAACCCCGTGGGTAATGCCTCCCTCAACAATGTGAAACCCGGTGGGTAATGCCTCTCTCAGCAATGTGAAACCCCGTGGTTAATGCCTCTCTCAGCAATGTGAAACCCTGTGGTTAATGCCTCTCTCAGCAATGTGAAACCCCGTGGGTAATGCCTCTCTCAGCAATGTAAAACACCGTGGGAAATGTCTCCCTCAGCCATGTAAAACCCCGTGGGTATGCCTCTCTCAGCAATGCAAAACCCGGTGGGTAATGCCTCTCTCAGCAATGTGAAACCCCGTGGGTAATGCCTCCCTCAGCAATGTTAAACCCCGTGGGTAATGCCTGTCTCAGCAATGTGAAACCCCGTGGCTAATGCCTCCCTCAGCAATGTAAAATCCCGTGGGTAATGCCTCTATCAGCAATGTAAAACCCCGTGGGTAATGCCTCTATCAGCAATGGAAAATCCCGTAGGTAATGCCTCTCTCAGCAATTTAAAACCCGGTGGGTAATGCCTCACTCCGCTCTGTAAAACCCCGTGGGTAATGCCTCCCTCAGCAATGTAAAACCCCGTGGGTAATGCGTCTCTCAGCAATGCAAAACCCGGTGGGTAATGCCTCTCTCAACAATGTAAAACCCCGTGGGTAATGCCTCTCTCAGCAATGTAAAACCCCGTGGGTAATGCGTCTCTCAACAATGTAAAACCCCGTGGGTAATGCCTCACTCAGCAATGTAAAACCCCGTGCGTAATGCCTCCCTCAGCAATGTAAAACCCCGTGGGTAATGCCTCGTCAGCAATGTAAAACCCCGTGGGTAATGCCTCTCTGAACACTGTAAAACCCCGTGGGTAATGCCTCTCTCAGCAATGTAAAACCACTTAGTTAATGCCTCTCTCAGCAATGTAAAACCACTTGGGTAATGCCTCCCTCAGCAATGTAAAACCCGGTGGGTAATGCCTCGTCAGCAATGTAAAACCCCGTGGGTAATGCCTCACTCAGCAATGTAAAACCCCGTGGGTAATGCCTCTCTCAGCAATGTAAAACCCCGTGGGTAATGCCTCCATCAGCAATGTAAAACCCCGTGGGTAATGCCTCTCTCAGCAATGTAAAACCCGGTGGGTAATGCCTCTCTCAGCAATGTAAAACCCGGTGGGTAATGACTCTCTCTGCAATGTATAACCCCGTGGTAAAGCCTCACTCAGCAATGTAAAACCCCGTGGGTAATGCCTCGTCAGCAATGTAAAACCCCGTGGGTAATGCCTCTCTCAGCAATGTAAAACTCCGTGGGTAATGCCTCACTCAGCAATGTAAAACCCCGTGGGTAATGCCTCTCTCAGCAATGTAAAACCCCGTGGGTAATGCCTCTCTCAGCAATGTAAAACCCCGTGGGTAATGCCTCTCTCAGCAATGTAAAACCACTTAGTTAATGCCTCTCTCAGCAATGTAAAACCACTTGGGTAATGCCTCCCTCAACACTGTAAAACCCCGCGGGTAATGCCTCACTCAGCAATGTAAAACCCCGTGGGTAATGCCTCCCTCACAATGTAAAACCCTGTGAGTAACGCCTACCTCAGCAATGTAACACCCCGTGGGTAATGCCTCTATCAGCAATGTAAAACCCCTTGGGTAATGCCTCTCTCAGCAATGTAAAACCCCGTGGGTAATGCCTCTCTCAACAATGTAAAACCCCGTGGGTAATGCATCGCTCAGCAATGTAAAACCCCGTGGGTAATGCCTCTCTCAACAATGTAAAACCCCGTGGGTAATGCCTCTCTCAGCAATGTGAAATCCCGTGGGTAATGCCTCTCTCAGCAATGCAAATTCCAGTGGGTAATGCCTCTCAGCAATGCAAAACCCGGTGGGTAATGCCTCCCTCAGTAGTGCAAAACCCCGTGGGTAATGCCTCTCTCAGCAATGTGAAACCCTGTGGTTAATGCCTCTCTCAGCAATGTGAAACCCCGTGGGTAATGCCTCTCTCAGCAATGTAAAACACCGTGGGTAATGTCTCCCTCAGCCATGTAAAACCCCGTGGGTAATGCCTCTCTCAGCAATGCAAAACCCGGTGGGTAATGCCTCTCTCAGCAATGTGAAACCCCGTGGGTAATGCCTCCCTCAGCAATGTTAAACCCCGTGGGTAATGCCTGTCTCAGCAATGTGAAACCCCGTGGCTAATGCCTCCCTCAGCAATGTAAAATCCCGTGGATAATGCATCTATCAGCAATGTAAAACCCCGTGGGTAATGCCTCTATCAGCAATGGAAAATCCCGTGGGTAATGCCTCTCTCAGCAATGTAAAACCCGGTGGCTGGTGCCTCTCTCAGCAATTTAAAACCCGGTGGTAATGCCTCACTCCGCTCTGTAAAACCCCGTGGGTAATGCCTCCCTCAGCAATGTAAAACCCCGTGGGTAATGCGTCTCTCAGCAATGCAAAACCCGGTGGGTAATGCCTCTCTCAACAATGTAAAACCCCGTGGGTAACGCCTTCCTCAGCAATGTAAAACCGCGTGGGTAATGCCTCTCTCAGCAATGTAAAACCCCGTGGGTAATGCCTCCCTCAGCAATATGAAACTCGGTCGGTAATGCCTCACTCAGCAAAGTAAAACCCCGTGGGTAATGCCTCCCTCAGCAATGTAAAACACCGTGGGTAATGCCTCCCTCAGCAATGTAAATCTCCGCGGTAATGTTTCACTCAGCAATGTAAAACCCCGTGGGTAATGCCTCTATCAGCAATGTAAAACCCCGTGGGTAATGCCTCTCTCAGCAATGTAAAACCCGGTGGGAAATGCCTCCCTCAGCAATGTTAAACCCCGTGGGTAATGCCTCTCTCAGCAAAGTAAAACCGGTGGGTAATGCTTCTCTCAGCAATGTAAAACCCCGTGGGTAATGCCTCTCTCAGCAATGTAAAACCCCGTGGGTAATGCCTCTCTCAACAATGTAAAACCCCGTGGGTAATGCCTCCCTCAGCAATGTAAAACCCCGTGGGTAATGCCTCTCTCAACAATGTAAAACCCCGTGGGTAATGCCTCTCTCATCAATGTAAAACCCCGTGGGTAATGCCTCTCTCAACAATGTAAAACCCCGTGGGTAATGCCTCTCTCAGCAATGTAAAACCCCGTGGGTAATGCCTCTCTCAGTAATGTAAAACACGGTGGGTAATGCCTCTCTCAACACTGTAATACCCCGTGGGTAATGCCTCTCTCAGCACTGTAAAACCCGGTGGGTAATGCCTCTCTCAGCAATTTAAAACCCCGTGGGTAATGCCTCTCTCAGCAATGTAAAACTCCGTGGGTAATGCCTCTCTCAGCAATGTAAAACACGGTGGGTAATGCCTCTCTCCGCTATGTAAAACCCGGTGGGTAATGCCTCCCTCAACAGTGTAAAACCCCGTGGGTAATGCCTCTCTCAGCGATGCAAAACCCGGTGGGTAATGCCTCTCTCAGCAATGTGAAATCCCGTGGGTAATGCCTCTCTCAGCAATGTAAATTCCAGTGGGTAATGCCTCTCAGCAATGCAAAACCCGGTGGGTAATGCCTCTCTCAGTAGTGCAAAACCCCGTGGGTAATGCCTCCCTCAACAATGTGAAACCCGGTGGGTAATGCCTCTCTCAGCAATGTGAAACCCCGTGGTTAATGCCTCTCTCAGCAATGTGAAACCCTGTGGTTAATGCCTCTCTCAGCAATGTGAAACCCCGTGGGTAATGCCTCTCTCAGCAATGTAAAACACCGTGGGAAATGTCTCCCTCAGCCATGTAAAACCCCGTGGGTATGCCTCTCTCAGCAATGCAAAACCCGGTGGGTAATGCCTCTCTCAGCAATGTGAAACCCCGTGGGTAATGCCTCCCTCAGCAATGTTAAACCCCGTGGGTAATGCCTGTCTCAGCAATGTGAAACCCCGTGGCTAATGCCTCCCTCAGCAATGTAAAATCCCGTGGGTAATGCCTCTATCAGCAATGTAAAACCCCGTGGGTAATGCCTCTATCAGCAATGGAAAATCCCGTAGGTAATGCCTCTCTCAGCAATTTAAAACCCGGTGGGTAATGCCTCACTCCGCTCTGTAAAACCCCGTGGGTAATGCCTCCCTCAGCAATGTAAAACCCCGTGGGTAATGCGTCTCTCAGCAATGCAAAACCCGGTGGGTAATGCCTCTCTCAACAATGTAAAACCCCGTGGGTAATGCCTCTCTCAGCAATGTAAAACCCCGTGGGTAATGCGTCTCTCAACAATGTAAAACCCCGTGGGTAATGCCTCACTCAGCAATGTAAAACCCCGTGCGTAATGCCTCCCTCAGCAATGTAAAACCCCGTGGGTAATGCCTCGTCAGCAATGTAAAACCCCGTGGGTAATGCCTCTCTGAACACTGTAAAACCCCGTGGGTAATGCCTCACTCAGCAATGTAAAAACCCGTGGTAATGCCTCACTCAGCAATGTAAAACCCCGTGGGTAATGCCTCCCTCAGCAATACAAAAACCCGTGGTCATGCCTCACTCAGCAATGTAAAACCACTTGGGTAATGCCTCTATCAGCAATGTAAAACCCCGTGGGTAATGCCTCTCTCAGCAATGTAAAATCCCGTGGGTAATGCCTCTCTCAGCAATTTAAAACCCCGTGGGTAATGCCTCTATCAGCAATGTAAAACCCCGTGGGTAATGCCTCTCTCAGCAATGTAAAATCCCGTGGGTCATGCCTCTATCAGCAATGTAAAACCCCGTGGGTAATGCCTCTCTCAGCAATTTAAAACCCCGTGGGTAATGCCTCTCTCAACAATGTAAAACCCCGTGGGTCATGCCTCTATCAGCAATGTAAAACCCCGTGGGTAATGCCTCTCTCAGCAATGTAAAACCCGGTGGGTAATGCCTCTCTCAGCAATGTAAAACCCGGTGGGTAATGACTCTCTCTGCAATGAATAACCCCGTGGGTAATGCCTCACTCAGCAATGTAAAACCCCGTGGGTAATGCCTCTCTCAGCAATGTAAAACCCCGTGGGTAATGCCTCACTCAGCAATGTAAAACCCCGTGGGTAATGCCTCTCTCAGCAATGTAAAACCCCGTGGGTAATGCCTCCATCAGCAATGTAAAACCCCGTGGGTAATGCCTCTCTCAGCAATGTAAAACCCGGTGGGTAATGCCTCTCTCAGCAATGTAAAACCCGGTGGGTAATGACTCTCTCTGCAATGTATAACCCCGTGGTAAAGCCTCACTCAGCAATGTAAAACCCCGTGGGTAATGCCTCGTCAGCAATGTAAAACCCCGTGGGTAATGCCTCTCTCAGCAATGTAAAACTCCGTGGGTAATGCCTCACTCAGCAATGTAAAACCCCGTGGGTAATGCCTCTCTCAGCAATGTAAAACCCCGTGGGTAATGCCTCTCTCAGCAATGTAAAACCCCGTGGGTAATGCCTCTCTCAGCAATGTAAAACCACTTAGTTAATGCCTCTCTCAGCAATGTAAAACCACTTGGGTAATGCCTCCCTCAACACTGTAAAACCCCGCGGGTAATGCCTCACTCAGCAATGTAAAACCCCGTGGGTAATGCCTCCCTCACAATGTAAAACCCTGTGAGTAACGCCTACCTCAGCAATGTAAAACCCCGTGGGTAATGCCTCTATCAGCAATGTAAAACCCCTTGGGTAATGCCTCTCTCAGCAATGTAAAACCCCGTGGGTAATGCCTCTCTCAACAATGTAAAACCCCGTGGGTAATGCATCGCTCAGCAATGTAAAACCCCGTGGGTAATGCCTCTCTCAACAATGTAAAACCCCGTGGGTAATGCCTCTCTCAGCAATGTGAAATCCCGTGGGTAATGCCTCTCTCAGCAATGCAAATTCCAGTGGGTAATGCCTCTCAGCAATGCAAAACCCGGTGGGTAATGCCTCCCTCAGTAGTGCAAAACCCCGTGGGTAATGCCTCTCTCAGCAATGTGAAACACTGTGGTTAATGCCTCTCTCAGCAATGTGAAACCCCGTGGGTAATGCCTCTCTCAGCAATGTAAAACACCGTGGGTAATGTCTCCCTCAGCCATGTAAAACCCCGTGGGTAATGCCTCTCTCAGCAATGCAAAACCCGGTGGGTAATGCCTCTCTCAGCAATGTGAAACCCCGTGGGTAATGCCTCCCTCAGCAATGTTAAACCCCGTGGGTAATGCCTGTCTCAGCAATGTGAAACCCCGTGGCTAATGCCTCCCTCAGCAATGTAAAATCCCGTGGGTAATGCATCTATCAGCAATGTAAAACCCCGTGGGTAATGCCTCTATCAGCAATGGAAAATCCCGTGGGTAATGCCTCTCTCAGCAATGTAAAACCCGGTGGCTGGTGCCTCTCTCAGCAATTTAAAACCCGGTGGTAATGCCTCACTCCGCTCTGTAAAACCCCGTGGGTAATGCCTCCCTCAGCAATGTAAAACCCCGTGGGTAATGCGTCTCTCAGCAATGCAAAACCCGGTGGGTAATGCCTCTCTCAACAATGTAAAACCCCGTGGGTAACGCCTTCCTCAGCAATGTAAAACCGCGTGGGTAATGCCTCTCTCAGCAATGTAAAACCCCGTGGGTAATGCCTCCCTCAGCAATATGAAACTCGGTCGGTAATGCCTCACTCAGCAAAGTAAAACCCCGTGGGTAATGCCTCCCTCAGCAATGTAAAACACCGTGGGTAATGCCTCCCTCAGCAATGTAAATCTCCGCGGTAATGTTTCACTCAGCAATGTAAAACCCCGTGGGTAATGCCTCTATCAGCAATGTAAAACCCCGTGGGTAATGCCTCTCTCAGCAATGTAAAACCCGGTGGGAAATGCCTCCCTCAGCAATGTTAAACCCCGTGGGTAATGCCTCTCTCAGCAAAGTAAAACCGGTGGGTAATGCTTCTCTCAGCAATGTAAAACCCCGTGGGTAATGCCTCTCTCAGCAATGTAAAACCCCGTGGGTAATGCCTCTCTCAACAATGTAAAACCCCGTGGGTAATGCCTCTCTCAGCAATGTAAAACCCCGTGGGTAATGCCTCTCTCAGCAATGTAAAACCCGTGGGTAATGCGTCTCTCAACAATGTAAAACCCCGTGGGTAATGCCTCACTCAGCAATGTAAAACGCCGTGCGTAATGCCTCCCTCAGCAATGTAAAACCCCGTGGGTAATGCCTCGTCAGCAATGTAAAACCCCGTGGGTAACGCCTCTCTGAACACTGTAAAACCCCGTGGGTAATGCCTCACTCAGCAATGTAAAAACCCGTGGTAATGCCTCACTCAGCAATGTAAAACCCCGTGGGTAATGCCTCCCTCAGCAATACAAAAACCCGTGGTAATGCCTCACTCAGCAATGTAAAACCACTTGGGTAATGCCTCTATCAGCAATGTAAAACCCCGTGGGTAATGCCTCTCTCAGCAATGTAAAATCCCGTGGGTAATGCCTCTCTCAGCAATTTAAAACCCCGTGGGTAATGCCTCTCTCAGCAATTTAAAACCCCGTGGGTAATGCCTCTCTCAACAATGTAAAACCCCGTGGGTAATGCCTCTCTCAGCGATGCAAAACCCGGTGGGTAATGCCTCTCTCAGCAATGTGAAATCCCGTGGGTAAAGCCTCTCTCAGCAATGTAAAATCCCGTCTGTAATGCCTCTCTCAGCAATTTAAAACCCCGTGGGTAATGCCTCTCTCAACAATGTAAAACCCCGTGGGTAATGCCTCTCTCAGCGATGCAAAACCCGGTGGGTAATGCCTCTCTCAGCAATGTGAAATCCCGTGGGTAATGCCTCTCAGCAATGCAAAACCCGGTGGGTAATGCCTCTCTCAGTAGTGCAAAACCCCGTGGGTAATGCCTCCCTCAACAATGTAAAACCCGGTGGGTAATGCCTCTCTCAGCAATGTGAAACCCCGTGGTTAATGCCTCTCTCAGCAATGTGAAACCCTGTGGTTAATGCCTCTCTCAGCAATGTGAAACCCCGTGGGTAATGCCTCTCTCAGCAATGTAAAACACCGTGGGTAATGTCTCCCTCAGCCATGTAAAACCCCGTGGGTATGCCTCTCTCAGCAATGCAAAACCCGGTGGGTAATGCCTCTCTCAGCAATGTGAAACCCCGTGGGTAATTCCTCCCTCAGCAATGTTAAACCCCGTGGGTAATGCCTGTCTCAGCAATGTGAAACCCCGTGGCTAATGCCTCCCTCAGCAATGTAAAATCCCGTGGGTAATGCCTCTATCAGCAATGTAAAACCCCGTGGGTAATGCCTCTATCAGCAATGGAAAATCCCGTGGGTAATGCCTCTCTCAGCAATGTAAAACCCGGTGGCTAGTGCCTCTCTCAGCAATGTAAAACCCGGTGGGTAATGCCTCACTCCGCTCTGTAAAACCCGGTGGGTAATGCCTCCCTCAGCAATGTAAAACCCCGTGGGTAATGCGTCTCTCAGCAATGCAAAACCCGGTGGGTAATGCCTCTCTCAACAATGTAAAACCCCGTGGGTAACGCCTTCCTCAGCAATGTAAAACCGCGTGGGTAATGCCTCTCTCAGCAATGTAAAACCCCGTGGGTAATGCCTCCCTCAGCAATATGAAACTCGGTCGGTAATGCCTCACTCAGCAAAGTAAAACCCCGTGGGTAATGCCTCCCTCAGCAATACAAAAACCCGTGGTAATGCCTCACTCAGCAATGTAAAACCACTTGGGTAATGCCTCTATCAGCAATGTAAAACCCCGTGGGTAATGCCTCTCTCAGCAATGTAAAACCCGGTGGGTAATGCCTCCCTCAGCAATGTTAAACCCCGTGGGTAATGCCTCTCTCAGCAAAGTAAAACCGGTGGGTAATGCTTCTCTCAGCAATGTAAAACCCCGTGGGTAATGCCTCTCTCAGCAATGTAAAACCCCGTGGGTAATGCCTCTCTCAACAAAGTAAACCCGGTGGGTAATGCCTCTCTCAACAATGTAAAACCCCGTGGGTAATGCCTCTCTCAGCAATGTAAAACCCCGTGGGTAATGCCTCTCTCAGCAATGTAAAACCCCGTGGGTAATGCGTCTCACAACAATGTAAAACCCCGTGGCTAATGCCTCCCTCAGCAATGTAAAATCCCGTGGGTAATGCCTCTATCAGCAATGTAAAACCCCGTGGGTAATGCCTCTATCAGCAATGGAAAATCCCGTAGGTAATGCCTCTCTCAGCAATTTAAAACCCGGTGGGTAATGCCTCACTCCGTTCTGTAAAACCCCGTGGGTAATGCCTCCCTCAGCAATGTAAAACCCCGTGGGTAATGCGTCTCTCAGCAATGCAAAACCCGGTGGGTAATGCCTCTCTCAACAATGTAAAACCCCGTGGGTAATGCCTCTCTCAGCAATGTAAAACCCCGTGGGTAATGCGTCTCTCAACAATGTAAAACCCTGTGGGTAATGCCTCACTCAGCAATGTAAAACCCCGTGCGTAATGCCTCCCTCAGCAATGTAAAACCCCGTGGGTAATGCCTCGTCAGCAATGTAAAACCCCGTGGGTAATGCCTCTCTGAACACTGTAAAACCCCGTGGGTAATGCCTCACTCAGCAATGTAAAAACCCGTGGTAATGCCTCACTCAGCAATGTAAAACCCCGTGGGTAATGCCTCCCTCAGCAATACAAAAACCCGTGGTCATGCCTCACTCAGCAATGTAAAACCACTTGGGTAATGCCTCTATCAGCAATGTAAAACCCCGTGGGTAATGCCTCTCTCAGCAATGTAAAATCCCGTGGGTAATGCCTCTCTCAGCAATTTAAAACCCCGTGGGTAATGCCTCTATCAGCAATGTAAAACCCCGTGGGTAATGCCTCTCTCAGCAATGTAAAATCCCGTGGGTCATGCCTCTATCAGCAATGTAAAACCCCGTGGGTAATGCCTCTCTCAGCAATTTAAAACCCCGTGGGTAATGCCTCTCTCAACAATGTAAAACCCCGTGGGTCATGCCTCTATCAGCAATGTAAAACCCCGTGGGTAATGCCTCTCTCAGCAATGTAAAACCCGGTGGGTAATGCCTCTCTCAGCAATGTAAAACCCGGTGGGTAATGACTCTCTCTGCAATGAATAACCCCGTGGGTAATGCCTCACTCAGCAATGTAAAACCCCGTGGGTAATGCCTCTCTCAGCAATGTAAAACCCCGTGGGTAATGCCTCCATCAGCAATGTAAAACCCCGTGGGTAATGCCTCTCTCAGCAATGCAAAACCCGGTGGGTAATGCCTCTCTCAGCAATGTAAAACCCGGTGGGTAATGACTCTCTCTGCAATGTATAACCCCGTGGTAAAGCCTCACTCAGCAATGTAAAACCCCGTGGGTAATGCCTCTCTGAGCAATGTAAAACCCCGTGGGTAATGCCTCTCTCAGTAATGTAAAACCCCGTGGGTAATGCCTCTCTGAGCAATGTAAAACCCCGTGGGTAATGCCTCTCTCAGCAATGTAAAACCACTTAGTTAATGCCTCTCTCAGCAATGTAAAACCACTTGGGTAATGCCTCCCTCAGCAATGTAAAACCCGGTGGGTAATGCCTCGTCAGCAATGTAAAACCCCGTGGGTAATGCCTCACTCAGCAATGTAAAACCCCGTGGGTAATGCCTCTCTCAGCAATGTAAAACCCCGTGGGTAATGCCTCCATCAGCAATGTAAAACCCCGTGGGTAATGCCTCTCTCAGCAATGTAAAACCCGGTGGGTAATGCCTCTCTCAGCAATGTAAAACCCGGTGGGTAATGACTCTCTCTGCAATGTATAACCCCGTGGTAAAGCCTCACTCAGCAATGTAAAACCCCGTGGGTAATGCCTCGTCAGCAATGTAAAACCCCGTGGGTAATGCCTCTCTCAGCAATGTAAAACTCCGTGGGTAATGCCTCACTCAGCAATGTAAAACCCCGTGGGTAATGCCTCTCTCAGCAATGTAAAACCCCGTGGGTAATGCCTCTCTCAGCAATGTAAAACCCCGTGGGTAATGCCTCTCTCAGCAATGTAAAACCACTTAGTTAATGCCTCTCTCAGCAATGTAAAACCACTTGGGTAATGCCTCCCTCAACACTGTAAAACCCCGCGGGTAATGCCTCACTCAGCAATGTAAAACCCCGTGGGTAATGCCTCCCTCACAATGTAAAACCCTGTGAGTAACGCCTACCTCAGCAATGTAAAACCCCGTGGGTAATGCCTCTATCAGCAATGTAAAACCCCTTGGGTAATGCCTCTCTCAGCAATGTAAAACCCCGTGGGTAATGCCTCTCTCAACAATGTAAAACCCCATGGGTAATGCATCGCTCAGCAATGTAAAACCCCGTGGGTAATGCCTCTCTCAACAATGTAAAACCCCGTGGGTAATGCCTCTCTCAGCAATGTGAAATCCCGTGGGTAATGCCTCTCTCAGCAATGCAAATTCCAGTGGGTAATGCCTCTCAGCAATGCAAAACCCGGTGGGTAATGCCTCCCTCAGTAGTGCAAAACCCCGTGGGTAATGCCTCTCTCAGCAATGTGAAACCCTGTGGTTAATGCCTCTCTCAGCAATGTGAAACCCCGTGGGTAATGCCTCTCTCAGCAATGTAAAACACCGTGGGTAATGTCTCCCTCAGCCATGTAAAACCCCGTGGGTAATGCCTCTCTCAGCAATGCAAAACCCGGTGGGTAATGCCTCTCTCAGCAATGTGAAACCCCGTGGGTAATGCCTCCCTCAGCAATGTTAAACCCCGTGGGTAATGCCTGTCTCAGCAATGTGAAACCCCGTGGCTAATGCCTCCCTCAGCAATGTAAAATCCCGTGGGTAATGCATCTATCAGCAATGTAAAACCCCGTGGGTAATGCCTCTATCAGCAATGGAAAATCCCGTGGGTAATGCCTCTCTCAGCAATGTAAAACCCGGTGGCTGGTGCCTCTCTCAGCAATTTAAAACCCGGTGGTAATGCCTCACTCCGCTCTGTAAAACCCCGTGGGTAATGCCTCCCTCAGCAATGTAAAACCCCGTGGGTAATGCGTCTCTCAGCAATGCAAAACCCGGTGGGTAATGCCTCTCTCAACAATGTAAAACCCCGTGGGTAACGCCTTCCTCAGCAATGTAAAACCGCGTGGGTAATGCCTCTCTCAGCAATGTAAAACCCCGTGGGTAATGCCTCCCTCAGCAATATGAAACTCGGTCGTTAATGCCTCACTCAGCAAAGTAAAACCCCGTGGGTAATGCCTCCCTCAGCAATGTAAAACACCGTGGGTAATGCCTCCCTCAGCAATGTAAATCTCCGCGGTAATGTTTCACTCAGCAATGTAAAACCCCGTGGGTAATGCCTCTATCAGCAATGTAAAACCCCGTGGGTAATGCCTCTCTCAGCAATGTAAAACCCGGTGGGAAATGCCTCCCTCAGCAATGTTAAACCCCGTGGGTAATGCCTCTCTCAGCAAAGTAAAACCGGTGGGTAATGCTTCTCTCAGCAATGTAAAACCCCGTGGGTAATGCCTCTCTCAGCAATGTAAAACCCCGTGGGTAATGCCTCTCTCAACAATGTAAAACCCCGTGGGTAATGCCTCTCTCAGCAATGTAAAACCCCGTGGGTAATGCCTCTCTCAGCAATGTAAAACCCGTGGGTAATGCGTCTCTCAAAAATGTAAAACCCCGTGGGTAATGCCTCACTCAGCAATGTAAAACCCCGTGCGTAATGCCTCCCTCAGCAATGTAAAACCCCGTGGGTAATGCCTCGTCAGCAATGTAAAACCCCGTGGGTAACGCCTCTCTGAACACTGTAAAACCCCGTGGGTAATGCCTCACTCAGCAATGTAAAAACCCGTGGTAATGCCTCACTCAGCAATGTAAAACCCCGTGGGTAATGCCTCCCTCAGCAATACAAAAACCCGTGGTAATGCCTCACTCAGCAATGTAAAACCACTTGGGTAATGCCTCTATCAGCAATGTAAAACCCCGTGGGTAATGCCTCTCTCAGCAATGTAAAATCCCGTGGGTAATGCCTCTCTCAGCAATTTAAAACCCCGTGGGTAATGCCTCTCTCAGCAATATAAAACCCCGTGGGTAATGCCTCTCTCAACAATGTAAAACCCCGTGGGTAATGCCTCTCTCAGCGATGCAAAACCCGGTGGGTAATGCCTCTCTCAGCAATGTGAAATCCCGTGGGTAAAGCCTCTCTCAGCAATGTAAAATCCCGTCTGTAATGCCTCTCTCAGCAATTTAAAACCCCGTGGGTAATGCCTCTCTCAACAATGTAAAACCCCGTGGGTAATGCCTCTCTCAGCGATGCAAAACCCGGTGGGTAATGCCTCTCTCAGCAATGTGAAATCCCGTGGGTAAAGCCTCTCTCAGCAATGTAAATTCCAGTGGGTAATGCCTCTCAGCAATGCAAAACCCGGTGGGTAATGCCTCTCTCAGTAGTGCAAAACCCCGTGGGTAATGCCTCCCTCAACAATGTAAAACCCGGTGGGTAATGCCTCTCTCAGCAATGTGAAACCCCGTGGTTAATGCCTCTCTCAGCAATGTGAAACCCTGTGGTTAATGCCTCTCTCAGCAATGTGAAACCCCGTGGGTAATGCCTCTCTCAGCAATGTAAAACACCGTGGGTAATGTCTCCCTCAGCCATGTAAAACCCCGTGGGTATGCCTCTCTCAGCAATGCAAAACCCGGTGGGTAATGCCTCTCTCAGCAATGTGAAACCCCGTGGGTAATGCCTCCCTCAGCAATGTTAAACCCCGTGGGTAATGCCTGTCTCAGCAATGTGAAACCCCGTGGCTAATGCCTCCCTCAGCAATGTAAAATCCCGTGGGTAATGCCTCTATCAGCAATGTAAAACCCCGTGGGTAATGCCTCTATCAGCAATGGAAAATCCCGTGGGTAATGCCTCTCTCAGCAATGTAAAACCCGGTGGCTAGTGCCTCTCTCAGCAATGTAAAACCCGGTGGGTAATGCCTCACTCCGCTCTGTAAAACCCGGTGGGTAATGCCTCCCTCAGCAATGTAAAACCCCGTGGGTAATGCGTCTCTCAGCAATGCAAAACCCGGTGGGTAATGCCTCTCTCAACTATGTAAAACCCCGTGGGTAACGCCTTCCTCAGCAATGTAAAACCGCGTGGGTAATGCCTCTCTCAGCAATGTAAAACCCCGTGGGTAATGCCTCCCTCAGCAATATGAAACTCGGTCGGTAATGCCTCACTCAGCAAAGTAAAACCCCGTGGGTAATGCCTCCCTCAGCAATACAAAAACCCGTGGTAATGCCTCACTCAGCAATGTAAAACCACTTGGGTAATGCCTCTATCAGCAATGTAAAACCCCGTGGGTAATGCCTCTCTCAGCAATGTAAAACCCGGTGGGTAATGCCTCCCTCAGCAATGTTAAACCCCGTGGGTAATGCCTCTCTCAGCAAAGTAAAACCGGTGGGTAATGCTTCTCTCAGCAATGTAAAACCCCGTGGGTAATGCCTCTCTCAGCAATGTAAAACCCCGTGGGTAATGCCTCTCTCAACAAAGTAAACCCGGTGGGTAATGCCTCTCTCAACAATGTAAAACCCCGTGGGTAATGCCTCTCTCAGCAATGTAAAACCCCGTGGGTAATGCCTCTCTCAGCAATGTAAAACCCCGTGGGTAATGCGTCTCACAACAATGTAAAACCCCGTGGGTAATGCCTCACTCAGCAATGTAAAACCCCGTGCGTAATGCCTCCCTCAGCAATGTAAAACCCCGTGGGTAATGCCTCGTCAGCAATGTAAAACCCCGTGGGTAATGCCTCTCTGAACACTGTAAAACCCCGTGGGTAATGCCTTACTCAGCAATGTAAAAACCCGTGGTAATGCCTCACTCAGCAATGTAAAACCCCGTGGGTAATGCCTCCCTCAGCAATACAAAAACCCGTGGTAATGCCTCACTTAGCAATGTAAAACCACTTGGGTAATGCCTCTATCAGCAATGTAAAACCCCGTGGGTAATGCCTATCTCAGCAATGTAAAATCCCGTGGGTAATGCCTCTCTCAGCAATTTAAAACTCCGTGGGTAATGCCTCTATCAGCAATGTAAAACCCCGTGGGTAATGCCTCTCTCAGCAATGTAAAATCCCGTCTGTAATGCCTCTCTCAGCAATTTAAAACCCCGTGGGTAATGCCTCTCTCAACAATGTAAAACCCCGTGGGTAATGCCTCACTCAGCAATGTAAAACCCCGTGGGTAATGCCTCTCTCAGCAATGTAAAACCCCGTGGGTAATGCCTCCATTAGCAATGTAAAACCCCGTGGGTAATGCCTCTCTCAGCAATGCAAAACCCGGTGGGTAATGCCTCTCTCAGCAATGTAAAACCCGGTGGGTAATGACTCTCTCTGCAATGTATAACCCCGTGGTAAAGCCTCACTCAGCAATGTAAAACCCCGTGGGTAATGCCTCGTCAGCAATGTAAAACCCCGTGGGTAATGCCTCTCTCAGCAATGTAAATTCCAGTGGGTAATGCCTGTCAGCAATGTAAAACCCGGTGGGTAATGCCTCTCTCAGCAGTGCAAAACCAGGTGGGTAATGCCTCCCTCAACAATGTAAAACCCGGTGGGTAATGCCTCTCTCAGCAATGTGAAACCCCGTGGTTAATGCCTCTCTCAGCAATGTGAAACCCTGTGGTTAATGCCTCTCTCAGCAATGTGAAACCCCGTGGGTAATGCCTCTCTCAGCAATGTAAAACACCGTGGGTAATGTCTCCCTCAGCCATGTAAAACCCCGTGGGTATGCCTCTCTCAGCAATGCAAAACCCGGTGGGTAATGCCTCTCTCAGCAATGTGAAACCCCGTGGGTAATGCCTCCCTCAGCAATGTTAAACCCCGTGGGTAATGCCTGTCTCAGCAATGTGAAACCCCGTGGCTAATGCCTCCCTCAGCAATGTAAAATCCCGTAGGTAATGCCTCTATCAGCAATGTAAAACCCCGTGGGTAATGCCTCTATCAGCAAAGGAAAATCCCGTGGGTAATGCCTCTCTCAGCAATGTAAAACCCGGTGGCTAGTGCCTCTCTCAGCAATGTAAAACCCGGTGGGTAATGCCTCACTCCGCTCTGTAAAACCCGGTGGGTAATGCCTCCCTCAGCAATGTAAAATCCCGTGGGTAATGCGTCTCTCAGCAATGCAAAACCCGGTGGGTAATGCCTCTCTCAACAATGTAAAACCCCGTGGGTAATGCCTTCCTCAGCAATGTAAAACCGCGTGGGTAATGCCTCTCTCAGCAATGTAAAACCCCGTGGGTAATGCCTCCCTCAGCAATATGAAACTCGGTCGGTAATGCCTCACTCAGCAAAGTAAAACCCCGTGGGTAATGCCTCCCTCAGCAATGTAAAACACCGTGGGTAATGCCTCCCTCAGCAATGTAAAACTCCGCGGTAATGTCTCACTCAGCAACGTAAAACCCCGTGGGTAATGCCTCTATCAGCAATGTAAAACCCCGTGGGTAATGCTTCTCTCAGCAATGTAAAACCCGGTGGGTAATGCCTCCCTCAGCAATGTAAAACCCCGTGGGTAATGCCTCTCTCAGCAATGTGAAATCCCGTGGGTAATGCCTCTCTCAGCAATGCAAGTTCCAGTGGGTAATGCCTCTCAGCAATGCAAAACCCGGTGGGTAATGCCTCCCTCAGTAGTGCAAAACCCCGTGGGTAATGCCTCTCTCAGCAATGTGAAACCCTGTGGTTAATGCCTCTCTCAGCAATGTGAAACCCCGTGGGTAATGCCTCTCTCAGCAATGTAAAACACCGTGGGTAATGTCTCCCTCAGCCATGTAAAACCCCGTGGGTAATGCCTCTCTCAGCAATGCAAAACCCGGTGGGTAATGCCTCTCTCAGCAATGTGAAACCCCGTGGGTAATGCCTCCCTCAGCAATGTTAAACCCCGTGGGTAATGCCTGTCTCAGCAATGTGAAACCCCGTGGCTAATGCCTCCCTCAGCAATGTAAAATCCCGTGGGTAATGCATCTATCAGCAATGTAAAACCCCGTGGGTAATGCCTCTATCAGCAATGGAAAATCCCGTGGGTAATGCCTCTCTCAGCAATGTAAAACCCGGTGGCTGGTGCCTCTCTCAGCAATTTAAAACCCGGTGGTAATGCCTCACTCCGCTCTGTAAAACCCCGTGGGTAATGCCTCCCTCAGCAATGTAAAACCCCGTGGGTAATGCGTCTCTCAGCAATGCAAAACCCGGTGGGTAATGCCTCTCTCAACAATGTAAAACCCCGTGGGTAACGCCTTCCTCAGCAATGTAAAACCGCGTGGGTAATGCCTCTCTCAGCAATGTAAAACCCCGTGGGTAATGCCTCCCTCAGCAATATGAAACTCGGTCGGTAATGCCTCACTCAGCAAAGTAAAACCCCGTGGGTAATGCCTCCCTCAGCAATGTAAAACACCGTGGGTAATGCCTCCCTCAGCAATGTAAATCTCCGCGGTAATGTTTCACTCAGCAATGCAAAACCCCGTGGGTAATGCCTCTATCAGCAATGTAAAACCCCGTGGGTAATGCCTCTCTCAGCAATGTAAAACCCGGTGGGAAATGCCTCCCTCAGCAATGTTAAACCCCGTGGGTAATGCCTCTCTCAGCAAAGTAAAACCGGTGGGTAATGCTTCTCTCAGCAATGTAAAACCCCGTGGGTAATGCCTCTCTCAGCAATGTAAAACCCCGTGGGTAATGCCTCTCTCAACAATGTAAAACCCCGTGGGTAATGCCTCTCTCAGCAATGTAAAACCCCGTGGGTAATGCCTCTCTCAGCAATGTAAAACCCGTGGGTAATGCGTCTCTCAACAATGTAAAACCCCGTGGGTAATGCCTCACTCAGCAATGTAAAACCCCGTGCGTAATGCCTCCCTCAGCAATGTAAAACCCCGTGGGTAATGCCTCGTCAGCAATGTAAAACCCCGTGGGTAACGCCTCTCTGAACACTGTAAAACCCCGTGGGTAATGCCTCACTCAGCAATGTAAAAACCCGTGGTAATGCCTCACTCAGCAATGTAAAACCCCGTGGGTAATGCCTCCCTCAGCAATACAAAAACCCGTGGTAATGCCTCACTCAGCAATGTAAAACCACTTGGGTAATGCCTCTATCAGCAATGTAAAACCCCGTGGGTAATGCCTCTCTCAGCAATGTAAAATCCCGTGGGTAATGCCTCTCTCAGCAATTTAAAACCCCGTGGGTAATGCCTCTCTCAGCAATTTAAAACCCCGTGGGTAATGCCTCTCTCAACAATGTAAAACCCCGTGGGTAATGCCTCTCTCAGCGATGCAAAACCCGGTGGGTAATGCCTCTCTCAGCAATGTGAAATCCCGTGGGTAAAGCCTCTCTCAGCAATGTAAAATCCCGTCTGTAATGCCTCTCTCAGCAATTTAAAACCCCGTGGGTAATGCCTCTCTCAACAATGTAAAACCCCGTGGGTAATGCCTCTCTCAGCGATGCAAAACCCGGTGGGTAATGCCTCTCTCAGCAATGTGAAATCCCGTGGGTAAAGCCTCTCTCAGCAATGTAAATTCCAGTGGGTAATGCCTCTCAGCAATGCAAAACCCGGTGGGTAATGCCTCTCTCAGTAGTGCAAAACCCCGTGGGTAATGCCTCCCTCAACAATGTAAAACCCGGTGGGTAATGCCTCTCTCAGCAATGTGAAACCCCGTGGTTAATGCCTCTCTCAGCAATGTGAAACCCTGTGGTTAATGCCTCTCTCAGCAATGTGAAACCCCGTGGGTAATGCCTCTCTCAGCAATGTAAAACACCGTGGGTAATGTCTCCCTCAGCCATGTAAAACCCCGTGGGTATGCCTCTCTCAGCAATGCAAAACCCGGTGGGTAATGCCTCTCTCAGCAATGTGAAACCCCGTGGGTAATGCCTCCCTCAGCAATGTTAAACCCCGTGGGTAATGCCTGTCTCAGCAATGTGAAACCCCGTGGCTAATGCCTCCCTCAGCAATGTAAAATCCCGTGGGTAATGCCTCTATCAGCAATGTAAAACCCCGTGGGTAATGCCTCTATCAGCAATGGAAAATCCCGTGGGTAATGCCTCTCTCAGCAATGTAAAACCCGGTGGCTAGTGCCTCTCTCAGCAATGTAAAACCCGGTGGGTAATGCCTCACTCCGCTCTGTAAAACCCGGTGGGTAATGCCTCCCTCAGCAATGTAAAACCCCGTGGGTAATGCGTCTCTCAGCAATGCAAAACCCGGTGGGTAATGCCTCTCTCAACAATGTAAAACCCCGTGGGTAACGCCTTCCTCAGCAATGTAAAACCGCGTGGGTAATGCCTCTCTCAGCAATGTAAAACCCCGTGGGTAATGCCTCCCTCAGCAATATGAAACTCGGTCGGTAATGCCTCACTCAGCAAAGTAAAACCCCGTGGGTAATGCCTCCCTCAGCAATACAAAAACCCGTGGTAATGCCTCACTCAGCAATGTAAAACCACTTGGGTAATGCCTCTATCAGCAATGTAAAACCCCGTGGGTAATGCCTCTCTCAGCAATGTAAAACCCGGTGGGTAATGCCTCCCTCAGCAATGTTAAACCCCGTGGGTAATGCCTCTCTCAGCAAAGTAAAACCGGTGGGTAATGCTTCTCTCAGCAATGTAAAACCCCGTGGGTAATGCCTCTCTCAGCAATGTAAAACCCCGTGGGTAATGCCTCTCTCAACAAAGTAAACCCGGTGGGTAATGCCTCTCTCAACAATGTAAAACCCCGTGGGTAATGCCTCTCTCAGCAATGTAAAACCCCGTGGGTAATGCCTCTCTCAGCAATGTAAAACCCCGTGGGTAATGCGTCTCACAACAATGTAAAACCCCGTGGGTAATGCCTCACTCAGCAATGTAAAACCCCGTGCGTAATGCCTCCCTCAGCAATGTAAAACCCCGTGGGTAATGCCTCGTCAGCAATGTAAAACCCCGTGGGTAATGCCTCTCTGAACACTGTAAAACCCCGTGGGTAATGCCTTACTCAGCAATGTAAAAACCCGTGGTAATGCCTCACTCAGCAATGTAAAACCCCGTGGGTAATGCCTCCCTCAGCAATACAAAAACCCGTGGTAATGCCTCACTTAGCAATGTAAAACCACTTGGGTAATGCCTCTATCAGCAATGTAAAACCCCGTGGGTAATGCCTATCTCAGCAATGTAAAATCCCGTGGGTAATGCCTCTCTCAGCAATTTAAAACTCCGTGGGTAATGCCTCTATCAGCAATGTAAAACCCCGTGGGTAATGCCTCTCTCAGCAATGTAAAATCCCGTCTGTAATGCCTCTCTCAGCAATTTAAAACCCCGTGGGTAATGCCTCTCTCAACAATGTAAAACCCCGTGGGTAATGCCTCACTCAGCAATGTAAAACCCCGTGGGTAATGCCTCTCTCAGCAATGTAAAACCCCGTGGGTAATGCCTCCATTAGCAATGTAAAACCCCGTGGGTAATGCCTCTCTCAGCAATGCAAAACCCGGTGGGTAATGCCTCTGTCAGCAATGTAAAACCCGGTGGGTAATGACTCTCTCTGCAATGTATAACCCCGTGGTAAAGCCTCACTCAGCAATGTAAAACCCCGTGGGTAATGCCTCGTCAGCAATGTAAAACCCCGTGGGTAATGCCTCTCTCAGCAATGTAAATTCCAGTGGGTAATGCCTGTCAGCAATGTAAAACCCGGTGGGTAATGCCTCTCTCAGCAGTGCAAAACCAGGTGGGTAATGCCTCCCTCAACAATGTAAAACCCGGTGGGTAATGCCTCTCTCAGCAATGTGAAACCCCGTGGTTAATGCCTCTCTCAGCAATGTGAAACCCTGTGGTTAATGCCTCTCTCAGCAATGTGAAACCCCGTGGGTAATGCCTCTCTCAGCAATGTAAAACACCGTGGGTAATGTCTCCCTCAGCCATGTAAAACCCCGTGGGTATGCCTCTCTCAGCAATGCAAAACCCGGTGGGTAATGCCTCTCTCAGCAATGTGAAACCCCGTGGGTAATGCCTCCCTCAGCAATGTTAAACCCCGTGGGTAATGCCTGTCTCAGCAATGTGAAACCCCGTGGCTAATGCCTCCCTCAGCAATGTAAAATCCCGTAGGTAATGCCTCTATCAGCAATGTAAAACCCCGTGGGTAATGCCTCTATCAGCAAAGGAAAATCCCGTGGGTAATGCCTCTCTCAGCAATGTAAAACCCGGTGGCTAGTGCCTCTCTCAGCAATGTAAAACCCGGTGGGTAATGCCTCACTCCGCTCTGTAAAACCCGGTGGGTAATGCCTCCCTCAGCAATGTAAAATCCCGTGGGTAATGCGTCTCTCAGCAATGCAAAACCCGGTGGGTAATGCCTCTCTCAACAATGTAAAACCCCGTGGGTAATGCCTTCCTCAGCAATGTAAAACCGCGTGGGTAATGCCTCTCTCAGCAATGTAAAACCCCGTGGGTAATGCCTCCCTCAGCAATATGAAACTCGGTCGGTAATGCCTCACTCAGCAAAGTAAAACCCCGTGGGTAATGCCTCCCTCAGCAATGTAAAACACCGTGGGTAATGCCTCCCTCAGCAATGTAAAACTCCGCGGTAATGTCTCACTCAGCAACGTAAAACCCCGTGGGTAATGCCTCTATCAGCAATGTAAAACCCCGTGGGTAATGCTTCTCTCAGCAATGTAAAACCCGGTGGGTAATGCCTCCCTCAGCAATGTTAAACCCCGTGGGTAATGCCTCTCTCAGCAAAGTAAAACCGGTGGGTAATGCTTCTCTCAGCAATGTAAAACCCCGTGGGTAATGCCTCTCTCAGCAATGTAAAACCCCGTGGCTAATGCCTCTCTCAACAATGTAAAACCCCGTGGGTAATGCCTCTCTCAGCAATGTAAAACCCCGTGGGTAATGCCTCACTCAGCAATGTAAAACCCCGTGGGTAATGCCTCTCTCAGCAATGTAAAACCCCGTGGGTAATGCCTCTCTCAGCAATGTAAAACCCCGTGGGTAATGCGTCTCTCAACAATGTAAAACCCCGTGGGTAATGCCTCACTCAGCAATGTAAAACCCCGTGCGTAATGCCTCCCTCCGCAATGTAAAACCCCGTGGGTAATGCCTCGTCAGCAATGTAAAACCCCGTGGGTAATGCCTCTCTGAACACTGTAAAACCCCGTGGGTAATGCCTCACTCAGCAATGTAAAAACCCGTGGTAATGCCTCACTCAGCAATGTAAAACCCCGCGGGTAATGCCTCCCTCAGCAATACAAAAACCCGTGGTAATGCCTCACTCAGCAATGTAAAACCACTTGGGTAATGCCTCTATCAGCAATGTAAAACCCCGTGGGTAATGCCTCTCTCAGCAATGTAACATCCCGTGGGTAATGCCTCTCTCAGCAATTTAAAACCCCGTGGGTAATTCCTCTATCAGCAATGTAACATCCCGTGGGTAATGCCTCTCTCAGCAATGTAAAACCCGGTGGGTAATGACTCTCTCTGCAATGAATAACCCCGTGGGTAATGCCTCACACAGCAATGTAAAACCCCGTGGGTAATGCCTCTCTCAGCAATGTAAAACCCCGTGGGTAATGCCTCCATCAGCAATGTAAAACCCCGTGGGTAATGCCTCTCTCAGCAATGCAAAACCCGGTGGGTAATGCCTCTCTCAGCAATGTAAAACCCGGTGGGTAATGACTCTCTCTGCAATGTATAACCCCGTGGTAAAGCCTCACTCAGCAATGTAAAACCCCGTGGGTAATGCCTCGTCAGCAATGTAAAACACCGTGGGTAATGCCTCTCTCAGCAATGTAAAACTCCGTGGGTAATGCCTCACTCAGCAATGTAAATCCCCGTGGGTAATGCCTCTCTCAGTAATGTAAAACCCCGTGGGTAATGCCTCTCTGAGCAATGTAAAACCCCGTTGGTAATGCCTCTCTCAGCAATGTAAAACCACTTAGTTAATGCCTCTCTCAGCAATGTAAAACCACTTGGGTAATGCCTCCCTCAGCAATGTAAAACCCGGTGGGTAATGCCTCGTCAGCAATGTAAAACCCCGTGGGTAATGCCTCACTCAGCAATGTAAAACCCCGTGGGTAATGCCTCTCTCAGCAATGTAAAACCCGGTGGGTAATGCCTCTCTCAGCAATGTAAAACTCCGTGGGTAATGCCTCACTCAGCAATGTAAAACCCCGTGGGTAATGCCTCTCTCAGCAATGTAAAACCCCGTGGGTAATGCCTCTCTCAGCAATGTAAAACCCCGTGGGTAATGCCTCTCTCAGCAATGTAAAACCACTTAGTTAATGCCTCTCTCAGCAATGTAAAACCACTTGGGTAATGCCTCCCTCAGCAATGTAAAACCCGGTGGGTAATGCCTCTCTCAACACTGTAAAACCCCGTGGGTAATGCCTCACTCAGCAATGTAAAACCCCGTGGGTAATGCCTCCCTCACAATGTAAAACCCTGTGAGTAACGCCTACCTCAGCAATGTAAAACCCCGTGGGTAATGCCTCGCTCAGCAATGTAAAACCCCGTGGGTAATGCCTCTCTCAACAATGTAAAACCCCGTGGGTAATGCCTCTCTCAGCAATGTAAAACCCCGTGGGTAGTGCCTCTCTCAACAATGTAAAACCCCGTGGGTAATGCCTCGCTCAGCAATGTAAAACCCCGTGGGTAATGCCTCTCTCAACAATGTAAAACCCCGTGGGTAATGCCTCTCTCAGCAATGTAAAACCCCGTGGGTAATGCCTCCCTCAGCAATGTAAAACCCCGTGGGTAATGCCTCTCTCAACCATCTAAAACCCCGTGGGTAATGCCTCTCTCAGCAATGTAAAACCCCGTGGGTAATGCCTCTCTCAACAATGTAAAACCCCGTGGATAATGCCTCTCTCAGCAATGTAAAACCCCGTGGGTAATGCCTCTCTCAGTAATGTAAAACACGGTGGGTAATGCCTCTCTCAACACTGTAATACCCCGTGGGTAATGCCTCTCTCAGCAATGTAAAACACGGTGGGTAATGCCTCTCTCAGCGATGCAAAACCCGGTGGGTAATGCCTCTCTCAGCAATGTGAAATCCCGTGGGTAATGCCTCTCTCAGCAATGTAAATTCCAGTGGGTAATGCCTCTCAGCAATGCAAAACCCGGTGGGTAATGCCTCTCTCAGTAGTGCAAAACCCCGTGGGTAATGCCTCCCTCAACAATGTGAAACCCGGTGGGTAATGCCTCTCTCAGCAATGTGAAACCCCGTGGTTAATGCCTCTCTCAGCAATGTGAAACCCTGTGGTTAATGCCTCTCTCAGCAATGTAAAACCCCGTGGGTAACGCCTTCCTCAGCAATGTAAAACCGCGTGGGTAATGCCTCTCTCAGCAATGTAAAACCCCGTGGGTAATGCCTCCCTCAACAATATGAAACTCGGTCGGTAATGCCTCACTCAGCAAAGTAAAACCCCGTGGGTAATGCCTCCCTCAGCAATGTAAAACACCGTGGGTAATGCCTCCCTCAGCAATGTAAATCTCCGCGGTAATGTCTCACTCAGCAATGTAAAACCCCGTGGGTAATGCCTCTATCAGCAATGTAAAACCCCGTGGGTAATGCCTCTCTCAGCAATGTAAAACCCCGTGGGTAATGCCTCTCTCAGCAATGTAAAACACCGTGGGTAATGTCTCCCTCAGCCATGTAAAACCCCGTGGGTATGCCTCTCTCAGCAATGCAAAACCCGGTGGGTAATGCCTCTCTCAGCAATGTGAAACCCCGTGGGTAATGCCTCCCTCAGCAATGTCAAACCCCGTGGGTAATGCCTGTCTCAGCAATGTGAAACCCCGTGGCTAATGCCTCCCTCAGCAATGTAAAATCCCGTGGGTAATGCCTCTATCAGCAATGTAAAACCCCGTGGGTAATGCCTCTATCAGCAATGGAAAATCCCGTGGGTAATGCCTCTCTCAGCAATGTAAAACCCGGTGGCTGGTGCCTCTCTCAGCAATGTAAAACCCGGTGGGAAATGCCTCACTCCGCTCTGTAAAACCCGGTGGGTAATGCCTCCCTCAGCAATGTAAAACCCCGTGGGTAATGCGTCTCTCAGCAATGCAAAACCCGGTGGGTAATGCCTCTCTCAACAATGTAAAACCCCGTGGGTAACGCCTTCCTCAGCAATGTAAAACCGCGTGGGTAATGCCTCTCTCAGCAATGTAAAACCCCGTGGGTAATGCCTCCCTCAACAATATGAAACTCGGTCGGTAATGCCTCACTCAGCAAAGTAAAACCCCGTGGGTAATGCCTCCCTCAGCAATGTAAAACACCGTGGGTAATGCCTCCCTCAGCAATGTAAATCTCCGCGGTAATGTCTCACTCAGCAATGTAAAACCCCGCGGGTAATGCCTCCCTCAGCAATACAAAAACCCGTGGTAATGCCTCACTCAGCAATGTAAAACCACTTGGGTAATGCCTCTATCAGCAATGTAAAACCCCGTGGGTAATGCCTCTCTCAGCAATGTAACATCCCGTGGGTAATGCCTCTCTCAGCAATTTAAAACCCCGTGGGTAATTCCTCTATCAGCAATGTAACATCCCGTGGGTAATGCCTCTCTCAGCAATGTAAAACCCGGTGGGTAATGACTCTCTCTGCAATGAATAACCCCGTGGGTAATGCCTCACTCAGCAATGTAAAACCCCGTGGGTAATGCCTCTCTCAGCAAAGTAAAACCCCGTGGGTAATGCCTCCATCAGCAATGTAAAACCCCGTGGGTAATGCCTCTCTCAGCAAAGTAAAACCCCGTGGGTAATGCCTCCATCAGTAATGTAAAACCCCGTGGTAAAGCCTCACTCAGCAATGTAAAACCCCGTGGGTAATGCCTCGTCAGCAATGTAAAACACCGTGGGCAATGCCTCTCTCAGCAATGTAAAACTCCGTGGGTAATGCCTCACTCAGCAATGTAAAACCCCGTGGGTAATGCCTCTCTCAGTAATGTAAAACCCCGTGGGTAATGCCTCTCTGAGCAATGTAAAACCCCGTGGGTAATGCCTCTCTCAGCAATGTAAAACCACTTAGTTAATGCCTCTCTCAGCAATGTAAAACCACTTGGGTAATGCCTCCCTCAGCAATGTAAAACCCGGTGGGTAATGCCTCGTCAGCAATGTAAAACCCCGTGGGTAATGCCTCACTCAGCAATGTAAAACCCCGTGGGTAATGCCTCTCTCAGCAATGTAAAACCCCGTGGGTAATGCCTCCATCAGCAATGTAAAACCCCGTGGGTAATGCCTCTCTCAGCAATGTAAAACCCGGTGGGTAATGCCTCTCTCAGCAATGTAAAACCCGGTGGGTAATGACTCTCTCTGCAATGTATAACCCCGTGGTAAAGCCTCACTCAGCAATGTAAAACCCCGTGGGTAATGCCTCGTCAGCAATGTAAAACCCCGTGGGTAATGCCTCTCTCAGCAATGTAAAACTCCGTGGGTAATGCCTCACTCAGCAATGTAAAACCCCGTGGGTAATGCCTCTCTCAGCAATGTAAAACCCCGTGGGTAATGCCTCTCTCAGCAATGTAAAACCCCGTGGGTAATGCCTCTCTCAGCAATGTAAAACCACTTAGTTAATGCCTCTCTCAGCAATGTAAAACCACTTGGGTAATGCCTCCCTCAGCAATGTAAAACCCGGTGGGTAGTGCCTCTCTCAACACTGTAAAACCCCGTGGGTAATGCCTCAGTCAGCAATGTAAAACCCCGTGGGTAATGCCTCCCTCACAATGTAAAACCCTGTGAGTAACGCCTACCTCAGCAATGTAAAACCCCGTGGGTAATGCCTCGCTCAGCAATGTAAAACCCCGTGGGTAATGCCTCTCTCAACAATGTAAAACCCCGTGGGTAATGCCTCTCTCAGCAATGTAAAACCCCGTGGGTAGTGCCTCTCTCAACAATGTAAAACCCCATGGGTAATGCCTCGCTCAGCAATGTAAAACCCCGTGGGTAATGCCTCTCTCAACAATGTAAAGCCCCGTGGGTAATGCCTCTCTCAGCAATGTAAAACCCCGTGGGTAATGCCTCCCTCAGCAATGTAAAACCCCGTGGGTAATGCCTCTCTCAACCATGTAAAACCCCGTGGGTAATGCCTCTCTCAGCAATGTAAAACCCCGTGGGTAATGCCTCTCTCAACAATGTAAAACCCCGTGGATAATGCCTCTCTCAGCAATGTAAAACCCCGTGGGTAATGCCTCTCTCAGTAATGTAAAACACGGTGGGTAATGCCTCTCTCAACACTGTAATACCCCGTGGGTAATGCCTCTCTCAGCAATGTAAAACCCGGTGGGTAATGCCTCTCTCAGCGATGCAAAACCCGGTGGGTAATGCCTCTCTCAGCAATGTGAAATCCCGTGGGTAATGCCTCTCTCAGCAATGTAAATTCCAGTGGGTAATGCCTCTCAGCAATGCAAAACCCGGTGGGTAATGCCTCTCTCAGTAGTGCAAAACCCCGTGGGTAATGCCTCCCTCAACAATGTGAAACCCGGTGGGTAATGCCTCTCTCAGCAATGTGAAACCCCGTGGTTAATGCCTCTCTCAGCAATGTGAAACCCTGTGGTTAATGCCTCTCTCAGCAATGTAAAACCCCGTGGGTAACGCCTTCCTCAGCAATGTAAAACCGCGTGGGTAATGCCTCTCTCAGCAATGTAAAACCCCGTGGGTAATGCCTCCCTCACCAATATGAAACTCGGTCGGTAATGCCTCACTCAGCAAAGTAAAACCCCGTGGGTAATGCCTCCCTCAGCAATGTAAAACACCGTGGGTAATGCCTCCCTCAGCAATGTAAATCTCCGCGGTAATGTCTCACTCAGCAATGTAAAACCCCGTGGGTAATGCCTCTATCAGCAATGTAAAACCCCGTGGGTAATGCCTCTCTCAGCAATGTAAAACCCCGTGGGTAATGCCTCTCTCAGCAATATAAAACACCGTGGGTAATGTCTCCCTCAGCCATGTAAAACCCCGTGGGTATGCCTCTCTCAGCAATGCAAAACCCGGTGGGTAATGCCTCTCTCAGCAATGTGAAACCCCGTGGGTAATGCCTCCCTCAGCAATGTTAAACCCCGTGGGTAATGCCTGTCTCAGCAATGTGAAACCCCGTGGCTAATGCCTCCCTCAGCAATGTAAAATCCCGTGGGTAATGCCTCTATCAGCAATGTAAAACCCCGTGGGTAATGCCTCTATCAGCAATGGAAAATCCCGTGGGTAATGCCTCTCTCAGCAATGTAAAACCCGGTGGCTGGTGCCTCTCTCAGCAATGTAAAACCCGGTGGGAAATGCCTCACTCCGCTCTGTAAAACCCGGTGGGTAATGCCTCCCTCAGCAATGTAAAACCCCGTGGGTAATGCGTCTCTCAGCAATGCAAAACCCGGTGGGTAATGCCTCTCTCAACAATGTAAAACCCCGTGGGTAACGCCTTCCTCAGCAATGTAAAACCGCGTGGGTAATGCCTCTCTCAGCAATGTAAAACCCCGTGGGTAATGCCTCCCTCAACAATATGAAACTCGGTCGGTAATGCCTCACTCAGCAAAGTAAAACCCCGTGGGTAATGCCTCCCTCAGCAATGTAAAACACCGTGGGTAATGCCTCCCTCAGCAATGTAAATCTCCGCGGTAATGTCTCACTCAGCAATGTAAAACCCCGTGGGTAATGCCTCTATCAGCAATGTAAAACCCCGTGGGTAATGCCTCTCTCAGCAATGTAAAACCCGGCGGGTAATGCCTCCCTCAGCAATGTTAAACCCCGTGGGTAATGCCTCTCTCAGCAAAGTAAACCCGGTGGGTAATGCTTCTCTCAGCAATGTAAAACCCCGTGGGTAATGCCTCTCTCAGCAATGTAAAACCCCGTGGGTAATGCCTCTCTCAACAATGTAAAACCCCGTGGGTAATGCCTCTCTCAGCAATGTAAAACCCCGTGGGTAATGCCTCTCTCAGCAATGTAAAACCCGTAGGTAATGCGTCTCTCAACAATGTAAAACCCCGTGGGTAATGCCTCACTCAGCAATGTAAAACCCCGTGCGTAATGCCTCCCTCAGCAATGTAAAACCCCGTGGGTAATGCCTCGTCAGCAATGTAAAACCCCGTGGGTAACGCCTCTCTGAACACTGTAAAACCCCGTGGGTAATGCCTCACTCAGCAATGTAAAAATCCGTGGTAATGCCTCACTCAGCAATGTAAAACCCCGTGGGTAATGCCTCCCTCTGCAATACAAAAACCCGTGGTAATGCCTCACTCAGCAATGTAAAACCACTTGGGTAATGCCTCTATCAGCAATGTAAAACCCCGTGGGTAATGCCTCTCTCAGCAATGTAAAATCCCGTGGGTAATGCCTCTCTCAGCAATTTAAAACCCCGTGGGTAATGCCTCTATCAGCAATGTAAAACCCCGTGGGTAATGCCTCTCTCAGCAATGTAAAATCCCGTCTGTAATGCCTCTCTCAGCAATTTAAAACCCCGTGGGTAATGCCTCTCAGCAATGCAAAACCCGGTGGGAAATGCCTCTCTCAGTAGTGCAAATCCCCGTGGGTAATGCCTCCCTCAACAATGTAAAACCCGGTGGGTAATGCCTCTCTCAGCAATGTGAAACCCCGTGGTTAATGCCTCTCTCAGCAATGTGAAACCCTGTGGTTAATGCCTCTCTCAGCAGTGTGAAACCCCGTGGGTAATGCCTCTCTCAGCAATGTAAAACACCGTGGTTAATGTCTCCCTCAGCCATGTAAAACCCCGTGGGTATGCCTCTCTCAGCAATGCAAAACCCGGTGGGTAATGCCTCTCTCAGCAATGTGAAACCCCGTGGGTAATGCCTCCCTCAGCAATGTTAAACCCCGTGGGTAATGCCTGTCTCAGCAATGTGAAACCCCGTGGCTAATGCCGCCCTCAGCAATGTAAAATCCCGTGGGTAATGCCTCTATCAGCAATGTAAAACCCCGTGGGTAATGCCTCTATCAGCAATGGAAAATCCCGTGGGTAATGCCTCTCTCAGCAATGTAAAACCCGGTGGCTAGTGCCTCTCTCAGCAATGTAAAACCCGGTGGGTAATGCCTCACTCCGCTCTGTAAAACCCGGTGGGTAATGCCTCCCTCAGCAATGTAAAACCCCGTGGGTAATGCGTCTCTCAGCAATGCAAAACCCGGTGGGTAATGCCTCCCTCAGCAATATGAAACTCGGTCGGTAATGCCTCACTCAGCAAAGTAAAACCCCGTGGGTAATGCCTCCCTCAGCAATACAAAAACCCGTGGTAATGCCTCACTCAGCAATGTAAAACCACTTGGGTAATGCCTCTATCAGCAATGTAAAACCCCGTGGGTAATGCCTCTCTCAGCAATGTAAAACCCGGTGGGTAATGCCTCCCTCAGCAATGTTAAACCCTGTGGGTAATGCCTCTCTCAGCAAAGTAAAACCGGTGGGTAATGCTTCTCTCAGCAATGTAAAACCCCGTGGGTAATGCCTCTCTCAGCAATGTAAAACCCCGTGGGTAATGCCTCTCTCAACAATGTAAAACCCCGTGGGTAATGCCTCTCTCAGCAATGTAAAACCCCGTGGGTAATGCCTCTCTCAGCAATGTAAAACCCCGTGGGTAATGCGTCTCTCAACAATGTAAAACCCCGTGGGTAATGCCTCACTCAGCAATGTAAAACCCCGTGCGTAATGCCTCCCTCAGCAATGTAAAACCCCGTGGGTAATGCCTCGTCAGCAATGTAAAACCCCGTGGGTAATGCCTCTCTGAACACTGTAAAACCCCGTGGGTAATGCCTCACTCAGCAATGTAAAAACCCGTGGTAATGCCTCACTCAGCAATGTAAAACCCCGTGGGTAATGCCTCCCTCAGCAATACAAAAACCCGTGGTAATGCCTCACTCAGCAATGTAAAACCACTTGGGTAATGCCCCTATCAGCAATGTAAAACCCCGTGGGTAATGCCTCTCTCAGCAATGTAAAATCCCGTGGGTAATGCCTCTCTCAGCAATTTAAAACCCCGTGGGTAATGCCTCTATCAGCAATGTAAAACCCCGTGGGTAATGCCTCTCAGCAATGTAAAATCCCGTCTGTAATGCCTCTCTCAGCAATGTAAAACCCCGTGGGTAATGCCTCTCTCAACAATGTAAAACCCCGTGGGTAATGCCTCACTCAGCAATGTAAAACCCCGTGGGTAATGCCTCTCTCAGCAATGTAAAACCCCGTGGGTAATGCCTCCATCAGCAATGTAAAACCCCGTGGGTAATGCCTCTCTCAGCAATGCAAAACCCGGTGGGTAATGACTCTCTCTCCAATGTATAACCCCGTGGTAAAGCCTCACTCAGCAATGTAAAACCCCGTGGGTAATGCCTCGTCAGCAATGTAAAACCCCGTGGGTAATGCCTCTCTCAGCAATGTAAAACCCGGTGGGTAATGACTCTCTCTGCAATGTATAACCCCGTGGTAAAGCCTCACTCAGCAATGTAAAACCCCGTGGGTAATGCCTCGTCAGCAATGTAAAACCCCGTGGGTAATGCCTCTCTCAGCAATGTAAAACTCCGTGGGTAATGCCTCACTCAGCAATGTAAAACCCCGTGGGTAATGCCTCTCTCAGTAATGTAAAACCCCGTGGGTAATGCCTCTCTCAGCAATGTAAAACCCCGTGGGTAATGCCTCTCTCAGCAATGTAAAACCACTTAGTTAATGCCTCTCTCAGCAATGTAAAACCACTTGGGTAATGCCTCCCTCAGCAATGTAAAACCCGGTGGGTAATGCCTCGTCAGCAATGTAAAACCCCGTGGGTAATGCCTCTCTCAGCAATGTAAAACTCCGTGGGTAATGCCTCTCTCAACACTGTAAAACCCCGTGGGTAATGCCTCACTCAGCAATGTGAAACCCCTTGGGTAATGCCTCTATCAGCAATGTAAAACCCCGTGGGTATTGCCTCCCTCACAATGTATAACCCTGTGAGTAACACCTACCTCAGCAATGTAAAGCCCCGTGGGTAATGCCTCTATCAGCAATGTAAAACCCCGTGGGTAATACCTCTCTCAGCAATGTAAAACCCGGTGGGTAATGCCTCTCTCAACAATGTAAAACCCCGTGGGTAATGCCTCACTCAGCAATGTAAAACCCCGTGGGTAATGCCTCTCTCAACAATGTAAAACCCCGTGGGTAATGCCTCTCTCAGCAATGTAAAACCCCGTGGGTAATGCCTCCCTCAGCAATGTAAAACCCCGTGGGTAATGCCTCTCTCAACAATGTAAAACCCCGTGGGTAATGCCTCTCTCAGCAATGTAAAACCCCGTGGGTAATGCCTCTCTCAGCAATGTAAAACCCCGTGGGTAATGCCTCCCTCAGCAATGTAAAACCCCGTGGGTCATGCCTCTCTCAGCAATGTAAAACACGGTGGGTAATGCCTCTCTCAACACTGTAATACCCCGTGGGTAATGCCTCTCTCAGCAATGTAAAACCCGGTGGGTAATGCCTCTCTCAGCAATTTAAAACCCCGTGGGTAATGCCTCTCTCAGCAATGTAAAACTCCGTGGGTAATGCCTCTCTCAACAATGTAAAACCCCGTGGGTAATGCCTCTCTCAGCAATGTATAACCCCGTGGGTAATGCCTCTCCCAGCAATGTAAAACCCCGAGGGTAATGCCTCACTCAGCAATGTAAAACCCCGTGGGTAATGCCTCTCTCAGCAATGTAAAACCCCGTGGGTAATGCCTCTCTCAGCAATGTAAAACCCCGTGTGTAATGCCTCTCTCAGCAATGTAAAACCCCGTGGGTAATGCCTCCCTCAGAAATGTAAAACCGCGTGGGTAGTGCCTCCCTCAGCAATGTAAAACCCCGTGGGTAATGCCTCTCTCCGCTATGTAAAACCCGGTGGATAATGCCTCTCTCAGCGATGCAAAACCCGGTGGGTAATGCCTCTCTCAGCAATGTGAAATCCCGTGGGTAATGCCTCTCACAGCAATGTAAATTCCAGTGGGTAATGCCTCTCAGCAATGCAAAACCCGGTGGGTAATGCCTATCTCAGCAGTGCAAAACCTGGTGGGTAATGCCTGTCTCAGCAATGTGAAATCCCGTGGTTAATGCCTCTCTCAGCAATGTAAAACCTCGTGGGTAATGCCTCCCTCGGCAATGTAAAACCCCGTGGGTAATGCCTCACTCAGCAATGTAAAACCCGGTGGGTAATGCCTCTATCAGCAATGTAAAACCCCGTGGGAAATGCCTCACTCAGCAATGTAAAACCCCGTAGGTAATGCCTCTCTCAGCAATGTAAAACCCCGTGGATAATGTCTCCCTCAGCCATGTAAAACCCCGTGGGTATGCCTCTCTCAGCAATGCAAAACCCGGTGGGTAATGCCTCTCTCAGCAATGCAAAACCCGGTGGGTAATGCCTCTCTCAGCAATGTGAAGCCCCGTGGGTAATGCCTCCCTCAGCAATGTTAAACCCCGTGGGTAATGCCTCTCTCAGCAATGTGAAACCCCGTGGGTAATGCCGCCCTCAGCAATGTTAAACCCCGTGGGTAATGCCTCTCTCAGCAATGTGAAACCCCGTTGGTAATTCCTCCCTCAGCAATGTTAAACCCCGTGGGTAATGCCTCCCTCAGCAATGTAAAATCCCGTGGGTAATGCCTCTATCAGCAATGTAAAACCCCGTGGGTAATGCCTCTATCAGCAATGGAAAATCCCGTGGGTAATGCCTCTCTCAGCAATGTAAAACCCGGTGGGTAATGCCTCACTCCGCTCTGTAAAACCCGGTGGGTAATACCTCACTCAGCAATGTAAAACCCCGTGGGTAATGCGTCTCTCAGCAATGCAAAACCCGGTGGGTAATGCCTCTCTCAGCAATGTAAAACCCCGTGGGTAATGCCTCCCTCAGCAATATAAAACTCGGTCGGTAATGCCTCCCTCAGCAATGAAAAACACCGTGGGTAATGCCTCCCTCAGCAATGTAAAACTCCGCGGTAATGCCTCACTCAGCAATGTAAAACCCCGTGGGTAATGCCTCTATGAGCAATGTAAAACCCCGTGGGTAATGCCTCTCTCAGCAATGTAAAACCCGGTGGGTAATGCCTCCCTCAGCAATGTAAAACCCCGTGGGTAATGCCTCTCTCAGCAATGTAAAACCCCGTGGGTAATGCCTCACTCAGCAATGTAAAACCCCGTGGGTAATGCCTCTCTCAGCAATGTAAAACCCGGTGGGTAATGCCTCTCTCAACACTGTAATACCCCGTGGGTAATGCCTCTCTCAGCAATGTAAAACCCGGTGGGCAATGCCTCTCTCAGCAATGTAAAACTCCGTGGGTAATACCTCTCTCAGCAATGTAAAACCCCGGGGGTAATGCCTCTCTCAGCAATGTAAAACCCCGGGGGTAATGCCTCACTCAGCAATGTAAAACCCCGTGTGTAATGCCTCTCTCAGCAATGTAAAACCCCGTGGGTAATGCCTCGTCAGCAATGTAAAACCCCGTGGGTAATGCCTCTCTCAGCAATGTAAAACCCCGTGGGTAATGCCTCTCTCAGCAATGTAAAACCCCGGGGGTAATGCCTCTCTCAGCAATGCAAAACACGGTGGGTCGTGCCTCTCTCAGCAATGTAAAACCCGGTGGGTAATGCCTCTCTCCGCTATGTAAAACACGGTGGGTAATGCCTCCCTCAACAATGTAAAACCCCGTGGGTAATGCCTCTCTCAGCGATGCAAAACCCGGTGGGTAATGCCTCTCTCAGCAATGTGAAATCCCGTGGGTAATGCCTCTCTCAGCAATGTAAATTCCAGTGGGTAATGCCTCTCAGTAATGCAAAACCCGGTGGGTAATGCCTCTCTCAGCAATGTGAAACCCCGTGGTTAATGTCTCTCTCAGCAATGTAAAACCTCGTGGGTAATGCCTCCCTCGGCAATGTAAAACCCCGTGGGTAATACCTCACTCAGCAATGTAAAACCCGGTGGGTAATGCCTCTATCAGCAATGTAAAACCCCGTAGGAAATGCCTCACTCAGCAATGTAAAACCCCGTAGGTAATGCCTCTCTCAGCAATGTAAACCCCGTGGGTAATGCCTCTCTCAGCAATGTAAAACCCTGTGGGTAATGCCTCGCTCAGCAAAGTAAAACCCCGTGGTAATGCCTCACTCAGCAATGTGAAGCCCTGTGGTTAATGCCTCTCTCAGCAATGTGAAACCCCGTGGGTAATGCCTCTCTCAGCAATGTAAAACACCGTGGGTAATGTCTCCCTCAGCCATGTAAAACCCCGTGGGTATGCATCTCTCAGCAATGCAAATCCCGGTGGGTAATGCCTCTCTCAACACTGTAATACCCCGTGGGTAATGCCTCTCTCAGCAATGTAAAACCCGGTGGGTAATGCCTCTCTCAGCAATGTAAAACCCCGTGGGTAATGCCTCTCTCAGCAATGTAAAACTCCGTGGGTAATGCCTCTCTCAACAATGTAAAACCCCGTGGGTAATGTCTCTCTCAGCAATGTAAAACCCCGTGGGTAATGCCTCTCTCAGCAATGTAAAACCCCGTGGTTAATGCCTCTCTCAGCAATGTAAAACCTCGTGGGTAATGCCTCCCTCGGCAATGTAAAACCCCGTGGGTAATGCCTCACTCAGCAATGTAAAACCCCGGGGGTAATGCCTCCCTCGGCAATGTAAAACCCCGTGGGAAATGCCTCACTCAGCAATGTAAAACCCCGTAGGTAATGCCTCTCTCAGCAATGTAAAACCCCTTGGATAATGTCTCCCTCAGCCATGTAAAACCCCGTGGGTATGCCTCTCTCAGCAATGCAAAACCCGGTGGGTAATGCCTCTCTCAGCAATGCAAAACCCGGTGGGTAATGCCTCTCTCAGCAATGTGAAGCCCCGTGGGTAATGCCTCCCTCAGCAATGTTAAACCCCGTGGGTAATGCCTCTCTCAGCAATGTGAAACCCCGTGGGTAATGCCGCCCTCAGCAATGTTAAACCCCGTGGGTAATGCCTCTCTCAGCAATGTGAAACCCCGTGGGTAATTCCTCCCTCAGCAATGTTAAACCCCGTGGGTAATGCCTCCCTCAGCAATGTAAAATCCCGTGGGTAATGCCTCTATCAGCAATGTAAAACCCCGTGGGTAATGCCTCTATCAGCAATGGAAAATCCCGTGGGTAATGCCTCTCTCAGCAATGTAAAACCCGGTGGGTAATGCCTCACTCCGCTCTGTAAAACCCGGTGGGTAATACCTCACTCAGCAATGTAAAACCCCGTGGGTAATGCGTCTCTCAGCAATGCAAAACCCGGTGGGTAATGCCTCTCTCAGCAATGTAAAACCCCGTGGGTAATGCCTCCCTCAGCAATATAAAACTCGGTCGGTAATGCCTCCCTCAGCAATGAAAAACACCGTGGGTAATGCCTCCCTCAGCAATGTAAAACTCCGCGGTAATGCCTCACTCAGCAATGTAAAACCCCGTGGGTAATGCCTCTATGAGCAATGTAAAACCCCGTGGGTAATGCCTCTCTCAGCAATGTAAAACCCGGTGGGTAATGCCTCCCTCAGCAATGTAAAACCCCGTGGGTAATGCCTCTCTCAGCAATGTAAAACCCCGTGGGTAATGCCTCACTCAGCAATGTAAAACCCCGTGGGTAATGCCTCTCTCAGCAATGTAAAACCCGGTGGGTAATGCCTCTCTCAACACTGTAATACCCCGTGGGTAATGCCTCTCTCAGCAATGTAAAACCCGGTGGGCAATGCCTCTCTCAGCAATGTAAAACTCCGTGGGTAATACCTCTCTCAGCAATGTAAAACCCCGGGGGTAATGCCTCTCTCAGCAATGTAAAACCCCGGGGGTAATGCCTCACTCAGCAATGTAAAACCCCGTGGGTAATACCTCTCTCAGCAATGTAAAACCCGGTGGGTAATGCCTCTCTCAGCAATGTAAAACCCCGCGGGTAATGACTCTCTCTGCAATGTATAACCCCGTGGGTAATGCCTCGTCAGCAATGTAAAACCCCGTGGGTAATGCCTCTCTCAGCAATGTAAAACCCCGTGGGTAATGCCTCTCTCAGCAATGTAAAACCCCGGGGGTAATGCCTCTCTCAGCAATGTAAAACACGGTGGGTCGTGCCTCTCTCAGCAATGTAAAACCCGGTGGGTAATGCCTCTCTCCGCTATGTAAAACACGGTGGGTAATGCCTCCCTCAACAATGTAAAACCCCGTGGGTAATGCCTCTCTCAGCGATGCAAAACCCGGTGGGTAATGCCTCTCTCAGCAATGTGAAATCCCGTGGGTAATGCCTCTCTCAGCAATGTAAATTCCAGTGGGTAATGCCTCTCAGTAATGCAAAACCCGGTGGGTAATGCCTCTCTCAGCAATGTGAAACCCCGTGGGTAATGTCTCCCTCAGCCATGTAAAACCCCGTGGGTATGCGTCTCTCAGCAATGCAAAACCCAGTGGGTAATGCCTCTCTCAGCAATGCAAATCCCGGTGGGTAATGCCTCTCTCAACACTGTAATACCCCGTGGGTAATGCCTCTCTCAGCAATGTAAAACCCGGTGGGTAATGCCTCTCTCAGCAATGTAAAACCCCGTGGGTAATGCCTCTCTCAGCAATGTAAAACTCCGTGGGTAATGCCTCTCTCAACAATGTAAAACCCCGTGGGTAATGTCTCTCTCAGCAATGTAAAACCCCGTGGGTAATGCCTCTCTCAGCAATGTAAAACCCCGTGGGTAATGCCTCACTCAGCAATGTAAAACCCCGTGGGTAATGCCTCTCTCAGCAATGTAAAACCCCGTGGGTAATGCCTCTCTCAGCAATGTAAAACCCCGGGGGTAATGCCTCTCTCAGCAATGTAAAACCCCGTGGGTAATGACTCTCTCTGCAATGTATAACCCCGTGGTAAAGCCTCACTCAGCAATGTAAAACCCCGTGGGTAATGCCTCTCTCAGCAATGTAAAACCCCGTGGGTAATGCCTCCCTCAGCAATGTAAAACCGCGTGGGTAATGCCTCCCTCAGCAATGTAAAACCCCGTGGGTAATGCCTCGTCAGCAATGTAAAACCCCGTGGGTAATGCCTCTCTCAGCAATGTAAAACACGGTGGGTCGTGCCTCTCTCAGCAATGTAAAACCCGGTGGGTAATGCCTCTCTCCGCTATTTAAAACCCGGTGGGTTATGCCTCCCTCAACAATGTAAAACCCCGTGGGTAATGCCTCTCTCAGCGATGCAAAACCTGGTGGGTAATGCCTCTCTCCGCAATGTGAAACCCCGTGGTTAATGCCTCTCTCAGCAATGTAAAACCTCGTGGGTAATGCCTCCCTCGGCAATGTAAAACCCCGTGGGTAATGCCTCACTCAGCAATGTAAAACCCGGTGGGTAATGCCTCTCTCAGCAATGTAAAACCCTGTGGGTAATGCCTCGCTCAGCAATGTAAAACCCCGTGGTAATGCCTCACTCAGCAATGTAAAACCTCGTGGGTAATGCCTCCCTCAGCAATCTAAAACCCCGTGGGTAATGCCTCGTCAGCAATGTAAAACCCCGTGGGTAATGCCTCTCTCAGCAATGTAAAACCCTGTGGGTAATGCCTCGCTCAGCAATGTAAAACCCCGTGGTAATGCCTCACTCAGCAATGTGAAACCCTGTGGTTAATGCCTCTCTCAGCAATGTGAAACCCCGTGGGTAATGCCGCTCTCAGCAATGTAAAACACCGTGGGTAATGTCTCCCTCGGCCATGTAAAACCCCGTGGGTATGCCTCTCTCAGCAATGCAAATCCCGGTGGGTAATGCCTCTCTCAGCAATGCAAAACCCGGTGGGTAATGCCTCTCTCAGCAATGTAAAACCCCGTGGGTAATGCCTCCCTCAGCAATGTTAAACCCCGTGGGTAATGCCTCTCTCAGCAATGTGAAACCCCGTGGGTAATGCCTCCCTCAGCAATGTTAAACCCCGTGGGTAATGCCTCTCTCAGCAATGTGAAACCCCGTGGGTAATTCCTCCCTCAGCAATGTTAAACCCCGTGGGTAATGCCTCCCTCAGCAATGTAAAATCCCGTGGGTAATGCCTCTATCAGCAATGTAAAACCCCGTGGGTAATGCCTCTATCAGCAATGGAAAATCCCGTGGGTAATGCCTCTCTCAGCAATGTAAAACCCGGTGGCTAGTGCCTCTCTCAGCACTGTAAAACCCGGTGGGTAATGCCTCACTCCGCTCTGTAAAACCCCGTGGGTAACGCCTCCCTCAGCAATGTAAAACCCCGTGGGTAATGCCTCCCTCAGCAATATAAAACTCGGTCGGTAATGCCTCCCTCAGCAATGAAAAACACCGTGGGTAATGCCTCCCTCAGCAATGTAAAACTCCGCGGTAATGCCTCACTCAGCAATGTAAAACCCCGTGGGTAATGCCTCTATCAGCAATGTAAAACCCCGTGGGTAATGCCTCTCTCAGCAATGTAAAACCCGGTGGGTAATGCCTCCCTCAGCAATGTAAAACCCCGTGGGTAATGCCTCTCTCAGCAATGTAAAACCCCGTGGGTAATGCCTCACTCAGAAATGTAAAACCCCGTGGGTAATGCCTCTCTCAGCAATGTAAAACCCCGTGGGTAATGCCTCCCTCAGCAATGTAAAACCCGGTGGGTAATGCCTCTCTCAGCAATGTAAAACTCCGTGGGTAATGCCTCTCTCAACAATGTAAAACCCCGTGGGTAATGCCTCACTCAGCAATGTAAAACCCCGTGGGTAATGCCTCTCTCAGCAATGTAAAACCCGGTGGGTAATGCCTCTCTCAGCAATGGAAAACCCCGTGGGTAATGCCTCACCCAGCAATGTAAAACCCCGTGGGTAATGCCTCACCCAGCAATGTAAAACCCCGTGGGTAATAACTCTCTCAGCAATGTAAAACCCCGTGGGTAATGCCTCCCTCAGCAATGTAAAACCCCGTGGGTAATGCCTCTCTCAGCAATGTAAAACCCCGTGGGTAATGACTCTCTCTGCAATGTATAACCCCGTGGTAAAGCCTCACTCAGCAATGTAAAACCCCGTGTGTAATGCCTCTCTCAGCAATGTAAAACCCCGTGGGTAATGCCTCCCTCAGCAATGTAAAACCCCGTGGGTAATGCCTCCCTCAGCAATGTAAAACCCCGTGGGTAATGCCTCGCTCAGCAATGTAAAACCCCGTGTGTAAAGCCTCTCTCAGCAATGTAAAACTCCGTGTGTAATGCCTCTCCCAGCAATGTATAACCCCGTGGTAAAGCCTCACTCAGCAATGTAAAACCGCGTGGGTAATGCCTCCCTCAGCAATGTAAAACCCCGTGGGTAATGCCTCGTCAGCAATGTAAAACCCCGTGGGTAATGCCTCTCTCAGCAATGTAAAACTCCGTGGGTAATGCCTCTCTCAGCAATGTAAAACCCCGTGGGTAATGCCTCCCTCAGCAATGTAAAACCCCGTGGGTAATGCCTCGCTCAGCAATGTAAAACCCCGTGGGTAATGCCTCACTCAGCAATGTAAAACCCCGTGTGTAATGCCTCTCTCAGCAATGTAAAACCCCGTGGGTAATGCCTCTCTCAGCAATGTAAAACTCCGTGGGTAATGCCTCTCTCAGCAATGTAAATTCCAGTGGGTAATGCCTCTCAGCAATGCAAAACCCGGTGGGTAATGCCTCTCTCAGCAATGTGAAACCCCGTGGTTAATGCCTCTCTCAGCAATGTGAAACCTCGTGGGTAATGCCTCCCTCAGCAATGTAAAACCCGGTGGGTAATGCCTCTATCAGCAATGTAAAACCCCGTGGGAAATGCCTCACTCAGCAATGTAAAACCCCATAGGTAATGCCTCTCTCAGCAATGTAAAACCCCGTGGGTAATTCCTCTCTCAGCAATGTAAAACCCTGTGGGTAATGCCTCGCTCAGCAAAGTAAAACCCCGTGGTAATGCCTCACTCAGCAATGTGAAACCCTGTGGTTAATGCCTCTCTCAGCAATGTGAAACCCCGTGGGTAATGCCTCTCTCAGCAATGTAAAACACCGTGGGTAATGTGTCCCTCAGCCATGTAAAACCCCGTGGGTATGCCTCTCTCAGCAATGCAAAACCCGGTGGGTAATGCCTCTCTCAGCAATGCAAAACCCGGTGGGTAATGCCTCTCTCAGCAATGTGAAACCCCGTGGGTAATGCCACCCTCAGCAATGTTAAACCCCGTGGGTAATGCCTCTATCAGCAATGTAAAACCCCGTGGGTAATGCCTCTCTCAGCAATGTAAAACCCGGTGGCTAGTGCCTCTCTCAGCAATGTAAAACCCGGTGGGTAATGCCTCACTCCGCTCTGTAAAACCCGGTGGGTAATGCCTCACTCAGCAATGTAAAACCCCGTGGGTAATGCGTCTCTCAGCAATGCAAAACCCGGTGGGTAATGCCTCTTTCAGCAATGTAAAACCCCGTGGGTAATGCCTCCCTCAGCAATGTAAAACCCCGTGGGTAATGCCTCTATCAGCAATGTAAAACCCCGTGGGTAATGCCTCTCTCAGCAATGTAAAACCCGGTGGGTAATGCCTCCCTCAGCAATGTAAAACCCCGTGGGTAATGCCTCTCTCAGCAATGTAAAACCCCGTGGGTAATGCCTCACTCAGAAATGTAAAACCCCGTGGGTAATGCCTCTCTCAGCAATGTAAAACCCCGTGGGTAATGCCTCCCTCAGCAATGTAAAACCCGGTGGGTAATGCCTCCCTCAGCAATGTAAAACCCCGTGGGTAATGCCTCTCTCAGCAATGTAAAACCCCGTGGGTAATGCCTCACTCAGCAATGTAAAACCCCGTGGGTAATGCCTCTCTCAGCAATGTAAAACCCCGTGGGTAATGCCTCTCTCAGTAATGTAAAACCCCGTGGGAAATGCCTCTCTCAACAATGTAAAACCCCGTGGGTAATGCCTCTCTCAGCAATGTAAAACCCCGTGTGTAATGCGTCTCTCAGCAATGTAAAACCCCGTAGGTAATGCCTCCCTCAGCAATGTAAAACCGCGTGGGTAATGCCTCCCTCAGCAATGTAAAACCCCGTGGGTAATGCCTCGTCAGCAAAGTAAAACCCCGTGGGTAATGCCTCTCTCAGCAATGTAAAACTCCGTGGGTAATGCCTCTCTCAGCAAATTAAAACACGGTGGGTCGTGCCTCTCTCAGCAATGTAAAACCCGGCGGGTAATGCCTCTCTCCGCTATGTAAAACCCGGTGGGTAATGCCTCCCTCAACAATGTAAAACCCCGTGGGTAATGCCTCTCTCAGCGATGCAAAACCCGGTGGGTAATGCCTATCTCAGCAGTGCAAAACCTGGTGGGTAATGCCTCACTCAGCAATGTAAAACCCCGTGGGTAATGCCTCTATCAGCAATGTAAAACCCCGTGGGTAATGCCTCTCTCAGCAATGTAAAACCCGGTGGGTAATGCCTCCCTCAGCAATGTAAAACCCCGTGGGTAATGCCTCTCTCAGCAATGTAAAACCCCGTGGGTAATGCCTCACTCAGAAATGTAAAACCCCGTGGGTAATGCCTCTCTCAGCAATGTGAAACCCCGTGGTTAATGCCTCTCTCAGCAATGTGAAACCTCGTGGGTAATGCCTCCCTCAGCAATGTAAAACCCGGTGGGTAATGCCTCTATCAGCAATGTAAAACCCCGTGGGAAATGCCTCACTCAGCAATGTAAAACCCCATAGGTAATGCCTCTCTCAGCAATGTAAAACCCCGTGGGTAATTCCTCTCTCAGCAATGTAAAACCCTGTGGGTAATGCCTCGCTCAGCAAAGTAAAACCCCGTGGTAATGCCTCACTCAGCAATGTGAAACCCTGTGGTTAATGCCTCTCTCAGCAATGTGAAACCCCGTGGGTAATGCCTCTCTCAGCAATGTAAAACACCGTGGGTAATGTGTCCCTCAGCCATGTAAAACCCCGTGGGTATGCCTCTCTCAGCAATGCAAAACCCGGTGGGTAATGCCTCTCTCAGCAATGCAAAACCCGGTGGGTAATGCCTCTCTCAGCAATGTGAAACCCCGTGGGTAATGCCTCCCTCAGCAATGTTAAACCCCGTGGGTAATGCCTCTCTCAGCAATGTGAAACCCCGTGGGTAATGCCTCCCTCAGCAATGTTAAACCCCGTGGGTAATGCCTCTCTCAGCAAAGTGAAACCCCGTGGGTAATGCCTCCCTCAGCAATGTTAAACCCCGTGGGTAATGCCTCCCTCAGCAATGTAAAATCCCGTGGGTAATGCCTCTATCAGCAATGTAAAACCCCGTGGGCAATGCCTCTATCAGCAATGGAAAATCCCGTGGGTAATGCCTCTCTCAGCAATGTAAAACCCGGTGGCTAGTGCCTCTCTCAGCAATGTAAAACCCGGTGGGTAATGCCTCACTCCGCTCTGTAAAACCCGGTTGGTAATGCCTCCCCCAGCAATGTAAAACCCCGTGGGTAATGCCTCCCTCAGCAATGTAAAACCCCGTGGGTAATGCCTCTCTCAGCAATGTAAAACCCTGTGGGTAATGCCTCCCTCAGCAATGTAAAACCCCGTGGGTAATGCCTCTCTCAGCAATGTAAAACCCCGTGGGTAATGCCTCTCTCAACAATGTAAAACCCCGTGGGTAATGCCTCTCTCAGCAATGTAAAACCCCGTGGGTAATGCCTCCCTCAGCAATGTAAAACCCCGTCAGTAATGCCTCCCTCAGCAATGTATAACCCCGTGGTAAAGCCTCTCTCAGCAATGTAAAACCCCGTGGGTAAATGCCTCGTCAGCAATGTAAAACCCCGTGGGTAATGCCTCTCTCAGCAATGTAAAACACCGTGGGTAATGCCTCTCTCAGCAATGTAAAACACCGTGGGTAATGCCTCCCTCAGCAATGTAAAACCCCGTGGGTAATACCTCTCTCAGCAATGTAAAACACCGTGGGTAATGCCTCACTCAGCAATGTAAAAACCCGTGGTAATGCCTCACTCAGCAATGTAAAAACCCGTGGTAATGCCTCACTCAGCAATGTAAAACCCCTTGGGTAATGCCTCTATCAGCAATGTAAAACCCCGTGGGTAATGCCTCCCTCAGCAATATAAAAACCCGTGGTAATGCCTCACTCAGCAATGTAAAACCACTTGGGTAATGCCTCTATCAGCAATGTAAAACCCCGTGGGTAATGCCTCTCTCAGCAATGTAAAACCCGGTGGGTAATGCCTCTCTCAGCGATGCAAAACCCGGTGGGTAATGCCTCTCTCAGCAATGTGAAATCCCGTGGGTAATGCCTCTCTCAGCAATGTAAATTCCAGTGGGTAATGCCTCTCAGCAATGCAAAACCCGGTGGGTAATGCCTATCTCAGCAGTGCAAAACCTGGTGGGTATTGCCTCTCTCAGCAATGTGAAACCCCGTGGTTAATGCCTCTCTCAGCAATGTAAAACCTCGTGGGTAATGCCTCCCTCGGAAATGTAAAACCCCGTGGGTAATGCCTCACTCAGCAATGTAAAACCCGGTGGGTAATGCCTCTATCAGCAATGTAAAACCCCGTGGGAAATGCCTCACTCAGCAATGTAAAACCCCGTAGGTAATGCCTCTCTCAGCAATGTTAAACCCCGTGGGTAATGCCTCTCTCAGCAATGTAAAACCCTGTGGGTAATGCCTCTCTCAGCAATGTGAAACCCCGTGGGTAATGCCTCCCTCAGCAATGTTAAACCCCGTGGGTAATGCCTCTATCAGCAATGTAAAACCCCGTGGGTAATGCCTCTCTCAGCAATGTAAAACCCGGTGGCTAGTGCCTCTCTCAGCAATGTAAAACCCGGTGGGTAATGCCTCACTCCGCTCTGTAAAACCCGGTGGGTAATGCCTCACTCAGCAATGTAAAACCCCGTGGGTAATGCGTCTCTCAGCAATGCAAAACCCGGTGGGTAATGCCTCTTTCAGCAATGTAAAACCCCGTGGGTAATGCCTCCCTCAGCAATGTAAAACCCCGTGGGTAATGCCTCTATCAGCAATGTAAAACCCCGTGGGTAATGCCTCTCTCAGCAATGTAAAACCCGGTGGGTAATGCCTCCCTCAGCAATGTAAAACCCCGTGGGTAATGCCTCTCTCAGCAATGTAAAACCCCGTGGGTAATGCCTCACTCAGAAATGTAAAACCCCGTGGGTAATGCCTCTCTCAGCAATGTAAAACCCCGTGGGTAATGCCTCCCTCAGCAATGTAAAACCCGGTGGGTAATGCCTCCCTCAGCAATGTAAAACCCCGTGGGTAATGCCTCTCTCAGCAATGTAAAACCCCGTGGGTAATGCCTCACTCAGCAATGTAAAACCCCGTGGGTAATGCCTCTCTCAGCAATGTAAAACCCCGTGGGTAATGCCTCTCTCAGTAATGTAAAACCCCGTGGGAAATGCCTCTCTCAACAATGTAAAACCCCGTGGGTAATGCCTCTCTCAGCAATGTAAAACCCCGTGTGTAATGCGTCTCTCAGCAATGTAAAACCCCGTAGGTAATGCCTCCCTCAGCAATGTAAAACCGCGTGGGTAATGCCTCCCTCAGCAATGTAAAACCCCGTGGGTAATGCCTCGTCAGCAAAGTAAAACCCCGTGGGTAATGCCTCTCTCAGCAATGTAAAACTCCGTGGGTAATGCCTCTCTCAGCAAATTAAAACACGGTGGGTCGTGCCTCTCTCAGCAATGTAAAACCCGGCGGGTAATGCCTCTCTCCGCTATGTAAAACCCGGTGGGTAATGCCTCCCTCAACAATGTAAAACCCCGTGGGTAATGCCTCTCTCAGCGATGCAAAACCCGGTGGGTAATGCCTATCTCAGCAGTGCAAAACCTGGTGGGTAATGCCTCACTCAGCAATGTAAAACCCCGTGGGTAATGCCTCTATCAGCAATGTAAAACCCCGTGGGTAATGCCTCTCTCAGCAATGTAAAACCCGGTGGGTAATGCCTCCCTCAGCAATGTAAAACCCCGTGGGTAATGCCTCTCTCAGCAATGTAAAACCCCGTGGGTAATGCCTCACTCAGAAATGTAAAACCCCGTGGGTAATGCCTCTCTCAGCAATGTGAAACCCCGTGGTTAATGCCTCTCTCAGCAATGTGAAACCTCGTGGGTAATGCCTCCCTCAGCAATGTAAAACCCGGTGGGTAATGCCTCTATCAGCAATGTAAAACCCCGTGGGAAATGCCTCACTCAGCAATGTAAAACCCCATAGGTAATGCCTCTCTCAGCAATGTAAAACCCCGTGGGTAATTCCTCTCTCAGCAATGTAAAACCCTGTGGGTAATGCCTCGCTCAGCAAAGTAAAACCCCGTGGTAATGCCTCACTCAGCAATGTGAAACCCTGTGGTTAATGCCTCTCTCAGCAATGTGAAACCCCGTGGGTAATGCCTCTCTCAGCAATGTAAAACACCGTGGGTAATGTGTCCCTCAGCCATGTAAAACCCCGTGGGTATGCCTCTCTCAGCAATGCAAAACCCGGTGGGTAATGCCTCTCTCAGCAATGCAAAACCCGGTGGGTAATGCCTCTCTCAGCAATGTGAAACCCCGTGGGTAATGCCTCCCTCAGCAATGTTAAACCCCGTGGGTAATGCCTCTCTCAGCAATGTGAAACCCCGTGGGTAATGCCTCCCTCAGCAATGTTAAACCCCGTGGGTAATGCCTCTCTCAGCAAAGTGAAACCCCGTGGGTATTGCCTCCCTCAGCAATGTTAAACCCCGTGGGTAATGCCTCCCTCAGCAATGTAAAATCCCGTGGGTAATGCCTCTATCAGCAATGTAAAACCCCGTGGGCAATGCCTCTATCAGCAATGGAAAATCCCGTGGGTAATGCCTCTCTCAGCAATGTAAAACCCGGTGGCTAGTGCCTCTCTCAGCAATGTAAAACCCGGTGGGTAATGCCTCACTCCGCTCTGTAAAACCCGGTTGGTAATGCCTCCCCCAGCAATGTAAAACCCCGTGGGTAATGCCTCCCTCAGCAATGTAAAACCCCGTGGGTAATGCCTCTCTCAGCAATGTAAAACCCTGTGGGTAATGCCTCCCTCAGCAATGTAAAACCCCGTGGGTAATGCCTCTCTCAGCAATGTAAAACCCCGTGGGTAATGCCTCTCTCAACAATGTAAAACCCCGTGGGTAATGCCTCTCTCAGCAATGTAAAACCCCGTGGGTAATGCCTCCCTCAGCAATGTAAAACCCCGTCAGTAATGCCTCCCTCAGCAATGTATAACCCCGTGGTAAAGCCTCTCTCAGCAATGTAAAACCCCGTGGGTAAATGCCTCGTCAGCAATGTAAAACCCCGTGGGTAATGCCTCTCTCAGCAATGTAAAACACCGTGGGTAATGCCTCTCTCAGCAATGTAAAACACCGTGGGTAATGCCTCCCTCAGCAATGTAAAACCCCGTGGGTAATGCCTCTCTCAGCAATGTAAAACACCGTGGGTAATGCCTCACTCAGCAATGTAAAAACCCGTGGTAATGCCTCACTCAGCAATGTAAAAACCCGTGGTAATGCCTCACTCAGCAATGTAAAACCCCTTGGGTAATGCCTCTATCAGCAATGTAAAACCCCGTGGGTAATGCCTCCCTCAGCAATATAAAAACCCGTGGTAATGCCTCACTCAGCAATGTAAAACCACTTGGGTAATGCCTCTATCAGCAATGTAAAACCCCGTGGGTAATGCCTCTCTCAGCAATGTAAAACCCGGTGGGTAATGCCTCTCTCAGCGATGCAAAACCCGGTGGGTAATGCCTCTCTCAGCAATGTGAAATCCCGTGGGTAATGCCTCTCTCAGCAATGTAAATTCCAGTGGGTAATGCCTCTCAGCAATGCAAAACCCGGTGGGTAATGCCTATCTCAGCAGTGCAAAACCTGGTGGGTATTGCCTCTCTCAGCAATGTGAAACCCCGTGGTTAATGCCTCTCTCAGCAATGTAAAACCTCGTGGGTAATGCCTCCCTCGGAAATGTAAAACCCCGTGGGTAATGCCTCACTCAGCAATGTAAAACCCGGTGGGTAATGCCTCTATCAGCAATGTAAAACCCCGTGGGAAATGCCTCACTCAGCAATGTAAAACCCCGTAGGTAATGCCTCTCTCAGCAATGTTAAACCCCGTGGGTAATGCCTCTCTCAGCAATGTAAAACCCTGTGGGTAATGCCTCGCTCAGCAATGTAAAACCCCGTGGTAATGCCTCACGCAGCAATGTGAAACCCTGTGGTTAATGCCTCTCTCAGCAATGTGAAACCCCGTGGGTAATGCCTCTCTCAGCAATGTAAAACACCGTGGGTAATGTCTCCCTCAGCCATGTAAAACCCCGTGGGTATGCCTCTCTCAGCAATGCAAAACCCCGTGGGTAATGCCTCTCTCAGCAATGTGAAACCCCGTGGGTAATGCCTCCCTCAGCAATGTTAAACCCCGTGGGTAATGCCTCTATCAGCAATGTAAAACCCCGTGGGTAATGCCTCTATCAGCAATGGAAAATCCCGTGGGTAATGCCTCTCTCAGCAATGTAAAACCCGGTGGCTAGTGCCTCTCTCAGCAATGTAAAACCCGGTGGGTAAGGCCTCACTCCGCTCTGTAAAACCCGGTGGGTAATGCCTCTCTCAGCAATGTAAAACCCCGTGGGTAATGCGTCTCTCAGCAATGCAAAACCCGGTGGGTAATGCCTCTTTCAGCAATGTAAAACCTCGTGGGTAACGCCTCCCTCAGCAATGTAAAACCCCGTGGGTAATGCCTCCCTCAGCAATATAAAACTCTGTCGGTAATGCCTCCCTCAGCAATGTAAAACTCCGCGGTAATGCCTCACTCAGCAATGTAAAACCCCGTGGGTAATGCCTCTATCAGCAATGTAAAACCCCGTGGGTAATGCCTCTCTCAGCAATGTAAAACCCGGTGGGTAATGCCTCCCTCAGCAATGTAAAACCCCGTGGGTAATGCCTCTCTCAGCAATGTAAAACCCCGTGGGTAATGCCTCACTCAGCAATGTAAAACCCCGTGGGTAATGCCTCGTCAGCTTTGTAAAACCCCGTGGGTAATGCCTCGTCAGCAATGTAAAACCCCTTGGGTAATGCCTCTCTCAGCAATGTAAAACTCCGTGGGTAATGCCTCTCTCAGCAATGTAAAACCCCGTGGGTAATGCCTCTCTCAGCAATGTAAAACACGGTGGGTCGTGCCTCTCTCAGCAATGTAAAACCCGGTGGGTAATGCCTCTCTCCGCTATGTAAAACCCGGTGGGTAATGCCTCCCTCAACAATGTAAAACCCCGTGGGTAATGCCTCTCTCAGCGATGCAAAACCCGGTCGGTAATGCCTCTCTCAGCAATGTAAATTCCAGTGGGTAATGCCTCTCAGCAATGCAAAACCCGGTGGGTAATGCCTCTCTCAGCAATGTGAAACCCCGTGGTTAATGCCTCTCTCAGCAATGTAAAACCTCGTGGGTAATGCCTCCCTCGGCAATGTAAAACCCCGTGGGTAATGCCTCACTCAGCAATGTAAAACCCGGTGGGTAATGCCTCTATCAGCAATGTAAAACCCCGTGGGAAATGCCTCACTCAGCAATGTAAAACCGTTGGGTAATGCCTCACTCAGCAATGTAAAACCCCGTAGGTAATGCCTCTCTCAGCAATGTAAAACCCCGTGGGTAATGCCTCTCTCAGCAATGTAAAACCCTGTGGGTAATGCCTCACTCAGCAATGTAAAACCCCGTAGGTAATGCCTCTCTCAGCAATGTAAAACCCCGTGGGTAATGCCTCTCTCAGCAATGTAAAACCCTGTGGGTAATGCCTCACTCAGCAATGTGAAACCCTGTGGTTAATGCCTCTCTCAGCAATGTGAAACCCCGTGGGTAATGCCTCTCTCAGCAATGTAAAACACCGTGGGTAATGTCTCCCTCAGCCATGTAAAACCCCGTGGGTATTGCCTCTCTAAGCAATGTAAAACCCTGTGGGTAATGCCTCGCTCAGCAATGTAAAACCCCGTGGTAATGCCTCACGCAGCAATGTGAAAAACTGTGGGTAATGCCTCTCTCAGCAATGTGAAACCCCGTGGGTAATGCCTCTCTCAGCAATGCAAAACCCGGTGGGTAATGCCTCTCTCAGCAATGCAAAACCCGGTGGGTAATGCCTCTCTCAGCAATGTGAAACCCCGTGGGTAATGCCTCCCTCAGCAATGTTAAACCCCGTGGGTAATGCCTCTCTCAGCAATGTGAAACCCCGTGGGTAATGCCTCCCTCAGCAATGTTAAACCCCGTGGGTAATGCCTCTCTCAGCAATGTGAAACCCCGTGGGTAATGCCTCCCTCAGCAATGTTAAACCCCGTGGGTAATGCCTCTATCAGCAATGTAAAACCCCGTGGGTAATGCCTCTCTCAGCAATGTAAAACCCGGTGGCTAGTGCCTCTCTCAGCAATGTAAAACCCGGTGGGTAATGCCTCACTCCGCTCTGTAAAACCCGGTGGGTAATGCCTCACTCAGCAATGTAAAACCCCGTGGGTAATGCGTCTCTCAGCAATGCAAAACCCGGTGGGTAATGCCTCTTTCAGCAATGTAAAACCCCGTGGGTAATGCCTCCCTCAGCAATGTAAAACCCCGTGGGTAATGCCTCTATCAGCAATGTAAAACCCCGTGGGTAATGCCTCTCTCAGCAATGTAAAACCCGGTGGGTAATGCCTCCCTCAGCAATGTAAAACCCCGTGGGTAATGCCTCTCTCAGCAATGTAAAACCCCGTGGGTAATGCCTCACTCAGAAATGTAAAACCCCGTGGGTAATGCCTCTCTCAGCAATGTAAAACCCCGTGGGTAATGCCTCCCTCAGCAATGTAAAACCCGGTGGGTAATGCCTCCCTCAGCAATGTAAAACCCCGTGGGTAATGCCTCTCTCAGCAATGTAAAACCCCGTGGGTAATGCCTCACTCAGCAATGTAAAACCCCGTGGGTAATGCCTCTCTCAGCAATGTAAAACCCCGTGGGTAATGCCTCTCTCAGTAATGTAAAACCCCGTGGGAAATGCCTCTCTCAACAATGTAAAACCCCGTGGGTAATGCCTCTCTCAGCAATGTAAAACCCCGTGTGTAATGCGTCTCTCAGCAATGTAAAACCCCGTAGGTAATGCCTCCCTCAGCAATGTAAAACCGCGTGGGTAATGCCTCCCTCAGCAATGTAAAACCCCGTGGGTAATGCCTCGTCAGCAAAGTAAAACCCCGTGGGTAATGCCTCTCTCAGCAATGTAAAACTCCGTGGGTAATGCCTCTCTCAGCAAATTAAAACACGGTGGGTCGTGCCTCTCTCAGCAATGTAAAACCCGGCGGGTAATGCCTCTCTCCGCTATGTAAAACCCGGTGGGTAATGCCTCCCTCAACAATGTAAAACCCCGTGGGTAATGCCTCTCTCAGCGATGCAAAACCCGGTGGGTAATGCCTATCTCAGCAGTGCAAAACCTGGTGGGTAATGCCTCACTCAGCAATGTAAAACCCCGTGGGTAATGCCTCTATCAGCAATGTAAAACCCCGTGGGTAATGCCTCTCTCAGCAATGTAAAACCCGGTGGGTAATGCCTCCCTCAGCAATGTAAAACCCCGTGGGTAATGCCTCTCTCAGCAATGTAAAACCCCGTGGGTAATGCCTCACTCAGAAATGTAAAACCCCGTGGGTAATGCCTCTCTCAGCAATGTAAAACCCCGTGGGTAATGCCTCCCTCAGCAATGTAAAACCCGGTGGGTAATGCCTCTCTCAGCAATGTAAAACTCCGTGGGTATTGCCTCTCTCAACAATGTAAAACCCCGTGGGTAATGCCTCACTCAGCAATGTAAAACCCCGTGGGTAATGCCTCTCTCAGCAATGTAAAACCCGGTGGGTAATGCCTCTCTCAGCAATGTAAAACCCCGTGGGTAATGCCTCACCCAGCAATGTAAAACCCCGTGGGTAATGCCTCACCCAGCAATGTAAAACCCCGTGGGTAATAACTCTCTCAGCAATGTAAAACCCCGTGGGTAATGCCTCCCTCAGCAATGTAAAACCCCGTGGGTAATGACTCTCTCTGCAATGTATAACCCCGTGGTAAAGCCTCACTCAGCAATGTAAAACCCCGTGGGTAATGCCTCTCTCAGCAATGTAAAACCCCGTGGGTAATGCCTCCCTCAGCAATGTAAAACCCCGTGGGTAATGCCTCCCTCAGCAATGTAAAACCCCGTGGGTAATGCCTCGCTCAGCAATGTAAAACCCCGTGGGTAATGCCTCACTCAGCAATGTAAAACCCCGTGTGTAATGCCTCTCTCAGCAATGTAAAACTCCGTGTGTAATGCCTCTCTCAGCAATGTAAAACCCCGTGGGTAATGCCTCTCTCAGCAATGTAAAACTCCGTGGGTAATGCCTCTCTCAGCAATGTAAATTCCAGTGGGTAATGCCTCTCAGCAATGCAAAACCCGGTGGGTAATGCCTCTCTCAGCAATGTGAAACCCCGTGGTTAATGCCTCTCTCAGCAATGTAAAACCTCGTGGGTAATGCCTCCCTCGGCAATGTAAAACCCCGTGGGTAATGCCTCACTCAGCAATGTAAAACCCGGTGGGTAATGCCTCTATCAGCAATGTAAAACCCCGTGGGAAATGCCTCACTCAGCAATGTAAAACCCCATAGGTAATGCCTCTCTCAGCAATGTAAAACCCCGTGGGTAATTCCTCTCTCAGCAATGTAAAACCCTGTGGGTAATGCCTCGCTCAGCAAAGTAAAACCCCGTGGTAATGCCTCACTCAGCAATGTGAAACCCTGTGGTTAATGCCTCTCTCAGCAATGTGAAACCCCGTGGGTAATGCCTCTCTCAGCAATATAAAACACCGTGGGTAATGTGTCCCTCAGCCATGTAAAACCCCGTGGGTATGCCTCTCTCAGCAATGCAAAACCCGGTGGGTAATGCCTCTCTCAGCAATGCAAAACCCGGTGGGTAATGCCTCTCTCAGCAATGTGAAACCCCGTGGGTAATGCCTCCCTCAGCAATGTTAAACCCCGTGGGTAATGCCTCTCTCAGCAATGTGAAACCCCGTGGGTAATGCCTCCCTCAGCAATGTTAAACCCCGTGGGTAATGCCTCTCTCAGCAAAGTGAAACCCCGTGGGTAATGCCTCCCTCAGCAATGTTAAACCCCGTGGGTAATGCCTCCCTCAGCAATGTAAAATCCCGTGGGTAATGCCTCTATCAGCAATGTAAAACCCCGTGGGTAATGCCTCTATCAGCAATGGAAAATCCCGTGGGTAATGCCTCTCTCAGCAATGTAAAACCCGGTGGCTAGTGCCTCTCTCAGCAATGTAAAACCCGGTGGGTAATGCCTCACTCCGCTCTGTAAAACCCGGTGGGTAATGCCTCTCTCAGCAATGTAAAACCCCGTGGGTAACGCCTCCCTCAGCAATATAAAACTCGGTCGGTAATGCCTCCCTCAGCAATGTAAAACACCGTGGGTAATGCCTCCCTCAGCAATATAAAACTCGGTCGGTAATGCCTCCCTCAGCAATGTAAAACCCCGTGGGTAATGCCTCTCTCAGCAATGTAAAACCCTGTGGGTAATGCCTCCCTCAGCAATGTAAAACCCCGTGGGTAATGCCTCTCTCAGCAACGTAAAACCCCGTGGGTAATGCCTCTCTCAACAATGTAAAACCCCGTGGGTAATGCCTCTCTCAGCAATGTAAAACCCCGTGGGTAATGCCTCCCTCAGCAATGTAAAACCCCGTCAGTAATGCCTCCCTCAGCAATGTATAACCCCGTGGTAAAGCCTCACTCAGCAATGTAAAACCCCGTGGGTAAATGCCTCGTCAGCAATGTAAAACCCCGTGGGTAATGCCTCTCTCAGCAATGTAAAAACCCGTGGTAATGCCTCACTCAGCAATGTAAAAACCCGTGGTAATGCCTCACTCAGCAATGTAAAACCCCTTGGGTAATGCCTCTATCAGCAATGTAAAACCCCGTGGGTAATGCCTCCCTCAGCAATATAAAAACCCGTGGTAATGCCTCACTCAGCAATGTAAAACCACTTGGGTAATGCCTCTATCAGCAATGTAAAACCCCGTGGGTAATGCCTCTCTCAGCAATGTAAAACCCGGTGGGTAATGCCTCTCTCAGCGATGCAAAACCCGGTGGGTAATGCCTCTCTCAGCAATGTGAAATCCCGTGGGTAATGCCTCTCTCAGCAATGTAAATTCCAGTGGGTAATGCCTCTCAGCAATGCAAAACCCGGTGGGTAATGCCTCTCTCAGCAATGTGAAATCCCGTGGGTAATGCCTCTCTCAGCAATGTAAATTCCAGTGGGTAATGCCTCTCAGCAATGCAAAACCTGGTGGGTAATGCCTCTCTCAGCAATGTGAAACCCCGTGGTTAATGCCTCTCTCAGCAATGTAAAACCTCGTGGGTAATGCCTCCCTCGGAAATGTAAAACCCCGTGGGTAATGCCTCACTCAGCAATGTAAAACCCGGTGGGTAATGCCTCTATCAGCAATGTAAAACCCCGTGGGAAATGCCTCACTCAGCAATGTAAAACCCCGTAGGTAATGCCTCTCTCAGCAATGTTAAACCCCGTGGGTAATGCCTCTCTCAGCAATGTAAAACCCTGTGGGTAATGCCTCGCTCAGCAATGTAAAACCCCGTGGTAATGCCTCTCTCAGCAATGTGAAACCCCGTGGGTAATGCCTCTCTCAGCAATGTAAAACACCGTGGGTAATGTCTCCCTCAGCCATGTAAAACCCCGTGGGTATGCCTCTCTCAGCAATGCAAAACCCCGTGGGTAATGCCTCTCTCAGCAATGTGAAACCCCGTGGGTAATGCCTCCCTCAGCAATGTTAAACCCCGTGGGTAATGCCTCTATCAGCAATGTAAAACCCCGTGGGTAATGCCTCTATCAGCAATGGAAAATCCCGTGGGTAATGCCTCTCTCAGCAATGTAAAACCCGGTGGGTAAGGCCTCACTCCGCTCTGTAAAACCCGGTGGGTAATGCCTCTCTCAGCAATGTAAAACCCCGTGGGTAATGCGTCTCTCAGCAATGCAAAACCCGGTGGGTAATGCCTCTTTCAGCAATGTAAAACCTCGTGGGCAACGCCTCCCTCAGCAATGTAAAACCCCGTGGGTAATGCCTCCCTCAGCAATATAAAACTCTGTCGGTAATGCCTCCCTCAGCAATGTAAAACTCCGCGGTAATGCCTCACTCAGCAATGTAAAACCCCGTGGGTAATGCCTCTATCAGCAATGTAAAACCCCGTGGGTAATGCCTCTCTCAGCAATGTAAAACCCGGTGGGTAATGCCTCCCTCAGCAATGTAAAACCCCGTGGGTAATGCCTCTCTCAGCAATGTAAAACCCCGTGGGTAATGCCTCACTCAGCAATGTAAAACCCCGTGGGTAATGCCTCGTCAGCTTTGTAAAACCCCGTGGGTAATGCCTCGTCAGCAATGTAAAACCCCGTGGGTAATGCCTCTCTCAGCAATGTAAAACTCCGTGGGTAATGCCTCTCTCAGCAATGTAAAACCCCGTGGGTAATGCCTCTCTCAGCAACGTAAAACACGGTGGGTCGTGCCTCTCTCAGCAATGTAAAACACGGTGGGTAATGCCTCTCTCCGCTATGTAAAACCCGGTGGGTAATGCCTCCCTCAACAATGTAAAACCCCGTGGGTAATGCCTCTCTCAGCGATGCAAAACCCGGTCGGTAATGCCTCACTCAGCAATGTAAATTCCAGTGGGTAATGCCTCTCAGCAATGCAAAACCCGGTGGGTAATGCCTCTCTCAGCAATGTGAAACCCCGTGGTTAATGCCTCTCTCAGCAATGTAAAACCTCGTGGGTAATGCCTCCCTCGGCAATGTAAAACCCCGTGGGTAATGCCTCACTCAGCAATGTAAAACCCGGTGGGTAATGCCTCTATCAGCAATGTAAAACCCCGTGGGAAATGCCTCACTCAGCAATGTAAAACCGTTGGGTAATGCCTCACTCAGCAATGTAAAACCCCGTAGGTAATGCCTCTCTCAGCAATGTAAAACCCCGTGGGTAATGCCTCTCTCAGCAATGTAAAACCCTGTGGGTAATGCCTCACTCAGCAATGTGAAACCCTGTGGTTAATGCCTCTCTCAGCAATGTGAAACCCCGTGGGTAATGCCTCTCTCAGCAATGTAAAACACCGTGGGTAATGTCTCCCTCAGCCATGTAAAACCCCGTGGGTATTGCCTCTCTCAGCAATGTAAAACCCTGTGGGTAATGCCTCGCTCAGCAATGTAAAACCCCGTGGTAATGCCTCACGCAGCAATGTGAAAAACTGTGGTTAATGCCTCTCTCAGCAATGTGAAACCCCGTGGGTAATGCCTCTCTCAGCAATGCAAAACCCGGTGGGTAATGCCTCTCTCAGCAATGTAAAACCCCGTGGGTAATGCCTCCCTCAGCAATGTTAAACCCCGTGGGTAATGCCTCTCTCAGCAATGTGAAACCCCGTGGGTAATGCCTCCCTCAGCAATGTTAAACCCCGTGGGTAATGCCTCTCTCAGCAATGTTAAACCCCGTGGGTAATGCCTCTATCAGCAATGTAAAACCCCGTGGGTAATGCCTCTCTCAGCAATGTAAAACCCGGTGGCTAGTGCCTCTCTCAGCAATGTAAAACCCGGTGGGTAATGCCTCACTCCGCTCTGTAAAACCCGATGGGTAATGCCTCACTCAGCAATGTAAAACCCCGTGGGTAATGCGTCTCTCAGCAATGCAAAACCCGGTGGGTAATGCCTCTTTCAGCAATGTAAAACCCCGTGGGTAATGCCTCCCTCAGCAATGTAAAACCCCGTGGGTAATGCCTCCCTCAGCAATATAAAACTCGGTCGGTAATGCCTCCCTCAGCAATGTAAAACTCCGCGGTAATGCCTCACTCAGCAATGTAAAACCCCGTGGGTAATGCCTCTATCAGCAATGTAAAACCCCGTGGGTAATGCCTCTCTCAGCAATGTAAAACCCGGTGGGTAATGCCTCCCTCAGCAATGTAAAACCCCGTGGGTAATGCCTCTCTCAGCAATGTAAAACCCCGTGGGTAATGCCTCACTCAGCAATGTAAAACCCCGTGGGTAATGCCTCTCTCAGCAATGTAAAACCCCGTGGGTAATGCCTCTCTCAGCAATGTAAAACCCCGTGGGAAATGCCTCTCTCAACAATGTAAAACCCCGTGGTTAATGCCTCTCTCAGCAATGTAAAACCCCGTGTGTAATGCCTCTCTCAGCAATGTAAAACCCCGTAGGTAATGCCTCCCTCAGCAATGTAAAACCGCGTGGGTAATGCCTCCCTCAGCAATGTAAAACCCCGTGGGTAATGCCTCGTCAGCAAAGTAAAACCCCGTGGGTAATGCCTCTCTCAGCAATGTAAAACTCCGTGGGTAATGCCTCTCTCAGCAAATTAAAACACGGTGGGTCGTGCCTCTCTCAGCAATGTAAAACCCGGCGGGTAATGCCTCTCTCCGCTATGTAAAACCCGGTGGGTAATGCCTCCCTCAACAATGTAAAACCCCGTGGGTAATGCCTCTCTCAGCGATGCAAAACCCGGTGGGTAATGCCTATCTCAGCAGTGCAAAACCTGGTGGGTAATGCCTCTCTCAGCAATGTGAAACCCCGTGGTTAATGCGTCTCTCAGCAATGTAAAACCTCGTGGGTAATGCCTCCCTCGGCAACGTAAAACCCCGTGGGTAATGCCTCTCTCAGCAATGTAAAACCCTGTGGGTAATGCCTCGCTCAGCAATGTAAAACCCCGTGGTAATGCCTCACTCAGCAATGTGAAACTCCGTGGGTAATGCCTCTCTCAGCAATGTAAAACACCGTGGGTAATGCTTCTCTCAGCAATGCAAAACCCGGTGGGTAATGCCTCTCTCAGCAATGCAAAACCCGGTGGGTAATGCCTCTCTCAGCAATGTGAAACCCCGTGGGTAATGCCTCCCTCAGCAATGTTAAACCCCGTGGGTAATGCCTCTCTCAGCAATGTGAAACCCCGTGGGTAATGCCTCCCTCAGCAATGTAAAACCCCGTGGGTAATGCCTCTATCAGCAATGTAAAACCCCGTGGGTATTGCCTCTATCAGCAATGTAAAACCCCGTGGGTAATGCCTCTCTCAGCAATGTAAAATCCCGTGGGTAATGCCTCTATCAGCAATGTAAAACTCCGTGCGTATTGCCTCCCTCCGCTATGTAAAACCCGGTGGGTAATGCCTCCCTCCGCTATGTAAAACACGGTGGGTAATGCCTCCCTCCGCTATGTAAAACCCGGTGGGTAATGCCTCCCTCAACAATGTAAAACCCCCTGGGTAATGCCTCTCTCAGCAATGCAAAACCCGGTGGGTAATGCCTCTCTCAGCAATGTGAAATCCCGTGGGTAATGCCTCTCTCAGCAATGTAAATTCCAGTGGGTAATGCCTCCCTCAGCAATGTCAATTCCAGTGGGTAATGCCTCTCAGCAATGCAAAACCCCATGGGTAATGCGTCTCTCAGCAGTGCAAAACCTGGTGGGTAATGTCTCTCTCAGCAATGTGAAACCCCGTGGTTAATGCCTCTCTCAGCAATGTAAAACCCCGTGGGTAATGCCTCCCTTGGCAATGTAAAACCCCGTGGTAATGCCTTACTCAGCAATGTAAAACCCGGTGGGTAATGCCTCTATCAGCAATGTAAAACCCCGTGGGTAATGCCTCTCTCAGCAATGTAAAACCCCGTGGGTAATGCCTCCCTCAGCAATATAAAACTCGGTCGGTAATGCCTCCCTCAGCAATGTAAAACCCCGTGGGTAATGCCTCTCTCAGCAATGTAAAACCCTATGGGTAATGCCTCCCTCAGCAATGTAAAACCCCGTGGGTAATGCCTCTCTCAGCAATGTAAAACCCCGTGGGTAATGCCTCTCTCAACAATGTAAAACCCCGTGGGTAATGCCTCTCAGCAATGTAAAACACCGTGGGTAATGCCTCCCTCAGCAATATAAAACTCGGTCGGTAATGCCTCCCTCAGCAATGTAAAACCCCGTGGGTAATGCCTCTCTCAGCAATGTAAAACCCTGTGGGTAATGCCTCCCTCAGCAATGTAAAACCCCGTGGGTAATGCCTCTCTCAGCAATGTAAAACCCCGTGGGTAATGCCTCTCTCAACAATGTAAAACCCCGTGGGTAATGCCTCTCTCAGCAATGTAAAACCCGGTGGGTAATGCCTCCCTCAGCAATGTAAAACCCAGTCAGTAATGCCTCCCTCAGCAATGTATAACCCCGTGGTAAAGCCTCACTCAGCAATGTAAAACCCCGTGGGTAAATGCCTCGTCAGCAATGTAAAACCCCGTGGGTAATGCCTCTCTCAGCAATGTAAAACACCGTGGGTAATGCCTCACTCAGCAATGTAAAAACCCGTGGTAATGCCTCACTCAGCAATGTAAAAACCCGTGGTAATGCCTCACTCAGCAATGTAAAACCCCTTGGGTAATGCCTCTATCAGCAATGTAAAACCCCGTGGGTAATGCCTCCCTCAGCAATATAAAAACCCGTGGTAATGCCTCACTCAGCAATGTAAAACCACTTGGGTAATGCCTCTATCAGCAATGTAAAACCCCTTGGGTAATGCCTCTCTCAGCAATGTAAAACCCGGTGGGTAATGCCTCTCTCAGCGATGCAAAACCCGGTGGGTAATGCCTCTCTCAGCAATGTGAAATCCCGTGGGTAATGCCTCTCTCAGCAATGTAAATTCCAGTGGGTAATGCCTCTCAGCAATGCAAAACCCGGTGGGTAATGCCTATCTCAGCAGTGCAAAACCTGGTGGGTAATGCCTCTCTCAGCAATGTGAAACCCCGTGGTTAATGCCTCTCTCAGCAATGTAAAACCTCGTGGGTAATGCCTCCCTCGAAATGTAAAACCCCGTGGGTAATGCCTCACTCAGCAATGTAAAACCCGGTGGGTAATGCCTCTATCAGCAATGTAAAACCCCGTGGGAAATGCCTCACTCAGCAATGTAAAACCCCGTAGGTAATGCCTCTCTCAGCAATGTTAAACCCCGTGGGTAATGCCTCTCTCAGCAATGTAAAACCCTGTGGGTAATGCCTCGCTGAGCAATGTAAAACCCCGTGGTAATGCCTCACTCAGCAATGTGAAACCCTGTGGTTAATGCCTCTCTCAGCAATGTGAAACCCCGTGGGTAATGCCTCTCTCAGCAATGTAAAACACCGTGGGTAATGTCTCCCTCAGCCATGTAAAACCCCGTGGGTATGCCTCTCTCAGCAATGCAAAACCCCGTGGGTAATGCCTCTCTCAGCAATGTGAAACCCCGTGGGTAATGCCTCCCTCAGCAATGTTAAACCCCGTGGGTAATGCCTCTATCAGCAATGTAAAACCCCGTGGGTAATGCCTCTATCAGCAATGGAAAATCCCGTGGGTAATGCCTCTCTCAGCAATGTAAAACCCGGTGGCTAGTGCCTCTCTCAGCAATGTAAAACCCGGTGGGTAAGGCCTCACTCCGCTCTGTAAAACCCGGTGGGTAATGCCTCTCTCAGCAATGTAAAACCCCGTGGGTAATGCGTCTCTCAGCAATGCAAAACCCGGTGGGTAATGCCTCTATCAGCAATGTAAAACCCCGTGGGTAATGCCTCTCTCAGCAATGTAAAACCCGGTGGGTAATGCCTCCCTCAGCAATGTAAAACCCCGTGGGTAATGCCTCCCTCAGCAATATAAAACTCTGTCGGTAATGCCTCCCTCAGCAATGTAAAACTCCGCGGTAATGCCTCACTCAGCAATGTAAAACCCCGTGGGTAATGCCTCTATCAGCAATGTAAAACCCCGTGGGTAATGCCTCTCTCAGCAATGTAAAACCCGGTGGGTAATGCCTCCCTCAGCAATGTAAAACCCCGTGGGTAATGCCTCTCTCAGCAATGTAAAACCCCGTGGGTAATGCCTCACTCAGCAATGTAAAACCCCGTGGGTAATGCCTCGTCAGCTTTGTAAAACCCCGTGGGTAATGCCTCGTCAGCAATGTAAAACCCCCTTGGGTAATGCCTCTCTCAGCAATGTAAAACTCCGTGGGTAATGCCTCTCTCAGCAATGTAAAACCCCGTGGGTAATGCCTCTCTCAGCAATGTAAAACACGGTGGGTCGTGCCTCTCTCAGCAATGTAAAACCCGGTGGGTAATGCCTCTCTCCGCTATGTAAAACCCGGTGGGTAATGCCTCCCTCAACAATGTAAAACCCCGTGGGTAATGCCTCTCTCAGCGATGCAAAACCCGGTCGGTAATGCCTCTCTCAGCAATGTAAATTTCAGTGGGTAATGCCTCTCAGCAATGCAAAACCCGGTGGGTAATGCCTCTCTCAGCAATGTGAAACCCCGTGGTTAATGCCTCTCTCAGCAATGTAAAACCTCGTGGGTAATGCCTCCCTCGGCAATGTAAAACCCCGTGGGTAATGCCTCACTCAGCAATGTAAAACCCGGTGGGTAATGCCTCTATCAGCAATGTAAAACCCCGTGGGAAATGCCTCACTCAGCAATGTAAAACCGTTGGGTAATGCCTCACTCAGCAATGTAAAACCCCGTAGGTAATGCCTCTCTCAGCAATGTAAAACCCCGTGGGTAATGCCTCTCTCAGCAATGTAAAACCCTGTGGGTAATGCCTCACTCAGCAATGTAAAACCCCGTAGGTAATGCCTCTCTCAGCAATGTAAAACCCCGTGGGTAATGCCTCTCTCAGCAATGTAAAACCCTGTGGGTAATGCCTCACTCAGCAATGTGAAACCCTGTGGTTAATGCCTCTCTCAGCAATGTGAAACCCCGTGGGTAATGCCTCTCTCAGCAATGTAAAACACCGTGGGTAATGTCTCCCTCAGCCATGTAAAACCCCGTGGGTATTGCCTCTCTCAGCAATGTAAAACCCTGTGGGTAATGCCTCGCTCAGCAATGTAAAACCCCGTGGTAATGCCTCACGCAGCAATGTGAAAAACTGTGGGTAATGCCTCTCTCAGCAATGTGAAACCCCGTGGGTAATGCCTCTCTCAGCAATGCAAAACCCGGTGGGTAATGCCTCTCTCAGCAATGCAAAACCCGGTGGGTAATGCCTCTCTCAGCAATGTGAAACCCCGTGGGTAATGCCTCCCTCAGCAATGTTAAACCCCGTGGGTAATGCCTCTCTCAGCAATGTGAAACCCCGTGGGTAATGCCTCCCTCAGCAATGTTAAACCCCGTGGGTAATGCCTCTCTCAGCAATGTGAAACCCCGTGGGTAATGCCTCACTCAGCAATGTTAAACCCCGTGGGTAATGCCTCTATCAGCAATGTAAAACCCCGTGGGTAATGCCTCTCTCAGCAATGTAAAACCCGGTGGCTAGTGCCTCTCTCAGCAATGTAAAACCCGGTGGGTAATGCCTCACTCCGCTCTGTAAAACCCGGTGGGTAATGCCTCACTCAGCAATGTAAAACCCCGTGGGTAATGCGTCTCTCAGCAATGCAAAACCCGGTGGGTAATGCCTCTTTCAGCAATGTAAAACCCCGTGGGTAATGCCTCCCTCAGCAATGTAAAACCCCGTGGGTAATGCCTCCCTCAGCAATATAAAACTCGGTCGGTAATGCCTCCCTCAGCAATGTAAAACTCCGCGGTAATGCCTCACTCAGCAATGTAAAACCCCGTGGGTAATGCCTCTATCAGCAATGTAAAACCCCGTGGGTAATGCCTCTCTCAGCAATGTAAAACCCGGTGGGTAATGCCTCCCTCAGCAATGTAAAACCCCGTGGGTAATGCCTCTCTCAGCAATGTAAAACCCCGTGGGTAATGCCTCACTCAGCAATGTAAAACCCCGTGGGTAATGCCTCTCTCAGCAATGTAAAACCCCGTGGGTAATGCCTCTCTCAGCAATGTAAAACCCCGTGGGAAATGCCTCTCTCAACAATGTAAAACCCCGTGGGTAATGCCTCTCTCAGCAATGTAAAACCCCGTGTGTAATGCGTCTCTCAGCAATGTAAAACCCCGTAGGTAATGCCTCCCTCAGCAATGTAAAACCGCGTGGGTAATGCCTCCCTCAGCAATGTAAAACCCCGTGGGTAATGCCTCGTCAGCAAAGTAAAACCCCGTGGGTAATGCCTCTCTCAGCAATGTAAAACTCCGTGGGTAATGCCTCTCTCAGCAAATTAAAACACGGTGGGTCGTGCCTCTCTCAGCAATGTAAAACCCGGCGGGTAATGCCTCTCTCCGCTATGTAAAACCCGGTGGGTAATGCCTCCCTCAAGAATGTAAAACCCCGTGGGTAATGCCTCTCTCAGCGATGCAAAACCCGGTGGGTAATGCCTATCTCAGCAGTGCAAAACCTGGTGGGTAATGCCTCACTCAGCAATGTAAAACCCCGTGGGTAATGCCTCTATCAGCAATGTAAAACCCCGTGGGTAATGCCTCTCTCAGCAATGTAAAACCCGGTGGGTAATGCCTCCCTCAGCAATGTAAAACCCCGTGGGTAATGCCTCTCTCAGCAATGTAAAACCCCGTGGGTAATGCCTCACTCAGAAATGTAAAACCCCGTGGGTAATGCCTCTCTCAGCAATGTAAAACCCCGTGGGTAATGCCTCCCTCAGCAATGTAAAACCCGGTGGGTAATGCCTCTCTCAGCAATGTAAAACTCCGTGGGTAATGCCTCTCTCAACAATGTAAAACCCCGTGGGTAATGCCTCACTCAGCAATGTAAAACCCCGTGGGTAATGCCTCTCTCAGCAATGTAAAACCCGGTGGGTAATGCCTCTCTCAGCAATGTAAAACCCCGTGGGTAATGCCTCACCCAGCAATGTAAAACCCCGTGGGTAATGCCTCACCCAGCAATGTAAAACCCTGTGGGTAATAACTCTCTCAGCAATGTAAAACCCCGTGGTAAAGCCTCACTCAGCAATGTAAAACCCCGTGTGTAATGCCTCTCTCAGCAATGTAAAACCCCGTGGGTAATGCCTCCCTCAGCAATGTAAAACCCCGTGGGTAATGCCTCGTCAGCAATGTAAAACCCCGTGGGTAATGCCTCTCTCAGCAATGTATAACCCCGTGGTAAAGCCTCACTCAGCAATGTAAAACCGCGTGGGTAATGCCTCCCTCAGCAATGTAAAACCCCGTGGGTAATGCCTCGTCAGCAATGTAAAACCCCGTGGGTAATGCCTCTCTCAGCAATGTAAAACTCCGTGGGTAATGCCTCTCTCAGCAATGTAAAACCCCGTGGGTAATGCCTCCCTCAGCAATGTAAAACCCCGTGGGTAATGCCTCGCTCAGCAATGTAAAACCCCGTGGGTAATGCCTCACTCAGCAATGTAAAACCCCGTGTGTAATGCCTCTCTCAGCAATGTAAAACCCCGTGGGTAATGCCTCTCTCAGCAATGTAAAACTCCGTGGGTAATGCCTCTCTCAGCAATGTAAATTCCAGTGGGTAATGCCTCTCAGCAATGCAAAACCCGGTGGGTAATGCCTCTCTCAGCAATGTGAAACCCCGTGGTTAATGCCTCTCTCAGCAATGTAAAACCTCGTGGGTAATGCCTCCCTCGGCAATGTAAAACCCCGTGGGTAATGCCTCACTCAGCAATGTAAAACCCGGTGGGTAATGCCTCTATCAGCAATGTAAAACCCCGTGGGAAATGCCTCACTCAGCAATGTAAAACCCCATAGGTAATGCCTCTCTCAGCAATGTAAAACCCCGTGGGTAATTCCTCTCTCAGCAATGTAAAACCCTGTGGGTAATGCCTCGCTCAGCAAAGTAAAACCCCGTGGTAATGCCTCACTCAGCAATGTGAAACCCTGTGGTTAATGCCTCTCTCAGCAATGTGAAACCCCGTGGGTAATGCCTCTCTCAGCAATGTAAAACACCGTGGGTAATGTGTCCCTCAGCCATGTAAAACCCCGTGGGTATGCCTCTCTCAGCAATGCAAAACCCGGTGGGTAATGCCTCTCTCAGCAATGCAAAACCCGGTGGGTAATGCCTCTCTCAGCAATGTGAAACCCCGTGGGTAATGCCTCCCTCAGCAATGTTAAACCCCGTGGGTAATGCCTCTCTCAGCAATGTGAAACCCCGTGGGTAATGCCTCCCTCAGCAATGTTAAACCCCGTGGGTAATGCCTCTCTCAGCAAAGTGAAACCCCGTGGGTAATGCCTCCCTCAGCAATGTTAAACCCCGTGGGTAATGCCTCCCTCAGCAATGTAAAATCCCGTGGGTAATGCCTCTATCAGCAATGTAAAACCCCGTGGGTCATGCCTCTCTCAGCAATGTAAAACCCGGTGGCTAGTGCCTCTCTCAGCAATGTAAAACCCGGTGGGTAATGCCTCACTCCGCTCTGTAAAACCCGGTGGGTAATGCCTCTCTCAGCAATGTAAAACCCCGTGGGTAACGCCTCCCTCAGCAATATAAAACTCGGTCGGTAATGCCTCCCTCAGCAATGTAAAACACCGTGGGTAATGCCTCCCTCAGCAATATAAAACTCGGTCGGTAATGCCTCCCTCAGCAATGTAAAACCCCGTGGGTAATGCCTCTCTCAGCAATGTAAAACCCTGTGGGTAATGCCTCCCTCAGCAATGTAAAACCCCGTGGGTAATGCCTCTCTCAGCAATGTAAAACCCCGTGGGTAATGCCTCTCTCAACAATGTAAAACCCCGTGGGTAATGCCTCTCTCAGCAATGTAAAACCCCGTGGGTAATGCCTCCCTCAGCAATGTAAAACCCCGTCAGTAATGCCTCTCTCAACAATGTAAAACCCCGTGGGTAATGCCTCTCTCAGCAATGTAAAACACCGTGGGTAATGCCTCACTCAGCAATGTAAAAACCCATGGTAATGCCTCACTCAGCAATGTAAAAACCCGTGGTAATGCCTCACTCAGCAATGTAAAACCCCTTGGGTAATGCCTCTATCAGCAATGTAAAACCCCGTGGGTAATGCCTCCCTCAGCAATATAAAAACCCGTGGTAATGCCTCACTCAGCAATGTAAAACCACTTGGGTAATGCCTCTATCAGCAATGTAAAACCCCGTGGGTAATGCCTCTCTCAGCAATGTAAAACCCGGTGGGTAATGCCTCTCTCAGCGATGCAAAACCCGGTGGGTAATGCCTCTCTCAGCAATGTGAAATCCCGTGGGTAATGCCTCTCTCAGCAATGTAAATTCCAGTGGGTAATGCCTCTCAGCAATGCAAAACCTGGTGGGTAATGCCTCTCTCAGCAATGTGAAACCCCGTGGTTAATGCCTCTCTCAGCAATGTAAAACCTCGTGGGTAATGCCTCCCTCGGAAATGTAAAACCCCGTGGGTAATGCCTCACTCAGCAATGTAAAACCCGGTGGGTAATGCCTCTATCAGCAATGTAAAACCCCGTGGGAAATGCCTCACTCAGCAATGTAAAACCCCGTAGGTAATGCCTCTCTCAGCAATGTTAAACCCCGTGGGTAATGCCTCTCTCAGCAATGTAAAACCCTGTGGGTAATGCCTCGCTCAGCAATGTAAAACCCCGTGGTAATGCCTCACGCAGCAATGTGAAACCCTGTGGTTAATGCCTCTCTCAGCAATGTGAAACCCCGTGGGTAATGCCTCTCTCAGCAATGTAAAACACCGTGGGTAATGCCTCCCTCAGCCATGTAAAACCCCGTGGGTATGCCTCTCTCAGCAATGCAAAACCCCGTGGGTAATGCCTCTCTCAGCAATGTGAAACCCCGTGGGTAATGCCTCCCTCAGCAATGTTAAACCCCGTGGGTAATGCCTCTATCAGCAATGTAAAACCCCGTGGGTAATGCCTCTATCAGCAATGGAAAATCCCGTGGGTAATGCCTCTCTCAGCAATGTAAAACCCGGTGGGTAAGGCCTCACTCCGCTCTGTAAAACCCGGTGGGTAATGCCTCTCTCAGCAATGTAAAACCCCGTGGGTAATGCGTCTCTCAGCAATGCAAAACCCGGTGGGTAATGCCTCTTTCAGCAATGTAAAACCTCGTGGGCAACGCCTCCCTCAGCAATGTAAAACCCCGTGGGTAATGCCTCCCTCAGCAATATAAAACTCTGTCGGTAATGCCTCCCTCAGCAATGTAAAACTCCGCGGTAATGCCTCACTCAGCAATGTAAAACCCCGTGGGTAATGCCTCTATCAGCAATGTAAAACCCCGTGGGTAATGCCTCTCTCAGCAATGTAAAACCCGGTGGGTAATGCCTCCCTCAGCAATGTAAAACCCCGTGGGTAATGCCTCTCTCAGCAATGTAAAACCCCGTGGGTAATGCCTCACTCAGCAATGTAAAACCCCGTGGGTAATGCCTCGTCAGCTTTGTAAAACCCCGTGGGTAATGCCTCGTCAGCAATGTAAAACCCCGTGGGTAATGCCTCTCTCAGCAATGTAAAACCCCGTGGGTAATGCCTCTCTCAGCAATGTAAAACACGGTGGGTCGTGCCTCTCTCAGCAATGTAAAACCCGGTGGGTAATGCCTCTCTCCGCTATGTAAAACCCGGTGGGTAATGCCTCCCTCAACAATGTAAAACCCCGTGGGTAATGCCTCTCTCAGCGATGCAAAACCCGGTCGGTAATGCCTCACTCAGCAATGTAAATTCCAGTGGGTAATGCCTCTCAGCAATGTGAAACCCCGTGGTTAATGCCTCTCTCAGCAATGTAAAACCTCGTGGGTAATGCCTCCCTCGGCAATGTAAAACCCCGTGGGTAATGCCTCACTCAGCAATGTAAAACCCGGTGGGTAATGCCTCTATCAGCAATGTAAAACCCCGTGGGAAATGCCTCACTCAGCAATGTAAAACCGTTGGGTAATGCCTCACTCAGCAATGTAAAACCCCGTAGGTAATGCCTCTCTCAGCAATGTAAAACCCCGTGGGTAATGCCTCTCTCAGCAATGTAAAACCCTGTGGGTAATGCCTCACTCAGCAATGTAAAACCCCGTAGGTAATGCCTCTCTCAGCAATGTAAAACCCCGTGGGTAATGCCTCTCTCAGCAATGTAAAACCCTGTGGGTAATGCCTCACTCAGCAATGTGAAACCCTGTGGTTAATGCCTCTCTCAGCAATGTGAAACCCCGTGGGTAATGCCTCTCTCAGCAATGTAAAACACCGTGGGTAATGTCTCCCTCAGCCATGTAAAACCCCGTGGGTATTGCCTCTCTCAGCAATGTAAAACCCCGTGGTAATGCCTCACGCAGCAATGTGAAAAACTGTGGTTAATGCCTCTCTCAGCAATGTGAAACCCCGTGGGTAATGCCTCTCTCAGCAATGCAAAACCCGGTGGGTAATGCCTCTCTCAGCAATGCAAAACCCGGTGGGTAATGCCTCTCTCAGCAATGTGAAACCCCGTGGGTAATGCCTCCCTCAGCAATGTTAAACCCCGTGGGTAATGCCTCTCTCAGCAATGTGAAACCCCGTGGGTAATGCCTCCCTCAGCAATGTTAAACCCCGTGGGTAATGCCTCTCTCAGCAATGTGAAACCCCGTGGGTAATGCCTCCCTCAGCAATGTTAAACCCCGTGGGTAATGCCTCTATCAGCAATGTAAAACCCCGTGGGTAATGCCTCTCTCAGCAATGTAAAACCCGGTGGCTAGTGCCTGTCTCAGCAATGTAAAACCCGGTGGGTAATGCCTCACTCCGCTCTGAAAACCCGGTGGGTAATGCCTCACTCAGCAATGTAAAACCCCGTGGGTAATGCGTCTCTCAGCAATGCAAAACCCGGTGGGTAATGCCTCGTTCAGCAATGTAAAACCCCGTGGGTAATGCCTCCCTCAGCAATGTAAAACCCCGTGGGTAATGCCTCCCTCAGCAATATAAAACTCGGTCGGTAATGCCTCCCTCAGCAATGTAAAACTCCGCGGTAATGCCTCACTCAGCAATGTAAAACCCCGTGGGTAATGCCTCTATCAGCAATGTAAAACCCCGTGGGTAATGCCTCTCTCAGCAATGTAAAACCCGGTGGGTAATGCCTCCCTCAGCAATGTAAAACCCCGTGGGTAATGCCTCTCTCAGCAATGTAAAACCCCGTGGGTAATGCCTCACTCAGCAATGTAAAACCCCGTGGGTAATGCCTCTCTCAGCAATGTAAAACCCCGTGGGTAATGCCTCTCTCAGCAATGTAAAACCCCGTGGGAAATGCCTCTCTCAACAATGTAAAACCCCGTGGGTAATGCCTCTCTCAGCAATGTAAAACCCCGTGTGTAATGCCTCTCTCAGCAATGTAAAACCCCGTAGGTAATGCCTCCCTCAGCAATGTAAAACCGCGTGGGTAATGCCTCCCTCAGCAATGTAAAACCCCGTGGGTAATGCCTCGTCAGCAAAGTAAAACCCCGTGGGTAATGCCTCTCTCAGCAATGTAAAACTCCGTGGGTAATGCCTCTCTCAGCAAATTAAAACACGGTGGGTCGTGCCTCTCTCAGCAATGTAAAACCCGGCGGGTAATGCCTCTCTCCGCTATGTAAAACCCGGTAGGTAATGCCTCCCTCAACAATGTAAAACCCCGTGGGTAATGCCTCTCTCAGCGATGCAAAACCCGGTGGGTAATGCCTATCTCAGCAGTGCAAAACCTGGTGGGTAATGCCTCTCTCAGCAATGTGAAACCCCGTGGTTAATGCCTCTCTCAGCAATGTAAAACCTCGTGGGTAATGCCTCCCTCGGCAACGTAAAACCCCGTGGGTAATGCTTCACTCAGCAATGTAAAACCCGGTGGGTAATGCCTCTATCAGCAATGTAAAACCCCGTGGGAAATGCCTCACTTAGCAATGTAAAACCCCGTAGGTAATGCCTCTCTCAGCAATGTATAACCCCGTGGGTAATGCCTCTCTCAGCAATGTAAAACCCTGTGGGTAATGCCTCGCTCAGCAATGTAAAACCCCGTGGTAATGCCTCACTCAGCAATGTGAAACCCCGTGGGTAATGCCTCTCTCAGCAATGTAAAACACCGTGGGTAATGCTTCTCTCAGCAATGCAAAACCCGGTGGGTAATGCCTCTCTCAGCAATGTGAAACCCCGTGGGTAATGCCTCCCTCAGCAATGTTAAACCCCGTGGGTAATGCCTCTCTCAGCAATGTGAAACCCCGTGGGTAATGCCTCCCTCAGCAATGTAAAACCCCGCGGGTAATGCCTCTATCAGCAATGTAAAACCCCGTGGGTAATGCCTCTATCAGCAATGTAAAACCCCGTGGGTAATGCCTCTCTCAGCAATGTAAAATCCCGTGGGTAATGCCTCTATCAGCAATGTAAAACTCCGTGCGTATTGCCTCCCTCCGCTATGTAAAACCCGGTGGGTAATGCCTCCCTCCGCTATGTAAAACACGGTGGGTAATGCCTCCCTCCGCTATGTAAAACCCGGTGGGTAATGCCTCCCTCAACAATGTAAAACCCCGTGGGTAATGCCTCTCTCAGCAATGCAAAACCCGGTGGGTAATGCCTCTCTCAGCAATGTGAAATCCCGTGGGTAATGCCTCTCTCAGCAATGTAAATTCCAGTGGGTAATGCCTCCCTCAGCAATGTCAATTCCAGTGGGTAATGCCTCTCAGCAATGCAAAACCCCATGGGTAATGCGTCTCTCAGCAGTGCAAAACCTGGTGGGTAATGCCTCTCTCAGCAATGTGAAACCCCGTGGTTAATGCCTCTCTCAGCAATGTAAAACCCCGTGGGTAATGCCTCCCTTGGCAATGTAAAACCCCGTGGTAATGCCTTACTCAGCAATGTAAAACCCGGTGGGTAATGCCTCTATCAGCAATGTAAAACCCCGTGGGTAATGCCTCTCTCAGCAATGTAAATTCCAGTGGGTAATGCCTCTCAGCAATGTAAAACCCCGTGGGTAATGCCTCCCTCGGCAATGTAAAACCCCGTGGTAATGCCTTACTCAGCAATGTAAAACCCAGTGGGTAATGCCTCTATCAGCAATGTAAAACCCCGTGGGTAATGCCTCTCTCAGCAATGTAAAACTCCGTGGGTATTGCCTCTCTCAGCAATGTAAAACCCGGTGGTAATGCCTCTATCAGCAATGTAAAACCCGTGGGTAATGCCTCTCTCAGCAATGTAAAACCCGGTGGGTAATGACTCTCTCAGCAATGTAAAACCCCGTGAGTAATGCCTCACTCAGCAATGTAAAACCCCGTGGGTAATGCCTCTCTCAGCCATGTAAAACCCCGTGGGTAATGCCACTCGCAGCAATGTGAAACCCTGTGGGTAATGCCTCCCTCAGCAATGTAAAACCCCGTGGGTAATGCCTCTCTCAGCAATGCAAAACCCGGTGGGTAATGCCTCTCTCAGCAATGTAAAACCCCGTGGGTAATGCCTCCCTCAGCAATGTAAAACCCCGTGGGTAATGCCTCTCTCAGCAATGCAAAACCCGGTGGGTAATGCCTCTCTCAGCAATGTAAAACGCCATTGGTAATGTCACCTTCAGCAATGTAAAACTCCATTGTTAATGTCACCCTCAGCAATCCAAACTCCATTGGTAATGTCACCCTCAGCAATGGAAACTCCATTGGTAATATCACCCTCAGCAATGTAAAATTCCATTGGTATTGTCAACTTCAGCAATGTAAAACTCCATTGCCAATGTCACCCTCAGCAATGTAAAACTCCATTGGTAATGTCACCCTCTGCAATCCAAACTCAATTGGCAATGTCACCCTCAGCAATGTAAACTCCATTGGTAATGTCACCCCCAGCAATGTAAACTCCATTGGTAATGTCACCCTCAGCAATGTAAACTCCATTGATAATGTCACCCTCAGCAATGTAAAACTCCATTGGTAATATCACCCTCAGGAATGTAAACTCCATTGGTAATGTCACCCTCAGCAATGTAAACTCCATTGGTAATGCCACGCTCAGCAATGTAAACTCCATTGGTAATGTCACCCTCAGCAATGTAAACTCCATTGGTAATATCACGCTCAGCAATGTAAAACTCCATTGGTAATGTCACGCTCAGCAATGTAAACTCCATTGGTAATGTCACCATCAGCAAAGTAAACTCCATTGGTAATGTCACCCTCAGCAATGTAAACTCCATTGGTAATATCATCCTCAGCAATGTAAAACTTCATTGGTAATGTCACCCTCAGCAATGTAAAACTCCATTGGTAATGTCACCCTCAGCAATATAAAACCCCGTGGGTAATGCCTCTCTCAGCAATGCAAAACCCGGTGGGTAATGCCTCTCTCAGCAATGTAAAACCCCGTGGGTAATGCCTCCCTCAGCAATGTTAAACCCCGTGGGTAATGCTTCTCTCAGCAATGTGAAACCCCGTGCGTAATGCCTCCCTCAGCAATGTAAAATCCCGTGGGTAATGCCTCTAACAGCAATGTAAAACCCCGTGGGTAATGCCTCTATCAGCAATGTAAAACCCCGTGGGTAATGCCTCTCTCAGCAATGTAAAACCCGGTGGGTAGTGCCTCTCTCAGCAATGTAAAACACGGTGGGTAATGCCTCTCTCCGCTACGTAAAACCCGGTGGGTAATGCGTCCCTCAACAATCTAAATCCCCGTGGGTAATGCCTCTCTCAGCAATGCAAAACCCGGTGGGTAATGCCTCTCTCAGCAATGTGAAATCCAGTGGGTAATGCCTCTATCAGCAATGTAAAACCCCGTGGGTAATGCCTCTCTCAGCAATGTAAAACCCGTTGGGTAATGCCTCTATCATCAATGTAAAACCCGTGGGTAATGCCTCTCAAAGCAATGTAAAACGCGGTGGGTAATGCCTCTCTCAGCAATGTGAAATCCAGTGGGTAATGCCTCTATCAGCAATGTGAAACCCCGTGGGTAATGCCTCTGTCAGCAATGTAAAACCCCGTGGGAAATGCCTCTCTCAACAATGTAAAACCCCGTGGGTAATGCCTCTCTCAGCAATGTAAAACCCCGTGTGTAATGCCTCTCTCAGCAATGTAAAACCCCGTAGGTAATGCCTCCCTCAGCAATGTAAAACCGCGTGGGTAATGCCTCCCTCAGCAATGTAAAACCCCGTGGGTAATGCCTCTCTCAGCAATGTAAAACCCGGTGGGTAATGCCTCTATCATCAATGTAAAACCCGTGGGTAATGCCTCTCAAAGCAATGTAAAACGCGGTGGGTAATGCCTCTCTCAGCAATGTGAAATCCAGTGGGTAATGCCTCTATCAGCAATGTGAAACCCCGTGGGTAATGCCTCTCTCAGCAATGTAAAACCCGGTGGGTAATGCCTCTATCATCAATGTAAAACCCGTGGGTAATGCCTCTCTCAGCAATGTAAAACTCGGTGGGTAATGGCTCTCTCAGCAATGTAAAACCCCGTGAGTAATGCCTCACTCAGCAATGTAAAACCCCGTGGGTAATGCCTCTCTCAGCAATGTAAAACTCCGTGGGTAATGCCTCTCTCAGCAAATTAAAACACGGTGGGTCGTGCCTCTCTCAGCAATGTAAAACCCGGCGGGTAATGCCTCTCTCCGCTATGTAAAACCCGGTGGGTAATGCCTCCCTCAACAATGTAAAACCCCGTGGGTAATGCCTCTCTCAGCGATGCAAAACCCGGTGGGTAATGCCTATCTCAGCAGTGCAAAACCTGGTGGGTAATGCCTCTCTCAGCAATGTGAAACCCCGTGGTTAATGCCTCTCTCAGCAATGTAAAACCTCGTGGGTAATGCCTCCCTCGGCAACGTAAAACCCCGTGGGTAATGCTTCACTCAGCAATTTAAAACCCGGTGGGTAATGCCTCTATCAGCAATGTAAAACCCCGTGGGAAATGCCTCACTCAGCAATGTAAAACCCCGTAGGTAATGCCTCTCTCAGCAATGTAAAACCCCGTGGGTAATGCCTCTCTCAGCAATGTAAAACCCTGTGGGTAATGCCTCGCTCAGCAATGTAAAACCCCGTGGTAATGCCTCACTCAGCAATGTGAAACCCCGTGGGTAATGCCGCTCTCAGCAATGTAAAACACCGTGGGTAATGCTTCTCTCAGCAATGCAAAACCCGGTGGGTAATGCCTCTCTCAGCAATGCAAAACCCGGTGGGTAATGCCTCTCTCAGCAATGTGAAACCCCGTGGGTAATGCCTCCCTCAGCAATGTTAAACCCCGTGGGTAATGCCTCTCTCAGCAATGTGAAACCCCGTGGGTAATGCCTCCCTCAGCAATGTAAAACCCCGCGGGTAATGCCTCTATCAGCAATGTAAAACCCCGTGGGTAATGCCTCTATCAGCAATGTAAAACCCCGTGGGTAATGCCTCTCTCAGCAATGTAAAATCCCGTGGGTAATGCCTCTATCAGCAATGTAAAACTCCGTGCGTATTGCCTCCCTCCGCTATGTAAAACCCGGTGGGTAATGCCTCCCTCCGCTATGTAAAACACGGTGGGTAATGCCTCCCTCCGCTATGTAAAACCCGGTGGGTAATGCCTCCCTCAACAATGTAAAACCCCGTGGGTAATGCCTCTCTCAGCAATGCAAAACCCGGTGGGTAATGCCTCTCTCAGCAATGTGAAATCCCGTGGGTAATGCCTCTCTCAGCAATGTAAATTCCAGTGGGTAATGCCTCCCTCAGCAATGTCAATTCCAGTGGGTAATGCCTCTCAGCAATGCAAAACCCCATGGGTAATGCGTCTCTCAGCAGTGCAAAACCTGGTGGGTAATGTCTCTCTCAGCAATGTGAAACCCCGTGGTTAATGCCTCTCTCAGCAATGTAAAACCCCGTGGGTAATGCCTCCCTTGGCAATGTAAAACCCCGTGGTAATGCCTTACTCAGCAATGTAAAACCCGGTGGGTAATGCCTCTATCAGCAATGTAAAACCCCGTGGGTAATGCCTCTCTCAGCAATGTAAATTCCAGTGGGTAATGCCTCTCAGCAATGTAAAACCCCGTGGGTAATGCCTCCCTCGGCAATGTAAAACCCCGTGGTAATGCCTTACTCAGCAATGTAAAACCCAGTGGGTAATGCCTCTATCAGCAATGTAAAACCCCGTGGGTAATGCCTCTCTCAGCAATGTAAAACTCCGTGGGTATTGCCTCTCTCAGCAATGTAAAACCCGGTGGTAATGCCTCTATCAGCAATGTAAAACCCGTGGGTAATGCCTCTCTCAGCAATGTAAAACCCGGTGGGTAATGCCTCTCTCAGCAATGTAAAACCCCGTGAGTAATGCCTCACTCAGCAATGTAAAACCCCGTGGGTAATGCCTCTCTCAGCCATGTAAAACCCCGTGGGTAATGCCTCTCTCAGCAATGTAAAACCCTGTGGGTAATGCCTCTCTCAGCAATGTAAAACCCCGTGGTAATGCCTCACTCAGCAATGTGAAACCCATTGGGTAATGCCTCTCTCAGCAATGTGAAACCCTGTGGGTAATGCCTCTCTCAGCAATGTAAAACCCCGTGGGTAATGCCTCCCTCAGCAATGTAAAACCCCGTGGGTAATGCCTCTCTCAGCAATGCAAAACCCGGTGGGTAATGCCTCTCTCAGCAATGTAAAACGCCATTGGTAATGTCACCTTCAGCAATGTAAAACTCCATTGTTAATGTCACCCTCAGCAATCCAAACTCCATTGGTAATGTCACCCTCAGCAATGGAAACTCCATTGGTAATATCACCCTCAGCAATGTAAAATTCCATTGGTATTGTCAACTTCAGCAATGTAAAACTCCATTGCCAATGTCACCCTCAGCAATGTAAAACTCCATTGGTAATGTCACCCTCTGCAATCCAAACTCAATTGGCAATGTCACCCTCAGCAATGTAAACTCCATTGGTAATGTCACCCCCAGCAATGTAAACTCCATTGGTAATGTCACCCTCAGCAATGTAAACTCCATTGATAATGTCACCCTCAGCAATGTAAAACTCCATTGGTAATATCACCCTCAGGAATGTAAACTCCATTGGTAATGTCACCCTCAGCAATGTAAACTCCATTGATAATGTCACCCTCAGCAATGTAAAACTCCATTGGTAATATCACCCTCAGGAATGTAAACTCCATTGGTAATGTCACCCTCAGCAATGTAAACTCCATTGGTAATGCCACCCTCAGCAATGTAAACTCCATTGGTAATGTCACCCTCAGCAATGTAAACTCCATTGGTAATATCACGCTCAGCAATGTAAAACTCCATTGGTAATGTCACGCTCAGCAATGTAAACTCCATTGGTAATGTCACCATCAGCAAAGTAAACTCCATTGGTAATGTCACCCTCAGCAATGTAAACTCCATTGGTAATATCATCCTCAGCAATGTAAAACTTCATTGGTAATGTCACCCTCAGCAATGTAAAACTCCATTGGTAATGTCACCCTCAGCAATATAAAACCCCGTGGGTAATGCCTCTCTCAGCAATGCAAAACCCGGTGGGTAATGCCTCCCTCAGCAATGTTAAACCCCGTGGGTAATGCTTCTCTCAGCAATGTGAAACCCCGTGCGTAATGCCTCCCTCAGCAATGTAAAATCCCGTGGGTAATGCCTCTAACAGCAATGTAAAACCCCGTGGGTAATGCCTCTATCAGCAATGTAAAACCCCGTGGGTAATGCCTCTCTCAGCAATGTAAAACCCGGTGGGTAGTGCCTCTCTCAGCAATGTAAAACACGGTGGGTAATGCCTCTCTCCGCTACGTAAAACCCGGTGGGTAATGCGTCCCTCAACAATCTAAATCCCCGTGGGTAATGCCTCTCTCAGCAATGTAAAACCCGGTGGGTTGTGCCTCTCTCAGCAATGTAAAACCCGGTGGGTAATGCCTCTCTCCGCTACGTAAAACCCGGTGGGTAATGCGTCCCTCAACAATCTAAATCCCCGTGGGTAATGCCTCTCTCAGCAATGCAAAACCCGGTGGGTAATGCCTCTCTCAGCAATGTGAAATCCAGTGGGTAATGCCTCTATCAGCAATGTAAAACCCCGTGGGTAATGCCTCTCTCAGCAATGTAAAACCCGTTGGGTAATGCCTCTATCATCAATGTAAAACCCGTGGGTAATGCCTCTCAAAGCAATGTAAAACGCGGTGGGTAATGCCTCTCTCAGCAATGTGAAATCCAGTGGGTAATGCCTCTATCAGCAATGTGAAACCCCGTGGGTAATGCCTCTCTCAGCAATGTAAAACCCGGTGGGTAATGCCTCTATCATCAATGTAAAACCCGTGGGTAATGCCTCTCTCAGCAATGTAAAACTCTGTGGGTAATGCCTCTCTCAGCAATGTAAAACCCCGTGAGTAATGCCTCACTCAGCAATGTAAAACCCCGTGGGTAATGCTCTCTCAGCAATCTAAAACCCCGTGGGTAATGCCTCTCTCAGCAATGTAAATCCCTGTGGGTAATGCCTCTCTCAGCAATGTAAAACCCCGTGGTAAAGCCTCACTCAGCAATGTGAAACCCTGTGGTTAATGCCTCTCTGAGCAATGTGAAACCCTGTGGGTAATGCCTCTCTCAGCAATGTAAAACCCCGTGAGTAATGCCTCCCTCAGCAATGTAAAACCCCGTGGGTAATGCCTCTCTCAGCAATGCAAAACCCGATGGGTAATGCCTCTCTCAGCAATGTAAAACTCCATTGGTAATGTCACCCTCAGCAATGTAAAACTCCATTGCTAATGTCACCCTCAGCAATGTAAACTCCATTGGTAATGTCACCCTCAGCAATGTAAACTCCATTGATAATGTCACCCTCAGCAATGTAAAACATCATTGGTAATGTCACCCTCAGCAATGTAAACTCCATTGGTAATATCACCCTCAGCAATGTAAAACTCCATTGGTAATGTCACCCTCAGCAATGTAAAACATCATTGGTATTGTCACCCTCAGCAATGTAAACTCCATTGGTAATATCACCCTCAGCAATGTAAAACTCCATTGGTAATGTCACCCTCAGCAATGTGAAACATCATTGGTATTGTCACCCTCAGCAATGTAAAGTCTACCGGTAATGTGACACTCAGCAATGTAAAACATCATTGTTGGTGTTACCCTCAGCAATATAAACTTCAGTTGGTAATGTTGCCCACGGCAATGCAAAATTTGATTGGAAATGTCACCTTCAGCAATGTAAACCATCAATGATATGGTTCCCCAGAGCAATGTAAACTCCATTGGTAATGTGACCCTCAGCATTATAAACTCCATTGGTAATGTCACTCTCAGCAATGTAAACTCCATTGATAATGTCACCCTGAGCAATGTAAACTCCATTGGTAATGTCACCCTCAGCAATGTAAGCTCCACTGGGAATGTCACCCTCAGCAATGTAAACCTCCACTTGGTAATGTCACTCAGTGATATAAAACTTAATAGGTAGTGTTACACTCAGAAATGTAATACTCAATTGGTGATGTCATCCTCAGCAATATAAAACAGCATTGTTAATGTTACCATCAGCAATGTCAAATTCCACTGATAATTTCAATCTCAGAATTGTAAAACTTCATTGGCAACGTCACCCTCAGCAATATAAACTCCATTGGTAATGTTACTCTCAGCAATGTAATCGCAATTGGTAATATGATCCTCAGCAATATAAAATCCATTGGTAATGACATCCTGAGTAATGTAAAACTCCATTGGTAATGTCACCCTCAGCAATGTAAACTCCATTGGCAATGTCACCCTCAGCAATGTAAACTCCATTGATAATGTCACCCTCAGCAATGTAAACTCCATTGGTAATGTTACCCTCAGCAATGTAAACTCCATTGATAATGTCACCCTCAGCAATGTAAACTCCATTGGTAATATCACTCTCAGCAATGTGAACTCCATTGGTAATGTCACCCTCAGCAATGTAAACTCCATTGGTAATGTCACCCTCAGCAATGTAAAACCCCGTGGGTAATGACTCTCTCTGCAATGTATAACCCCGTGGTAAAGCCTCACTCAGCAATGTAAAACCCCGTGTGTAATGCCTCTCTCAGCAATGTAAAACCCCGTGGGTAATGCCTCCCTCAGCAATGTAAAACCCCGTGGGTAATGCCTCCCTCAGCAATGTAAAACCCCGTGGGTAATGCCTCGCTCAGCAATGTAAAACCCCGTGGGTAATGCCTCACTCAGCAATGTAAAACCCCGTGTGTAATGCCTCTCTCAGCAATGTAAAACTCCGTGTGTAATGCCTCTCTCAGCAATGTATAACCCCGTGGTAAAGCCTCACTCAGCAATGTAAAACCGCGTGGGTAATGCCTCCCTCAGCAATGTAAAACCCCGTGGGTAATGCCTCGTCAGCAATGTAAAACCCCGTGGGTAATGCCTCTCTCAGCAATGTAAAACTCCGTGGGTAATGCCTCTCTCAGCAATGTAAAACCCCGTGGGTAATGCCTCCCTCAGCAATGTAAAACCCCGTGGGTAATGCCTCGCTCAGCAATGTAAAACCCCGTGGGTAATGCCTCACTCAGCAATGTAAAACCCCGTGTGTAATGCCTCTCTCAGCAATGTAAATTCCAGTGGGTAATGCCTCTCAGCAATGCAAAACCCGGTGGGTAATGCCTCTCTCAGCAATGTGAAACCCCGTGGTTAATGCCTCTCTCAGCAATGTAAAACCTCGTGGGTAATGCCTCCCTCGGCAATGTAAAACCCCGTGGGTAATGCCTCACTCAGCAATGTAAAACCCGGTGGGTAATGCCTCTATCAGCAATGTAAAACCCCGTGGGAAATGCCTCACTCAGCAATGTAAAACCCCATAGGTAATGCCTCTCTCAGCAATGTAAAACCCCGTGGGTAATTCCTCTCTCAGCAATGTAAAACCCTGTGGGTAATGCCTCGCTCAGCAAAGTAAAACCCCGTGGTAATGCCTCACTCAGCAATGTGAAACCCTGTGGTTAATGCCTCTCTCAGCAATGTGAAACCCCGTGGGTAATGCCTCTCTCAGCAATGTAAAACACCGTGGGTAATGTGTCCCTCAGCCATGTAAAACCCCGTGGGTATGCCTCTCTCAGCAATGCAAAACCCGGTGGGTAATGCCTCTCTCAGCAATGCAAAACCCGGTGGGTAATGCCTCTCTCAGCAATGTGAAACCCCGTGGGTAATGCCTCCCTCAGCAATGTTAAACCCCGTGGGTAATGCCTCTCTCAGCAATGTGAAACCCCGTGGGTAATGCCTCCCTCAGCAATGTTAAACCCCGTGGGTAATGCCTCTCTCAGCAAAGTGAAACCCCGTGGGTAATGCCTCCCTCAGCAATGTTAAACCCCGTGGGTAATGCCTCCCTCAGCAATGTAAAATCCCGTGGGTAATGCCTCTATCAGCAATGTAAAACCCCGTGGGTCATGCCTCTCTCAGCAATGTAAAACCCGGTGGCTAGTGCCTCTCTCAGCAATGTAAAACCCGGTGGGTAATGCCTCTCTCAGCAATGTAAAACCCCGTGGGTAACGCCTCCCTCAGCAATATAAAACTCGGTCGGTAATGCCTCCCTCAGCAATGTAAAACACCGTGGGTAATGCCTCCCTCAGCAATATAAAACTCGGTCGGTAATGCCTCCCTCAGCAATGTAAACCCCGTGGGTAATGCCTCTCTCAGCAATGTAAAACCCTGTGGGTAATGCCTCCCTCAGCAATGTAAAACCCCGTGGGTAATGCCTCTCTCAGCAATGTAAAACCCCGTGGGTAATGCCTCTCTCAACAATGTAAAACCCCGTGGGTAATGCCTCTCTCAGCAATGTAAAACCCCGTGGGTAATGCCTCCCTCAGCAATGTAAAACCCCGTCAGTAATGCCTCCCTCAGCAATGTAAAACCCTGTGGGTAAATGCCTCGTCAGCAATGTAAAACCCCGTGGTAAAGCCTCACTCAGCAATGTAAAACCCCGTGGGTAAATGCCTCGTCAGCAATGTAAAACCCCGTGGGTAATGCCTCTCTCAGCAATGTAAAACACCGTGGGTAATGCCTCACTCAGCAATGTAAAAACCCGTGGTAATGCCTCACTCAGCAATGTAAAAACCCGTGGTAATGCCTCACTCAGCAATGTAAAACCCCTTGGGTAATGCCTCTATCAGCAATGTAAAACCCCGTGGGTAATGCCTCCCTCAGCAATATAAAAACCCGTGGTAATGCCTCACTCAGCAATGTAAAACCACTTGGGTAATGCCTCTATCAGCAATGTAAAACCCCGTGGGTAATGCCTCTCTCAGCAATGTAAAACCCGGTGGGTAATGCCTCTCTCAGCGATGCAAAACCCGGTGGGTAATGCCTCTCTCAGCAATGTGAAATCCCGTGGGTAATGCCTCTCTCAGCAATGTAAATTCCAGTGGGTAATGCCTCTCAGCAATGCAAAACCCGGTGGGTAATGCCTATCTCAGCAGTGCAAAACCTGGTGGGTAATGCCTCTCTCAGCAATGTGAAACCCCGTGGTTAATGCCTCTCTCAGCAATGTAAAACCTCGTGGGTAATGCCTCCCTCGGAAATGTAAAACCCCGTGGGTAATGCCTCACTCAGCAATGTAAAACCCGGTGGGTAATGCCTCTATCAGCAATGTAAAACCCCGTGGGAAATGCCTCACTCAGCAATGTAAAACCCCGTAGGTAATGCCTCTCTCAGCAATGTTAAACCCCGTGGGTAATGCCTCTCTCAGCAATGTAAAACCCTGTGGGTAATGCCTCGCTCAGCAATGTAAAACCCCGTGGTAATGCCTCACGCAGCAATGTGAAACCCTGTGGTTAATGCCTCTCTCAGCAATGTGAAACCCCGTGGGTAATGCCTCTCTCAGCAATGTAAAACACCGTGGGTAATGCCTCCCTCAGCCATGTAAAACCCCGTGGGTATGCCTCTCTCAGCAATGCAAAACCCCGTGGGTAATGCCTCTCTCAGCAATGTGAAACCCCGTGGGTAATGCCTCCCTCAGCAATGTTAAACCCCGTGGGTAATGCCTCTATCAGCAATGTAAAACCCCGTGGGTAATGCCTCTATCAGCAATGGAAAATCCCGTGGGTAATGCCTCTCTCAGCAATGTAAAACCCGGTGGGTAAGGCCTCACTCCGCTCTGTAAAACCCGGTGGGTAATGCCTCTCTCAGCAATGTAAAACCCCGTGGGTAATGCGTCTCTCAGCAATGCAAAACCCGGTGGGTAATGCCTCTTTCAGCAATGTAAAACCTCGTGGGCAACGCCTCCCTCAGCAATGTAAAACCCCGTGGGTAATGCCTCCCTCAGCAATATAAAACTCTGTCGGTAATGCCTCCCTCAGCAATGTAAAACTCCGCGGTAATGCCTCACTCAGCAATGTAAAACCCCGTGGGTAATGCCTCTATCAGCAATGTAAAACCCCGTGGGTAATGCCTCTCTCAGCAATGTAAAACCCGGTGGGTAATGCCTCCCTCAGCAATGTAAAACCCCGTGGGTAATGCCTCTCTCAGCAATGTAAAACCCCGTGGGTAATGCCTCACTCAGCAATGTAAAACCCCGTGGGTAATGCCTCGTCAGCTTTGTAAAACCCCGTGGGTAATGCCTCGTCAGCAATGTAAAACCCCGTGGGTAATGCCTCTCTCAGCAATGTAAAACCCCGTGGGTAATGCCTCTCTCAGCAATGTAAAACACGGTGGGTCGTGCCTCTCTCAGCAATGTAAAACCCGGTGGGTAATGCCTCTCTCCGCTATGTAAAACCCGGTGGGTAATGCCTCCCTCAACAATGTAAAACCCCGTGGGTAATGCCTCTCTCAGCGATGCAAAACCCGGTCGGTAATGCCTCACTCAGCAATGTAAATTCCAGTGGGTAATGCCTCTCAGCAATGTGAAACCCCGTGGTTAATGCCTCTCTCAGCAATGTAAAACCTCGTGGGTAATGCCTCCCTCGGCAATGTAAAACCCCGTGGGTAATGCCTCACTCAGCAATGTAAAACCGTTGGGTAATGCCTCACTCAGCAATGTAAAACCCCGTAGGTAATGCCTCTCTCAGCAATGTAAAACCCCGTGGGTAATGCCTCTCTCAGCAATGTAAAACCCTGTGGGTAATGCCTCACTCAGCAATGTAAAACCCCGTAGGTAATGCCTCTCTCAGCAATGTAAAACCCCGTGGGTAATGCCTCTCTCAGCAATGTAAAACCCTGTGGGTAATGCCTCACTCAGCAATGTGAAACCCTGTGGTTAATGCCTCTCTCAGCAATGTGAAACCCCGTGGGTAATGCCTCTCTCAGCAATGTAAAACACCGTGGGTAATGTCTCCCTCAGCCATGTAAAACCCCGTGGGTATTGCCTCTCTCAGCAATGTAACACCCCGTGGTAATGCCTCACGCAGCAATGTGAAAAACTGTGGTTAATGCCTCTCTCAGCAATGTGAAACCCCGTGGGTAATGCCTCTCTCAGCAATGCAAAACCCGGTGGGTAATGCCTCTCTCAGCAATGCAAAACCCGGTGGGTAATGCCTCTCTCAGCAATGTGAAACCCCGTGGGTAATGCCTCCCTCAGCAATGTTAAACCCCGTGGGTAATGCCTCTCTCAGCAATGTGAAACCCCGTGGGTAATGCCTCCCTCAGCAATGTTAAACCCCGTGGGTAATGCCTCTCTCAGCAATGTGAAACCCCGTGGGTAATGCCTCCCTCAGCAATGTTAAACCCCGTGGGTAATGCCTCTATCAGCAATGTAAAACCCCGTGGGTAATGCCTCTCTCAGCAATGTAAAACCCGGTGGCTAGTGCCTGTCTCAGCAATGTAAAACCCGGTGGGTAATGCCTCACTCCGCTCTGTAAAACCCGGTGGGTAATGCCTCACTCAGCAATGTAAAACCCCGTGGGTAATGCGTCTCTCAGCAATGCAAAACCCGGTGGGTAATGCCTCTTTCAGCAATGTAAAACCCCGTGGGTAATGCCTCCCTCAGCAATGTAAAACCCCGTGGGTAATGCCTCCCTCAGCAATATAAAACTCGGTCGGTAATGCCTCCCTCAGCAATGTAAAACTCCGCGGTAATGCCTCACTCAGCAATGTAAAACCCCGTGGGTAATGCCTCTATCAGCAATGTAAAACCCCGTGGGTAATGCCTCTCTCAGCAATGTAAAACCCGGTGGGTAATGCCTCCCTCAGCAATGTAAAACCCCGTGGGTAATGCCTCTCTCAGCAATGTAAAACCCGGTGGGTAATGCCTCTATCAGCAATGTAAAACCCCGTGGGAAATGCCTCACTCAGCAATGTAAAACCCCGTAGGTAATGCCTCCCTCAGCAATGTAAAACTCCGCGGTAATGCCTCACTCAGCAATGTAAAACCCCGTGGGTAATGCCTCTATCAGCAATGTAAAACCCCGTGGGTAATGCCTATCTCAGCAGTGCAAAACCTGGTGGGTAATGCCTCTCTCAGCAATGTGAAACCCCGTGGTTAATGCCTCTCTCAGCAATGTAAAACCTCGTGGGTAATGCCTCCCTCGGAAATGTAAAACCCCGTGGGTAATGCCTCACTCAGCAATGTAAAACCCGGTGGGTAATGCCTCTATCAGCAATGTAAAACCCCGTGGGAAATGCCTCACTCAGCAATGTAAAACCCCGTAGGTAATGCCTCTCTCAGCAATGTTAAACCCCGTGGGTAATGCCTCTCTCAGCAATGTAAAACCCTGTGGGTAATGCCTCGCTCAGCAATGTAAAACCCCGTGGTAATGCCTCACGCAGCAATGTGAAACCCTGTGGTTAATGCCTCTCTCAGCAATGTGAAACCCCGTGGGTAATGCCTCTCTCAGCAATGTAAAACACCGTGGGTAATGCCTCCCTCAGCCATGTAAAACCCCGTGGGTATGCCTCTCTCAGCAATGCAAAACCCCGTGGGTAATGCCTCTCTCAGCAATGTGAAACCCCGTGGGTAATGCCTCCCTCAGCAATGTTAAACCCCGTGGGTAATGCCTCTATCAGCAATGTAAAACCCCGTGGGTAATGCCTCTATCAGCAATGGAAAATCCCGTGGGTAATGCCTCTCTCAGCAATGTAAAACCCGGTGGGTAAGGCCTCACTCCGCTCTGTAAAACCCGGTGGGTAATGCCTCTCTCAGCAATGTAAAACCCCGTGGGTAATGCGTCTCTCAGCAATGCAAAACCCGGTGGGTAATGCCTCTTTCAGCAATGTAAAACCTCGTGGGCAACGCCTCCCTCAGCAATGTAAAACCCCGTGGGTAATGCCTCCCTCAGCAATATAAAACTCTGTCGGTAATGCCTCCCTCAGCAATGTAAAACTCCGCGGTAATGCCTCACTCAGCAATGTAAAACCCCGTGGGTAATGCCTCTATCAGCAATGTAAAACCCCGTGGGTAATGCCTCTCTCAGCAATGTAAAACCCGGTGGGTAATGCCTCCCTCAGCAATGTAAAACCCCGTGGGTAATGCCTCTCTCAGCAATGTAAAACCCCGTGGGTAATGCCTCACTCAGCAATGTAAAACCCCGTGGGTAATGCCTCGTCAGCTTTGTAAAACCCCGTGGGTAATGCCTCGTCAGCAATGTAAAACCCCGTGGGTAATGCCTCGCTCAGCAATGTAAAACCCCGTGGGTAATGCCTCTCTCAGCAATGTAAAACACGGTGGGTCGTGCCTCTCTCAGCAATGTAAAACCCGGTGGGTAATGCCTCTCTCCGCTATGTAAAACCCGGTGGGTAATGCCTCCCTCAACAATGTAAAACCCCGTGGGTAATGCCTCTCTCAGCGATGCAAAACCCGGTCGGTAATGCCTCACTCAGCAATGTAAATTCCAGTGGGTAATGCCTCTCAGCAATGTGAAACCCCGTGGTTAATGCCTCTCTCAGCAATGTAAAACCTCGTGGGTAATGCCTCCCTCGGCAATGTAAAACCCCGTGGGTAATGCCTCACTCAGCAATGTAAAACCGTTGGGTAATGCCTCACTCAGCAATGTAAAACCCCGTAGGTAATGCCTCTCTCAGCAATGTAAAACCCCGTGGGTAATGCCTCTCTCAGCAATGTAAAACCCTGTGGGTAATGCCTCACTCAGCAATGTAAAACCCCGTAGGTAATGCCTCTCTCAGCAATGTAAAACCCCGTGGGTAATGCCTCTCTCAGCAATGTAAAACCCTGTGGGTAATGCCTCACTCAGCAATGTGAAACCCTGTGGTTAATGCCTCTCTCAGCAATGTGAAACCCCGTGGGTAATGCCTCTCTCAGCAATGTAAAACACCGTGGGTAATGTCTCCCTCAGCCATGTAAAACCCCGTGGGTATTGCCTCTCTCAGCAATGTAAAACCCCGTGGTAATGCCTCACGCAGCAATGTGAAAAACTGTGGTTAATGCCTCTCTCAGCAATGTGAAACCCCGTGGGTAATGCCTCTCTCAGCAATGCAAAACCCGGTGGGTAATGCCTCTCTCAGCAATGCAAAACCCGGTGGGTAATGCCTCTCTCAGCAATGTGAAACCCCGTGGGTAATGCCTCCCTCAGCAATGTTAAACCCCGTGGGTAATGCCTCTCTCAGCAATGTGAAACCCCGTGGGTAATGCCTCCCTCAGCAATGTTAAACCCCGTGGGTAATGCCTCTCTCAGCAATGTGAAACCCCGTGGGTAATGCCTCCCTCAGCAATGTTAAACCCCGTGGGTAATGCCTCTATCAGCAATGTAAAACCCCGTGGGTAATGCCTCTCTCAGCAATGTAAAACCCGGTGGCTAGTGCCTGCCTCAGCAATGTAAAACCCGGTGGGTAATGCCTCACTCCGCTCTGTAAAACCCGGTGGGTAATGCCTCACTCAGCAATGTAAAACCCCCTGGGTAATGCGTCTCTCAGCAATGCAAAACCCGGTGGGTAATGCCTCTTTCAGCAATGTAAAACCCCGTGGGTAATGCCTCCCTCAGCAATGTAAAACCCCGTGGGTAATGCCTCCCTCAGCAATATAAAACTCGGTCGGTAATGCCTCCCTCAGCAATGTAAAACTCCGCGGTAATGCCTCACTCAGCAATGTAAAACCCCGTGGGTAATGCCTCTATCAGCAATGTAAAACCCCGTGGGTAATGCCTCTCTCAGCAATGTAAAACCCGGTGGGTAATGCCTCCCTCAGCAATGTAAAACCCCGTGGGTAATGCCTCTCTCAGCAATGTAAAACCCCGTGGGTAATGCCTCACTCAGCAATGTAAAACCCCGTGGGTAATGCCTCTCTCAGCAATGTAAAACCCCGTGGGTAATGCCTCTCTCAGCAATGTAAAACCCCGTGGGAAATGCCTCTCTCAACAATGTAAAACCCCGTGGGTAATGACTCTCTCAGCAATGTAAAACCCCGTGTGTAATGCCTCTCTCAGCAATGTAAAACCCCGTAGGTAATGCCTCCCTCAGCAATGTAAAACCGCGTGGGTAATGCCTCCCTCAGCAATGTAAAACCCCGTGGGTAATGCCTCGTCAGCAAAGTAAAACCCCGTGGGTAATGCCTCTCTCAGCAATGTAAAACTCCGTGGGTAATGCCTCTCTCAGCAAATTAAAACACGGTGGGTCGTGCCTCTCTCAGCAATGTAAAACCCGGCGGGTAATGCCTCTCTCCGCTATGTAAAACCCGGTAGGTAATGCCTCCCTCAACAATGTAAAACCCCGTGGGTAATGCCTCTCTCAGCGATGCAAAACCCGGTGGGTAATGCCTATCTCAGCAGTGCAAAACCTGGTGGGTAATGCCTCTCTCAGCAATGTGAAACCCCGTGGTTAATGCCTCTCTCAGCAATGTAAAACCTCGTGGGTAATGCCTCCCTCGGCAACGTAAAACCCCGTGGGTAATGCTTCACTCAGCAATGTAAAACCCGGTGGGTAATGCCTCTATCAGCAATGTAAAACCCCGTGGGAAATGCCTCACTTAGCAATGTAAAACCCCGTAGGTAATGCCTCTCTCAGCAATGTATAACCCCGTGGGTAATGCCTCTCTCAGCAATGTAAAACCCTGTGGGTAATGCCTCGCTCAGCAATGTAAAACCCCGTGGTAATGCCTCACTCAGCAATGTGAAACCCCGTGGGTAATGCCTCTCTCAGCAATGTAAAACACCGTGGGTAATGCTTCTCTCAGCAATGCAAAACCCGGTGGGTAATGCCTCTCTCAGCAATGTGAAACCCCGTGGGTAATGCCTCCCTCAGCAATGTTAAACCCCGTGGGTAATGCCTCTCTCAGCAATGTGAAACCCCGTGGGTAATGCCTCCCTCAGCAATGTAAAACCCCGCGGGTAATGCCTCTATCAGCAATGTAAAACCCCGTGGGTAATGCCTCTATCAGCAATGTAAAACCCCGTGGGTAATGCCTCTCTCAGCAATGTAAAATCCCGTGGGTAATGCCTCTATCAGCAATGTAAAACTCCGTGCGTATTGCCTCCCTCCGCTATGTGAAACCCGGTGGGTAATGCCTCCCTCCGCTATGTAAAACACGGTGGGTAATGCCTCCCTCCGCTATGTAAAACCCGGTGGGTAATGCCTCCCTCAACAATGTAAAACCCCGTGGGTAATGCCTCTCTCAGCAATGCAAAACCCGGTGGGTAATGCCTCTCTCAGCAATGTGAAATCCCGTGGGTAATGCCTCTCTCAGCAATGTAAATTCCAGTGGGTAATGCCTCCCTCAGCAATGTCAATTCCAGTGGGTAATGCCTCTCAGCAATGCAAAACCCCATGGGTAATGCGTCTCTCAGCAGTGCAAAACCTGGTGGGTAATGCCTCTCTCAGCAATGTGAAACCCCGTGGTTAATGCCTCTCTCAGCAACGTAAAACCCCGTGGGTAATGCCTCCCTTGGCAATGTAAAACCCCGTGGTAATGCCTTACTCAGCAATGTAAAACCCGGTGGGTAATGCCTCTATCAGCAATGTAAAACCCCGTGGGTTATGCCTCTCTCAGCAATGTAAATTCCAGTGGGTAATGCCTCTCAGCAATGTAAAACCCCGTGGGTAATGCCTCCCTCGGCAATGTAAAACCCCGTGGTAATGCCTTACTCAGCAATGTAAAACCCAGTGGGTAATGCCTCTATCAGCAATGTAAAACCCCGTGGGTAATGCCTCTCTCAGCAATGTAAAACTCCGTGGGTATTGCCTCTCTCAGCAATGTAAAACCCGGTGGTAATGCCTCTATCAGCAATGTAAAACCCGTGGGTAATGCCTCTCTCAGCAATGTAAAACCCGGTGGGTAATGACTCTCTCAGCAATGTAAAACCCCGTGAGTAATGCCTCACTCAGCAATGTAAAACCCCGTGGGTAATGCCTCTCTCAGCCATGTAAAACCCCGTGGGTAATGCCACTCGCAGCAATGTGAAACCCTGTGGGTAATGCCTCCCTCAGCAATGTAAAACCCCGTGGGTAATGCCTCTCTCAGCAATGCAAAACCCGGTGGGTAATGCCTCTCTCAGCAATGTAAAACCCCGTGGGTAATGCCTCCCTCAGCAATGTAAAACCCCGTGGGTAATGCCTCTCTCAGCAATGCAAAACCCGGTGGGTAATGCCTCTCTCAGCAATGTAAAACGCCATTGGTAATGTCACCTTCAGCAATGTAAAACTCCATTGTTAATGTCACCCTCAGCAATCCAAACTCCATTGGTAATGTCACCCTCAGCAATGGAAACTCCATTGGTAATATCACCCTCAGCAATGTAAAATTCCATTGGTATTGTCAACTTCAGCAATGTAAAACTCCATTGGCAATGTCACCCTCAGCAATGTAAAACTCCATTGGTAATGTCACCCTCTGCAATCCAAACTCAATTGGCAATGTCACCCTCAGCAATGTAAACTCCATTGGTAATGTCACCCCCAGCAATGTAAACTCCATTGGTAATGTCACCCTCAGCAATGTAAACTCCATTGATAATGTCACCCTCAGCAATGTAAAACTCCATTGGTAATATCACCCTCAGGAATGTAAACTCCATTGGTAATGTCACCCTCAGCAATGTAAACTCCATTGGTAATGCCACCCTCAGCAATGTAAACTCCATTGGTAATGTCACCCTCAGCAATGTAAACTCCATTGGTAATATCACGCTCAGCAATGTAAAACTCCATTGGTAATGTCACGCTCAGCAATGTAAACTCCATTGGTAATGTCACCATCAGCAAAGTAAACTCCATTGGTAATGTCACCCTCAGCAATGTAAACTCCATTGGTAATATCATCCTCAGCAATGTAAAACTTCATTGGTAATGTCACCCTCAGCAATGTAAAACTCCATTGGTAATGTCACCCTCAGCAATATAAAACCCCGTGGGTAATGCCTCTCTCAGCAATGCAAAACCCGGTGGGTAATGCCTCTCTCAGCAATGTAAAACCCCGTGGGTAATGCCTCCCTCAGCAATGTTAAACCCCGTGGGTAATGCTTCTCTCAGCAATGTGAAACCCCGTGCGTAATGCCTCCCTCAGCAATGTAAAATCCCGTGGGTAATGCCTCTAACAGCAATGTAAAACCCCGTGGGTAATGCCTCTATCAGCAATGTAAAACCCCGTGGGTAATGCCTCTCTCAGCAATGTAAAACCCGGTGGGTAGTGCCTCTCTCAGCAATGTAAAACACGGTGGGTAATGCCTCTCTCCGCTACGTAAAACCCGGTGGGTAATGCGTCCCTCAACAATCTAAATCCCCGTGGGTAATGCCTCTCTCAGCAATGCAAAACCCGGTGGGTAATGCCTCTCTCAGCAATGTGAAATCCAGTGGGTAATGCCTCTATCAGCAATGTAAAACCCCGTGGGTAATGCCTCTCTCAGCAATGTAAAACCCGTTGGGTAATGCCTCTATCATCAATGTAAAACCCGTGGGTAATGCCTCTCAAAGCAATGTAAAACGCGGTGGGTAATGCCTCTCTCAGCAATGTGAAATCCAGTGGGTAATGCCTCTATCAGCAATGTGAAACCCCGTGGGTAATGCCTCTCTCAGCAATGTAAAACCCCGTGGGAAATGCCTCTCTCAACAATGTAAAACCCCGTGGGTAATGCCTCTCTCAGCAATGTAAAACCCCGTGTGTAATGCCTCTCTCAGCAATGTAAAACCCCGTAGGTAATGCCTCCCTCAGCAATGTAAAACCGCGTGGGTAATGCCTCCCTCAGCAATGTAAAACCCCGTGGGTAATGCCTCTCTCAGCAATGTAAAACCCGGTGGGTAATGCCTCTATCATCAATGTAAAACCCGTGGGTAATGCCTCTCAAAGCAATGTAAAACGCGGTGGGTAATGCCTCTCTCAGCAATGTGAAATCCAGTGGGTAATGCCTCTATCAGCAATGTGAAACCCCGTGGGTAATGCCTCTCTCAGCAATGTAAAACCCGGTGGGTAATGCCTCTATCATCAATGTAAAACCCGTGGGTAATGCCTCTCTCAGCAATGTAAAACTCGGTGGATAATGCCTCTCTCAGCAATGTAAAACCCCGTGAGTAATGCCTCACTCAGCAATGTAAAACCCCGTGGGTAATGCCTCTCTCAGCAATGTAAAACTCCGTGGGTAATGCCTCTCTCAGCAAATTAAAACACGGTGGGTCGTGCCTCTCTCAGCAATGTAAAACCCGGCGGGTAATGCCTCTCTCCGCTATGTAAAACCCGGTGGGTAATGCCTCCCTCATCAATGTAAAACCCCGTGGGTAATGCCTCTCTCAGCGATGCAAAACCCGGTGGGTAATGCCTATCTCAGCAGTGCAAAACCTGGTGGGTAATGCCTCTCTCAGCAATGTGAAACCCCGTGGTTAATGCCTCTCTCAGCAATGTAAAACCTCGTGGGTAATGCCTCCCTCGGCAACGTAAAACCCCGTGGGTAATGCTTCACTCAGCAATTTAAAACCCGGTGGGTAATGCCTCTATCAGCAATGTAAAACCCCGTGGGAAATGCCTCACTCAGCAATGTAAAACCCCGTAGGTAATGCCTCTCTCAGCAATGTAAAACCCCGTGGGTAATGCCTCTCTCAGCAATGTAAAACCCTGTGGGTAATGCCTCGCTCAGCAATGTAAAACCCCGTGGTAATGCCTCACTCAGCAATGTGAAACCCCGTGGGTAATGCCTCTCTCAGCAATGTAAAACACCGTGGGTAATGCTTCTCTCAGCAATGCAAAACCCGGTGGGTAATGCCTCTCTCAGCAATGCAAAACCCGGTGGGTAATGCCTCTCTCAGCAATGTGAAACCCCGTGGGTAATGCCTCCCTCAGCAATGTTAAACCCCGTGGGTAATGCCTCTCTCAGCAATGTGAAACCCCGTGGGTAATGCCTCCCTCAGCAATGTAAAACCCCGCGGGTAATGCCTCTATCAGCAATGTAAAACCCCGTGGGTAATGCCTCTATCAGCAATGTAAAACCCCGTGGGTAATGCCTCTCTCAGCAATGTAAAATCCCGTGGGTAATGCCTCTATCAGCAATGTAAAACTCCGTGCGTATTGCCTCCCTCCGCTATGTAAAACCCGGTGGGTAATGCCTCCCTCCGCTATGTAAAACACGGTGGGTAATGCCTCCCTCCGCTATGTAAAACCCGGTGGGTAATGCCTCCCTCAACAATGTAAAACCCCGTGGGTAATGCCTCTCTCAGCAATGCAAAACCCGGTGGGTAATGCCTCTCTCAGCAATGTGAAATCCCGTGGGTAATGCCTCTCTCAGCAATGTAAATTCCAGTGGGTAATGCCTCCCTCAGCAATGTCAATTCCAGTGGGTAATGCCTCTCAGCAATGCAAAACCCCATGGGTAATGCGTCTCTCAGCAGTGCAAAACCTGGTGGGTAATGCCTCTCTCAGCAATGTGAAACCCCGTGGTTAATGCCTCTCTCAGCAATGTAAAACCCCGTGGGTAATGCCTCCCTTGGCAATGTAAAACCCCGTGGTAATGCCTTACTCAGCAATGTAAAACCCGGTGGGTAATGCCTCTATCAGCAATGTAAAACCCCGTGGGTAATGCCTCTCTCAGCAATGTAAATTCCAGTGGGTAATGCCTCTCAGCAATGTAAAACCCCGTGGGTAATGCCTCCCTCGGCAATGTAAAACCCCGTGGTAATGCCTTACTCAGCAATGTAAAACCCAGTGGGTAATGCCTCTATCAGCAATGTAAAACCCCGTGGGTAATGCCTCTCTCAGCAATGTAAAACTCCGTGGGTATTGCCTCTCTCAGCAATGTAAAACCCGGTGGTAATGCCTCTATCAGCAATGTAAAACCCGTGGGTAATGCCTCTCTCAGCAATGTAAAACCCGGTGGGTAATGCCTCTCTCAGCAATGTAAAACCCCGTGAGTAATGCCTCACTCAGCAATGTAAAACCCCGTGGGTAATGCCTCTCTCAGCCATGTAAAACCCCGTGGGTAATGCCTCTCTCAGCAATGTAAAACCCTGTGGGTAATGCCTCTCTCAGCAATGTAAAACCCCGTGGTAATGCCTCACTCAGCAATGTGAAACCCATTGGGTAATGCCTCTCTCAGCAATGTGAAACCCTGTGGGTAATGCCTCTCTCAGCAATGTAAAACCCCGTGGGTAATGCCTCCCTCAGCAATGTAAAACCCCGTGGGTAATGCCTCTCTCAGCAATGCAAAACCCGGTGGGTAATGCCTCTCTCAGCAATGTAAAACGCCATTGGTAATGTCACCTTCAGCAATGTAAAACTCCATTGTTAATGTCACCCTCAGCAATCCAAACTCCATTGGTAATGTCACCCTCAGCAATGGAAACTCCATTGGTAATATCACCCTCAGCAATGTAAAATTCCATTGGTATTGTCAACTTCAGCAATGTAAAACTCCATTGCCAATGTCACCCTCAGCAATGTAAAACTCCATTGGTAATGTCACCCTCTGCAATCCAAACTCAATTGGCAATGTCACCCTCAGCAATGTAAACTCCATTGGTAATGTCACCCCCAGCAATGTAAACTCCATTGGTAATGTCACCCTCAGCAATGTAAACTCCATTGATAATGTCACCCTCAGCAATGTAAAACTCCATTGGTAATATCACCCTCAGGAATGTAAACTCCATTGGTAATGTCACCCTCAGCAATGTAAACTCCATTGGTAATGCCACCCTCAGCAATGTAAACTCCATTGGTAATGTCACCCTCAGCAATGTAAACTCCATTGGTAATATCACGCTCAGCAATGTAAAACTCCATTGGTAATGTCACGCTCAGCAATGTAAACTCCATTGGTAATGTCACCATCAGCAAAGTAAACTCCATTGGTAATGTCACCCTCAGCAATGTAAACTCCATTGGTAATATCATCCTCAGCAATGTAAAACTTCATTGGTAATGTCACCCTCAGCAATGTAAAACTCCATTGGTAATGTCACCCTCAGCAATATAAAACCCCGTGGGTAATGCCTCTCTCAGCAATGCAAAACCCGGTGGGTAATGCCTCTCTCAGCAATGTAAAACCCCGTGGGTAATGCCTCCCTCAGCAATGTTAAACCCCGTGGGTAATGCTTCTCTCAGCAATGTGAAACCCCGTGCGTAATGCCTCCCTCAGCAATGTAAAATCCCGTGGGTAATGCCTCTAACAGCAATGTAAAACCCCGTGGGTAATGCCTCTATCAGCAATGTAAAACCCCGTGGGTAATGCCTCTCTCAGCAATGTAAAACCCGGTGGGTAGTGCCTCTCTCAGCAATGTAAAACACGGTGGGTAATGCCTCTCTCCGCTACGTAAAACCCGGTGGGTAATGCGTCCCTCAACAATCTAAATCCCCGTGGGTAATGCCTCTCTCAGCAATGTAAAACCCGGTGGGTAGTGCCTCTCTCAGCAATGTAAAACCCGGTGGGTAATGCCTCTCTCCGCTACGTAAAACCCGGTGGGTAATGCGTCCCTCAACAATCTAAATCCCCGTGGGTAATGCCTCTCTCAGCAATGCAAAACCCGGTGGGTAATGCCTCTCTCAGCAATGTGAAATCCAGTGGGTAATGCCTCTATCAGCAATGTAAAACCCCGTGGGTAATGCCTCTCTCAGCAATGTAAAACCCGTTGGGTAATGCCTCTATCATCAATGTAAAACCCGTGGGTAATGCCTCTCAAAGCAATGTAAAACGCGGTGGGTAATGCCTCTCTCAGCAATGTGAAATCCAGTGGGTAATGCCTCTATCAGCAATGTGAAACCCCGTGGGTAATGCCTCTCTCAGCAATGTAAAACCCGGTGGGTAATGCCTCTATCATCAATGTAAAACCCGTGGGTAATGCCTCTCTCAGCAATGTAAAACTCGGTGGGTAATGCCTCTCTCAGCAATGTAAAACCCCGTGAGTAATGCCTCACTCAGCAATGTAAAACCCCGTGGGTAATGCTCTCTCAGCAATCTAAAACCCCGTGGGTAATGCCTCTCTCAGCAATGTAAATCCCTGTGGGTAATGCCTCTCTCAGCAATGTAAAACCCCGTGGTAATGCCTCACTCAGCAATGTGAAACCCTGTGGTTAATGCCTCTCTGAGCAATGTGAAACCCTGTGGGTAATGCCTCTCTCAGCAATGTAAAACCCCGTGAGTAATGCCTCCCTCAGCAATGTAAAACCCCGTGGGTAATGCCTCTCTCAGCAATGCAAAACCCGATGGGTAATGCCTCTCTCAGCAATGTAAAACTCCATTGGTAATGTCACCCTCAGCAATGTAAAACTCCATTGCTAATGTCACCCTCAGCAATGTAAACTCCATTGGTAATGTCACCCTCAGCAATGTAAACTCCATTGATAATGTCACCCTCAGCAATGTAAAACATCATTGGTAATGTCACCCTCAGCAATGTAAACTCCATTGGTAATATCACCCTCAGCAATGTAAAACTCCATTGGTAATGTCACCCTCAGCAATGTAAAACATCATTGGTATTGTCACCCTCAGCAATGTAAACTCCATTGGTAATATCACCCTCAGCAATGTAAAACTCCATTGGTAATGTCACCCTCAGCAATGTGAAACATCATTGGTATTGTCACCCTCAGCAATGTAAAGTCTACCGGTAATGTGACACTCAGCAATGTAAAACATCATTGTTGGTGTTACCCTCAGCAATATAAACTTCAGTTGGTAATGTTGCCCACGGCAATGCAAAATTTGATTGGAAATGTCACCTTCAGCAATGTAAACCATCAATGATATGGTTCCCCAGAGCAATGTAAACTCCATTGGTAATGTGACCCTCAGCATTATAAACTCCATTGGTAATGTCACTCTCAGCAATGTAAACTCCATTGATAATGTCACCCTCAGCAATGTAAACTCCATTGGTAATGTCACCCTCAGCAATGTAAGCTCCACTGGGAATGTCACCCTCAGCAATGTAAACCTCCACTTGGTAATGTCACTCAGTGATATAAAACTTAATAGGTAGTGTTACACTCAGAAATGTAATACTCAATTGGTGATGTCATCCTCAGCAATATAAAACAGCATTGTTAATGTTACCATCAGCAATGTCAAATTCCACTGATAATTTCAATCTCAGAATTGTAAAACTTCATTGGCAACGTCACCCTCAGCAATATAAACTCCATTGGTAATGTTACTCTCAGCAATGTAATCGCAATTGGTAATATGATCCTCAGCAATATAAAATCCATTGGTAATGACATCCTGAGTAATGTAAAACTCCATTGGTAATGTCACCCTCAGCAATGTAAACTCCATTGGCAATGTCACCCTCAGCAATGTAAACTCCATTGATAATGTCACCCTCAGCAATGTAAACTCCATTGGTAATGTTACCCTCAGCAATGTAAACTCCATTGATAATGTCACCCTCAGCAATGTAAACTCCATTGGTAATATCACTCTCAGCAATGTGAACTCCATTGGTAATGTCACCCTCAGCAATGTAAACTCCATTGGTAATGTCACCCTCAGCAATGTAAACTCCATTGGTAATGTCACCCTCAGCAATGTAAACTCCATTGATAATGTCACCCTCAGCAATGTAAAACTCCATTGGTAATATCACCCGCAGGAATGTAAACTCCATTGGTAATGTCACCCTCAGCAATGTAAACTCCATTGGTAATGTCACCTTCAGCAATGTAAACTCCATTGGTAATGTCACCCTCAGCAATGTAAACTCCATTGGTAATATCACCCTCAGCAGTGTAAAACTCCATTGGTAATGTCACCCTCAGCAATGTAAACTCCATTGGTAATGTCACCATCAGCAATGTAAAACCCCGTGGGTAATGCTCTCTCAGCAATCTAAAACCCCGTGGGTAATGCCTCTCTCAGCAATGTGAAACTCTGTGGGTAATGCCTCTCTCAGCAATGTAAAACCCCGTGGGTAATGCCTCTCTCAGCAATGCAAAACCCGGTGGGTAATGCCTCTCTCAGCAATGTAAAACTCCATTGGTAATGTCACATTCAGCAATGTAAAACTCCATTGTTAATGTCACCCTCAGCAATTCAAACTCCATTGGTAATGTCACCCTCAGCAATGTAAACTCCATTGGTAATATCACCCTCAGCAATGTAAAATTCCATTGGTATTGTCAACTTCAGCAATGTAAAACTCCATTGGCAATGTCACCCTCAGCAATGTAAAACTCCATTGGTAATGTCACCCTCTGCAATCCAAACTCAATTGGCAATGTCACCCTCAGCAATGTAAACTCCATTGGTAATGTCACCCCCAGCAATGTAAACTGCATTGGTAATGTCACCCTCAGCAATGTAAACTCCATTGATAATGTCACCCTCAGCAATGTAAAACTCCATTGGTAATATCACCCTCAGGAATGTAAACTCCATTGGTAATGTCACCCTCAGCAATGTAAACTCCATTGGTAATGCCACCCTCAGCAATGTAAACTCCATTGGTAATGTCACCCTCAGCAATGTAAACTCCATTGGTAATATCACGCTCAGCAATGTAAAACTCCATTGGTAATGTCACGCTCAGCAATGTAAACTCCATTGGTAATGTCACCATCAGCAAAGTAAACTCCATTGGTAATGTCACCCTCAGCAATGTAAACTCCATTGGTAATATCATCCTCAGCAATGTAAAACTTCATTGGTAATGTCACCCTCAGCAATGTAAAACTCCATTGGTAATGTCACCCTCAGCAATGTAAAACCCCGTGGGTAATGCCTCTCTCAGCAATGCAAAACCCGGTGGGTAATGCCTCTCTCAGCAATGTAAAACCCCGTGGGTCATGCCTCCCTCAGCAATGTTAAACCCCGTGGGTAATGCCTCTCTCAGCAATGCAAAACCCGGTGGGTAATGCCTCTCTCAGCAATGTGAAATCCAGTGGGTAATGCCTCTATCAGCAATGTAAAACCCCGTGGGTAATGCCTCTCTCAGCAATCTAAAACCCGGTGGGTAATGCCTCTATCATCAATGTAAAACCCGTGGGTAATGCCTCTCTCAGCAATGTAAAACGCGGTGGGTAATGCCTCTCTCAGCAATGTAAAACCCCGTGAGTAATGCCTCACTCAGCAATGTAAAACCCCATGGGTAATGCTCTCTCAGCAATCTAAAACCCCGTGGGTAATGCCTCTCTCAGCAATGTAAAACCCTGTGGGTAATGCCTCTCTCAGCAATGTAAAACCCCGTGGTAATGCCTCACTCAGCAATGTGAAACCCTGTGGTTAATGCCTCTCTGAGCAATGTGAAACCCTGTGGTTAATGCCTCTCTCAGCAATGTAAAACCCCGTGAGTAATGCCTCCCTCAGCAATGTAAAACCCTGTGGGTAATGCCTCTCTCAGCAATGCAAAACCCGGTGGGTAATGCCTCTCTCAGCAATGTAAAACTCCATTGGTAATGTCACCCTCAGCAATGTAAAACTCCATTGATAATGTCACCCTCAGCAATGTAAAACATCATTGGTAATGTCACCCTCAGTAATGTAAACTCCATTGATAATGTCACCCTCAGCAATGTAAAACATCATTGGTAATGTCACCCTCAGCAATGTAAACTCCATTGGTAATATCACCCTCAGCAATGTAAAACTCCATTGGTAATGTCACCCTCAGCAATGTAAAACATCATTGGTATTGTCACCCTCAGCAATGTAAACTCCATTGGTAATATCACCCTCAGCAATGTAAAACTCCATTGGTAATGTCACCCTCAGCAATGTGAAACATCATTGGTATTGTCACCCTCAGCAATGTAAAGTCTACCGGTAATGTGACACTCAGCAATGTAAAACATCATTGTTGGTGTTACCCTCAGCAATATAAACTTCAGTTGGTAATGTTGCCCACGGCAATGCAAAATTTGATTGGAAATGTCACCTTCAGCAATGTAAACCTTCAATGATATGGTTCCCCAGAGCAATGTAAACTCCATTGGTAATGTGACCCTCAGCATTATAAACTCCATTGGTAATGTCACTCTCAGCAATGTAAACTCCATTGATAATGTCACCCTCAGCAATGTAAACTCCATTGGTAATGTCACCCTCAGCAATGTAAACCTCCACTTGGTAATGTCACTCTCAGTGATATAAAACTCAATAGGTAGTGTTACACTCAGAAATGTAATACTCAATTGGTGATGTCATCCTCAGCAATATAAAACTGCATTGTTAATGTTACCATCAGCAATGTCTAATTCCACTGATAATTTCAATCTCAGAATTGTAAAACTTCATTGGCAACGTCACCCTCAGCAATATAAACTCCATTGGTAATGTTACTCTCAGCAATGTAATCGCAATTGGTAATATGATCCTCAGCAATATAAAATCCATTGGTAATGACATCCTGAGTAATGTAAAACTCCATTGGTAATGTCACCCTCAGCAATGTAAACTCTATTGGCAATGTCACCCTCAGCAATGTAAACTCCATTGATAATGTCACACTCAGCAATGTAAACTCCATTGGTAATGTTACCCTCAGCAATGTAAACTCCATTGATAATGTCACCCTCAGCAATGTAAACTCCATTGGTAATATCACTCTCAGCAATGTGAACTCCATTGGTAATGTCACCCTCAGCAATGTAAAATCCATTGGTAATGTCACCCTCAGCAATGTAAACTCCATTGGTAATGTCACCCTCAGCAATGTAAACTCCATTGATAATGTCACCCTCAGCAATGTAAAACTCCATTGGTAATATCACCCGCAGGAATGTAAACTCCATTGGTAATGTCACCCTCAGCAATGTAAACTCCATTGGTAATGTCACCTTCAGCAATGTAAACTCCATTGGTAATGTCACCCTCAGCAATGTAAACTCCATTGGTAATATCACCCTCAGCAGTGTAAAACTCCATTGGTAACGTCACCCTCAGCAATGTAAACTCCATTGGTAATGTCACCATCAGCAATGTAAAACTCCATTGGTAATGTCACCCTCAGAATGTAAAACTCCATTGGTAATGTCACCCTCAGCAATGTAAACTCCATTGGTAATGTCACCCTCAGCAGTGTAAAACTTCATTGCTAATGTCACCCTCAGCAAAGTAAACTCCATTGGTAATGTCACCCTCAGCAATGTAAACTCCATTGGTAATGTCACCCTCAGCAATGTAAAACATCATTGGTAATGTCACCCCCAGCAATGTAAACTCCATTGGTAATATCACCCTCAGCAATGTAAAACTCCATTGGTAATGTCACCCTCAGCAATGTAAAACATCATTGGTATTGTCACCCTCAGCAATGTAAACTCCATTGGCAATGTCACCCACAGCAATGTAAACTCCATTGATAATGTCACCCTCAGCAATGTAAACTCCATTGGTAATGTTACCCTCAGCAATGTAAACTCCATTGATAATGTCACCCTCAGCAATGTAAACTCCATTGGTAACATCACCCTCAGCAATGTGAACTCCATTGGTAATGTCACCCTCAGCAATGTAAACTCCATTGGTAATGTCACCCTCAGCAATGTAAACTCCATTGATAATGTCACCCTCAGCAATGTAAAACTCCATTGGTAATGTCACCCTCAGCAATGTAAACTTTCTCGGTAATGTCACCCTCAGCAATGTAAACTCCATTGGTAATGTCACCCTCAGCAATGTAAACTCCATTGGTAATGTCACCATCAGCAAAGTAAACTCCATTGGTAATGTCACCCTCAGCAATGTAAACTCCATTGGTAATATCACCCTCAGCAATGTAAAACTCCATTGGTAATGTCACCCTCAGAATGTAAAACTCCATTGGTAATGTCACCCTCAGCAATGTAAAACTCCATTGGTAATGTCACCCTCAGCAGTGTAAAACTTCATTGCTAATGTCACCCTCAGCAATGTAAACTCCATTGGTAATGTCACCCTCAGCAATGTAAACTCCATTGATAATGTCACCCTCAGCAATGTGAAACATCATTGGTAATGTCACCCTCAGCAATGTAAACTCCATTGGTAATATCACCCTCAGCAATGTAAAACTCCATTGGTAATGTCACCCTCAGCAATGTAAAACATCATTGGTATTGTCACCCTCAGCAATGTAAAGTCTACCGGTAATGTGACACTCAGCAATGTAAAACATCATTGGTGGTGTTACCCTCAGCAATATAAACTTCAGTTGGTAATGTTGCCCATGGCAATGCAAAATTTGATTGGAAATGTCACCTTCAGCAATGTAAACCTTCAATGATATGGTTCCCCAGAGCAATGTAAACTCCATTGGTAATGTGACCCTCAGCATTATAAACTCCATTGGTAATGTCACTCTCAGCAATGTAAACTCCATTGATAATGTCACCCTCAGCAATGTAAACTCCATTGGTAATGTCACCCTCAGCAATGTAAGCTCCACTGGGAATGTCACCCTCAGCAATGTAAACCTCCACTTGGTAATGTCACTCTCAGTGATATAAAACTTAATTGGTAGTGTTACTCTCTGAAATGTAATACTCAATTGGTGATGTCATCCTCAGCAATATAAAACTGCATTGTTAATGTTACCATCAGCAATGTCAAATTCCACTGGTAATTTCAATCTCAGAATTGTAAAACTTCATTGGCAACGTCACCCTCAGCAATATAAACTCCATTGGTAATGTTACTCTCAGCAATGTAATCACAATTGGTAATATCATCCTCAGCAATATAAACTCCATTGGTAATGACATCCTCAGTAATGTAAAACTCCATTGACAAGGTTACCCACAGGAAAGTGAGGCTACGTTGGTAAAGTCACTCCCAGCAATGTAAAACTCTATTTGTATTGTCACTCTCAGCAATGAAGGCTCCACTGGGAATGTCACTCTCAGTGATGTAAAACTTAATTGGTAGTGTTACCCATGGAAATGTAGAACTCCATTGTAATGTCACTCTCAGCAATGTAAATCCATTTTTGTTTTCATTCTGAGCAATACAAATCTCAATTTTACCTCAATTTATAATTTTACCTTCAGCAGTCTAAACTCCCTCACCACTGTAAAACTTCATTAGTAATGCTGCCCTGAGCAATGTGAACTCCATTGGTAATGTGATCCTCAACAATGTAAGCTCCACTGGGAATGTCACCCTCAGCAATGTAAAACTTAATTGGTAGCGTTACTCTCAAAAATGTAAAACTCGATTGGTAATGTCACCCTCAGCAAGGTAAAACTGCATTGTTAATGTTACTATCAGCAATGTAAAACTCCACTGGTAATTTCAATCTCACAATTGTAAAACTCCATTGGTAACATCACCCTCAGCAATATAAACTCCATGTGGAATGTTACTCTCAGCAGTGTAAACTCCATTGGTGATGTTACTCTCAGCAATGTTATCGCAATTGGTAATGTCACCCTCAGCAATGTAAACTCCATTGGTAATGACATCCTCAGTAATGTAAAACTCCATTGAGAAGGTTACCCATAGCAAAGTGAGGCTACATTGGTAATGTCACTCACAGCAACGTAAACTCCATTGGTAATGTCACTCACAGCAACATAAAATCTGTTAGAGTTTTACACTTGGCAATGTGAACTCTATTGGAAATGTTCCCTATGCAATATAAACTCCTTTCGTAACTTTTTCCCTCGGCAATGTAGATTCTATTTGTAATGTTGCCTCAGCAATGTAAATCTCCATTGGTAATGTCACGCTCTGCAATGTAAAACTCCATTGGTAATGTTACTCACAGCCGATGTAAAACCCCATTGTTAATGCTTCCCTCAGTAATGTATACTCTACTGGTAATGTCACCTGAGCATATGTAAACGCCATTGGTAATGTCACCCTCAGCAATATAAAACTCCATCAGCAATGTTACCCTCTGCGATGTAAGGTCCTGACCTTACCAGGTCTTTGGAACCTCCGTCTTCGTAAAAAATCCTGCTCTGATCGGGTTTCAGGCATTGCTCATATTTCCTTCCCTTGGCAATTTATCTGATTATCTGCAAAATATCACACTCTCAGTAATTTATCGCACCCTTAGTAATATATCACACCTTTAATAATATATCACACCCATAGTATATATCTCACCCTTACTAATATATCACACCCATTATAATATATCACACCCTCAGTAATATATCACAAACTTAGTAATATATCACATCCTCAGTAATATATCACAGAATTAGAAATATATCACACCCTCAGCAATATATCCTATTCTTGGTAACATACAACTCCCTCAGTAATATATCACAAATTTAGTAATATATCACAATCTCTGCAAGGTATCACAAACTCTGCAATATATCACATCCTTAGTAAGGTAGCACACGCTTAAAAATATATTGCATCTTTGGTAATATACCACACTTTTAGTAATATACATACCCTCGGTAATATATAACATCTTCACTAATACATCACATTCTTAGTAATATACCACATCCTCAGTAATATATCGTACCCTTAGAATTATATCATACCCTCAGTAATATATCACATACTTGCTAACGTATCACATCCTCAGTAATGTATCACATCTCAGTCATATATCACAATCTCCATATTATATCACCAGCTCTATATCACATCCTTAGTAATATACCATACTTCAGTAATATATCAGATGCTCAGTAATATATCATATCCTTGCTAGTATATCACACCCTCAGTAATATAACATACCCTGGATAATATATCACACCCTCATTAATATATTCCACCCATATTAATAAATCACATTTTCAGCAATATATCACACTTTCAGTTATATATCACATTCTTGCTAATATATCACACCCTCAATATTATAGAGACATAGAAACCAGAAGCAGGAGTAGGCCATTCAGCCTCAATTTACACCTATTCAAGTAATAATCTGTTTTCATATGATTGCTACCAAAGTGGATAACCTCACATTTATACAGCATCTGCCATGCACATACTCACACACTCAGCCTGTCCAAATCACACAAGCATCTCTGCATCTTCCTCGAAGTTTACCCTCCCACCCAACTTTGTATCATCTGCAAATTTGGAGACAATACATTCAGTTCCCTCTTTTAAATCATTAATAAATAATGTGAACAGTTGGGATTCTAATCCTGCAGAACTCCACTAGTCAATTGGTTTTTCTGACTGTCCATCAGAAAAAGACCCATTTATGCCAACTCTTTGCTTCCTATCTGCCAACCAGCTTTCTATCCATCTCAAGACATTACCTGCAATCCCATGTGCTTTAATTTTACAGTAGTCTGTTATGTGAGACCTTGTCAAAAGCCTTCTGAAAGTCAAAATAAACAACATCCATTGGTTCTCCTTGGTCAATTCTATTAGTTACATCCTTAAAGAATTCCAATAGATTTGCCAAGCATGATTTCCCTTTTGTAAATCCATGCTGACTTTGTTTGATTACATCACTGCCATGTTACGAAATACTTGATAATAGACTCTAGCAACTTATCTAGTACTGATGTTAGGTTCATTGGTCCATAGTTCCCTGTTTTCTCTCCACATCCCTTTTTGAATAGCGAGTTTATATTAGCTACCCTCCAATATGAAGGAACTATCCAGAGTCGAAAGAATTTTGGAAAATAGCCAACAATAGATTTACTATTTCCAGGGCCATTTCCTTAAATACCCTGGGATGAAGAATATCAGGACCTGGAGATTTATCCACCTTCAATCCCATCAATTTCCCCCAAACCATTCCTCTATTAACGTTGAATTCCTTCAGCTCCTCAGGAAAACATGCTTCTCATAGAACTTCCTGGATATTATTCCTTTCTTCCTTTGTGAAGCAAAATACATATTTAATTCCTCAGCCATTTTTTTATTCCCCATTATGAATCCCCCTGTTTCTGACTGTAAGGGCCCTACATTTGTTTTTGTTAATGTTTTTCTCTTTACACACTTATAGAAGCTTTTAGAGTCAGTTTTTATGTTTACTGCCAGTTTACTTTATTTTTTCCTTCTTAATCAATCCCTTGGTCCTCCTTTACTGAATTTTAAACTGCTTTCAGTCCTCAGGCCTATTGCTTTTTCTTGCCCATTTGTATGTTTCTTCCTTGAATCTGATACTACCTCTAATTTACATTGTAATCCACAATTCCCTTACCACTTTTGCACCAAACAGGAATATCAACTTCTGGAGTTCACCTATTCGTTCTTTAAATGTTTGCCATTGTCTGTCTACGGTCTTTCCTCTCGGTAATGTTTCCCAGTCCATCATGGCCAATTCATGCTTCATACCATCATAGTTATATTTGTTGAGATTCCGGATCCTTGCCTCAGAGTTAATTATACCACTATCTGCCTTGACAAAGAATTCTACCATATTATGGTCATAAGAACATAAGAACATAAGAAATAGGAGCAGGAGTAGGCCATCTAGCCCTTCGAGCCTGCCCCGCCATTCAATAAGATCATGGCTGATCTGTCGTGGCTCAGTTCCACCTTCCCACCCTCTCCCCATAACCCTTAATCCCCTCTCTTATCAAAAACCCATCAACCCGTTTCTTAAAAATATTTAGCGAGGCAGCCTCCACCACTTCAACGGGTAGAGAATTCCAGAGATTCACCACCCTTTGAGTGAAGAAGTTCCTCCTCAACTCTGTTCTAAACCGCCTCCCCTTTATCTTGAGGCTGTGCCCCCTAGTCCTACTGTCTTTTTTGAGCGGGAAGAGTCTCTCCACCTCTATCCTATCCATCCCATTCATCATCTTATACGTCTCAATGAAACCTCCCCTCATTCTTCTAAACTCTAACGAGTACAAGCCTAGTTTATTCAGCCTCTCCTCATAGCTCAATCCCCTCAACTCCGGTATCAGCCTAGTAAACCTCTGCACTCCCTCCAGGGCCAAAATATCCTTGCGCAGGTGCGGCGCCCAAAACTGCACACAGTACTCCAGCTGCGGCCTCACCAATGCCCTATACAGCTGCAGCAAGACCTCCCTACTTTTATATTCAATCCCCCTCGCTATGAAGGCCAGCATCCCATTGGCCTTCCTGACCACCTGCTGCACCTGCAAGCTGGGTTTTTGCGACTCATGCACAAGGACCCCGAGGTCCCTCTGCACCGTCGCCTGCTGCAGTTTTTCGCCCCGTAAGTAATAGTCCTTCCTACCATTCTTCCTACCAAAGTGGACCACCTCACACTTGCCAACATTAAATTCCATTTGCCATTTCCTGGCCCATTCGCCCAGCCTATCTAGATCCTTCTGCAGACTCTCCACACCCTCCGCACAATTTGCCTTTCCCCCAATCTTGGTGTCATCAGCAAATTTCGACACCCTGCACTCGGTTCCCTCCTCCAGATCATCTATATAAATGGTAAATAGCTGAGGCCCCAGCACCGACCCCTGGGGCACCCCACTAGTCACCAACCGCCAATCCGAATAGCACCCATTGACCTCCACTCTCTGCCTCCTATTTGACAACCAATCCTCAATCCACGCTAACACCCTACCCCCAACTCCATGTCCCCTGACCTTCTGCAATAATCTCTTGTGAGGTACCTTGTCAAACACCTTCTGAAAATCCAGAAAGACCACATCCACCGGCTCTCCTCTATCCACTGCCCTAGACACATCCTCATAGAACTCCAGTAAATTTGTCAGACACAACTTCCCTTTAATGAAACCGTGTTGCGTCCGCCCTATCAAGCAATTCCCTTCAAGATGCCTTGTAATTTCCTCCTTAATGACGGATTCTAACATTTTACCTACCACTGACGTTAAACTAACCGGCGTATAATTCCCTGCCTTTTGCCTGGCACCCTTCTTAAACAACGGCGTAACATTAGCTGTTTTCCAATCTTCCGGCACTTCCCCGGAATCCAGCGACGTCTGGAAAATAACCACCAAGGCATCCACTATAACCTCCGCCATTTCTTTCAGAACCCTCGGATGCATTCCATCCGGTCCTGGGGACTTGTCCACAATCAGCCCCTCCTGTCTGTCGAGCACCACCTCTCTAGTAACAGTAATGTCATTAAGACCCTCCATTCCGACCACCTTTCCATCGCTAACACCCAGCAAATTATTCACGTCCTCCTCCGTGAAGACAGAAACAAAAAAGTTATTCAAGACCTTAGCCATATCCCCATCCCCTACCACTAGCTCCCCTTTCTCATCCTCTAAAGGACCAACGTTCACCCTAGCCAGCCTCTTCCTTTTTATATATTTATAAAAACTCTTGCTATCCTTTTTTATATTAAGTGCTAGCCCAGCCTCATAGCTTCTCCTACCCTCCTTTATCAACTTCTTTGTCAATCTTTGTTGACATTTAAACCTTTCCCAATCCTCTTCTCGCCCATTGCTCTTAGCTACTCTAAATGCCTCCGCTTTTAATTTAACACTTTCCTTCACCTCCTTCGTTATCCACGGCTTATTACCTCTCCTCCTACTGTTCTTTTTAACCATCGGAATAAATTTCTGCTTAGCACCAAGAAAGATCTCCTTAAAGATCCTCCATTGCTCCTCAGCAGGCCTACCTTCCAACGCACTCCCCCAGTCCACATTCGCCAATTCTTCTCTCATCCTACCATACTCCCCTCTATTCAAACAAAGGACGCGTGTCCGGGAACCCACTTTCTCCTCCTCCATCTGCACCAGAAACTCCACCATACAATGATCACTCTCTCCAAGAGGATCCTTCACCGCAAGGTCCCTAATTCTACCCGCCTCATTACATAGCACCAGATCCAAGATAACTCGCTCCCTCGTCGGCTCCAACACACACTGTTCGAGGAAACTATCCCGGCAGCATTCCAAGAACTCCTCCTCGAGCCCACCGTGTCCAACATGGGTCGACCAATCAATATGCAGATTGAAATCTCCCATAACTACTGCCGTCCCATTCCTGCACGCTGCACTTATTTGCGCGTTAACAGCCCGCCCCACCTCCAGATCATTATTCGGGGGCCTATAGACGACACCCACCAGCGTCTTCCTCCCTTTGCTGTTCCTAATCTCCACCCACAACGATTCCACTTTCTGCTCTTTGGTTCCGATATCATCCCTTGCTACCACCTTGATACTATCCTTAATCAGCAGAGCTACGCCACCCCCTCTTTCCTCCTGCCTATCCTTCCTAAACACTTGATAGCCCTGTACATTCATCTCCCAGTCCCTCACTTGTCCCCAAGAGTTCTCTCACAATTAGATTGCCAACTAATCCTTTCTCATTGTGCAACATCCAGTCCAAGATGGCCTGCTCCCAGAAAACCATCCCACATGCACTCCAGAAATTGCTCTTCTATTGTGCTGTGACTAATCTTACTCTCCCAATCTGTATGCAGATTAAAGTTGCCCATAATCATAGATTTTCCTTTAACACATGCATCTCTGATTTCCTGTCTAATGTGTTTTCTTACATTATCACTACTGTTTACTGGTCTGTATACCACCCCTACCAATGTTTTTGCCCTTGTTGTTTCTTAACTCGACCCACACAAATTCTACATAATCTATGCTAATATCTTTCTTCAATATTGTATCAATTTCATCTTTAATCAACAGTGCAACTCCACCATCTTTTTCTTTCTGTCAATCCTTCCAAAACATTGAATAGCCCTCAACGTTTAGTTCCCATCCTTGGTCACCTTGGAGCCACGTCTCTGTAACGCCAACTATATCATACTCCTTTACATCTATATGTGCAACTAATCCATTGATTTTGTTTTGAATGCTCCAAGCATTCAAGCACAAAACCTTAAGGTGGGCACTTTTGACATTTCTTTTCCCCTTTCTACTATTTTTTACTCAGTCCTTATCAGACTCTGGCCCTTGATTTCTCTGCCTATCACTGTCCTTATTCTTCTTACTGTCTTTTCCCCTTATTCTTAATTCCCTCTTGTCTGAATCTTTGCCAATGTTCCCATCCCCTGCCATATTAGTGCAAATCCTCTTCAGCCACTTTAAAAAGTACCCTTCCCAAGGACATCAGTTCTGATCCTGCCCAGGTGTATCCCCTCCAGTTTGTACAGGTCCCATCCCCCCCAGAGCTGGTCCCAATGCCCTAGGAAACACTCCTCCTCACACCAACCTTTCAGCCACATATTCATCCCATGTATTCTGCTAGTCTATTCTGACTAGCACATGGCATAGGCAGTAAACCTGAGATCACTACCTTTGAGGTCCTACTTTTTCAGCTTGCTTCCTAGCTCCCTATAATCTGCTTTAGGATCTTATCCATTTTTGACCTATTTCGTTTATACCAACGAATACTACGACCAATGGCTGTTTGCCATCCCCCTTCAGAATGTTCTGTTTCTGCTCCGTGACATCCTTGTCCCGAGCAACATACCATCCTCGAGTCTTATTTGCAGCCACAGAAATGACTATCTATTCCCCTTACAATTAAATGTCCTATAGCTATTGCATTCCCACACTTTTTATTCCTCTCCTCTGCAGCAGAACCAATCATGGTGTAACGGATTTGGCTGTTGCTGTTTTCCCTTGAAAGGCCATTCTCCTCAACAGTATCCAAAATGGTATATCTGTTTTGCAGGGGAATAGCCACAGGAGATTCCTGCACTACCTGACTAGCTCTCTTGCTCAGGGTGGTCACCTATTCCCTTTCTGCGTGTGGAGTCTGAGCTTGCAGTGTGACCGCCTCTCTAAACATGCTATCCATGATACTGCCTCACCGATGTTCCACAATGTCCCCAACCACTGCTCCAGCTCCAAAATGCAGGCTTCCAGGTGCTGGCCTGGGCACTGGAAATGTCCGTGGCCTCCCACATGAAGCACAAAAAGCAGACCATAGCTTGGAGTTCTCCTGTCATGTCTTATTCCTTTAAATTAAACTTTTGAAAGATGTTTTGTTTCAGATTATATCCAATTCTCTAGGGCCCTTCTTTCCTGCTCCTCATTACTACCGAATATAACCTTTACAAATTATAAACCACAGAAATTTCCTCTGAGACTGCAAGTGATAAAATTATTAAATACTTTTCCAACCTTTCTACTTACCAATTAACTCTTTCCCTGGTGTCTTCTACTACTAGGGCTAGTGGGTTTACTATCAAATAAACCTGTTGGACTTTAATCTGGTGTTGTGAGACTTCTTACTGTGTTTACCCCAGTCCAACACTGGCATCTCCATACCACGTCTTCTACTACTGCAACAGGGCAAGACCACACTTTGCTTTTCCCTTGCTTGTCCTTCTCACGGTGACCTTTTTTTTTGGTTAGAGGAGGAAGGAGAGAAGGAAGCATAAATGGAGTGTCCTGGGCTTAACCACTCTTTGACACCAGTTCTTTTGCTACCCACTATATAGCCAAGGTGAGTACGCTGACTTCACCCAGAATACTCCTCAGTGAAGTCTCTCTGCCACCTCTGCTGGATGTTCTCCTGCTTATTTCAATATATTACAGCTTCAGCAATATATCACATGCACAGTAATATAACATAATCTCACCACTGTATCATACTCTCGGTAGTATATCATACTCTTAGCAATATATCACAGCATCTGTAATATATCACATCCTTGCCAATATATCCCACCCTCAGTACTATATCACATCCTCAGTAATATATCACACCTCAGTAATATATCACATCCATAGTCATATATCATACCCTGAGTAATATATCACAATCTCAGTAATATATCACATCCTTGCTAAATTAACACACTTTTAATAATATATCACATCTTCAGCAATTTATCACACCCTCAGTAATATATCACATCCTTGCTAATATAACACACTCTCAGTATTATATCACACCCACAGCAATATATTACATCCTCAGTAATGTATCACACCCTCAGTAAAATATCACACTTACAGTAATATATTACAGTAATTTATTACAACCTCAGCAATATATCACACCCTTTGTAATATACTATACCATTAGCAATATACCACACCCTCAGTAACATATCACATCCTTGGTAGAATATAACAGCCTCAGTGATATATCACGCCTTCAGTAATATATCATGCCCTCAGTAATGTACCACATCCTTGGTAATGCACAATATCCTCACTATTATATCACACGCTCAGTAATATATTACACCCTCAGTAATAGATTGTACCCTCAGTAACCTCTCATACTCTCAGTAATATATCACAACCTTGGTAATGTACCAGATCCTCAGCAATATACCATACCCTCAGTAATATACCACATCCTCAATCTCAATATAATCACACCGTGCATCACATCCTTGGTAATGCACCATACCCTCAGTAATATATCACACCCTCAGTAATATATCACACCCTCAGTAATATATTGTACTCTCAATAATATATCATACCCTCAGTAATATAAGACATCCTTAATAATGTATCATGCCCTCAATAATATAACACACCCTCAGTAATATATCACAACCTCAGTGATATAGCACATCCTCAGTAATATATCATACCCTCAATAATATATTGCACCCTCAATGACATATTACAGGTGGCACGGTGGCACAGTGGTTAGCACTGCTGCTTCACAGCGCCAGGAACCCATGTCTGATGCCTGGCTTGGGTCACTGTTTGTGCAGAGTCTGCACGTTCTCCCCGTGCCTGCGAGGGTTTCAGCCGGGTATTCCGATTTCCTCCCACAGTCTGAAAGATGTGCTGGTTAGGTGCATTGGCCAAGCTAACTTCTCCCTCAGTGTACTTGAACAGGTGCTGGAGTGTGGCAACTAGGGGATTTTCACAGTAACTTCATTGCAGTGTTAATGTAAGGCTACTTGTGATGAATAAATAAACTTTACTTATCATAACCTCAGTAACTTATCATATCATTGGGTAATATATCACAGCCTTGATGTATCATTAAAACATCCTACCCCATATAAATTAGTAAAATATCCATTCCTCTTATTGTCTGTCAGGGAACCATTGCCCACTTGAAACTCGATTGAAAATTCTTGCTAGCTCATTGTCATTTTATATGTTTTCTTTGTACCTTTGTGTACTGTTTTGTGATATGCAACTTGATGTCAATGACAGCATTTATAGTGTTAAACAGTGAATGTTTGCTGGATGTTTTGCTCCATAATTAAATATTTATGCTGTATATGTTATATGAATAAAGGTTTATGAATGGAGAGGTACATATTGCTAATTTATTGCTTAGACCAGAGATAATTGAATTTTGTGTTACGCCAGGATGAACATGCAATAATGAGAAGTTCATTGCAAAATTATTTTTATGTTTCTATTAAACATACATCCAGAACTTAACACGGAAAATAAATTACTTGAAAGAAAACAGGTAAAGCTGGGGCTACATGGAAATATTAGCTACAAACCCAATATTGTGACCCACTCTGTGTCACACAAATTTATAAATATCTCCTTAAAACTATACAGCATAACAACTCTATAACTGATTCTGTAATTGGATAAGGTAAATACAAGAATGTACTCTTGCTTGTGGAATATCTGGAACGAGATGGTTCAATCTTCAAATTAAGCTTGATCATTCAGGAGGCTTTTTTTATTTTCACAGGATATGGGTGTCACTGGCTGGGCCCATTTATTGCCCATCCCGAATTGCCCTTGTGAAGTTGATGGTGAGTTGCTTTCTTGAACAGCTGCAGTCTCTGATGTGTAGGAACAACCACAGTGCTGTTAGAGAAGGAATTCCAGGATTTTGACCTGTGAAAGAATAGCGATATATTTCCAAGTTAGGATGGTGAATGACTTAGAGGGGAACATCCAGGTAATGGTGTTCCCATGTATCTGCTGCTCTTATCCTTCTAGATGGTAGTTGTTGTGAGTTTGGAAGGTGCTGTTGAAGAAATCTTGGTGAACTGCTGCAGTGAATCTTGTAGATGGGGTACATACTGCTGCCAATGTGCATCAACCGGGGAGGGAATACATGTTTAAGGTGGTGGATGGACTGCTTTGTCCTCCATTGTGTTGAGCTTGCAGCATGTTATTGGAGCTGCACTCATCCTGGCAGTATTCCATCACACTCCTGACTTGTACCTTGTAGGCCTTGATGCATTTGGACATGGGCTGCTTCAATATCTGAGGACTCACAAATTGTACTGAACATTGTGCAATTATCAGCGAACATTCCCCACTTCTGACCATTTGATGGTAAGAAGGTGATTGATGAAGATAGTTGGGCTGAGGATACTCCCCTGAAGAAGTCCGCCATCATGACTGCTAAAAAAAGAGTCATTTTGTCAAAGATTTTCATCATGCACCCATCAGGACACTTCACAATACTACCAATATAAGGAGAAATTTATACTACATGAAAGAATATTGAATGGTTGGTAAGTGGACTCTAATTGACATAGTATTGCCATGGAGAATGCATCAGTTGATGGTGACTGATAGTTAATTTCCAAGCATTGTTTAAAAATTAAGATAGGCAGCTTGACTCTGGCAATGCCCTGGAGAATAAATCAGCAAATGGCTGTCACTTATTTTGTTTAGCTGAATCAGGTGCAATGTGCATACCTGTTCTTTCTGTTAGCAGAGACAGAATTTAAAATGCTCTTATAGGATGAACCTGTCAGTTTTACCAAGGAGAGCTTTCTCTCATAGCGTGGTGACATACTTTTATGGACAATAATGATTTAGTTTCACTGGGGAGTTTCCCCTTTAACATTGAAAGAGTAGCATCTGGTGCCTGGCCCTTTGATGTGGTTTGATTGACAGGTTGGATCAATCCCACTAGCCAGGAGTTTTATTTGCTTCTTTCCCTTCTCAGTTGAATGTCTCTCAAGTTATTCTTTTGGTCTTAACTGCAAGATTATAAGCATTTTGCCATTGATTGACAGATTGGGTCACTTATGAGGTTTTACTTTCTCTTTTCTAACCACAACATTTACATGGTTTATTTAAACTGGAAGCTGCCTGAGATCACCATACTGAGACTGATCTCCACCTTTTCCCGGGGTAGAATGGGCAGTCCTGCATGAGATCCCCATCCTGGGAAAGACTCTCAGTTTTAGCACCTTGCCCCCCAACCCAAGCTCACCCAACCCCCGGTCCCTTGTGGAACCCTCCTTCTGCAGCCTGGCATTGGCAGAGGGAGCACATGCCTCCCTATCCAGTCCCCCGCCCCGCCCACCCCCCGCCACCCCATCCCCAGGACTCCAACAGCCCAGATCAGGGTGTCATTGCCAGGATGTCAGGGGGAAGTGCAAGGTTGGCACTGCCAAAGAGGCCTTAGGGGGCCCCCTCTCTGAGTGCCGCTCTTGTCTGTGGGTGGGGCGGGGGGGGAGGGGGGGGGGAGTGGGGAGGCCCTGGCTTGTGTGGTGTGCAGAGTGGGGTGGGAGGCAAATACTTTCAGTGGACGGCCTCTGTGCTGAGAGATTGGGGTGCTTGTCAGCGAGGGTCATTTGTTGGTTACAGAGGGGAAGTGGGCCTGTCTCTCAGTGCTGAGATTGGAGCATCCTTTAAAAAGGCTTCCCTGATCTTTGTAAAGCTGGGCTGGCTGGCGTGATTCCCAGGATGTACAAATTTAAATGCCGAAGTGGGAGAGTGCCACCAATCAGGCGCCGCTAACGGCCAGGGGAAATACTCCAGATTTCCAGCTGGCGGGAGCACTTAGAGTGCAAACGGGAGAATCCCGGCCATGATCTCATTGAATACTGACACAAACACATGCGCTGAATGGCTGACTTTTACTACTATGTCATCTGGAGGAAGAGCATTCTGTTACATAAGCCTTGCACACCCTTTCAGCTGAGTAGATACACTCACGCCACTCAGACAGATGGAAAGGGGAACACAATGAGAGGGACACCTCAATACTCAGAGGAACTGCTCCTGGGGACAGCAATGGAATTGCTGGAGAACTCAGAAGGTGCTGATAACTAATCTGAAATGTTAACTCTGGGGGCGATTCTCCCAAAAAATTCTACATGTCGAACCTGCGGGAAAACGGAAGTATTTCATGCTGTTTTTTCCCGTGTGAGTTCAGACTAGAATCTCCCCACAGTCTGTGCACTGTAGAGGTCACCAGAATGAATATCAGAGGGCTGGGCCTATTCACACTGGACAGGCTGAAATCAGCAGGCCTCTGCATATGCGCAATGGCCCTGAAGTGTCAGCCTCTGGTTTGCTGGCCAGCCCTAAACCCCCTCATCTTCACCCACCCCAGTCGCCAGCCCCCCACAGCAGTCACAATCCCCCCCACCTCCCTCTGCAGGCAGACCCTTCCCCCCACAGACCCCCTTAGCTGACCACCCTCTCCCCCAGCCCACCCCGATTGCTGGCCTCTCTCCAGTTCCGACCAGATCCCAATGCAAAGTGGCAGTGGGACTCCCCCACCCCACTGATCGTCCTTCCCTATCTGGCCCCACACCCAATAGGTCCTGCCCCCTTGGCACTGCCCCCTGCCTGTGGGCAATGCCAAGGTGACCCGTGGGCATGGGCGTTTTGCCCTTTGGTCTGTGCCGGGGGCAGAGGCTGGAACTGCCAGGATGCCCATGCCCAGGGAGCATCATCCACCACCAGCCAAACCCCTGGGGGCCCCAACTTCCCCCTCCCTTCACTCCACTGTGATCGTACGATTGCTCCACAAAAGTGGGGGGCTAGTCTGAACCCTGTGGAGTGAAGTACCCCTGGTGGAATGGGTGATGCTCGCGGTTCCAGAGAATTCAGGCCCGGGCCCACTAATAGCATTTAAATGGTATATAAAATACTATTCAAATGCTAGCTCCGCCGCACAGCCAATTTCCGGCACTACGTAGGTGCTGCTGGAAATCTGGGTCTGGGACACACAAAGCACTGCACGAACACTCACGGGAATCCCGCAAATGGGTTGAAGCGTGATTCTCCCAGTCTGCTGTACTAAACAATTAGTCATGATGTGGGTATGCCGGCGTTGGACTGGCGTAAACACAGTAAAAAGTCTGGCAACACCAGGTTTTAGTCCAACCAATTTATTTGATAATATTCTCACAAGCAAGCAAGCTTTCGGGGTTAGCCCCTTCGTCAGGTGAATGGAGAGTTCTGGCCTCAGACAGACAGAGCATATAAAGCACAGACAGTTGCTGATTAGAATGCGAATCCTTACACCTAACCTGCTGTTCAGGTCTTAAAGTGGCTGATAATGTGAGTGGAAGGAACACTGATCACAGTTTAAAGAGATGTGTATTGTCTCCAGACAGTACAGTAAGTGAGGTTTTGCAAACCCAGGCAAGTCACGGGGGTTACAGATAGTGCGACATGAACCCAAGATCCCTGTTGAGACCGTCCTCATGTGTGCGGAACTTGGCTATCAGTCTCTGTTCAGCGACTCTGCGCTGTCGTGTGTCATGAAGGCCGCCTTGGAGAATGCTTACCCGAAGGTCAGAGGCTGAATGCCCGTGACCGCTGAAGTGTTCGCCAACAGGAAGGGAACAGTCTTGCCTGGTGACTGTCGAGCGATGTTCATTCATCCGAACAACGGATGAATGAACATCGCTCGACAGTCACCAGGCAAGACTGTTCCCTTCCTGTTGGCGAACACTTCAGCGGTCACGGGCATTCAGCCTCTGACCTTCGGGTAAGCATTCTCCAAGGCGGCCTTCATGACACACGACAGCGCAGAGTCGCTGAACAGAGACTGATAGCCAAGTTCCGCACACATGAGGACGGTCTCAACAGGGATCTTGGGTTCATGTCGCACTATCTGTAACCCCCGTGACTTGCCTGGGTTTGCAAAACCTCACTTACTGTACTGTCTGGAGACAATACACATCTCTTTAAACTGTGATCAGTGTTCCTTCCACTTACATTATCAGCCACTTTAAGACCTGAACAGCAGGTTAGGTGTAAGGATTCGCATTCTAATCAGCAACTGTCTGTGCTTTATATGCTCTGTCTGTCTGAGGCCAGAACTCTCCATTCACCTGACGAAGGGGCTAACCCCGAAAGCTTGCTTGCTTGTGAGAATATTATCAAATAAATCAGTTGGACTAAAACCTGGTGTTGTCAGACTTTTTACTGTCTAAACAATTAGCACAGTGGGGAGAATCGCTCCCCCCTTTGTCTCTCTCTCCACAGGTGCTAAAGGTGATTTTCCAGTCTCGCCATGCCTGCCGCTGATAGTGCTGATCCTGGAGAAAAGCGTATGGGCCTAAAAACGCATTTTGCGCCAAGTGCCAAATAGTTTGCAATTGTCCCAATCCCTTGTAACTGACACAAACCGAATCTCACCCAGAAAGGGCGCAAGTCTATTTAGCACATTTAAAGTAGCATTTAAATATGCTTAGCCTGATCAACACCGGATTGTCCCAGCTCCCGGGATCTTCCCACTCTCGGACATGGCGTGAACCTGGCGAGAGTCACGACTGGTCTCCACTAGTAGAGACCTGGCGTGATGGCCACACTGGGGGGCTCGGAGGCCATTGAAGCCCTGGATAATTGGGGACATGGCTGGGCAGTGTCCACCTGGCACCCCCTCGGGCTAGGTTCTTAGTGGAGGCCATGATGGCGCTATTACAAGGTGGGGACTGAGGCTTGGGGGCTGTATCAGGTGGAAATAACATGAGGGCCATGCAGGGGGGCTTGTGAATGGGTGGGACATGTCAGAGTGTGCTAATGTTTCTGACAGACAGCCTCCATTAGGAGACTGGACACTCTCACAGAGGCTCACATGCAGTAGGTATACAATGATGGTGAAAAGAATCTCATCAAACCATCATCCTAATGGCTGAGCGTTCCATTCCAAGCCTGCCTTGGAATGGAACGCTCATTCTCCATTAATCGGAAAGTGTGGTTCTGAGAAGGAGGAGAAAGACAGTGATGATGGCAGTGAAATTCTCCTCAAGGTACTCAGATGTCATGATCCCACTTTATGAATGCTGCATCCTACTCTGAAACCACAGAATCTGGTAGGACCCTCGCGGGGTCCAAAACCCAGTGAGTGTCCACCATGGGTATCTCATCTTTCAGAGAGGGACTGAGCAGGCACCATCAAACTCTAGAGAGGTAAAGAACCATCAGAGGTGAGAGGCAGGAGGTGGTTTGTTACCAATGCATGAGTGAAGATGTCTCCTTGTAGTGAGTCAATCTGTTGGATCAAGGATTTCAAATGGCAATGAGAGCACAGCTGGCAGAGCACACTCCATTGAGGCAGGCCTGAATTATGGTGTCACCAGCTTCTTTAGGCCTCAGGCTTCAGCAAGCCATCCTCCTCAGCAGCTTCCATTCTAAATGATAGCAGGCGCTCATCAACTTCTTTTGATGTCTTTAAGAACGCAGGAACCTGAAACTGCAGAAGTAAAATTATCGTGGCTGCTCCCTGGAACCTTGGCACAGAGCTGCAAGGATCCTCTTGAGGTGGTGATGTACAAAGCACACTTAAGAACATAAGAAATAGGAGCAGGAGTAGGCCATCTAGCCCTTCGAGCCTGCCCCGCCATTCAATAAGATCATGGCTGATCTGAAATGGATCAGTTCCACTTTCCCGCTTTCTCCCCATAACTCTTAATTCCCTTGTCTATCAGAAACCAATCTACCCGTGACTTAAATATACTTTGGAAAACCTCCTCTGATTCACACCTTTACCGTGATGGTCGATGGAGCTTGAATTCTACTTGGTTACACTCTGGGCATGAGGAAATCCTGTCAGGATGATCAAGCTAACAGCCCTCATGGGAATGACTGCTCCTCCATTTTGAACTTAGTGTAACATGAAGCTCTGCCAAGCAAGTCCGCTACCATTGGCTGATTGTAAGATCCTCCATATGTAACTGACCCCTGGGTATGAGCCCAGTCAATAATATCGAGAGTCACATTGATGGCCACAGAGAATGGGCGACCCCCTGCTCGAACTAACCTTCGACCTCCCTCCATGAGGATGCAGAGGTCAGTGACCACCTGATTCCAGAGCTGCCGTCTGGAGGATCCAAGTACTCTGATTCTAGGCTGAGAGAGCCTGTGCTGAGGGCTGCACCTTGGTCAGGGCCTGTGGTCCTTCCCTCTGCTGTTTGTAGATAGCCAGTTACAGCATAAAATGCTGTTCCCCTCACAGTCGTTCCTGCCCTTGTGTAAGTGCATAGGCAGAAATGTTAATGACCTTTCAAAGGTGCTTCCAAATGACTGCCAGGAAAATGGCATCAAACTGCTTTCTTTTCATCAAACACCCAGAATAACGGCAATGATCTGCTCCTGTCAGCACCAGCCTCTGATTGTAGCTGACTGTTGACTTTCTAGTTCCCCCTTTCTGAATGCTGAGATGCCAGTTTTAATGACTTGCAGCTTCTGACTTGCCCTCACTAACCAGCCAGCTGGGGAGACATGGAGCCGATTCTCCAACCTCGCCCGGGGCTGGGATTCTCCAACCTCATCCAGGGCTGGTATTCTCCAACCTCACCCGGGGCTGGGATTCTCCAACCTCACCCGGGGCTGGGATTCTCCAAACTCGCCCGGGGCTGGGATTCTCCAACCTCGCCCGGGGCTGGGAGTCTCCAACCTCGCCCGGGGCTGGGATTCTCCAACTTCATCCAGGGCTGGGATTCTCCAACCTCATCCAGGGCTGGGATTCTCCAACCTCATCCAGGGCTGGGATTCTCCAACCTCATCCAGGGCTGGGATTCTCCAACCTCACCTGGGGCTGGGATTCTCCAACCTCGCCCGGGGCTGGGATTCTCCAACCTCGCCCGGGGCTGGGATTCTCCAACCTCACCCGGGGCTGGGATTCTCCAACCTCGCCCGGGGCTGGGATTCTCCAACCTCACCTGGGGCTGGGATTCTCCAACCTCACCCCGGGCTGGGATTCTCCAACCTCGCCCGGGGCTGGGATTCTCCAACCTCACCCGGGGCTGGGATTCTCCAACCTCACCCGGGGCTGGGATTCTCCAACCTAACGCGGGGCTGGGATTCTCCAACCACGCCCAGGGCTAGGATTCTCCAACCTCGCCCGGGGCTGGGATTCTCCAACCTCACCCGGGGCTGGGATTCTCCAAATCCCAACCTCATCCAGGGCTGGGATTCTCCGACCTCACCCGGGGCTGGGATTCTCCAACCTCACCCGGGACTGGGATTCTCCAACCTCGCCCGGGGCTGGGATTCTCTAACCTCACCCGAGGCTGGGATTCTCCAACCTCACCCGGGGCTGGGATTCTCCAACCTCGCCCGGGGCTGGGATTCTCCAAGCTCGCCCGGGGCTGGGATTCTCCAACCTCGCCCGGGGCTGGGATTCTCCAACCTCGCCCGGGGCTGGGATTCTCCAACCTCACCCGGGGCTGGGATTCTCCAACCTCACCCGGGGCTGGGATTACAAAGAACAAAGAACAAAGAACAACCCAGCACGGGAAACAGGCCCTTCGGCCCAACAAGCCCGCGCCGCCGCATCACCCTACATCTATTCTACTCTGCGTGTCTACGAATAGAACCCCTGACTTAACCAGATTCAGGGGAGAATAGTGTCAATTTGGTAAAACCAATCAGCCTAAGAGCACATCTTTGGGGTGTGGGAGGAAACCGGAGCGCCCGGAGGAAACCCACGCATCCACAGGGAGAATGCGCAAACTCCCACAGACACAGGCCCAAATCCATGTGTCTGCACAGCCAGCAGTGCTAGTCACCGAGCTTTTGCAGCGCCCGTCTACCGGTCCAGGATCAAGCACACACACCGACACGAAGTACTAGGCCACTCCTGGAACCTCCAAGAGTAGCCCACGTACGACCCACCGTGTGCATGCCCCTCGTTTGACACGAGGTGGACCTCCACCTGCGGAATAAAAGACAAAAACGCTAATCACAACCCTGCCTTTCCGGTGTCTCCCGAGGTTCTAACCCTTATTCAATAACCCCTACCATAACCCTCCATCCTCGTTTCACTCATGTGCCTATCTAACTGAGCCTTAAACGAGTCCAACGTTCCCGCCTCCACCACTCCACTCGGTAGCGCGTTCCATACCCCCACTACTCTCTGCGTAAAGAACCTTCCTCTCATATCCAAATTATACCTCTCCCCCCTCACCCTTAGATCATGTCCTCTTGTATTCATAACCAATCTAGGGAGCAGTCTTTCACTATTGACCCTGTCTATTCCCTTCAGTATCTTATATACCTCTATCATGTCCCCCCTCAATCTCCGTCTTTCCAAAGAGAACAGTCCCAGTTTCTCCAACCTTTCCTCGTAACCCAACATGCAGGCAACATCCTGGTAAACCTGCTCTGCACCCTTTCCAGAGCCTCCACATCCTTCCGGTAGTAAGGTGACCAGAACTGGACGCAGTACTCCAAATGCGGTCTAACCAACGTTCTATACAACTGAAGCATTAGACGGCAGCTTTTAAACTCTATACCCCTTCCTATAAAGGCTAGCATTCCATAAGCCTTCCTGACAACATTCTCCACTTGTGTCACAACCTTCATGGATTTGTGAACCTGCACTCCCAGGTCCCTCTGTGTTTCTATACTCCTAATTTGTCTACCTTTAATCACATAGCTCCTCTCTACATTATTCCTTCCAAAATGCATCACCTCGCATTTGTCAGGATTAAATTCCATCTGCCACCTATCTGCCCAATGCACCAACTTATCTATATCCTGTTGTATCACCTGACAATACACCTCAATACCCGCCAACCCTGCCATCTTGGTGTCATCAGCAAACTTGCTGATCACACCACCTACGCTCTCTTCCAAGTTATTTATGTAGACTACAAAGAGGAGAGGTCCCAGTACTGAGCCCTGCGGCACACCACTGGTCACTGGCCTCCAGCCGGACAAAGTCCCCTCCACTACTACCCTCTGTCTCCTATTGCCCATGATGTGGGTATGCCGGCGTTGGACTGGCGTAAACACAATAAAAAGTCTGACAACACCAGGTTTTAGTCCAACCTATTTATTTGATAATATTCTCACAAGCTTTCGAGGGGACTGCCTGACGAAGAGGCAGACCCCTCGAAAGCTTGTGAGAATATTATCAAATAAATAGGTTGGATTAAAACCTGGTCCTATTGCCCAACCAGTTCTCAATCCACCTAGCTACCTGACCTCGTATCCCATGCGCCTTAACCTTTTCTACCAGCCTACCGTGAGGGATTTTGTCAAACGCCTTCTGAAATCCATATAGATGACATCAACGGCTTGCCCATCGTCAACCGTTTTTGTCACCTCCTCAAAGAATTCCACCAGATTCGTAAGGCAAGACCTCCCTCTAACAAAGCCATGTTGCGTATCCCCAATCAGACCGCAATGCTCCAAATGCTCAAACATCCTACCCCTAACTACTTTTTCCATTAATTTCCCTACCACCGATGTCAAACTCACCGGCCTATAATTCCCATGGTTATCCCTACTACCTTTTTTGAACAGCGGTACCACATTTGCCACCCTCTAGTCTTCTGGGACCTCACCTGTGTCCAAAGAAGAGACAAAGATTTGCGCCAGAGGCCCAGCAATTTCATCTTTCATCTCCATAAGCAGCCTGGGATAAATACCATCAGGCCCCGGAGCTTTATCCGTCCTTATGCTACCTAAAAGCCCTAGCACTTCCTCCCTCGTAATAGATATTTCCTGCAGCTGATCCTCAGCTCCCTCTAACAGACCGCACGATTCCGAACCCCTCTCCTTCGTGAATACCAACGCAAAGTATTCATTCAGGAGCTCCCGCATTCCCTCCGACTCAATACACAATCTCACCCGGGACTGGGATTCTCCAACCTCGCCCGGGGCTGGGATTCTCCAACCTCGTCCGGGGCTGGGATTCTCCAACCTCGCCCGGGGCTGGGATTCTCTAACATCGCCCGGGGCTGGGATTCTCCAATCTCACCCGGGGCTGGGATTCTCCAATCTCACCCGGGGCTGGGATTCTCCAACCTCACCCGAGGCTGGGATTCTCCAATCTCACACGGGCCTGGGATTCTCCAACCTCACCCGAGGCTGGGATTCTCCAATCTCACCCGGGGCTGGGATTCTCCGACCTCACCCGGGGCTGGGATTCTCCAACCTCATCCAGGGCTGGGATTTTCCGACCTCACCCGGGGCTGGGATTCTCCGACCTCACCCGGGGCTGGGATTCTCCAACCTCGCCCGGGGCTGGGATTCTCCAAACTCACCCAGGGCTGGGATTCTCCAACCTCGCCCGGGGCTGGGATTCTCCAACCTCGCCCGGGGCTGGGATTCTCCAAACTCACCCAGGGCTGGGATTCTCCAAACTCACCCAGGGCTGGGATTCTCCGACCTCACCCGGGGCTGGGATTCTCCAACCTCGCCCGGGGCTGGGATTCTCCAAACTCACCCAGGGCTGGGATTCTCCAACCTCGCCCGGGGCTGGGATTCTCCAACCTCGCCCGGGGCTGGGATTCTCCAAACTCACCCAGGGCTGGGATTCTCCAACCTCGCCCGGGGCTGGGATTCTCCAATCTCACCCGGGGCTGGGATTCTCCAACCTCGCCCGGGCTGGGATTCTCCAACCTCACCCGGGGCTGGGATTCTCCAACCTCGCCCGTGGCTGGGATTCTCCAACCTCACCCAGGGCTGGGATTCTCCAACCTTGCCCGGGGCTGGGATTCTCCAACCTCACCCAGGGCTGGGATTCTCCAACCTCGCCCGGGGCTGGGTTTCTCCAACCTCACCCGGGGCTGGGATTCTCCAACCTCACCCGGGGCTGGGATTCTCCAACCTCACCCGGGGCTGGGATTCTCCAATCTCACCCAGGGCTGGGATTCTCCAACATCGCCCGGGGCTGGGATTTTCCGACCTCAACCGGGGCTGGGATTCTCCGACCTCACCCGGGGCTGGGATTCTCCAACCTCACCTGGGGCTGGGATTCTCCAACCTCGCCCAGGGCTGGGATTCTCCAACCTCACCCGGGGCTGGGATTCTCCAATCTCACCCGGGACTGGGATTCTCCAATCTCACCCGGGACTGGGATTCTCCAACCTCACCCATGGCTGGGATTCTCCAACCTCGCCCGGGGCTGGGATTCTCCAATCTCACCCGGGGCTGGGATTCTCCAACCTCGCCCGGGGCTGGGATTCTCCAACCTCATCCATGGCTGGGATTCTCCAACCTCACCTGGGGCTGGGATTCTCCAACCTCACCCGGGGCTGGGATTCTCCAACCTCACCCGGGGCTGGGATTCTCCAACCTCGTCCGGGGCTGGGGTTCTCCAACCTCACCCGGGGCTGGGATTCTCCAACCTCGCCCGGGGCTGGGATTCTCCAACCTCACCCGGGGCTGGGATTCTCCAATCTCACCCAGGGCTGGGATTCTCCAACATCGCCCGGGGCTGGGATTTTCCGACCTCACCCGGGGCTGGGATTCTCCGACCTCACCCGGGGCTGGGATTCTCCAACCTCACCTGGGGCTGGGATTCTCCAACCTCACCCGGGGCTGGGATTCTCCAACCTCACCCGGGGCTGGGATTCTCCAACCTCACCCAGGGCTGGGATTCTCCAATCTCGCCCGGGGCTGGGATTCTCCAACCTCGCCCGGGGCTGGGATTCTCCAACCTCACCCGGGGCTGGGATTCTCCAACCTCGCCCGGGGCTGGGATTCTCCAACCTCACCCAGGGCTGGGATTCTCCAACCTTGCCCGGGGCTGGGATTCTCCAACCTCACCCAGGGCTGGGATTCTCCAACCTCGCCCGGGGCTGGGGTTCTCCAACCTCACCCGGGGCTGGGATTCTCCAACCTCACCCGGGGCTGGGATTCTCCAACCTCACCCGGGGCTGGGATTCTCCAATCTCACCCAGGGCTGGGATTCTCCAACATCGCCCGGGGCTGGGATTTTCCGACCTCACCCGGGGCTGGGATTCTCCGACCTCACCCGGGGCTGGGATTCTCCAACCTCACCTGGGGCTGGGATTCTCCAACCTCGCCCAGGGCTGGGATTCTCCAATCTCACCCGGGGCTGGGATTCTCCAATCTCACCCGGGACTGGGATTCTCCAATCTCACCCGGGACTGGGATTCTCCAACCTCACCCGGGGCTGGGATTCTCCAACCTCGCCCGGGGCTGGGATTCTCCAATCTCACCCGGGGCTGGGATTCTCCAACCTCGCCCGGGGCTGGGATTCTCCAACCTCATCCATGGCTGGGATTCTCCAACCTCACCTGGGGCTGGGATTCTCCAACCTCACCCGGGGCTGGGATTCTCCAACCTCACCCGGGGCTGGGATTCTCCAACCTCGTCCGGGGCTGGGGTTCTCCAACCTCACCCGGGGCTGGGATTCTCCAACCTCACCTGGGGCTGGGATTCTCCAACCTCACCCGGGGCTGGGATTCTCCAATCTCACCCAGGGCTGGGATTCTCCAACATCGCCCGGGGCTGGGATTTTCCGACCTCACCCGGGGCTGGGATTCTCCGACCTCACCCGGGGCTGGGATTCTCCAACCTCACCTGGGGCTGGGATTCTCCAACCTCACCCGGGGCTGGGATTCTCCAACCTCACCCGGGGCTGGGATTCTCCAACCTCACCCAGGGCTGGGATTCTCCAATCTCGCCCGGGGCTGGGATTCTCCAACCTCGCCCGGGGCTGGGATTCTCCAACCTCACCCGGGGCTGGGATTCTCCAACCTCATCCAGGGCTGCGATTCTCCAACGTCGCCCGGGGCTGGGATTCTCCAACCTTGCCCGGGGCTGGGATTCTCCAACCTCACCCGGGGCTGGGATTCTCCAACCTCACCCGGGGCTGGGATTCTCCAACCTCACCCAGGGCTGGGATTCTCCAATCTCACCCGGGACTGGGATTCTCCAACCTCGCCCGGGGCTGGAATTCTCCAACCTCATCCATGGCTGGGATTCTCCAACCTCACCTGGGGCTGGGATTCTCCAACCTCACCCATGGCTGGGATTCTCCAACCTCACCCGGGGCTGGGATTCTCCAACCTCGCCCGGGCTGGGACTCTCCAACCTCACCCGGGGCTGGGATTCTCCAACATCGCCCGGGGCTGGGATTCTCCAACCTCGCCCGGGGCTGGGATTCTCCAACCTCACCCGGGGCTGGGATTCTCCAATCTCACCCTGGGCTGGGATTCTCCAACCTCTCCTGCAACTGGGATTCTCCTGCAAGTGGGATTCTCCAGTCCCGCTGCAGTGAGTGGAGATCTGGTTGAGTGTGAACAGCTGGATAATTTCGGTGAGTGCGTGTACCCTGCTACTGGGAAAAGCAGGAACTGTTGCACTTCCTGTTTAATTTTTTCAACTGGCTTCCTTCCTCCACCACAGAGGGTTCTAACCTCCCACCCAACCCCTCCCTGGGATGACAGAAGGAGCTGAGGAGAAGTTGGGAGTCTGCTCTTTTGGCTTTTTCTGCAATTTTCCCAATGTCACCAACCCCAAACTCACCTCAATTGCTCTGAGAAAACTCCAACCATCATTTCACAGATTTATAGAGGCAGTTCTCAGTGCAGTGACAATTACAGTGTGTGTCTGTGTGTGTGTGTTGAGAATGTGTGTGTGAAAGTGTGTGTGTGTGTATGTGAGAGCTCATGTATGGGTGAATGTGAGTCTGTGTGTGTGACAGTGTGTGAGTGTCTGTGTGTGTTTGTGTGTGTTAGTCTGTGTTTGTGTGTGTGTGTGTGTGTCTGAGTGTGTGAGTCTGTGTGTGTATATGTGTATGTGTGTGTGTGCATGTATGAGAGTCAGTGTGAGAGCCTGTGTGTGTATATGTGTGTGTGTGTGTGTGTATATGTGTGCGTGTATGAGAGTCAGTGTGAGAGTCTGAGTGTGTATATCTGTTGTGGGTCGGAGTGCTACTTTCCCCGATTACTGCACTGCAGTGTCACCTTGGATTATGACTCACATCGCTGGAATATCATGTCAATTATTATTTGTTAATTGGGATATCACATTTGATTGAGGTCTTTGATGAAGTAACAGACGGTGGAAATGCTGTAGATATTGTGTATGAGAACTTGTAGAAATAACACACGATATTTTTGGTGCAAAATTAGAGGCCCATTGGATTGCAGAGATAGTGAGAAAATGGTGTCAGACTGCTGTGGTGTTCCTGAATATTCAGAGCAATTACCCTTTTGTTGGATTGCAGTGGCTCCACTCGTGCGAACAAAACATCAACATTACAGGCGGCACAAAACTTGGAAATGTAATATACAGTGAGGTAGAGAGTTCAGGGGAACGTAATGAGGAATTTTATGACCTCGCTCGGGCGAGGCTCGTAAAATCTCACTTGATGCCAACGGAGAATTTGTTCTGTGAGCCTCACCTGCCCCGATTCCAGGGCGGGCGAGGCAGTAAAATTCTGGCCGTAAACTCTGACAGGCAGGCAGAGGAAAGTGAAATGATTCCTCTTGATAAAGAGAAGGAGGTGAGGAAATAAAAACTAAATGATACAGACTGAAGAGGTTCAGGAACAGGGGCCCCTGGTGTGTATGTTTATAAATCTTTGTAAGCGCAGATAAATTAGAGAAGGCAGGCTTAGGCCCTATTATTATTCTGGACAGAAAACCCAAAAACCAGTGAGATCAGAACCTGTGACTTCATCTCAATTGCACTATTCATCTTTTGGTAGTACAGAGCTTGAGCATTGCTAAAAAGATGTTTTGTCAAAACTTTTCATCTTGCACTCATCAAGACAACCACAAGAATACAAATGTAGGGGGGAAACAACAGCTTTATATTTATGACAAGATGATTCTGATTGGTTGACAAGTGGAGGCATTGCCATGGAGAATGCACCAGTTGATGTTGACTGATAAGTTAACTGCCAAAAGCTGTCTGAAATTTAATGTGGGCAGCTAGATTTTGATTTGTCAGGGCTTTGCTCTGAGGAGTGAACCAGTGAATGGCTGTCATTTCTTTTGTTTAGCTGAAACAGACACAAGGGTGGGATTTTCCAAACAGAACTCGCCCTAAAACTGGAAAATCCTGCCCACAGTCAATGAATCATTCCATGGCCCACACTTCACCTGTTACAATTCCCATGGTGGGGGCAGAATGGGAAAATTCCCCTAACAGGTGGGATTTTGGGGTCATGGCCACCCTGCGACCAGAAGTTTATTTATAAAGTTTAAAGTTTATTTATTTATTAGTCACAAGTAGGCTTATATTATCCCTGTTAAGAAATTACAGTGAAATTCCCTTAATCATCACACTCTGGTGCTTGTTTGGGTCAATGCACCTAACCAGCACGTCTTTGAGACAGTGATAAGGAGCACCCGGAGGAAACCCATGCAGACACAGGAAGAACGTGCAAACTCCAGACAGTGACCCAAGCTGGGAATCAAACCCTGGCGCTGTGAGGCAGCAGTGCTAACCACTGTGCCACTGTGCCACCCAGAAATACCTGCCCAAGGTCAATGGACCTTTAAACACTTTGTCAAATTGTCCATCTTGCCCACAGTGATTCCTGCAGAATATTCATGCTAATGTGTGCGTGTTTGTGAAAGAGCATGATAAATGGGAGGCTGTACATTTTGAGGACTAGGGCGTTCACTTAAAGTGCAAGTGTAGGTAGGACAAAGCAACATAGGGACCCCTCCACCCCATATCAATCACTAAAACTGCTGTCACAGTTTAGCAAGGTCATCAAGAAAATCACATCAACAGCAACCTTTATTGTTGGAGAATCCAGTGAAAAATTCACAACGACAATACAAGAACTGTCTTCCCAGTAATCCCCTTTTTACCCTGGACCCCGTTGACTTTATGTATCTTCTCTCAAGTGGGCCCTTCTGTACAGCTAAACATTCACTTCTTTTCAAATATTCCAGATGTTGCCTGGAATTTCACCCTTCTCTGATTGGAAAAATCCTCTCATTTAAAACCAGATGGAGAATTCCTTTTTTACGTGGTCTTCCTTCACTGGCACTTCAATTTTTAATCCTGTTGTTGATTTTCCCCAGCCTTCTAACATTCAAAGTGTGAAGATCCACAATGTTTTTATTTCTAACAGGATATTTTCTCAGAGCTCTCGATGAAACAAACTCCTGACTCATCACCCATTTTCTTTTTGCAACATCCAAATTATGTTAGGGATTGTTGGTTTGAATATAAAGAAAAAGATGTGGGGTGGGATTTTTTTCCCCACCACAGTGTGTTTTGTGGCAGTGAGAGGCAGTGTGCTCCACACTGGCAGTGGGATCTTATGGTCCCACCATTGTCATGAGGTTTCCTGTAGAACATGCGTCTTACTGGCTGGAAAGCCACAGCGAGGCTATACCGTCTGCAGGATCACAACATTCCACTGGAATAAACAGCAGTAAGAATTAGGTGTAGATTCAAAGTAACGCATAATAGGTTCATTCTCACAGTTGACACCTGTACAGAGTATAAAATGAAACTCAACCTATGAAACACTCCAATGACATCACCATCAAGTCATGTGATCAGCCTTTAAAGCAATCATGCAACCACTTAAATATGTAACAAATTGACCAGCTGTTGCCTCCTTTCTCTTGGAAACAAAAGAAGGCTGAAAGAATGATCTAATCAAGGCCATTAACATTACAAGAGGTTCTGGTGGAATTGTTGTAGTTCGTCCATCATTATCGATGAGGACCTCAACACCATTAGTCATTTTGAGGCTGGTTGCAGTGTGTCTGAAGATGACTGATTGGGCCAATTCGGGTACGGAATGTCCTGGCACATATTGGACAGACTTGTGTAGACACTGTGGTTGTTGCGCCAATGGCCCTGGACTTGTGCAGCTCGCGCTTAAGTTGTGCTTCAGCAATACACCTTGCTTCGTGAGCTTGACAGCCTTTGTGGATGAGGCAGCGCCAGGTAGGGTGGTTTTGTGCCAGCGTTTCCCAGGTGGTCGTGTCAATGTCAAGCGACTTCAGGGAGGCTTCGAGTGTGTCTTTGAAACATTTCTTCTGCCCTCCATGCGAGCATTTTCCAGCAGAGAGTTCCCCAAAAAGGAGCTGCTTGGGTATGTGTTCGTCTGATATACGGATGACATGACCTGCCCACTGGGTCTGCGCTCTCATCAGCAGTGTGCGGACTGATGGTAGACTTGCTTGAGAGAGAACATCACCAACTGATATGTAATATTCTGCGAAGACAAGTCATGTGGAAATGATTGAGCTGACGTGCATGCCTTCGGATACACAGTCCACATTTCACAGGAATACAGGAGGGTAGTCAGTACCACGGCGCTGTAGATCTTCAGTTTTGTTACTGGGCTGATTCCTCCATGTTCCCATACAGTGGAGTGCAGTCTACCAAAAGCTGAACTTGCCTTTGCTATTCTGCAGTTAACTTCTGCATCAATAGTCACTGCTTGGGAGAGGGTGCTGCCAAGATAAGTGAACTGGTCCACTGCCTGTAGTTTCTGCCCTTTGATTGTGATTATGGGTTCTGTGTACAGTGCATGAGGAGCAGGCTGGTGCATGACTTTGGTCTTTTTAATGTTGATGGTGAGTCCAAAGTTGTCACAAGCAGTGGAAAATTTGTCCATACTGACTTGCATCTCTGGCTCTGAGCCGGTAGAACAGAAAGAAATCCCACATCACCAGCTTAAAGTCCAGACAGGTTTATTTGTAGCAAAAGCTGCAAGCTTTCGGGACAGGCTGTCCCTTCGTCAGGTGGCTGGGAGTTCTCCGAAAGGTTGTGGCTTTTGCTACAAATAAACCTGTTTGAACATTAAGCTAGTGTTATGGGATTCCTTTCTGTTTTACTGCAGTCCAACGCCGGCATCTTCACATCATGACTACCATCTGAGCCAGCATACAGGGTGCAGTCATCGGCAGAGAGGAAATCTCTCAGAACAATCTCCTTCACTTTGGTAATAGCTTGAATTCTCCTCAGGTTGAAGAGCTTCCCAACCACTCTGTACTTGAGGCTGATTCCAGCAACACTGTCCTGGAAGGCATCATTCAGCATGGCAGTAAACATCATGCTGAACAGTGTGGGTGCGAGCACACAGCCCTGTTTGATGCCATTGGTGACTGGGAATGCCTCAGACGATTCTCCGCCATCCAGCACTCTGGCCATCATGTCATCATGGAACGGGTTTACCATCTGAATGAATTTGGGAGGGCAGCTGAACTTTGACATGAACTTTGACATGTCAGCTTACAATATCGAAAGCTTTTGCGAGGTTAACGAGGTTGTGTAGAGCTCGCGATTCTGCTCCTGACACTTCTCCTGAAGTTGGCGCGCAGCAAAAATCATGTCAGTAGTCCCATGACCTTTGCGGAAGCCACAATGTGACTCTGGAAGCAGGCCCAGCTCCAGGTGAGTGACCAGACGATTTAGCAGGACTCTTGCAAGGGTTTTTCCTGTGACAGAGAGCAGCAAGATTCCTCGGTGGTTGTCGCATACTTGCCGATTGCCCTTCCTCTTCTCGAGGTGTACGATGGAAGCATCTTTAAGTTCCTGAGGAATGGATCCTTGCTTCCAAAAGGATTGGTGGAGTAGATCCAGGGAGAATGTTTCCTTTTATGGGAAGAGCAGAACAAGAGGCCATCAATATAAGATAGTCACCAAGAAATCCAATAAGGCATTCAGAAGAAACCTTTTCACTCAGAGTACGGTGAGAATGTGGACCTCACATTGAAGTAAACAGTATGAATGAATTTAAGAGGAGACTAGACAAGTTCGTGAGGAAGAAGGGAAAAGATGATTTTGATGTTAGATTCAGATTAGAAAAAGTAGGATCAGGCTCAAGTTTATTTTACATAATCCTATGTAGATGTTGTGTGCATGTGAAGTGCTCTTTGTCTCTCTCTCCGTATTTTTCGTTCATTCACTCAATCTCTCTTTTTCTCTCTCACTCATTCACTCCCTCTCACACATTCTTTCACTCTCACTCACTCTCTCATAGCTTATGAGGAGAGATTAAATAGATTGGGCCTGGACTCGGAGTTTAGAAGGCTGAGGGGGATCTTATAGAGACGTATAAGTTAATGAAGGAGATAGGTAGGGTAGAGGTAGAGAGATTCTTCCCGCTTAGAAAGGATAACAGGACTAGAGGGCACAGCCTCAAAATAAGGGGGGGGGGGGGGGGGGGGGGGCGCAGTTTAGATCAAAGTTGAGGAGGAACTTCTTCACTCAAAGGGTGGTGAATCTCTGGAATTCCCTGCCCGTTGATGTGGTGGAGGCTACCTCACTGAATATATTTAAGTCACGGGTAGCTAGGTTTCTGATAGACAAGGGAATTAAGGGTTATGGGGAGAAAGTGGGAAAGTGGAGCTGATCCATTTCAGATCAGCCATGATCTTATTGAATAGCGGGGCAGGCTCGAAGGGCTAGATGGCCTACTCCTGCTCCTATTTCTTATGTTCTTATGTTCTCCCTATCCTTGCAATACTATTTCCCAGAGTCACTCAATGCTGTCAGTGTTGCTGCCCCACCAGTCACAAACTGCTTCACTCCCATAAGTTCCTCCCCCATTGGGTGAGGAACAGTCTGCGATTGGAGAAGGAGATTTTTTCAGAATATTCCATTGAACCTACTGGCAATTTGGGAACTACTTCCAGGGGTCACACCTGGCTGTGAGTTGGACAAACCTGTCTCTAAACCTTCGATAAACAAAAATCCATCATTCCCAATTTTAAGTCAATAACCAATTGAGTAATAATTGCCATTTTCAGGAGAAGTTCCCAGATTCTACCACCTTTTTATGTAGAAATATTTCCTACATTAATCCCTGAAATATCTGCCTCCTATTTTTAGACTCTGCCTGCTCCCTTGTCCAAGAATCCATAACCAGTGGAAATGGTTCTTATCGACCCTATCTGTTCCTCATCATATCCTGAACACTTCAAACAAATCACATAATCTTCGAAATTCCAGAAAACATCTCCCTGGAATTGAACTCTTGGAGTCCAGGTATCTTTCTGCTAAATCCACACTGTTCTCACTCTCCAAGCTCAATATATCCAGAGCTGCTCTCTGTAATTCCAGGTATGATCTAACCAGAGCTTTGTATAGCTGCAGCATAACTCCTAGCCTCCTTCTCAGACATAAAGACCAGTATTCCATTAGTTCTTGTAATTATTTTCTGAACCTATTCAGGGTGTATTAATGATCTGTCGACCTGAAAGCTCTAAGTCACTTTGGATCTTGGCTCTTTACCATTTACAGAGAATCCTGATCTGCCTTTTTGGGCCCAAAATGGATGACCTCACATTTCTTACACTGAAATCCATTTGCTACAGTTTTCCCCATTCACAATCTATCCAGTTTAGACATCCGTCCAGCCACAGGAGGAGGGTGGTGGCTGTGGGATTCAGGTTGGCATTCACAAGCTTCTCCAAGCTTCACTCAGCTTGACTCAGATCCTGAAGCCCTGGGTCTATCATGAGAGGTACATCAGCACTGAACCAGGTACAGATAGAAGTTTTCACACAAACTCTTCTCAATGGCAAAGGAACAGTCCAATTTGATCGTTGGAATCCAAGTTTCATTCTGGTAAATCTATGCTGTTCTCTTTCATAAGAACATAAGAACATAAGAAATAGGAGCAGGAGTAGGCCATCCGGCCCCTCGAGCCTGCCCCGCCATTCAATAAGATCATGGCTGATCTGTCGCTGCTCAGTTCCACTTTCCCGCCCTCTCCCCATAACCCTTAATCCCCTCTCTTATCAAAAACAATTCCCAGGACAATTTCCCAGGACAATATACCCTTCCAAAGATGTGGTGTCCAGAACTACTCACAGTAACCCAGGTGTGGCCTAACCAGGGCTAACCAGATTCCATTGGTGGAGTTAGGAATGGGAATGCAGCTGACAAAGGACTCTATGTAGATCATGGCCGCCACCATACAGATTTTGTATGCCAAAAGAATGGCGGATATCTTATTTGTGGATGTACAACACACTGATGATCCCCATCCACCTCCTCAGAGTGCAGTAGGAGGCCGAGTGATGTTGCTGATCAGGAGAGAGGCAGTAGTGGAAAGAAACATGAATAGGGATCGCCACTTTGAATGGCCCCATTCCTTGCCCAAACTCAGTACACCAAATGTTGCTGTGTCTCCTGGTGGCTGCTTCTTCTCCTATCTGTGTACAGGTACAGAGCTGTCTATGTCAGGGACATAACTGGATCCAAAGACCAATGGTTATCAACCAAAGGTCACTCAGCAGTGAGATTAGCCAGCCTCTATCTCCACTCGAACCACATGAAGAGTAGGATGTAGAAGCACCAGGAGGCTGCCGGTGAAGTGAGTGTAATTCACAAACAGGTGAATATGCTTCCTTTCATGATTCTACCATTCGAATCATTTCCGTGGTTTTGTCTGGTGTGCTATCCACACAGCCAACTCACATTTCAAGAAGAGTTTCAGCACAGAATGGGTTCTAACCAGAGGATCAACGGGAATGAGAATAGGGGAAACATCCATAGCACCAGCAGCCCTGGAAATCGGGCCGTCAGTGAGCAGCCTTTCCCATTTATATCCAGCTGACTGGGAGATTCGGGATATGTTCCTGGTAATGGCTGGGTCAAATCCGAGAGAGCTGGCCACTATCACAGGCACTGTGGGCACCAGGGAGGGAGCAGGTCCCTCCCAGGAGCTTGCAGATGCCAGTCACTGCCTGGTGTCTCAGGAAGAGAGGAAACTCCGTGCTTCAACAAGTCAAGGAAGACAAGCTGATGGTGACAATTTTCCAAGCTCACTGCACCAGCACAGATTGCACCAATCCTGGAGAACAGCGTGCGGTCCTAAAAATCAATACCACGTCCAGTTTGTAATTGTCCCAGTTCCTTTCTAAAGGGCACAATGCCGATTAGCATACTAAAAATAGCATTTAAATATACTTAGCCCATCCAACATCGGATTCTCCCAGCTCCCAGAATCTTCTGAGCTTCAGCTGCAAAGTGAGAACAGTGAGAATCACTACTGGTCTCCATTAATGGAGACCTCTCACGATGGCCAGCTGCAGGGGCTCAGAGACCATTGAAACCCTGGGTGGTCAGGGCTGTGGCTGGGCAGTGTCCACCAGACAGCCTGGCAATGCCCACCACACTTCCTGACAGTGCTAGTGTGCTGGGGCAGTACCAAGAGGGTGGGGCCTGAGTGGGGCTATGTTGGAGATCGATGATGGGGGGGGAGGGGGTGCAGATGGGGGGAGTGGGGGGTGCAAAGGTGCAGCTTGACGGGGAGTATGTTGGGGGTTATGTTGGGGTCAGACAGGGAGACCCATTAGGAGGACCCTGATGCCTGCAAACTGTGTGAGGGAGGGTATTGGGGGGACATGCCACTGATGGGGGAGGATCCTGATATCCATGGGTGAGAGACAGGGGTTTCCCAGTGCACTCTGAAGCTCGGCTCGTCAGTGTGTTTAGACACCCCCTCCCCTACCTCCCCACTCACCCCCCTCTCCAGTACCTGTGCGAAACTCTCAACTCGCCAAAGAAGTGACTGAGTGTGGGAGGATTGTGGTGTGGCACATGCCTGAGGGACTGGCACAGATCTCTCTGGTATTCCCACCATTAATGACACTTTTATGGGGGGAATATTCTGCCCCAAGTCACTAAATATTGCATCATAGGTAAATCCAACTGCAACTTCAGCAAGTTACCCATGTACCTCCCCCTGCCTACATCCTTCCCACATCCCTGTATCCTGCACACCCCCCCTCAATCCTGTACCCGTTCATGCTGATTCCACCAGGAGCTGGAATGTGGATGCTACCCCATTCTGAGATGCTGACAAATGTGTCTGAGGCATCCCACGTCCTGATGTTAATCACTGGAAATCTTCAAAGGTGAGAACAAGCTGTCACCACGTAAAGAAATTCTTTTGTGTGCCACAGCAAACTGAGGAAGCAGCTGCAAAAAGTCAGATTGTATTCAAATGTATTCAATAACAAGTTCCAATAACAACCTGAACCACTGTTCAATCTAACCTCACCCCCCTGATCGGGTTCTCAGATTCTGGGAGAATTCTGCTCTTGAAAAACTTGGAGCCAAATTAAAGTCACATTCCGAACCTCAGTAAAGCTGATGCAGAATACTTGTGTACCTCTTTGGTGAGTTCACAGTTTCACACCGTCATGGGGGGAAGGGGCTGGGGGGGCCCTAAACATACCAGTAAGCCCGAGTTCAGAGTGCACTGGGAGACCCTCTCCCTCACCTCACAGCCCTCACAACTCTCCAAGGCAGGACTTCCTCCTGAGTGAATGGTGAGAATCCCACCTGCAGCCACTTGGATGTGAAGTGTCTGTGGGGCAATCAAAATCCTGATGAATTCCCTGCCAATTTGTATGGCGGGAAATGAGACCCCAGCACCAGAAATATTCAGGTCACTGCCCCAATGACAGAAGCAATGAGAACGGAAGGACATAGAATCAAGGTCATTGACAAAAGACATTTTTTCTGATGATCTGGACCACATAGTATGTATGGGGAACAGGAGTGGGCCATTTGGTCCATCAAGCCTGCTCTATCATACAAAATGATACAGCTGGTCATTTAGCTCTGTGCATTTTCCCCAATATCCCCATACTCCCCACTGATGTCATTACTTTCGAGAAATATATTTCGAGACAGATTTCTGTCTGAAATACTGAGCCTCACCTGTGGATTGGAGAGTTCCACAGATTACCAGCTTCTGAGTGAAGGAACTCCTCCTCATTTCAGTCCTAAATGCCCCATCTCTTATTGTGAGGTGGTGCTCCCTGGCCTGAGATTCTGGGAGGAGTGAAAGCAGATTCAACTGTACCTTTCAAAGGACATTAGAGCAATTGAAGAAGATATTATTGCAAGGTGAAGTAGGAAGAGCAGGAGAATGTAACTAATTGGATCAAAAGACCAGAACACACATGATGGCCAAATAGCATCATTCTGTGCTGCGTCATTCTCGTTGCTGGAACCTCAGAATCAATTTTGTGTTTGGGTTTCTAATGAACTCGAGCACAGGTCTTCAACTGTGACATCCGAACAATATCACTTTAACACTCATACTCACCCATCACCAACTAACATTTCCAAAGCCACTTCAGAAGACCAGTGATTCCTCCCTCCCAGTCGTTTATCCATGTGCAGAGAGCTGCCCTCTTTCTCCCTCCTCTGGTTATCCGCCTCATGTTTCCCAATACCCCACTTGCTTTACCTCTTTGGCAAAGGGAAATCACTGATGTTGATTCTGTAGGAAACGACTGGTATCCTGTGGAACACCAGCTTTGTACACTGCCCATTATTATTCACATGGACTTCAAGCCTGTGAAGCCAATGTTGCACCCAACCACTTTCCCAACAGTTAGATCAGTTAAATTGCACCCAATAAGCCTGGCTTTCAAACTGTTTATTCCCAAAGTCTCTGTACAGCTGATCTGCATTTCATTAGCAGATTGGAAGTGGCAAGGCATTTATCCCAACTTTGTCCTCCAGGATGGGGGTCAGGCGGCTGGGTTGCCCTGAGAATCCTGAAGATCACTTTTGGCATAGTGACTTCAGGCAGCTCTCTGATCAAAATCTTTATTCTGTCTGTATTGTGAAAACTTTTAAGTTGCCTGCTCAATTTAATCCTCATTTGTCCTGGAAATCTTCCAAATCTCAGTAGCGCTCCATTCTACAAAAGGGATTGTTCATTCTCTCTCTAAGAAGTTGCAAGGGGTATCAAGTGTTTAGGAAGGATAGGCGGGAGGAAAAAGAGGGGGGTGTAGCTCTGCTGATTAAGGATAGCATCAGGGTGGTAGTAAGAGATGATATAGGAGCCAAAGAGCAGAAAGTGGAATCGTTGTGGGTGGAGATTAGGAACAGCAAAGGGAAGAAGACGCTGGTGGGTGTCATCTATAGGCCCCCAATAATGATCTGGAGGTGGGGCGGGCTGTTAACACGCAAATAAATGCGGCGTGCAGGAACGGAACGCGATAATTATGGGGGATTTCAATCCACACATTGATTGGTCGACCCATGCTGGACACGATGGGCTTGAGGAAGAGTTCTTGGAATGCTGCTGGGATAATATCCTTGAACAGTGTGTGTTGGAGCCGACGAGGGAGCGAGCTATCTTGGATCTGGTGCTATGTAATGAGGTGGGTAGAATTAGGGACCTTGTGGTGAAGGATCCTCTTGGGAAGAGTGATCATTGTATGGTGGAGTTTCTGATACAGATGGAGGAGGAGAAAGTGGGTTCCCGGACATGTGTCCTTTGTTTGAACAGAGAGGAGTATGGTAGGATGAGAGAGGAATTGGCAAATGTGGACTGGGGGAGCACATTGGTGAGGAAGAGTGGAGGATCTTTAAGGAGATCTTTCTTGATGCTCAGCAGAAATTTATTCCGATGGTTAATAAGGATCGTAAGAGGAGAGATAATCAGCCGTGGATAATGAAGGAGGTAAAGGGGAGTATTAAATTAAAAGCGGATGTGTTTAGAGTAGCTAAGAGTAGTGGGCGAGAAGAGGATTGGGAGAGGTTTAAATGTCAACAAAGATTGACAAAGAAGTTGATAAAGAAGGGTAGGAGAAACTATGAAGCTGGGCTAGCGCTTAATATAAAAAAGGATAGTAAGAGTTTTTATAAATATATAAAAAGGAAGAGGCTGGCTAGGGTGAATGTTGGACCCTTAGAGGATGAGAGGGGAGACTTAGTGGTAGGGGATGGGGAAATGGCTAGCCTTGAACAACTTTTTTGTTTCAGTCTTCACGGAGGAGGACGTGAATAATTTGCTGGGTGTTAGCGATGGAAAGATGGTAGGAGTGGAGGGCCTGAATGACATTACTGTTACTAGAGAGACGGTGCTCGACAGACTGGAGGGACTGATTGTGGACAAGTCCCCAGGACTGGATGGAATGCATCCAAGGGTTCTGAAAGAAATGGCGGAGGTGATAGTGGATGCCTTGGTTGGAAGGTAGGTCTGCTGAGGAGCAGTGGAGGATCTTTAAGGAGATCTTTCTTGGTGCTCAGCAGAAATTTATTCCGATGGTTAAAAAGGACAGTAGGAGGAGAGGTAATAAGCCGTGGATAACGAAGGAGGTGAAGGAAAGTGTTAAATTAAAAGCGGAGGAGTTTAGAGTAGCTAAGAGCAGTGGGCGAGAAGAGGATTGGGAAAGGTTTAAATGTCAACAAAGATTGACAAAGAAATTGATAAAGGAGGGTAGGAGAAGCTATGAGGCTGGGCTAGCACTTAATATAAAAAAGGATAGCAAGAGTTTTTATAAATATATAAAAAGGAAGAGGCTGGCTAGGATAAACGTTGGTCCTTTAGAGGATGAGAAAGGGGAGCTAGTGGTAGGGGATAGGGATATGGCTAAGGTCTTGAATAACTTCTTTGTTTCTGTCTTCACGGAGGAGGACGTGAATAATTTGCCGGGTGTTAGCGATGGAAAGGTGGTAGGAATGGAGGGTCTTAATAACATTACTGTTACTAGAGAGGTGGTGCTCGACAGACTGGAGGGGCTGATTGTGGACAAGTCCCCAGGACCGGATGGAATGCATCCGAGGGTTCTGAAAGAAATGGCGGAGGTGATAGTGGATGCCTTGGTGGTTATTTTCCAGACGTCGCTGGATTCCGGGGAAGTGCCGGAAGATTGGAAAACGGCTAATGTTACGCCGTTGTTTAAGAAGGGTGCCAGGCAAAAGGCGGGGAATTATAGGCCGGTTAGTTTAACGTCTGTGGTAGGTAAAATGTTAGAAACCGTCATTAAGGAGGAAATAGCGAGGCATCTTGAGGGGAATTGCTTGATAGGGCGGACGCAACACGGTTTCATTAAAGGGAAGTCGTGTCTGACAAATTTACTGGAGTTCTATGAGGATGTGTCTAGGGCAGTGGATGGAGGAGAGCCGGTGGATGTGGTCTTTCTGGATTTTCAGAAGGCGTTTGACAAGGTACCTCACAAGAGGTTATTGCAGAAGGTCAGGGGACATGGAGTTGGGGGTAGGGTGTTAGCGTGGATAGAGGATTGGTTGTCAAATAGGAGGCAGAGAGTGGGGGTCAATGGATGCTATTCGGATTGGCGGTTGGTGACTAGTGGGGTGCCCCAGGGGTCGGTGCTGGGGCCTCAGCTATTTACCATTTATATAGATGATCTGGAGGAGGGAACCGAGTGCAGGGTGTCGAAATTTGCTGATGACACCAAGATTGGGGGAAAGGCAAATTGTGCGGAGGGTGTGGAGAGTCTGCAGAAGGATCTAGATAGGCTGGGCGAATGGGCCAGGAAATGGCAAATGGAATTTAATGTTGGCAAGTGTGAGGTGGTCCACTTTGGTAGGAGGAATGGTAGGAAGGACTATTACTTACGGGGCGAAAAACTGCAGTAGGCGACGGTGCAGAGGGACCTCGGGGTCCTTGTGCATGAGTCGCAAAAACCCAGCTTGCAGGTGCAGCAGGTGGTCAGGAAGGCCAATGGGATGCTGGCCTTCATAGCGAGGGGGATTGAATATAAAAGTAGGGAGGTCTTGCTGCAGCTGTATAGGGCATTGGTGAGGCCGCAGCTGGAGTACTGTGTGCAGTTTTGGGCGCCGCACCTGCGCAAGGATGTTTTGGCCCTGGAGGGAGTGCAGAGGAGGTTTACTCGGCTGATACCGGAGTTGAGGGGATTGAGCTATGAGGAGAGGCTGAATAAACTAGGCTTGTACTCGTTAGAGTTTAGAAGAATGAGGGGAGATCTCATTGAGACGTATAAGATGATGAATGGGATGGATAGGATAGAGGTGGAGAGACTGTTCCCGCTCAAAAAAGACAGTAGGACTAGGGGGCACAGCCTCAAGATAAAGGGGGGGCGGTTTAGAACAGAGTTGAGGAGGAACTTCTTCACTCAAAGGGTGGTGAATCTCTGGAATTCTCTGCCCGTTGAAGTGGTGGAGGCTGCCTCGCTAAATATTTTTAAGAAACGGGTTGATGGGTTTTTGATAAGAGAAGGGATTAAGGGTTATGGGGAGAGGGCGGGAAGGTGGAGCTGAGTCACGACAGATCAGCCATGATCTTATTGAATGGCGGGGCAGGCTCGAAGGGCCAGATGGCCTACTCCTGCTCCTATTTCTTATGTTCTTATGTTCTTATGTGATTATTTTCCAAACTTCGCTGGATTCCGGGGAAGTGCCGGAACATTGGAAAACGGCTAATGTTACGCCATTGTTTAAGAAGGGTAGCAGGCAAACAGCAGGGAATTACAGGCCGGTTAGTTTAACGTCTGTTGTAGGTAAAATTCTCGAATCTGTGATCAAGGAGAAAATAGTGAGGCATCTTGAGGAGAATTGTTTGATAGAGCAGACGCAGCACGGTTTCATAAAAGGGAAGTCTGTCTGATGAATTTATTGGAGTTCTATGAGGATGTGTCTAGGGCGGTGGATAGAGGAGAGCCGGTGGATGTGGTCTTTCTGGATTTTCAGAAGGCGTTTGATAAGGTGCCACACAAGAGGTTATTACAGAAGGTTAGGGGGCATGGAGTTGGGGGTAGGGTGTTAGTGTGGATAGGAGATTGGCTGTCAAATAGGAGGCAGATTGGCTGTCAAATAGGGGTCAATGGGTGCTATTCGGATTGATGGTTGGTGACTAGTGGAGTGCCCCAGGGATCGGTGCGGGGGCCTCTGCTAATTACCATTTATATAGATGATCTGGAGGAGGGAACCGAGTGTAGGGTGTCGAAATTTGCTGATGACACCAAGATTGGTGGAATGGCAAACTGTGCGGAGGGTGTGGAGAGTCTGCAGAAGGATCTAGATAGGCTGGGCGAATGGGCCAGGAACTGGCAAATGGAATTTAATGATGGCAAGTGTGAAGTTGTCCACTTTGGTAGGAAGGACTATTACTTATGGGGCGAAAAACTGCAGCAGGCGACGGTGCAGAGGGACCTCGGGGTCCTTGTGCATGAGTCGCAAAAACCCAGCTTGCAGGTGCAGCAGGTGGTCAGGAAGGCGAATGGGATTCTGGCCTTCATCGCGAGGGGGACTGAATATAAAAGTAGGGAGGTCTTGCTGTAGGGGGGTCTCACCAGGACACTGGTGAGGCCGCAGCTGGAGTACTGTGTGCAGTTTTGGTCGCCGCACTAACGCAAGGATATTTTGGCCTTGGAGGGAGTGCAGAGGAGGTTTACTAGGCTGATACCGGAGTTGAGGGGGTTGAACTATGAGGAGAGGCTGAATAAACCAGGCTTGTACTCGTTAGAGTTTAGAAGAATGAGGGGAGATCTCATTGAGACGTATAAGATGATGAATAGGATGGATAGCATAGAGGTGGAGAGGCTCTTCCCACTCAGAAAGGACAGTAGGACTCGAGGGCACAGCCTCAAGATAAAGGGGGGGGCAGTTTAGAACGGAGTTGAGGAGGAACTTCTTCACTCAAAGGGTGGTCAATCTCTGGAATTCTCTGCCCGTTGAAGTGGTGGAGGCTGCCTCGCTAAATATATTTATGATGCGGGTAGATAGGTTTTTGATAGGCAAGAGGATTAAGGGTTATGGGGAGAAGGCAGGAAAGTGGAACTGAGCCACTTCAGATCAGCCATGATCTTATTGAATGGCGGGGCAGGCTCGAAGGGCTAGTTGGCCTACTCCTGCTCCTATTTCTTATGTTCTTATATTCTTATGTTCTTATGTTCTTAAGTGACTGAAGACCTCTCTGAAGTACTCTAACCCACATTAGTCATTTTCATTAGGAGGGAATTCCCTTCCCCACAGCTGCTCACTCAGCCCCATTCTTGTACCACTGCATTTTTTTCAAGTCTCTGAGCGTTCCTAGAAAGATCAAAGTCATTGGTCCAGAACCTTTAACAAAGAACAAAGAACAAAAACAGCCCGGGAAACAGGCCATTCAGCCCAATGAGCCTGCGCCGCCATTTTAACATTACCAGTCCCCCCTTCACCCATGACCCTTATCTATGCATATGGCATTCCACATTGAGGGAAACTAATTTAGGGACAATTTATTACACCAATCAGCCGAATAGCACATCTTTGGAGTGTGGGAGGAAACCGGAGCACCCAGAGAAAACCCACAAAAGCACGGGGAGAATGTGCAAACTCCCACAGACACTGGCCCAAATCCATGTGTCTGTACACCAAACAGTGATAGGCACTGAGCTGTTGTCTTGCCCAGCATCTGGTCCAGTTTAAGCACACACTAACGACATGAAGTACTTGGCTATTCTCGAACATCCAAGAGCAGCCCTTGTACGATCCATCGCATGTATGCCCCTTGTTGGACAACAAGGCAGACTGGCTTAAAACCTGTGAATGAAAAGAGAAAAACATTATTATCATTCCACATCCTTTACCTTAGCAGAGACATCTCAATATTAATGAACCTTATTTAAATCAATCTCCTATATCACTCCATCTCCAACCCACTCATGTGCCTTTGACAGTTTTTACACAGCATGCTCAAGGTGTGTTTATTTATCTTTCCCTTCATGGTTTAATGTATCTGAAAAAGCCCCAATTGTTCCTAATCACAATGCTTATAAGCATCCTAGTTTTGTTTGACAGCTGCAGGCAACTTCAAAGCAGCTAAGTGCTTTTATTTCCTGTTTTCTAACTGTAGCAGTTGGACTTTCTTGTGCACCACAGGTGGGTTCTCTTGCCAGCTTCCCATCTTTAAAACCTTGCCAATTTGCTGTCATGCCAGCTAAGGTGATAATTCCTAAAGTGGGGGGATGATACTGTGGGAAGCCTGCTAGTTATCTAGCAGGGGGGAGCTCATGGCAAATGTGGGTTCAAATCAAGGCAACTATCCAAAATGTCAGGAATGGGACATAACTGTCCCAAACACCAGGAATCAGACACCATGGCCTGGAATATCAGGAACCAGACACACGGTGCAGGATTTTCCATGGTGGAGGAGGTGGTCTGCCATTGGCCATTGGCCAGTGCAGGATTTTCCGATCCCAATGCTATAAACAAGGTTTCCCATTGTTTAAAACCCTGGTTCCAGGAACTGGAAAATGCCGGACACCATTCGGAATATCGAGAATCAAACCAAAACTGTCCGAAATATCAGAAACCAGACAAAACTGTCCCAAGCTGAAGGGTTAAACAATATTGCTCCAAATTTCAGGAATCAGACAAAACTCTTCCAAATGTCGGGGTGGGGGGGAGTGGGTGAGGGGGTGGGGGGGAGTGGATGGGGGGGGTGGGATGGCGATCTTACCAAAAAAAATTCTAAGTGCTGAACAAGTGTGAAAATGGGAGAGTTTCAGCTCCACCTTTTCAACAAGTGGAAAAAAATCAGATCAAAAAAATCAGACACTTTAATGAAACATAATCTGATTCTCACCAGCAGAAGCGGGGGAGGCGGTGGGGGGGCCTAAGCTCACCAGCAAGTCAACTGATCAGCTCAGAAGACACTATTGACATGCATCCTGAAACCATGGAAGGTCTGCTGCCAGCACACCCCAATCTCATAATCATAGACCCTTTACCCCTTCACGGACATCAGAACCACTGAGAGACACCCCCATGGGGCTAATGCTGCCCCCATTGGGCACAGACCCTCCCACCAATACCACCCTTGCAGAGCTGCCCCCTCTCACACCCTCCCCATGGTGGCAGAGCTCTCTCTTTCCCTTCCCTTTGACTACTACAGCAGCACACCTCAACCCACACTGCCATCAGCATCCCTACAGAGCTGCCCTTGGCCCCCCTCTCATTACAACAAAGCAGCCTGTATATAATGGCCTATCGGGCCTGTGACTCACCCAAAGGAGAGTTCCATATCAGTTCCATTGATGGGCGCACAGGCAGTCACGCCAGGGAAATGGCACCTTGTAGAACTGCCTCAAAGGTTACTGAGGGAGAGCTGGGCTGTCTGCTAGATGCAATGGAAAGAACATAAGAACATAAGAACATAAGAACATAAGAAATAGGAGCAGGAGTAGGCCATCTAGCCCTTCGAGCCTGCCCCGCCATTCAATAAGATCATGGCTGATCTGTCGTGGCTCAGCTCCACCTTCCCGCCCTCTCCCCATAACCCTTAATCCCTTCTCTTATCAAAAACCCATCAACCCACTTCTTAAAAATATTTAGCGAGGCAGCCTCCACAACTTCAACGGGCAGAGAATTCCAGAGATTCACCACCCTTTGAGTGAAGAAGTTCCTCCTCAACTCTGTTCTAAACCGCCTCCCCTTTATCTTGAGGCTGTGCCCCCTAGTCGTACTGTCTTTTTTGAGCGGGAAGAGTCTCTCCACCTCTATCCTATCCATCCCATTCATCATCTTATACGTCTCAATGAGATCTCCCCTCATTCTTCTAAACTCTAACGAGTACAAGCCTAGTTTATTCAGCCTTTCCTCATAGCTCAATCCCCTCAACTCTGGTATCAGCCTAGTAAACCTCCTCTGCACTCCCTCCAGGGCCAAAATATCCTTGCGCAGGTGCGGCGCCCAAAACTGCACACAGTACTCCAGCTGCGGCCTCACCAATGCCCTATACAGCTGCAGCAAGACCTCCCTAAAAAGGGAGGAAGGACACATTCTTCCCCTGGGCTGGTGTCAAAACAGGGGTAGGGAAGGCCTGGAAGGTATTGGCATCAGTGTCTGGCATTTAGGACTGGCCACCAATGCTGGAAGGAAATGAATTACCTCATTTAAGCATAAGGGTGAGTGCCCATCCTGCCCTGGCATCAGTGCCATATATGGTGCCTACAATGTCCATCCTCTCCCTGACACCCCATGGCCTTCCAGCAGCCGATCTCCCAGCATCCAGTGCAGACTCGATGGGCCAAATGGCCTCCTTCTGCACTGTAGGGATTCTATGATAAGAACTAGGAGCAGGAGTAGGTCATCTGGCCCCTTAAGCCTGCTCCGCCATTCAATAAGATCATGGTTGATCTTTTCATGGTGGGTCAGCACCACTTATCCGTCCGCTTCCATAACCCTTAACTCATTTACTGTTCAAAAATTTATCTAACCTTGACTGAAAAATAGTTAACGAGGCAGCCTCAACTGCTTCATGGCCACCAGGAGTGGATGTCCCCCTGAGGTACCTCTGCTGCACCATCTCCTTGTGGAGCCAGAGCCTACAACAGTGGCACACCCTATCCGGCAGCTCCTTGAAGGACATACATGTCCTGAACAGCCGTGGTCTCTGTCTCCTGTGTAACCTCGTGCCCACTTCCTGCCCCCAACCTGTGCCCCTCTCTTCCTGCTGCAGCTCCTGGCCTGATCTGGCCTTGCATTGCATGTACTTCCTCCTCCTCTGCAGACACAAGAATCACTAACACTATTCACAAAGTCATCATTGCTGTGGAAGGGTGAGAGGAGGGGGATAGGGCGTTGGGGGAAAGAGAGAGAGTGATAAATGCCATCAGGGTCTCCATTTCGAGACCCACATTCCCTCTCAGCAACCTGTGACCCAACTCAATGTGTGGATGGTGGCATGCCAACACCATGTCTGTTGCCATGCTGGCCTGGATGGGATGGCGACCACCATTGCACCTCACCATGGCCGGGAGGGGGGATTGGTTAGGGAGAGCGTACAGGTGGCTTTGCCGGGTTCCTGCTTAGGAAGCCTTGAAGCATAGACATGGGTGCAGGCACCTGATGTCTGGTGCAGTACCTTTCAGGAATGAATAGCAGATCATACAGATGGGGAAGTTACTGTTATGGGATGGGTTTCCCTGGAGGGCAGCATTCTTTGTGAGGAGCCAAGTGTTCTCTTGCTTGGAGCAGCAGCTCTGAGACCTGCTTGTTGTTTCTGCTGGTTGGTTTACCAGGATGGAATATCAACAGCCAGCCACTGAGGCTTTGTAGCTGACGGATGGAAGGGTGACATGACTAGGGTCATGGTGTCTGAACCATCTGGGGTTGGTGTCTGAACTCATAGAGAGAGCCCTTGGAGGATTGCTCAGCAGCCAGGAGGAATGTTCACTACACCAACCAGCACTGAGCCCTGATCTCCGCACCCTCCTTATTCCTCACCTCTGCAGCCCCCCCCCTTATCCCCCGACCCCTGCAATTCCACTTACCCCTGACCTCTGCACCCCCACTTACCCCTGATCCCTGCACCCCCTTACCCCCACCTCTTCACTATCTTTACCCCTCAACCTCTGCACCGTCTCTTACCCCCTACCTCTGCACCATCTTTACCCCCAACCTCTGAACTCCCCTTACCCCCAACCTCTGCACTCCCTTACCTCTGAACTCTGCGCCCCCTTATCTGATTCTGCACCCTTTACCTCTGACCTCTGCACCCCGCTTATCTGCGACCTCTGCACCCCACTTACCCCGACCTCTGGACCACCTTTACCCCCAACCTCTGCATCCCCGTTACCCCTGAGCTCGCACCCCCTAACCTTGACCTTTGCTCCACCGTTACCCCCAACCTCTGCACCCCCTTATCCCCAACATCTGCAATCCTTACTCCTGAGTTCTGCACCCCTCTTACCTTCAACCTCTGCACCACCCCACTCCTGAACTCTCCCCTATCCCTGAGCTCTCCACCCCCCTACATCTGAGCTCTCCAACCCTACCCTCAAGCGTTCAACTCCCCACTCCCAAGCTCTGCCCCTTCTCTAACCACTGCTGCTGCATACTGCCCCCCTCCCCACCCAATGCGGATCCCAGCCAGCACTGTGCCCCAAACCGCAAGGCCTGAGGGAAGCATTGCCAGAGCCCTGCTGCTGCTTGTCCCTGCCACCCCCACCCACCCACCTCCCACTGCCAGCCCCAGCTAGCACTGAGCCCTTGACTGGCACCATTTCCCCCCACACCCCCCAACACACATATAAGCCCACCACCCCAAGACGCAACTTGGTTGCCTCTGTGACCTCCCCCCCCTCCTCCTACAACACGGAGGCTGGTGGTCACAGCGACCTACCTCCACGTGCCCCTTCAATAGTGCTGCACCTGCAGCAGACTCCTATGGAGCTGGCATGACATCCTGCTGATAAGGTCATTAATGTAAGTGAGGGGAGACAATTGCGAGAGAGTTAAAGATATTGAGATACCAGCTAATGCACGCAAATTCATGTCTGGCTCCTCATCACGCCCAGGTAAACAGTGTATTAAGATGGGAACCGGCAGGAACATAGGCACAATTTCCATTTTTCCCCTCATTCCTGATCTTAATAGCTCACCTCGTCAAAAACACAGGCGGGGTGAAGTCGTAAGATCGCCCCCTCAGGATTCAGGCAAAACTGTCCCAAACTTCAGGAATGAGAGAATATATTCCCAAACACCAGGAGTTGGATTCCATGGTTCGGAATATCAGGAACCAGGCACATGGCATCAGAAATTTCCGATCCCGATGCTATCAATGATCCCATTGTTTACACCCTCTGGCCCCAGGGAACTCGGAAATGCTGGACAGTGTCTGGAATATCAGGAATCAAATAAAAATGTCCCAAGTATCAGGAACTAGACAAAATTGTCTCAAATGTAAGAATTTAGACAAAATTGTACCAAATATCAGAATGTTGGGTTCTTTTTAGAGGCTAAGTATTGAGTTGAACTTTAGCTAATAAAAAGACTCGCAATGACAGTATCCTGGTGAAAGATGTCTTTAATTGACCAACATACTCTGGGAGACTAGTGCTGGACATTCCAACATTTCTCTGAAGTTACATCACGTTAACAATATAACTATACCATTTCCAAAAGTCATTTTATCCACTCCCACCACTCCCTCTTATATCACCACTTACCACCCCCGCCTCCAATGTGACGTCACACCAGCTGGTCTATAAAAGTCTCAGCTATGCACAGCAATAGTGTAGGGGAGCAAGGAGATAAGCGATTCCATTGAGTGAAAGCCCCAGAGTGTTGGGGGAGTAGGTGGAGGGTAGGGGGGGGGGGGTGTGGAGAGGGATGCCCAGGAGCTGCAAAGTTGTTGGATGAGGTGGGAGGCTTGCTGGGGTTTGGTTGGGAGGAGGGTGGGCCTGTGCTGGTCTAGGTGCTGCCAGCGTTCACACTGGTCATTGGCAGGGAATAGGGGGCCCAGGATGGAAAACTGTACAAAATGTTTCTGTCTCCCTCTGTCATCATCACCACACAAACCCCACTCTCCTGTCCCTGCTCCAGCCCATCCATCAGTGCCCCACTGCAGATATGGATTTTGGATTGGCAGCCATTGAGGAGACCCAGGGACTACAGGAGCTTGCAGGTCCTTTGAGAGGATAACAAAGGCTGTATTCCACCATAGGCTCTGGGTAAGTAATGAGATGGTGCAGTACCTGTGTGAGGCCCTCATGGACCCAGCACCTTGAAGGAGGGGGACAATTGCTCCCGGTGGCAATGAAGCTCACAACAGCCCTAAACATCTAAACCATCGGGTCCTACCAGGTGTCCAGTGGCATCTCGCAGCCCGAGGTAGGTAAGGGACGCCCAGTTCACCCAGGCTGCCAATTACATAAACTTTGACATAGCTGGGCCCGACAGGAAGTCCCAATTTCAGGCTTCACCTCCACGTGTAGGTGGCACCCATATCGCCCTGTGGCACCCATATCGCCCTGTGGCACCCATATCGCCCTGTGGTCCCCACATGGTCAGGGAATGTGGTTCATCAATTGGAAGGGCTTCCACTCCTTGAGCATGTAGATAGTGTGTGATCACAGAATGAACATTGTGCAGGAATATGCATGGCACCCAGGGAGTATACATGACAACTATATCCTCTGGAGTTCTGGCATCCCCGACCTCTTCGAGGACCAGTCCAAGCTGCCAGGATAAGACAAGAGCTAACCATTGAGGACAAATGCGCAGGCTGGAGACTTGTTAAGGTGAGGCCCACTCTGCTGCCCAGTCCATCATCAAGCAGAGAATCCAGCTCTTGAAGATACGGTTCTGCTGACTGGATCGCTCTGGCGGGGCGCTCCATGATGTGTGCTCCAGAGCCTGACTCAGCAACGAGGAGACCTCCCAGAGGAGGAGGAGGAGGAGCATCACCCGCCGGATGTGGAAGAAGAGGCTGATGAGGAGCTGGAGGATGGAGGACAGGAGGCACTGGTGAGGATCCAGCAGGAAAGTGTGGTGTGCAAAATACTCATCGCAACAAAGTCCACCCAATAGCTTCCCTGCAGTCTGGCAGCAGCTACACGCACCCACACACCACAGTCCAGGAGCCATTAGCCCCCATCCAACAACCTCACTAGCCTACCCAACTACCCCCTGACCCCACTCACCCAACCCAACTCCCAACTGAAGCATTTCAGCATTAGCCCTGCGAGCCAAGGCTAAATTGTTTAGGTCCATAGCCAGGATGGGCTGCATCTCCAGAATGCCTAAAGAGCCCCAACCATGGTCAGCTATGTCTCCAGAATGCCTCTGACACCCTCAGCCTTTGCTTGCTGTGTTTTCACCACGGCCCCTGTGTCTCCAGGATGGCCTGCACCCTGTCACCCAAGGGGAGAATCTCCTGATGCAGGCTTTCCATTGCAGACATCAGCTTAGCAGTGTTGACCTGTGTACCACTCTGTGCTGGCACCACCTCCTGCAGCAGACATCTGTTGGTCTCCTACAAACATCCCTGATGTTGCTGCCTGGTTGCTGACAACATCTCCACCGTTTCCCGGATCTGCTGATGCATCTCCAGCAACTTCAGGATGGCCAATCCCAGTGGCCTGACACCTGGCTTGGGGCCAAGTGAATCCTTCCCTCTGGCAGACTTTCACATGCCTGAGGCCTCGGACGTTCCTGCCTCCTCCTAATGCACATCAATGGCTCTGTCATATGCAGCAGTGACTCAGAAGCCTCTCTGCTTAGCTGTCTCACTGTGGTGATAGTCTCTGTATTGGTGGACTGTGTGGTGGATGCCTATGTCAAGCGACTGGTGCTGCACTCAGAGGATTACTCAGGCCCTCCCTCTGGAGTGTCATCTGAACTGTCACTGACCGTCTCAGCAGGAGAAGTGGACGGGGGGAGGGAGGGTTAGCGATTTCCAAGTGGCCTGGGGTATCAGGGTCATCTCCACTAACAGATGATGTAAGGTTCAATGCAAGGGGGGACAAGTGGCTGGGCAACACACCACTGTTATAATCAGGTCAGAAACTACAAAGTGTTTTATGAAACCTGCCTGGACCATAAGTTTTGCACTTTGAATTTGACTAGGGTAAACATGATACGTTTCATTTCAGGTATGACTCAAATGACCCATTAGGGAGCCTTTATCGAACAAAGTTTATTTAAAAATATAGTAATATGCATAGTAAAAAATAGTAAGACCTTTATCAATAACAGACAAAAACAAAACAACCACATAATGTATAACCTTTAACAAATATATCTAAAATGTTCCAATCAAACACAAACTTCCCACAGACAAAAGTACCCTTCCCCCATCCTGTTCATGTGATACTGGAATTGAGTCCTTTGGTTGGAGAATTGAAAATCCTGACTTCTCAGCCTTGAAACTTCTAGCAGCTCTCTGAAAGTACTCAGAACAGTTTGAAGTCAGAGCAGCTTCCCAGAACACCAGGGAGAGACTCTGGTCAAGTCACTAATAGCAGACGTTTTACTCCAGGAAGTCAAGAAGCCTTGCTTTCAGTGAACCAGCAGAAGTTCCAAAACCAGGGAGAGAGAGCAATCCTTCTTTTCAGTGTGATGTCCCTTCTAAAACTAATACATCTGCCAGCCAAAGCAGGAAATGAAATGTTAGATTCACTAGAAAGAAAAAAAACTGTCCAATAAACACAACCTACAATGCAGGGTCATAGAAGATCCAAGAGTAAAAATAAACAACCCTACTTAAACCACTGACAGAGCAATATAAAGACTTCTAGCAGATGGCCTGGCAGCAATGAAACTAAAACAGATTATAGCTACAGAGAACATGATTTATTTTTAAATTTCTTAAAGGTACACTAACTCCACACCTCCCCCCTTAAGAAAAAAATGAACCATCAACATTCAAAAATAGTTTCATTTTTCAAACTCTTTCAGTTTCACATTTTTAGTACTCTACAATAAATTTACATGCATTTTACAAAATCAAAACATGCAGAGCTGTAATATAATTCATTTCAGTCCTGTCTTCCACCATCAAACATTTCTTCTTCCTGTATCACATTCGCAGCAAACTGCTTCCTCTCCAATATTTTCCTTTAGTACTTAAATTGCATTGATTCCAAAGCCAACCTCAGTTTATCGTTGCAATGATAAATTAGCTCTGGTAATGTCCTCTGAGAGTTAGGCAGGATCAACAAGATAATACATTGCATGTGGGTAGTCAGCGCCATTCAGAAAGGTCATTTTACCTCTGTCCCCTTTCTTGTTCATTGGCCTTAGCTCCTCCTCTGCCGAGTAATTTGACTCCTTTGTTTGTTCTTGATCTGCACCACCATTTTCTGTAGACTCTTTGCCAAGGACACACAACAGATTGTCTTCCTTGGTGTCAGAATCCATTTTGACCCATTTTGGGATGGTTCCAGTGATCGCTATAGCAAAAACCACAATAATGTATTTGAATACCAGCTATGTACAGTACTGTTTCACTGGATATCCACATCTCTACACACTGTACTGAATCATTATGCCACCAGTTCATTTTAGATGATAGTATTATTTTAGCAGTCAGATCCCATGTTGTTGTCCTTTCCTTTGATCCACAGTACAATAGTTCCACTCCTCAATCTCCTTTTTGAGATCATACATGCCTGTTGTTTCATTCACACTTTTCTTTGCATAGATGACAGGCTATCTTTGATAGGCCTGTGCTTTGTGTTCAGGGAAGTTGAACAACTCTCCTGAGTTCCATGTTCCAAAACAGATACTTCTGGCATCTATTTTCACACCTGCTCACTTTCTTTGTTCACATTATTGTCCATTAACTGGTTCTTCTCCACCTCCACCAGTTTTATGTGATTGATCAAGACTTCTGGCTGCTGCATCTCAGACTGAATAAATATCAACTTTTGCATCTGAACATGTGAGGTATGGTGGCACAATGGTTAGTACTGCTGCCTCACAGCATCAGGGACCTGTGTTCAATTCTGGCCTTGAGTAACTGTCTGTGTGGAGTTTGCACATTCTCCCCTTGTATGCATGAATTTCCTTCAGGTGCTCCGGTTTCCTCCCACAGTCTAAAGATGTGCAAGTTAGGTTGATTGGCCATGCTAAATTACCCCTTAGTGTCAGGGTACTAGCTAGGGGAAATAAATGGGGTTTTGGGGATAGGGTCTGGGTTGGATTGTGTCAGTGCAGACCCAATGTGCCAAATGGCTTCCTTCTGTACTGTATGATTCTATGGATTCCATGATTCTAACCTGAAAAGGTCATGTTTGCAATGATGTTGTTTAACTGGACCAGAACTTTCTATATCACGTATAACCATTCTAGTACTTGCCAACTTACTCCCACATATTTGTCCATGTGATGTTAGTAACTCTTTCAGGTCAGTTTGATTTTCCTCTGAAAGGTAAGTCAGTAATTTATCCCAATTTTTAATAATGTCCTCATAGTCCAATTTAAGTTGAGGAACGTCACATTCGGAGTCACCTGATTTGGTTCTTCACTCTGAGTTATAACCAGCAAACATCCTTCTTCTGTTCTCCTTCTCTATCAAAACACTTCTAAGCATATTCACATGGCACACTCTGTGAGTTTCCCTTCTATTTGGAGTTTTTATCAACTAATTCACCTCTCAATTTTCTTTCAGTTTGATAAGGCCCACTAAACCTTGCTTTTAAAGGTTCATCTGCCACTGATAGCAGTACTAAGATTTTCTCCCCACCAGCAGAACTATAAAGTTTTGATTTCTTATCCGCTTCCTGTTTTATCACATGCTGTGCCACTTTTAAATGTTGTCTAGCCAATTCATCTGCTCTATTCAATCTTTCCCTAAAATTTGACACATTGTCCAATAATGTATTCTCAGAACGCTCACTCACCAATTTCCCCTTAATCAATTAAAGGGTCCCCTTACCTCATGATCAAAAATCAATTCAAATGGACTGAATTTAGTTGACTCATTAGGTGTATCCCTAATTGGAAAGAGTACAAATGGAATTCCTTTATCCTAATCCTCTGGATAATCTTAACAATAAACCCTCAACATTGTCTTCAATGTTTGATGCTACCATTCTAACGCTGTCTGCGATTCTGGTTGGTAAATAGTTGATTTAATTTGTTTTATTTCTAAGCTATCCATAACATCCTTGAATAACTTTGATGTAAAACTTGGTCCTCGATCTGATTGTATTTCTGTGGGTAGTCCATATCTAGTAAAAAATTGAAGTAACCCTTCTATACACTTTTTAGCTGTAATATTGTGTAATGGAATGACTTCTGGAAATCTATAAGACATATCCATCATGGTCAATAGATACTGACTCCCCCTATTCTCAGGAGGAATCCTACACAATCAATTAAGACCCTTGTAAACGGTTTCTCAGATTCTGGCATGGGTATTAAGGGTGCTGGTTTTATCATCACTTGAGGTTTCCCCATTACTTGACATGTGTGACATGACTGACAAAATTTAACTATATCTTATGCAGTCCAGGCCAATAATAATGATTTTGCACTTTAGCTTGAGCTTTCTCTATTCCCAAATGACCTCATCTGGTACCTCACGTGCTTCTCGCAACGCCTCCTTTCTATTCCCTACTGGCAATACCACTTAATGAGCTTCTGCCTACTTTTCATCTGCCTGAATATGTAAAGGTCTTCATTTCCTCATTAAGACCTAATTTTTAAGGTAATAACATTCTGGTATACACTCAGATTCCTCTTTGATGTATGCTTTCTGATACAACTTTCTGTTGTAACTCTGCCAACTTTCAGGAACTAAAAATATCCACCTCATCCTCCACTTGTTTTTGTTCTTTTCCAATCATCTGATCAAAAATCGTTTCTGATAATTGAACTTCAATTTTCTTACCTTCACTCTTTGATTTCTCCTCTTGTCTTAACCTGTGACTTTGTGACCTTGTTATTACACAGTCAGGAAAAGTCCCAGGATAGGCATCCTTCAACAGCTCAGTTATTTGATTCTCTGCTGGTTTTTCAACCACAGTAGGCATGACTTCCACCTGCTATCCAGGTATATCATTACCCAAGATAAACTGTACTCCTGGACAAGACAATTTCTCTATTACTCATCTTCATCAATCTTCACTGGATTCTCCAACCTCACCTTACATAATGGAAGACTTCTTCTCCCCCTGAATTCTACATATCACTAACTTTTCTGGCAATACTCCTTCCAAACTACATAACTTTTCATCTCTTACCATCAAAGATTGACTTGTTTCTGTATTGCTTAAAATTTTAACTTCTTTAATACTCCTCCTGGTATATATGAATAAACTTTACCCACACAAGTAAATTCTTTAAAGAGATCTGGCACCTTCTTATCAATCAACCCCTGACCCGACATTCTTTTGCACCTCTTTTGTCTCCTTATCACCTCAACAAATTGCGCTGGCTTATCCTGTTTTACCACATAAGTTTTCCCAGTGCCTTCCTTAAACCACCAACACTGCGACTTTACATGGCCTAATTTATTACAGTCAAATTATCTGAGGCTTTTCATTTTTCTTTCACCCTCCTGTATTTCCCCTTTAACCTGAGGTACACTGTTTTTATTATGTCACAAAATCTCCTTTACCTTTACCACTGAGGATTTCTCTTTTCCCCAGTTCCCATCTCTCACTGAAACTGATGTCAGAAACCAAACTTTGATTCATAAGCTAATTTATAATCATCTGCCATTTCTGCTGCTAACCTGATAGTTTTAACCCTTTGCTCTTGCGCATGAGTTCTGACTACATCAGGAAACCAATTTTTAAATTCTTCCAAAATAACCATTTCTCTAAGAGCCTCATATATCTGGTCTATTTTCAAAGCCCTTATCCACCTATCAAAATTACTCTGTCTGATCCTTTCATGTTTGACCAGGTTCTTTCTTTAGATTTCTAAACCACTGTCTGTATGCTTCTGGCATTAGTTCATATGGACTTAAGATAGATTTTTTCACCTCATCATATTTCCCAGATACCTCCTCAGATGGTGATGCAAACACCTCACTAGCTCTACCTACCAACTTTGTTTGAATCAATAAAATAGAATAGAATCGCTACAGTGCAGAAGGAGGCCATTCAGTCCATTGAGCCTGCACTGAATGCAATTCCACCCAGGCCTTATTCCTGTAAACCAAGTATTTACCCTTGCTAATCCCCCATACACCAAGGGGCAATTTCACATGGCCAATCCACCTAACCTGCACATCTTTGGACTGTAAGACAAAACCAGAGCACCCAGAGAAAATCCACACAAACACGGGGAGAATGTGCAAACTCCACATTGACAGTGGTCCGAGCCAGGAATTGATTCCTGGTCCCTGGTGCTCTGAGACAGTAGTGTTAACCACAATGCCACCATGCCACCCCTACCGTCACGGTCTGTGACCATTCCATTTGTTTAGCCACTTTCTCAAATGAAATTAAAAAGGCTTCTACATCCTTCTCATCAAACTTTAGCAATGCTTGGACATATTTAAATGTATCCCATCAAGCCTTTGATTATGAAGCTCTTGTTCCTCTTCATTTTCCTCATCACTATATTCAATCTGTACTTTTCCCTTTACCTCCACAAATTTAAACAGACATTCACTTTTTATTGCCAGTTTCTGAAGTTCACATTCTCTTTCTCTTTTTCTTCTGCTAGCACTATCCTTTCCCTTTCTTTTTCCCTTGCCCACAGTTCAAGCAGTTTAATTTATTGTGCTTTTTGTTCTTCTCCTTCATTGGCTTTCACCACTCTCTCCCTCTTTCCTTTATTTTGAATTCAAGCTGCTTTAATTTATTTTCATGCTCAAGCTGTTTCATTTATAATTGAATTCTAGCCATTTCCAATATCTGTATTTCTGGCAATTTTAAATGCTGAGCTTTGCCACAATTATCTCCTCTTTCTTCACAGTGTCAGGTAATGTCAGCAGCAACATTTTTGCCAATTCCAGAAGCTTTATTTTAGCCATCTTTTGTAAACCACTTTGCTTGGACTTCCTCCACCCCCAGGAACTTCTTAGCCTCTGAAAGAGCCATTATTCCCCAAGGCACTCCCTATTTAAACCTGAATACAATACCTGAAAAGAAAGCACAAATATGCTCATCACTCACTGTCTTTGAGTTCAATAATCCCAAATCAATCAAGAAATATAGATTTTAATCTCACAAGAGAGCCCCCAGTTGTTATAATTCAACTCCAAACTGTCTTATGAAATTCGCCTAGAGTGTAAGTTTTGCGTTTTGAATTTGGCTGGGGTACACATGATATGCTTCACTTCAGATATGATTCAAATGACCCACTGGGGAGCTTTTATCAAACAAAGCTTATTTAAGAATTTAGTTAACATGTATAGTAAGAAAATTATCGATAACTTTTATCAATTACAGACAAAAACAAAACAACCATGATGATATATAACCCTTAACAAATATATCTAAAATGTTCCAACAAACACAAACTTCCCATAGACAAAAAAACTCTTTCCATAGTTTTAACACAGCAAAGACTAATGTTCACCTGATAATGGAACTGAGTCCTTTGATTGGAGAATTGAAATCCTGAATTCTCAGCCTTGTAACTTCCAGAAGCCCTCTGGACACACTTAGAACAGTTTGAAGTCCCAGAACAGCTTTCCAGAACACCAGGGAGAGACTCTGGTCAAGTCACCAACAGTAGATATTCTACTCCAGGAAGGCAAGAAGGCTTACTTTAAGAAAACCAGCAGAATTTCCAAAACCAGAGACAGAGAAACACTTCTTTTCAGCTCGATGTCCCTTCTGAAGCTCAAAACTGCTGCCAGCCAAAACAGAAAATGATACCTTACATTCACTTGGAAGGAAAAAACTGTCCAAAACATATGTCCTTTCTCCTTACAGTGCAAAGTCATAAAAGATCTCAGAGTAAAAATAAACAGCCCAGTTAAACCACTGATGGAGCAATAAAAAGGTTTCCAGCAGCAATGAAATCAAAACAGCTTATAGCTGCAGAGAACATGATTTACAAAAAACATTTTTAGAATGTATACTAATATCACAGCACTTATTTCCTGAATCGTGATATTTGGGACAGTTTTGTGTGATTCATTGGGTGGAAGTTTTTCCAAAAAGATTCTAAGTGTTAATTAGGTGAGAAAACGTGATGTTTTCTCTTTTTTTCAGCAAGCTGAATTTCATTATTTACAATGCAGAGGTCATCGGGACATGATAGGTAACAATACTTCTTCCATGATTTTCCTTGATGTGGCGATGTTAGTGTTGGACTGGGGTGGATATTGTAAGAAGTCTGACAACACCAGGTTAAAGTCCAACAGGTTTATTTGGAATCATGAGCTTTCAGAGCACTGCTTTTTCATCAGGTGAGTCACCTGATGAGAAAGCAGTGCTCTGAAAGCTCGTCATTCCAAATAAACCATGTTAGACTTTAACCTAATGTTGTGACACCTCTTACTATGATTCCTTGTGCCCCACAAGGTTATGTTCTCAACCCCCTTCTATACTCCTTATATACCTATGACTGGGTGGCCAAATTCCCCTCCAACTCGATTTTCAAGTTTGCTGATGACACTACTGTTCTGGGTTCAGATCTTAAACAATGATTAGACAGGATAGAGGAAAGAGTATGGGTAGGATTTTATGGCCTTGCTTATCCCAAAACCATAAAATTCCTCCCAAAGTCAACAGACGTTTCCATGGTCCAACCCTCATCCGCTTTGATTGCTGTGGTAGATGGGATGGTAAAATTCTGGCATAGAGAATCTGGTGAATTGGTACGACGATAATCTCTCACTCAATATCAGTAAAATGAAAGAGGTAGTTATCGACTTCAGCAAGCATAGTGGAGGACATGCCCATGGTCTACATCCATGGTGATGAAGTGAAAATGGTCAAGAGGTTCATGTTTCTATGTGTCCAGATCACCAACAACCGGTCCTCCACACTGACATTATAGTTAAGAAAGCCTATCAATGCCTCTACTTTCTCAGGAGGCTGAGGAAATTTGGCATGTCCACTATGACTCTCACCACTTGTTACAGATGCACGTAGGAGGCATCCTTTCCGGATGTATCACAGCTTGGTTTGGTTCCTGCTCTGACCAACACTGCAAGAAACAACAAAGGGTTGTGAACATAGGCTGGTCCATCATGCAAACCAATTTCCCATCCACTGCCTCCATCTACACTTGCTGGGGTGGCACGGTGGCACAGTGGTTAGCACTGTTGCCTCACCGCGCCAGAAAGCCAGGTTTGATACCCAGCTTGAGTCACTATCTGTGTGGACTTTGCACGTTCTCCCCATGTCTGCATGGGTTTCCTTTGGGTGCTCTGGTTTCCTCCCACAATCCAAAAGATGTGCTGCTTAGGTGCATTAGCCATGCTAAATTCTCCTCAGTGTACCTGAACAATTGCTGGAGTGTGGCGACTCAGGGGTTTTCACAGTAACTTCATTGCAGTATTAATATAAGCCTACTTGTGACACTAATAAAAAGACATTTTAGCTGTGCTGCCTTGGAAAAGCAGCCAGCATAATCAAGGACCCCAGGCACCTAGGACATTCTCTCTTCCACCTTCTTCCGTCAGGAAACAAATACCCTAAAATCTGAGATCACATACCAACCAACTCAAGAACAGCTTCTTCCCAGCTGTCATCAGACCATCCGACTTGTGAGAAACAATACCTTTCATTGCATCTCGATACGTGTGACAAAATAAATCAAATCGAATCAAACATCAGGAATCAGACAAAAGTATCCTAAATATCAGAAGTCAAATAAAACTATCCCAAACATCAGGAACTGAGCAATTTGCTGTTCCGAAACATTAGAAATTATTCTGCGAAAACACTACGTCACAGGAGTTCCCAAGTATCAGGAGTTGTCAGTCACCACTGCACAGAATGAGACCATTTGGCCCATCAACTGAGTGCTGATTCTCTCTGGAGGCAGCCTGTCAGTGCCATTCAATGTTCCCTCACTCTGTCCCTGATACTGGCTTGTGTGTGTGTGTGAATTTAACCTGTGAGCTTTGGTGTGAAGGATGCTCTCTCTCCCTCTTAGTATTCTCATTTTGAGTTCTCAGTGTGTGTGTGTGTGAGAGAGAGAGAGGATCAGCACTGTCAGAGCAAGCATCTTTGTCAGAAAATGGGCTCTGTCCGGACTCCACTCTCTCATCCCTGGGCAGCAGAAGGACATTCTCTGGAGTCTGGTTAGAAAAGTGGCGACTTGAAGAATGCAACACATTTAAGTGAAGCAGGAATGTGCTTCAAGGGGACAAGGTTCCACGGGGGAAGGGAGGAGGGGGGTTGCTTAAGATGCAGAGAGAGGAGGAACTGGGGGGAGGTGCTGGCTGTTTCAAGTTATTCCAACATCTCAGAGGCTGAGCAAAGCGATGGAGTGAAGACCTGTTACAACCTGCACTGAGAAGAAGAGTGACAGACATAGAGAGAGAGAGAGAAACAGACAGACAGGGAGAGAGAGCGACGGGGGAGAGAGACAGACAAACTGACAGGAAGAGAGAGACTGACAGGGAGAGAGAGAGAGATAGACAGACTGGAAGAAAGAGACAGAGAGTGACAGAGTGAGAGAGACAGAGACAGACAGGGAGAAAGAGAAAGGCAGCGAGACTGACAGGGAGAGAGAGAACGACAGAGAAACAGAGAGACAGGGACAAAGAGAGAGAGAAAGAGTAGAGAGAGAGGCAGAGAGGCAAGGGGAGAAACAGACTGACAGTAAGACAGAGGGAGACAGACGGAGAGAAAGAGAGATTGAGAGACAGCAGAGAGAGACAGAGCTACAGAAAGAAAGATTGAGAGGGACAGAGAAAGATAGAGTGTGAGAGACACACAGTGAAAGGGATAGAGACAGAGAAAGAGTGAGAGACAAAGAGTGAGAGAGAAAGACGAAGAGTTAGAGGGAGAGAAAGAGAGACAGAGAGTTAGAGGGAGAGACACAGACACAGAGACGAAGGAGGGAGCCGCTAGCTCTCCAGTGTCAGGGGCCATGATGGAGAAGGGAGTCTCTGTAGGGATGGAGCAGACGGAGCGCTGAGAAGGAACAGGTCCACATTCCTGATGGTGGATGGCAGCGCGGGAAGATGCGGGGACACTGGCCGCCCTCAGCCCCAGCCGGATTACAGGGTAAGAATCACACTTTGCTGCCAGTGTGAGTTGGGTTTGACAGCCTGGATTCTCAGTCCGGGTGCATGTGAGTGAAGCTCTCACTCCGGGAGTTAGGATGTGGCAAGCTCTCGCTGCTGAACTTATCCGGGATTACTCCTGGACTCCAGCTTCTGTCTGGAAACCCGCTTCACATTGTTAGAAAGCTGCCCGCTGTGTTGATGGTGCTGGCGTTTCTCAGCCAGGGAGCAGGTTTCTAGCGGTTTCAGAGGGATTCCGTCCTTTCCCCCCCCCCTCCCGGGCTCTGTCTCTCCGAGCGAACAGGAATCCGGATCTGTTCCCGGAGCCCAGCCTAGGCTCACAGATCAGCTTGGTACAGACACAGAGAGGTAGGTGATCCTTATACAGACACAGAGAGGTAGGTGATCCTTATGCAGACACAGAGAGGTGATTTTTATAGAGACACACAGCAACCTCTCAGTAAGCTATTCACCTCCTACACGCCCCCACCCCCCATGCACACACATGCACATGCACTGATACACACTGACACACATTGATACATGATGTGGGTATGCCGGCGTTGGACTGGCGTAAATACAGTAAAAAGTCTGACAACACCAGGTTTAAGTCCAACCGATTTATTTGATAATATTCTCACTGATAATATTATCACATTGATACACACAGTGACACACACACACTAACACACAATGATACACATATCCCAAGACAGACACACACTGATGCACACTGACACATAGACCAAACGCACAGATACACAATGACACTCACACACCCCAATACGCATTGACACACACACTGACACAGTCTCTGATGCACACACTGACACACACTAATACACACTAACACAGTAAGAAGTTTGACAACACCAGGCTAACACACACAGACACACACACACTGATACACACACTAATACATACCAACACACACACTAACACACATACTGATACACACACCCATACGCAAGGACACACATGCACACACTCACATACACTGATACACACACCAAGAAACATGACACACTCACAATGATATACACGGTAGCACGGTAGCACAGTGGTTAGCAGGGCGGCACGGTAGCACAGTGGTTAGCAAGGGCGGCACGGTAGCACAGTGGTTAGCACTGCTGCTTCACAGCTCCAGGGTCCTGGGTTCGATTCCCAGCTCGGGTCACTGCCTGTGTGGAGTTTGCACATTCTCCTCGTGTCTGCATGGGTTTTCTCCGGGTGCTCCGGTTTCCTCCCACAGTCCAAAGATGTGCGGGTTAGGTTCATTGGCTCTGCTAAAATTGCCCCTTAGTGTCCTGGGATGTGTAGGTTAGAGGGATTAGCAGGTAAATGTGTAGGGATATGGGGATAGGGTCTGGGTGGGATTGTGTTCGGTGCAGACTCGATGGGCCGAAGGGCCTGTTTCTGCACTGTAGGGTTCTATGGTTCTATGTACACACAAAGACACATTGACATGCACACTGATACACATACTGATACATATACTGACTTGCACATTGATACACACTGACACACACAGTGACACACATGCACTGATACACACACGCTGATACGCACACTGACACATACTCACTTATGCATTGATACACACTAACATGCACTGACATACACAAACTGGCACACACACACACACGCACACATAGTTACACATTGACACACACACTGACACATGCACTGCTACACACTGATACACACTGAGATACACAGTGACACACAGTTACATACTGACACATTAACACACACTGATATACACAAACTGGCGCACATACACACACACACAGTTACACATTGACACATGCACACTGATGCACACACTGACACATGCACTGCTACACACTGAGATAGACAGTGACGCACAGTTACATACTGACACAGACTGTTGCACACTGACATACACATTGACACACACACACTGATATACACTGATGCACACTCTGACACACATACTGACACATACTGACAGACACACAAAGACATACACACACCCACTGATACACATTGACACACACATGCTGATACACACACTGACATACATACTGACAGATGTGCTGTTACACACATACACACTGGAACACATACTAACACATGCACACTGACACACAGACTGTTACACACTGACACACAGACTGTTACACACTGAACAAAAAAACTCTCTGACACACAGACTGTTACACACTGACACATATACTGTTACACACTGACATACACACTGACACACAGACTGTTACACACTGACACACTGTCACACACACTAACACATTGACACACACACACTGACACATACTAACACACACATGCTGATACACACAGTGTTACACACTGTCATACACACTGACACACACATGCTGACACATACTGACACACAGACACACACTGACACATTCAATGATACACGCTGACATACTGATGCACACACTGATGCACACACTGACACACACTGACACATATACTGACATGCACATTGAAACACGCTGACACATATACATGGACACACACACTGATACACACTGACACACACGCACGTTGTCAAAAACACAGAAACATACATTGATACACACACTGATACACAAACTGACACACACCCTGACACTTACTGACACATGATGCGGAGATGCCGGCATTGGACTGGGGTAAACACAATAAGAAGTCTCACAACACCAGGTTAAAGTCTAACAAGTTTATTTGATAGTAAACCCACAAGCTTTTGGGGTTTGTCCCTTCGTCAGCTGAGTGGAGAGTTCTGGTCTTGAGACTATCAAATAAACTGGTTGGTCTTTAACCTAGTGGTGTGAGACTTCTTAATATACATACTGACACACACACCTACACTGACACACACTCCCACAATGACACACATACACAAACATATACATGCTGACACACGCACAGATACACCCTGACACACATGTTGTCACACATTAACACACACTCACAGTGATATGCACTGACACACACACACACACACACTGTTATACACACATACATACTGACATACACACTGATGCACACATGCACACTGACACACACACACTGACGCGCACACACATACTGACACACATTGATACACACATTGATACATGCACACACACAGTGGTATACACAGACACTGATCAAGACACACTGACATACACATTGACTCACACACTGACACATGTACTGTTACACACTAACACACCCACTGATACACACACTGGCACACACTGACAGACACATGCACAAACTGACATGCATGCTGAAGCACACACATGGATACTGACATGCACACACACACATACACACACACACACTCACAGCCTTGAGGAAAGAGTGGACAGGCTGTGTTTGTTTTCCCTGGAGCAGAAGAGGCTGAGGGGGGATCTGATAGAAGCGTACATATTATGAGAGGCATAGATTGTATGAATCCTTCTCCCATGACTGAGGTGTCAATGACCAGAGGGTATAGGTTTAAGGTGAGGAGTAAATGGTTTGGAGAGATCTGAGGAAAAGGTTTTTCACCCAGAGGGTGGTGGAAATATGAAATGCGCGGCCTGAGAGGATGCTGGAGACAGGAACTCTTACAACATTTAAGAAGCATCTGGATAAGCAGTTAAATCTCCAAGGCATAATAGGCTGTGGACCAAGATCAGGTTAATGGGATTAGTGTAGATTGATGTTGATGATTCGTATAAACTTGGTGGGCTGAATAATTTGTATCATAGAGTGATAGAATCATACAGCCTGTTTATGTGCTGTATGACTCTATGACACAAACATATACACTGATAGATCATACACACACACTGATACACATTGAACAATCCATACATATACACATAGACCAATAAACACACTGACACACACATTGAAACACACAAACGCATGCACACACACACACACACACAGACTCAGGTGCACACCCACACAAACACCGAACATACAGACACATACAGGTACTGACTCTAACACACATAAATGTTCATTCATTCACTCACTGCTCACTCACTCATTCACTCACTCACATAAACACAAACAATATTATTTTCCCTTTGTATCTGCATTCTGATTGTAGTAGGCTGTACATTTCGGAGACTGGTAATAGTCTGTGTGAAATCTAGCAATCAGTTCCTGTGACTGAGAATCAGTGGTTTTACACAGTAGTTAATTCCAGATCCCAAAATACCTGGAACGTCATTAATCATTCAAACCCCAGCAGATAGTGCCTTCGATCTGGGATAACACTCCACTTTGTGACTCAAAAGCAGCCTTCTGATGTTGTTTATTGTTTCACCCCGGTAGCACGGTAGCACAGTGGTTAGCACTGCTGCTTCACAGCTCCAGGGTCCTGGGTTCAATTCCCGGCTCGGGTCACTGCCTGTGTGGAGTTTGCACATTCTCCTCGTGTCTGCGTGGGTTTTCTCCGGGCGCTCCGGTTTCCTCCCACAGTCCAAAGATGTGCGGGTTAGGTTCATTGGCTATGCTAAAATTGCCCCTTAGTGTCCTGGGATGTGTAGGTTAGAGGGATTAGCAGGTAAATGTGTAGGGATATGGGGATAGGGTCTGGGTGGGATTGTGTTCGGTGCAGACTCGATGGGCCGAAGGGCCTGTTTCTGCACTGTAGGGTTCTATGTTCTATGTTCTATGTTCATCCGTGGAAATTTCAGTACCCTGAAATTTTCCCGTTTAGATTATTTCTAACACCATTTTCCAAATTGAAAAATGAGTGAAAGGGGCTGTACAAAATGACTAAGGAAATTGTCAAATAAGGGAATGTCTGGATAGGGGAATATTCAGATTGGAGAATATTCAGATAGGGAATGTCCAGATTGGAGAATGTTCAGATGGGGAATGTTCAGATGGGGAATGTCCAGATAGGGAATGTCCAGATTGGAGAATGTCGGATTGGAAGATGTCCAGATAGGGGAATGTCCAGATTGGAGAATGTTCAGATGGGGAATGTCAGATTGGAAAATATCCAGATAGGGGAATGTCCAGATTGGAGAATGTTCAGATGGGGAATGTCAGATTGGAAAATGTCCAGATAGGGGAATGTCCAGATTGGAGAATGTTCAGATGGGGAATGTCCAGACAGGGAATGTCCAGATTGGAGAAAGTCCAGATTGGGGAATATCCAGATCGGGAATGTCCAGATGGGAGAATATTCAGATGGGGAATGTTCAGATTGGAGAATATCTGGATAGGGGAATATCCAGCTAGAAGAATGTTTAGATGGGGAATGTCCGATAGGGGAATATCTGGATTGGAGAATGTCCGGATTGGAAATGTCCGGATTTGAAATGTCTCAGTTGAGGAATGTCTGAATAGGGGAATGTTCACATCGGGGAATGTCCAGATTGGGAATGTTCCCCAGTTAGGGATCTATAAACCTCAGTCTGCCCCAGCTAATTGTTGAGGGTTATTGCTCAATGGGGAACTGGCTACAATGAGATTCTTTTGGTTTCCCTAAATGTCAGTGAATAGGGGCAAGTTTATTATATAGTCCACTGAGTGAGCTCAAAGCCACTTGCCTTCCTGTCACACTGAGACAATAATTAGGAATTTAAAAAATAAACTGCATTATAAATACATGTATAAATAAAGGAGAAAATTAAAATTTTGTCACATGATTTAGATATCACTTTTGTAAGAAATTAGAAAAGGAATGTGATACTGCGAATGATAAAGTGTTTTACATCGAGAGGGGAGATTTGATTTGATTTATTGTCATGTGTATTAGTATACAGTGAAAAGTATTGTTTATTGTGCACTATACAAAGCAAACCATTTGTAGAGAAGGAAAGGAGAGGGTGCAGAATGTGGCATTATAGTTACAGCTAGGGTGTAGAGAAAGATCAACTGAATGTGAGGTAGGTCCATTCAAAAGCCTGATGACAGGGGGAAAAAGCTGTTTTGAGTCAGTTGGTATGTATCCTTAGACTTCTGTATCTTTTTTCTGACGGAAGAAGATGGAAGAGACAATGTGGGGTGTGTGGGGCCCTTGATTATGCTGGCTGCTTTTCTGAAGCAGCAGGGAAGTGTAGACAAAGTAAATAGTTGGGAGGCTGGTTTGCATGATGGACTGGGTTATGGTGGTAGGAGATTGAAGAAATATAATGTAGAGAGATAATTGAAGAGGAAACCAGGTATATGACCATGACTGAAATGTAAAGGCGGATCCAAATGTGATCGCTCCAGACATGTATAAAATGAGTACAGAGAGAAATAACAACTCCTATTGATGGAAGGAGCTCTGGGAAACTGGATGAGGAAGTAATATACAGTCAATACTACAATGTGAGCTAAGATATCACTTCAGAATATATTTGGCAATGAAGATTAGAGGACAATTAAACGAATACAAAATTAAATGCTAACATCATTTTGAATCTAAATTTACAATAAAGATATACACTATACAATAATAATTGAATAAAGAACAAAATCATTTATAATCCTTTATGATTCCTTTAGCCAACACCATCAAAAACATGTTTCTGTTTATGGGACAGAAATAATCGTGGGCACACTTCAGAAGCACTTTGGGAGTATCCTGGGAAGGTGGGAGGTGTTATACAAATGTAACTTCCTACTTTCTAATTCAGCCTGAGGCAATATGGACTAAAGTTTGGAAAGCTCAGAATACTCTTTTCATAGGATAATCACAACAAAGACAAATCAGGAATGACACATATATCACTGAGCCATCAGTGTTGGTGATGGACAACTGTTTGTGATTTATCTCAGGAATATACAACACTGCTATTGTGGGTTCAGATCTTCAGGTCTCCATCGGCTTTGACACAGAAGCAGTTCAAAGAGATTTCCCAATCTGCACTCTGATTGAAGTAAAATGCTTTCCCCAAACTGAAAGCTGTCCTCAGGATTCAATTGGAGCAGCAAGTGTAATGGAGAGGATTTACAAAACTTTGGTGTCCTCTCAGATATCTGAGAAACAGCTCTGTCATAGGATCTTTACAATATTATAGGACCAACAAGAGGGATATAGGAATATTCTGGTAGCGTGTTCCAGATATGGGGCTACATAAGGGTTACCAGCACAAACAGACACTGCTGGCAAATCAGCTACACAATCACCCTATAGTAAGCAGCAGCTAAATCGCTCCCTGTGAAGGGTGACTCACTGAAGGCAGCCCGGAGCTATATTGCTGACTGTGCACTCTAAACCTCATGGTCAGGAAAACTAGGGTTGTATCAATGTGTGAGTGCTGGCATTAACAGAGCAGACCTTCATTACACAGAGTCCATTTTAACTTGGACTAAAGAAATGCCAAAGAAGGAAAGATGGAAGGAAAAGAGGGAGGGAGGGAAGGAGAGAGGGAAGGAGAAATCTAAAATCCAGGTATGACTGGGCAGAAACATTTGAAGCATCAAGCTGTGCTATGAGCTTGACAATCCTCCAAGATTGTTCCTGATTCTTCCAGAATGAAATCTTGTTTCCAGTGCTAATGGTGAGAAAACTGGGAGAAGAACCATTAAAAATGCCATGTTTTCTTTACCATGTTGTGGACCCTTTGTGCTTGTGGTTATTAAATATTGGAGGTGGGACAAAGTGTCTTTTGAACAGGTAGGGCAGTTAAAGGTGGGAGGTTGTACCACAAAATCTCTCTAACATACCTTACTAGAGTCTGAGATTCTGAAAGCTCCCTCACAGCTACAAGGACAAACACGACATAGCAACTTCCCCACTGTCCTGTTCACAGATATCCACAAATCCTTGCAATGACGTGAGTATGAATGAAGCAACGAATAACCACAAAGAATTCAACCACAACAAACTCCCTGTAAAGCGAACCTGCCGGCTGGCTGGTGAAGTGTTTTTAGCACCAGCAAATGGATGGTTATGTCATCATTATATAAGATTTAATCTGCTTAATTAAACACACACAGACAGGGAGACATCAAAGCCCTGAGTATAACAGGAGTTCACACAGGCACACAAACTCACACTTCCACTCATTTCCTCACTCACTCACTCACTCCCACACTTACTTGCTCACATACACAGACACAGACTCTCTCACGCACACACACTCCCACACACACTCACACATATGCACACATGCAAACACTCACACACTTGCTTCCACATACGCTCACACACACACTTCCTCAATCACTCACACGCATTCACTTCCATATATACCCACACACACACACACACACTCACATACACACTCCCTCACCTATTCACATGCTCCACCCTCATCCACTCCTACACACACTCACTTACATGCACTCATGCATATTGATACGCCTAAATTCATCCAGTCACGCATGTACACATATGCATATTTATCCCCTCTCGTGCTCACACATACACTCATCACCATTACACACACACTTATACTGCCACATCGAGCTGTAAATGGTCGTGGACAATTAAACAACTTGCTGAGGAGGACGTTCCACAAATATCCCCATCCTCAAAGATGGAGGAGAGCAGCATATCTGTGCATAAGATAAGGAAGAAGCATTTGCAAAATATTTCAGCTGAAGTGGCTTCTGGAGATCCCCAGCAACTAGATGTTAATATTAAACCAATTTGCTGCAAAGGCTGTGGGCACTGACAATATTCCAGCAATAGTACTGAAGATTTGTGCTCCAGAACTTGCCACTCCCCTAGCCAAGCTCTTCCAGTACAGTTACAACATTGACATCTACCTGACAATGTGGAAAATTGCACAGGTATGTTCTGTACACAAAAAACAGGACAAATCCAACCCGGCCAATTATCGCAGTGTACCCTCGATCATCAGTAAAGTGATGGAAGGGGTCAACAACAGCACTATCAAGTTTCACTTACTCAGCTGTAACCTGCCTGAGATGAAGTGGGAGTGACAACCCTTGATATCAAGGCAGCATTTGACCAAGTGTGGCATCAAGAAGCCCAAGTGAAACGGAATCAATGGGTATCAGGGGAATCTCTCCATTTGGCATCATATCTGACTCAAAGAAAGATGATTGTGGTGGTTGGAGGTTAATTATCTCAGTTCCAGGACATCACTGCAGGAGTCCATTAAGATAGGCCCAACACAAAGACAAACTGACACACACACTTACACATACTTACGTACAATCTTACAAACACAATACACAGATATTTAAACACATACTTACACACACATACCTAAACACACTTAAACACAGTCTTACTCAGACATTTGCACACCTACTTACACACAAGCTTACACAATGTTTATACACATGCTGACATACATTCTTAAACACTTATATACACATACTTATAGACACATTAATAGACACAAGTACACACATACTCATCACACAAATCTATCTTTCCTGTTCAAGTACACTCTGAAAGTGAATGAATGGGAATCCAATGATTTTCGCACAATAATCAACCCCAGCTGTCAGATCCCAGCATGGTCAGATTATAACGGACCATGAGCGTCCCATTGCATAACAGTCAAGATTTAGGAATTGCTACTGCTTATAGAACATAGAACATAGAACATTACAGCACAAACAGGCCCTTCGGCCCTCGAGTTGCGCCGATCACATCAACCCCACCAATCTATAGACCTATCTATAACCCCCAATCCCATTAAACCCCATATACTCATCCAGAAGTCTTTTAAAAGACCCCAGCGAGTTCGCCTCCACCACCGACGATGGCAGCCGATTCCATTCACTCACCACCCTCTGAGTGAAAAACTTATCCCTAACATCACCTCTGTACTTCTCTCCCCACACCTTAAATCTGTGTCCTCTCGTAGCGACCATTTCAACCCGGGGAAATAGCCTCTGAGAGTCCACCCTATCTATTCCTCTCAACATTTTATAAACTTCTATCAGGTCGCCTCTCAACCTTCGCCTCTCCAGGGAAAAGAGTCCCAGCTCCCTCAACCTATCTTCATAAGGCATGCCTCCCAGTCCAGGCAACATCCTTGTAAATCTCCTCTGCACCCTTTCAATAGCTTCTACGTCTTTCCTATAATGAGGCGACCAGAACTGCACACAGTACTCCAAATGAGGCCTGACGAGGGTCCTGTAAAGTTGCAGCATTACCTCCCGACTCCTAAACTCAATCCCTCGATTAATGAAGGCCAGTACACCATACGCCTTCTTGACCACCTCCTCCACCTGCGAGGCCGATTTAAGAGTCCTGTGAACCCGGACCCCGAGATCCTTCTGCTCTTCAACGCTACTAATTGCCCTTAATAGTGTACTCGTTCATCCCGTTGGTTCTGCCGAAATGGACGACTACACATTTATCCGCGTTGAAGTCCATCTGCCACTTCTCCGCCCATTCCTGCATCCTATCTATGTCCTGCTGCAACTTTTGACATCCTTCCAGACCATCCACAACACCGCCGACCTTCGTGTCATCAGCGAACTTGCTAACCCATCCCTCCACTTCCTCATCCAGGTCATTTATGAAAATGACAAACAGCAAGGGTCCCAGAACAGATCCCTGGGGCACCCCACTGGTGACTGACCTCCATTCCGAAAAAGACCCATCCACAACCACTCTCTGCCTTCTGCAGGCAAGCCAGTTCTGGATCCACAAGGCCAAAGGCCCTTGGATCCCATGCCCTCTTATACTGATGTGCTACAGGATAGAAATCCTAAAGTTTCACAATTTACTTCAAGGAGGATACAGAGAGGTTTGTGCTCTGACCAAAAACTGGGCGAAAACATTGCAAGGCTAAATCAGCTTGTTTAAAAGTGAGGAAATGAAAGGAGAGGGAGAGAATTCAAGATTTTGGGATGAAGATGTAAACACTGCTACCAAGGAGAGGTTATAGTGAGGGAGAATGCACATGAATCAGATAATAAAGTGAACAGATAGTAGAGATGAATGGGAAGAATACACAAAACCAAGCAGAATTTTGAATTGAATATGTTTGTGGGACTGGGAGTGTCAGGACCCTCAGTAGATTATTGGACAAGTTAGTGAGACATGGGAAATGGGAGGCTATCAGGCAGAATGATAGAGGAGATGTTTTGGAAGGATAGGAATTTGACAGGGGAATGGATGATGGTGGGCCATGTGCAGCTAACAGTCTGACCAAAGCAGGTAATGTGGGGATAGATTATATGGGTGATGTGGGGGTGAGGATGTGGGGATGGGGGTGGGGGTGGGTCTGGGGGATGTGGAGGTGGGGAATGTGGGGATGGGGGATGTGGGGAACGTGGGGGATGTAGGGGAGTGTGGGTGAGGGGGATATGGGCGATCTGGGGGTGGGAATGTGGGGGTGTGGCAGTGGGGATGTGGGGGTGGGGGTGGGGGATGGGGTTTGGGAATGTGAGAGTGGGGGGCGGGGAAGAAGGGGTTGGGGTGGGAGATGTGGGGGTGGGGGCAGGAATGTGGGGGTGGGAATGGGGATGTGGGGGTGGGGATGGGGATGTGGAGGTGGGGATGTGGGGGGTGGGTGAGGACAGGGGGTGGGGATGAATACAGTTAGTTCAGGTGTAGGTGATGTTGCGGAGCGACACTGGGGAACAATCCATTAAGTATTACAAGTACCGGCTATATTTTAACCCACTGGTGATACATACAGTATGATATTGAATTGTTACCTCTCAGAGATACAAGCTGTTTAATGATGTCTTTCAGACAGAGTGATGTATAAAATTAGATTAAGGTGTAATATTCTGCCCGTAGTGAATGTCTGTTCCACAGGATTCAGTGATAGAACTCACAAATAATGAGTATAACCAGAGGAACGGGTATTGATGTGTGCTCAGAGATTCTTTAGAATGTGTTTAGCTTTGAAAGTGTTTGAGATCACAGGGGTAATGTCTGGGAAATGAAAACCATTTGGATTGGTGTCCCAGAAATGATGCAGATGTTTACACCAGAGATTGGGGAACATGACCACTCACACATTCCCCACCCTTTAACACAGGAGGTTTCCAGAGTGTTAACAATATGACAAAGGCCATAAGCACTGATTGCAATGTTAACTGAATGCATCCAGTTACAAGCTGAGAATTTGGTGAGGGCGGCAAATTGACCCAGAGGGGATAAGATGTCCTCATTTTCACCTTAAATGCTTTCAGTTGTTTTCATAGGGCTGGGTTAACTCAGGTGACTGGGTGGTCAGGATAACATCAGTAGCACAGTTCTGGTGAAGACAGTACTCAGAAGCTGCTTCCCATAATGATATCCTGGTATCTGTCTGATAAGTAGGAATACCCATGGAGAGACTGGTTTCTATAAATCTGAGGCAGTGAAATGGTCAAACTAGATGCTTAAAAGAATTAATCAATTTAATAATGAATCAGGTGAGTTAATGAATTAATACTACAAGAGTAGATTGGATTGGTGCGTTACTAGGTTGTAGTTTTAGACTGGTGTCACATCTGCAGCTCGTGGAGAGACAGAAGGCTAAATCTGTAACTTGAGCAGCTTTAGCTCAGAGTTACTGACCACGGCAGGAGTCAGGGAGAAGGTGAATTAGCTGAAGCAGTCATATCCCTCGGGATAGGTAGAGATTTTGATTTGGTTACTGGGGAGTGTCAGCAGTGCATGACTGTGACTTTGACACAGCAACAAGGAACTAGAGGTTCACCGGATGGAGGAATCTCAGCCATTGTCAATTTTCTCCAGGTAAAAGGGCTGAAATGTTCCAACCGTCACCACCTACGGAATTTTTCGATCCCACCAATAGTGGCCTCCTTCCATGGATTTCTCAGTGGTGGAGGGTGTAAACAACGGGAAAACCCATTGACAGCTGTGGGACTGGAAGATCCCGCTGCCAGCCAATTGCTCGCTGCCTCTGCCAAACATGGGCTGGGGGGGTGGCAGGGTGTGGTAGTGGTGGGTGGGAGGGGGGGGAGGTGGTTGGGGGGTGGGGGGGAGGGGGCTGCAGGGAAACAGGCCCAAGGTGTTTCCTATCACAATGGATGAAAATGAAGACCACAGGGTGAGTGACTGAACTGTCCAGGACAATCAAATCAGAGGATTGGTGGTGATAGGGGCCCATATAGTCAAAAGAATAGATACTCTTCCCTGCAGTGTGATCAGCAATTCCAGTGTTGTCTGTCCAGTGTCAAGGTTAAGGACATCTCCTCACAGCCAGAGAAAAACATGATGGAGGAGCAGAAGAATCCAATTGTTGGAGTTTATGTAGGAATCAATGACGTACATAACACTAGGAATAAGGTTCTGCTGAGGGAACTTCAGGAAGTATGGTACAAATTTTAAAAAAACAGAACCTTAAATGTCACTATTTGATCAATACCACTTTGTAGCCTAAGACTATCCTCCTCAGTATCAACAATATCATCTATTTCTGTGTCATTTACAAGCTTATTAATTATACCTTCCACATTCACATCTGCGTTATAATCTGGGCCACCAACAAACTGGCATAGGGTCAGCGGTTTGAATGCACGTACAGAAAATAGGAGTTGGAATTTACAGGGAGCTGTCAGCTATACTGGGGAAGAGGAAACAATCTCATTAGAGTGGATTGGGAACAATTCCCTTGTGAAACAAGTTTCAACTAAATGTGGGGGAGTGAGGGGTCAGCTGAGGATAGATGACTAATTCTGAAGTGAAAAGTCAAGGTTGCAAAGAAAAATAGTGACTTGAGTAAAAAAGAAACTGTTTATGTTAGGAATGAACAGAGAGTTTAATAATGGTAGCAGGCATTAGGCTTTTTGCCAAAAAATGGCAAAAAAAAGTTCAAATGGAAGATATTTGCCGGAATTCTACTGCCTCACCCACCACAGGAATCAGAGTGAGCGAGGAGTGGACAATGGGAAAGTCCGTTGACCTCGGATGGGATTTTCCGGTCTTGGGTCGAGTGTGGCCATAAAATCCTATCCATTGTACCTGAATGCACAATACATTCATGGGGTCATAAAATCAGACAGCACAAAAACAGACTCTTCACCCACCATGTCTATGCCAACCATCAAATACCAATTTATTCTAATCCCATAGCCTATAGTCCATCGCCTACTGCTCATCTAGATGCTTCTTAAATGTTGCCTCCAGCACCCTCTCAGGCAGTGCATTTCATATTTACACCACCCTCTGGGTGAAAAACCTTTTCCTCAATTCCTCCAACCACTTACTCCTCACCTTAAACCTATACCCTCTGGTCATTGACACCTCAGCCATGATCTATCCTATCTATGCCCGTCATAATTTTGTATACCTCTAGCAGATCCCCCCACAATCTCCTCTGCTCCAAGGAAAACAAACCCAGCCTATCCATTCTTTCCTCATGGCTAAAACTTTCCATCCCAGGCAACATCCTGGCAAATCTCCTCTGCACCCTCTCCAGTGCAATCACATCCTTCTAATAGTGTGGTGACCAGAACGGCACACAATACTCCAGCTATGTCCTAACCAAAGCTTTATAAAGTTGTACCAAGACTCCCTGCTCCTATACTCTATGCCCCTACTAATAAAGGCAAGCATTCCATACGCTTGTCTGCCCGTACTGCTGCCTTCAGGGATCTGTGGGCTTATACACCAAGGTTCCTTTGTTCCTCAATACTCCTTAGGGATTTACTGTTCATTGCATATATTCTACCCTTATTAGATCTCCCACCTCACACTTCAATTCCATCTGCCATTGCTCTGCATAACTTACCAGCTGATCAATATCACTTTGTAGCCTAAGATTATCCTCCTCAGCATCAACAATATCATCAATTTCTGAGTCATTTACAAGCTTATTAATTATACCTTCCACATTCACATCTGAGTATTAATGTATATAATAAACAGCAAGAGTCCCAGCACCGATCCCTGTGGTGCACTGCTGGTCACAGGCTTCCAATCACAAAATCAACCCTCCACCGTCAGCTTTTGAAGATCTAGAAGATTGACAAAATAATGCCACAAAGAGGATAAATATGTTTGACCTGGTGGCCATTGCAGAGATTTGGTTGCTAGGCGACCAAGATCAATAAATAAATATTTCCAGGCAAAAGAGAAAAGGAGATGGGACAAGCCTGACAATGAAGAATGAAAGGATCTTAGATCAAGAAAGCTAAGGAAATTTGGGTGGGAAACAGAGTTGGGGAATTGTTTTTCCTCTCCTACAGTGGTCATAATGCTGGACAGAGTACTAATAAGGAAATTAGAGGAGAATTTAAGAAGGATAATAGGATTATTGGGGGGTGACTTTAATCTTTATATCAAAAGAGCAAACAAATTGGCAAAATTGTTGTTAAGGACAAGGCCATGGAATGCACTCGAGGTTGTTTTTGAGAGCAATATATAGAGGAACCAATAAAGGAAGGTCTTTTTGAGATCTTGTATTGTGTAATGAAACAGGGCTCATTAGTAATGTTACAGTTAAGGCTCTGCTGGGGAAGAGTGATCATAATATGGTGGAATTTCACACCAAGTTTGAGAGGGATGAAGTCAATTGAGAAATCAAGTGTTTATATTTAAGCAAAGCCAATTACAACGGCTTGAGGGGCAAGTTGGCTGAGGTACATTTGATTCAAGTATATGATGACAGATAAACAATGGGAAACATTTGAACAAATAATTCATAATTCTTAACTAATATATAAGCCCTTGAGGAATAAAGACTCCACTGGAAAAATGATACAACCATGCTTAAGTAGAGAAGAGAAGGATAATGTTAGATTACGATGCTGTCAAAAGGAATCATAATTCTGAGAAGGAACAGCAAAGGATGACCCAGACATTGATAAAGAGAGAGAAAATTTAATGAGAATAAACTGGCACAAATGGAGAGACAGATTGGAAGGAATGAAAAATAGAAGAGATTAGCAAAAGTAAATGTGAGTCCCTTAGAGACAGAGACAGCAGAAATTCTAATGGAAATAGCAGAGATAATGAATAAATATTTTATCCTTGTCTTCACAGTGGAAGACACAAAGAACAGCAGAAATTCTAACGGAAATAGCAGAGATAATAAACAAATATTTCATCCTTGTCTTTACAGTGGAAGACACAAGGAATCTTGTGGGGAATTGAGAGATTAAGGATATTGAGTAATTTGAACTAATTAGTATTAGTGTTAGTATTCCTGAAAAAATCTATTTTGTTGAAGCTTCTCATCTTGCACTCATCGGGACAATCACAAAAATACAATATCAGGGGAAACAACAACTTTATGCTACATGAGAAGAGAGTGCTGATTGGTTGGCAAGTGATCTCTGATTGTTGGAGGTGTTGCCATGAAGAATGCACAAGTTTTATGGTGACTGACAGTTAACTTCTAAACATTAGTTGAAATTTAAACCTGGCAGTTTGACTTTGATTGGTCAAGGCATTGTCCTGAAGAATGAGCCAACAAATAGCTATTGTTTAGTTGAAATAGGCGCAATGTGTGTACATATTCTCTCTACAAAGAACTAGGCCCTTGGTATTGATATATGTAACTTCCAGTACACTGACAGATAACCTTAAATTGATTGCCAGAGTAATGTTTCAGTTGACCAATCATGGAATCACATCTACTGATGGAGCTTGATTTGCATTTTGCAAGAATGGACTGGCTGCGCATGACTTTAATGAATGCCTTTTTTCAGCAATACTCAAGACCTATTTGAATTGTTTAAGAGTTTAACTAGCACATTTGATAAGGGAGAACTAGCAGATGGAGTATATTTGGACTCTCAGGAGTTCCCACACAAGAGCCCATTCTGAAAGGTGAAGGTTCATGGAATAGGGGATCCTAAATTAACATGGATTATGTGTTGGTTAACAAGCAGAAAACAGATGCTATAAACTGATCACCATTGAGATGACGAGATGTTCTGGGAAGTCCTTGTTCCACAACTATTTAAAACATGTATTAGTGATTTCAGTGAGATGACCAGGTATAAGATATCAAAGTTCCTTGCTAGTATAAAAATGGAAGAGAAAGTGATCTGTGAGAAGGATGCAAAGGACTGAGGGCAATTTAAGTGATAGGACTTGTCAACATGGAGTATAATGTGGGAAATGTAAAATTATCTAGAATGTTTTTTAACAGGTGAGATACTTACCTGGCAGGGGTGAAACCAAGATCAAGCAGGTAGTTCACCCAGGACAAGGCTAGTCCATTGCACTCATAGAATCATAGAAACCTTACAGTGCACAAAGAGACCATCTGGCCCATCGAGTCTGCACCAACCACAATCCCACCCAGGTCTTACCCCCATATCCCTCTAACCTACGCATCTCAGGACACAAAGGGGCAATTGGCCAATCAACCTAACCCGCACATCTTTGGACTGTGGGAGGAAACTGGAGCACCCAGAGGAAACCCACGCAGACACAAGGAGAATGTGTAAATTCCACACAGACAGTGACCCAAGCCACGAATCAAACCCAAGTCCCTGGAGCTATGAAGCAGCAATACTAACTACTGTGCCATCCATAGTGTGCTGATGCCAGCAATGTCCCCAAACGCAGGATAGTTTTTGGGGCAGTATCATGGTACAGTGGTTAGCACTGCTGCCTCACAGTACCAGGGACTCAGGTTTGATTTCTGGATTGCGCCACTGTCTGTGTGGAGTTTGCACGGTCTCCCCATGTCTGCGTGGGTTTCCTCTGTGTGCTCCAGTTTCCTCCCACAGTCTGAAAGACATTCAGGTTAAGTGCATTGACCTGAACATACACTGAAGCTTGTGACTAGGAGAATTTCACAGTAACTTCATTGCATGTTAATGTAAGTCTAGTTTTGAATAATACATATGTAAATTAATTAATTAAATGATGGTATTCAGAGGGATTTGGGGATCTGTGTGCACAAATCATAGAAAGGTAATAATCAGGTACAGCAAACAGCACGGAAGGCAAATAATCTAATGGCTGTTATTGAAATCTTGCTGCATTTATAAGTGAGTGCTGCGTAGTCGTGGTCGCCTAACCAAATGTGGAATCTATTTGCCTTAGAGGGGATGGAAGAAAAATTCAGTGAATTGATTTCTGAATGGCTGGGCTGTCTAATGAGGAGAGAGTGAGGAGAAATATTTTCTGAAGTTTAGAGTAATGAGAAATGCTCTTTTTGAAAAGTATCAAACTCTTAGAGAAGCTGAACAATCGTTACTCCTGGGTGGATGGATAATCCAGAATATGGGGCAGAGTGTACGGAGAAGGAATTTCTCCATTCACAGGGTTATGAATCTTCAGATTTCTCTAGCTCAGAGGGTATGGATACTCAATTGATATTCACGCTTATCATAGAAGCATAGAACTGTACAGTGCAGAAAGAAGCCCTTCGGCCCATTGAGTCTGCACCGACCACAATTCCACCCAGGCCCTAACCCCATATCCCTACATATTATACCCACTCATCCCTGGACTCGAAGGAGCAATTTTTTAGCATGGCCAATCATCCTAACCTGCACATCTTTGGACTGTGGGAGGAAACCGGAGTACCCGGAGGAAACCCATGCAGACACGAGGAGAATGTACAAACTCCACACAGACAGTGACCCAAACCTGGAATCGAACCCAGGACCCTGGAGCTGTGAAGCAGCAGTGCTAACCACTGTGCTACCGTGCCGTTCCAATATCCCCATATTGATGGATTTTTGGGCACTAAGAGAATCTTAAGGGATCGGGTGGGAAAATAGGAGAGGTAAAAAGTTCAACCGTGAATGATGGAAAAGGCAAACTGGCTGTTTGGCCGACTCCTGCTCCAATACCTGATGTCCTTAATCTAGTGTAAATAAAACTGGCAATGAACACACGTGGAGTTATTGTTAATAATGCAAGGGGATTTTCCCAGTAACTTCATTGCAATTTCAATGTAAGCCTACTTGTGGCACTAATAAAATAAATTAATCTAATACATTCTTAACAAGCTGTTATGTTACAAGCTTGATCTTGGAGCTGTTGTTGAATACAGTAGATGTAGTGGCTCTGCTACTCGTCAGGGCAACAGTGAACTCAAATCCTGGGAAGACATCTTGTGAAATAGTATCTAATCACTCTGGGCAGTCACAGGGAGCAGCAGCAAACCTGACCTTGTTGAAAGCTTGTTAAAAATCTAACCTAAATTCTCCAATATTCTCAGACAAGGGGATGTCCCACTTCTTCTAGGCTGGCCTCCACCCCAACACCTTTAAATTTTCCTGAGGTACCTCATAAGCAACTCAGCTAGATAATGGGGTTGGTGATATAGTGGGGAAGATGGAGCACCATTACTGTTGTTGGGTATGTGTAAAGGGCACATGAGGCTAAGTTAGTCATGATGTACTTAATACTAGAACAGGTTTGATGGGCTGAATAGCCTACCCCTGTTGCTTTATTGCTAACTGGAGGTGGCAATTGAATCTTCGGAACAACTGCAGAGAGATTTGCAGAGAATGAAGCATGGTTCAGTTAGACTGTGCAGTGGTGCATGGTGCTTTGACCAGGGAGTAGGGCTACGCGTGTGCATGGTAGAAAATTTAAATGATGTGTAGCAAATACCGATTCAATTTTAACTTGAGCAATATGATTCTAATTGAATTTTAAAATTCTGGATCAGTAACCAGAACAGACAGGCTCAGGATCATTAGTAAAAGAACCATTTGAGGAGACGGGGACAAATGAGTTTTTGCAGTGAGTTATTGTGACCTGGAATTCACTGGAAGCACATTCAGTAATGATTTTCAAAGTGATATGAAGTGGAGAATCCATGTAACATGGGCTTGCCCTGTGACCCCTTTATTTTGGAAGTGAGATAAAGTTCTGTTCTAGGATACCCCTGTGAATCAAGGTGGTTGTTTCAGTTTGTCAAAGGGGCTATTCTAAATACAAATCCTGAACAAGCCCTTTGTCGCTTCAGTCTGGAGTATGATCAAGATCTTTGCTGCTAAGGCAGAACTGTGTGTAGCTTGGTCTGTCCTCTTAAAGCTAGCTCTCACACTCGCTCATTGTGAAGGTATGATCTATATGGAATATATTGGCAAACCCAGGTAACTGAAGCAGCTTGTAAACTCCTCAAGTCAGTGAGGCAGTGTTGGGACATGTGCTGCTGTTCATTGTAATCCAATGTCAAAAGTACACTTTCTTTCTGTCAGTTAGAGACCGCCTTCTATTTGTATCAAACCACAATTCTGCCTGTATAGAAGTAGACTTTCTGATGTACAATAGTTAGGAATGTGAAGCGAGGATGTTTGGAAAGGTGAAATGATACTACAGCTGTTAGCAACTGTCTCCACTATGGTCAGCCTCTGATCAGTAATTCAGCTGGCCACCCAATGGGGATCCCTTTTTCCCACTGCAATAGCAACACAGCAGATCAGTAACACACTGTCACCTCTAGTGTCTGGATTTACAAGTGTTACTGGTTGGGAAGAAGTTGCATCTTTATTTTTTATCATTGATGAGAGGAATATGGGAACAGGAGTACGCCCCTCAAGCCCGTTTTCCACTCAGTGAGACCTTGGCTTTACGCCTTGACTTGACATTCGTCTATGTCCATGAGCTTAAAAAAAGCCTCATTTTTGAAATTCTCAGTTAAACCCCAACACCCTCAGCCTTGGTAGGGAGGAGTTACAGGTTCATTAACTTCTGTGTGAAAAAATAAAAAATAATAGTTCCTTTTTATTCTGGACCTCTTCATCAGAGGAAATCCAGCACAAAGTAGCCTGTTTGATTGGCACCTCATCCAGCACCTTCAACATTTGTTCCCTCCACCAAACACAACTACCATCGGAAGGACAAGGGCAGCAGATACTTTGGAACACCACCACCTGGAGATTCTTCTCCAAGTCGCTCATCTTCCTGATTTGGGAATATATCACAGTTCCTTTACTTTAAACACTTTAAAAACCTCAAATAAAACATCTGTCCATTTTTAACTTCAAGAAAGTGCAAAGCAAACATATTCAACCTGCTACCATGAATTAGCCCACTATACTGGGGAATCTACTTCCATACTTTCAAAGGCCTGAGACTTCCAACATGTTATTTCATGCTCTGGTAATCTTCAGAGAGCAGGCTTTTCAATGATTGCAAACCCAGTCTTCGGAACTGTAATTAACATTGAAATGTATTCATAGTGAAACTAGACGCTGACAATGTAAAGGAGCTGTACCTGTCCTGGGTGTGTTTGATGGGGACAGTATAGAGGAAACTTTATTCTGTATCTAACCCCTTACTGTACTTGTTCTGGGATGGTTTGATAGACTCAGTATAACGGGTGCTTTATTCCGTTTTGAACCCTGTGCTTTACCTGTTCTGGGAGTGATTGGTGGATAGTGTTGAGGGAGCTTTATTCTGTATCTAATCTCTGACAGTACCTGTTCCAGGTGTGTTTGGTGGGGACACTGCAGAGGGTGCCTTCCTTTGTATCTAACCCTGGGCTCTGCCTGCCCTGGGAGTGTTTGATGGAGACACTGGGAGTGTTTGATGGAGACACTGGGAGTGTTTGATGGAGACACTGGGAGTGTTTGATGGGGACACTGGGAGTGTTTGATGAGATACTGGGAGTGTTTGATGGGGACACTGGGACTGTTTGATGGAGACACTGGGAGTGTTTGATGGGGACACTGGGAGTGTTTGATGGAGACACTGGGAGTGTTTGATGGGATACTGGGAGTGTTTAATGGGGACACTGGGAGTGTTTGATGGAGACACTGGGAGTGTTTGATGGGGACACTGGGAGTGTTTGATGGGGACACTGGGACTGTTTGATGGAGACACTGGGAGTGTTTGATGGGGACACTGGGAGTGTTTGATGGAGACACTGGGAGTGTTTGATGGAGACACTGGGAGTGTTTGATGGGGACACTGGGAGTGTTTGATGGGACACTGGGAGTGTTTGATGGGGACACTGGGAGTGTTTGATGGAGACACTGGGAGTGTTTGATCGAGACACTGGGAGTGTTTGATGGGGACACTGGGAGTGTTTGATGGAGACACTGGGAGTGTTTGATAGGGACACTGGGAGTGTTTGATGGGGACACTGGGAGTGTTTGATGGGGACACTGGGAATGTTTGATGGAGACACTGGGAGTGTTTGATGGGGTCACTGGGAGTGTTTGATGGAGACACTGGGAGTGTTTGATGGGACACTGGGAGTGTTTGATGGGGACACTGGGAGTGTTTGATCGAGACACTGGGAGTGTTTGATGAGGACACTGGGAGTGTTTGATGGGGACACTGGGAGTGTTTGATGGAGACACTGGGAGTGTTTGATAGGGACACTGGGAGTGTTTGATGGGGACACTGGGAGTGTTTGATCGAGACACTGGGAGTGTTTGATGGGGACACTGGGAATGTTTGATGGAGACACTGGGAGTGTTTGATGGGGACACTGGGAGTGTTTGATGGGGACACTGGGAGTGTTTGATGGAGACACTGGGAGTGTTTGATGGGATACTGGGAGTGTTTAATGGGGACACTGGGAGTGTTTGATGGAGACACTGGGAGTGTTTGATGGGGACACTGGGAGTGTTTGATGGGGACACTGGGACTGTTTGATGGAGACACTGGGAGTGTTTGATGGGGACACTGGGAGTGTTTGATGGAGACACTGGGAGTGTTTGATGGAGACACTGGGAGTGTTTGATGGGGACACTGGGAGTGTTTGATGGGACACTGGGAGTGTTTGATGGGGACACTGGGAGTGTTTGATGGAGACACTGGGAGTGTTTGATCGAGACACTGGGAGTGTTTGATGGGGACACTGGGAGTGTTTGATGGAGACACTGGGAGTGTTTGATAGGGACACTGGGAGTGTTTGATGGGGACACTGGGAGTGTTTGATGGGGACACTGGGAGTGTTTGATGGAGACACTGGGAGTGTTTGATGGGGACACTGGGAGTGTTTGATGGGGACACTGGGAATGTTTGATGGAGACACTGGGAGTGTTTGATGGGGTCACTGGGAGTGTTTGATGGAGACACTGGGAGTGTTTGATGGGACACTGGGAGTGTTTGATGGGGACACTGGGAGTGTTTGATCGAGACACTGGGAGTGTTTGATGAGGACACTGGGAGTGTTTGATGGGGACACTGGGAGTGTTTGATGGAGACACTGGGAGTGTTTGATAGGGACACTGGGAGTGTTTGATGGGGACACTGGGAGTGTTTGATCGAGACACTGGGAGTGTTTGATGGGGACACTGGGAATGTTTGATGGAGACACTGGGAGTGTTTGATGGGGACACTGGGAGTGTTTGATGGGGACACTGGGAGTGTTTGATGGAGACACTGGGAGTGTTTGATGGGGACACTGGGAGTGTTTGATGGAGACACTGGGAGTGTTTGATAGGGACACTGGGAGTGTTTGATGGGGACACTGGGAGTGTTTGATGGGGACACTGGGAGTGTTTGATGGGGACACTGGGAGTGTTTGATGGGGACACTGGGAGTGTTTGATGGGGATACTGGGAGTGTTTGATGGGGACACTGGGAGCGTTTGATGGAGACACTGGGAGTGTTTGATGGGGACACTGGGAGTGTTTGATGGGACTCTGGGAGTGTTTGATGGGACACTGGGAGTGTTTGATGGAGACACTGGGAGTGTTTGATGGGGACACTGGGAGTGTTTGATGGAGACACTGGGAGTGTTTGATGGGGACACTGGGAGTGTTTGATGGGGACACTGGGAGTGTTTGATGGGGATACTGGGAGTGTTTGATGGGGACACTGGGAGTGTTTGATGGAGACACTGGGAGTGTTTGATGGGGACACTGGGAATGTTTGATGGAGACACTGGGAGTGTTTGATGGGGACACTAGGAGTGTTTGATGGGACACTGGGAGTGTTTGATGGAGACACTGGGAGTGTTTGATGGAGACCCTAGGAGTGTTTGATGGGGATACTGGGAGTGTTTGATGGGGTCACTGGGAGTGTTTGATGAGACACTGGGAGTGTTTGATGGGGTCACTGGGAGTGTTTGATGGGACTCTGGGAGTGTTTGATGGGACACTGGGAGTGTTTGATGGAGACACTGGGAGTGTTTGATGGGGTCACTGGGAGTGTTTGATGGGACACTGGGAGTGTTTGATGGAGACACTGGGTGTGTTTGATGGAGACATTGAGTGCCTGTATTGTGAAGTTAATCAGTTCCCCATTGTGGCAATAACAATGTCAGATTGTTACCTACAGCTTTGAATATTGGAAATAAAAGTGCTTGGTTTAAAATACTTCTCATATCTTCATAATTAAGGATGCCAATGGTGTTAATGAGACCTTTTGCCGTCAAGGACTAGGATATTATTTCGAATAAAAGGGCGTTAAATCTGCTGGTGGCTCCTTGGTGTTTTTTAATTATGTGGCTGAAGCAGATTGTTACAATTTTGGAGTTTTTGCTTGTGCCCCACAGGGCTGTTATCATTGAGCAGGGATCTAATCTATGAACACACGAGGGTGGGAGATGTGGAGATTAGGCAAGTGCTCCATGACTTGTTCACTCTGGCTGAGAAGAGGCTGTGTTTGATACTCTTCCCTGCAGACCCCACTGTGAGTGACTCTCGTATGTGTTTCATTTAAAAGCTGACATCAGTCCCACTCGGTTTGCAGTCTGAGACACATCCTACCAGCCGGGCCGAGGGCACTGTCTATGTAATCTCCTGACTCGCTGCTGCACAGATCTCAGCCCAATCTCTCTGGTGTACGGTAAGTGTTGGGGAGATTTTTAAAGCAGCATGTGGTTAAATGTATACAGGGGTTGGAATTTGATCTTTGATTTCCAGTTTTCTGACCCTGGATTTCTGTCCCAGGTGCGTGCGGACTGTATTCCAGCCGGATTATACTGGATTGGCGGCAGTGTTTTTGCTATTTGTGTCTGAAAGCATTTTAAGTCAAGAAACTTCTGTTGAAGTTGTTCTTAGGGAAGACTGCCATGCATGCTTAAAAACCCAAATCTTCCCGGCTTTTCCTGATGCGGGAATCTGCTTTGTGGCTCCTCTTTTTACTGTTTCACAAGCGTGAAAGTCTCTCCTGTGTCTTGCAGACCAACCCTGGGCAAAACCCTCAAGATGCCTCCTAACCGAAGCTCCAGATTGGGTTTGGTGTGTGTCCACCTACCCACCGCCCCCTCACCGTCCCATCCCCATTTCACATTGTGTGTGGGACCCTTCCTCAGAAGGTTATACCATATCACCGAATCTTACAGTCCAGAAGGTGGCCTTTCAGCCTATCATTGTCTATACTGGCTCTTTGGAACAGCAATCCAATTAGAACCATTCCTCCGCACTCTCCCCCTATTGCCATATAAAGCTTATTTTTCAAAGTATTTATCCGCCTCCCTTTCAACAGTTTTCATGAACTTCTTTCCACTCCCTTTTCCGCCCGGACATTCCAGGTCACAACTTGTTGTGTAAGAATTTTCTCCTCATTATTTCTTTGCTTCTCTTGGCAACTAAATTAACCCTGACCAGTACAAACAGTTTATCTCCTATCTACTACCTGGAAACAATTCTGAGCTCCACATTTTCCCTGCACTTCTCCGGTTCCAGGGAAAACAATCTGAGCTTTTCCAGCCTCTCCACATGAACTGAAATCCTTTGTTTTCGCAAATCTCCTCTTATCCTCTCTTTGGTCCTGACATTCTTCAGAAAGTGTGGTGTCCAAAATGGAACATAATATTGGGAACTAAGCAACATTTTACAAAATGCATTGTGCCCTCTGAGCCTCTGTTTATAATACCATGTATCCTCTACTTCTTTCCACAGCTTGTCCCACCACCTTCCAACATTTATATTTATTCAACCCCATCTTCCTCTCTTCCTGCATCCTCTCTAAAATTGCACCATGTTGTTTATGCTGCCTCTCTTCAATCTCACTCCCATCACATCCTTCTCAGAGTTTGCACACCGTTTCCTCACGGCCCTGGTACTGATGACAAAGCCATTAATTGGGTTTCGGGGGCTATGACTGGGGTGATCACTGTATTTTGGGTGGGTACCCTCTGGTGTCTCAGTTCCACCACCACCGCAGTGTCGGACTATAAGAGAACACACTGCCAGAATCTCAGCAATTCCTACACACTGTGCCATTTCCAACAATGCAAATGCCACCCAGTTACTTGTCACCAACTAATGATAGCGCAGTGGCATGAAGGTGCCAATTAAACCAATGTTTACTCAGCTGTAGTCACCCAGAATAATAGTTTTTTTAAAAAAGGAAAATAGGTAGAAAGAACAGTGCTTCATGCACAGCACCTCAATCCCGGACACTAGCTGGGTCCTAATCAGCTGTATTTAGTGGGAATCTCTCTATCTCAAGACCCACCTCAGAGACTTAAGAAATAGGAGCAGGAGCAGGCCATCTGGCCCCTCGAGCCTGCCCCGCCATTCAATAAGATCATGGCTGATCTGTCGTGACTCAGCTCCACCTTCCCGCCCTCTCCCCATAACCCTTAATCCCTTCTCTTATCAAAAACCCATCAACCCGTTTCTTAAAAATATTTAGCGAGGCAGCCTCCACCACTTCAACGGGCAGAGAATTCCAGAGATTCACCACCCTTTGAGTGAAGAAGTTCCTCCTCAACTCTGTTCTAAACCGCCCCCCCTTTATCTTGAGGCTGTGCCCCCTAGTCCTACTGTCTTTTTTGAGCGGGAACAGTCTCTCCACCTCTATCCTATCCATCCCATTCATCATCTTATACGTCTCAATGAGATCTCCCCTCATTCTTCTAAACTCTAACGAGTACAAGCCTAGTTTATTCAGCCTCTCCTCATAGCTCAATCCCCTCAACTCCGGTATCAGCCGAGTAAACCTCCTCTGCACTCCCTCCAGGGCCAAAACATCCTTGCGCAGGTGCGGCGCCCAAAACTGCACACAGTACTCCAGCTGCGGCCTCACCAATGCCCTATACAGCTGCAGCAAGACCTCCCTACTTTTATATTCAATCCCCTTCGCTATGAAGGCCAGCATCCCATTCGCCTTCCTGACCACCTGCTGCACCTGCAAGCTGGGTTTTTGCGACTCATGCACAAGGACCCCGAGGTCCCTCTGCACCGTCGCCTGCTGCAGTTTTTCGCCCCGCTGGTACTCTAGGCTGAGAGCATTGAGGACCATCGCACTGTTCGAGCTGCTGGCTTTCAGAGAACATGTTTTTGCTCTCTCAGGTGGACGTACAAGATTGTCTCAAAGAGCTAGGATGTTTCTCTTTGTAAGAGTTCTCAGTCCAAAGATGTGCGGGTTAGTTTGATTGGCTATGCTAATTTGACCCTAGTGTCAGGGGATTAGCAGGATAAATATGTGGGGTTATGGGAATAGGGACTGGGTGGGATTGTGGCTGGTGCAGTCTCGATGGGCCAAATGGCCTTCTTTGGCACTGTAGGGATTCTATGATTCAATGAATGGGATTCATTATTAGCTCAGTGCTCAGGCGGTGCCTGATGCTCTTAGTTTGATCAACATGGATTGCGAAAAGTTACTGGTGGCTATGCAGGAATGTGGTTGAAGGTACAATCGGATTAGCCATGATTGTATTGAATGGCAGAGCAGGATTCGAGGGGACAAGTGGCCTTCTCCTGCTCCTAATCTGTATGATCCCTTGCCCATGTATCACCTGGGGTTTTGAGATCAGGCCCCTGCCCTTGGATAACAATGGTACATGAAGTGCTTATCACACCCACCACTGATGGTCCCAATCTAGCTCACCAGAAACTTCCATTCATATCACATTTTCACATCAACTGGGCAGCACAAAGCACTATAGAGCCAATTGAATATTTCTGAAGTGTTAATCACTGCTGCAATGTAGGAAATGTGTTAAATAATTTGCACACAGCAGATAGAAACGTAATAGGACTAGCTTATTTAGAACATAGAACATAGAACATTACAGCGCAGAACAGGCCCTTCGGCCCACGATGTTGCGCCGACCAGTTACAAAACAATGACCCACTAGCCTAAACCAATCCCTTTTCATCCATAAACCTATCCACAGAAATGGATTTGTAATGTTGATTAAGGGATAAATATTGGCCAGGACATTGAGGGTAAGTCCCCTGCTCTCTTCAATTAGTGTCATAGAATCTTTGATGTCCAGGCAACCTAATTTAATATCACATCCACTCTGACAGTGTAGCACTAGCTCAAAGTGACATGGGAGTTTCAGTCTTCATTTCTAAGCTCAAGTCCTGGAGTGGAACTTGAATCCAGAACAAGAGCATTACTAACTGAACCGTCAGCCAAACTGGCGCTGGATCTCCGACCTCTCCCATGGCTGGGATTCTCCAACCTCTCCCATGGCTGGGATTCTCCAACCTCTCCCATGGCTGGGATTCTCCAACCTCTCCCATGGCTGGAACTCTCCAACCTCTCTCATGGCTGGAATTCTCCAACCTCTCTCATGGCTGGAATTCTCCAACCTCTCTCATGGCTGGGATTCTCCAACCTCTCCCATGGCTGGGATCCCAATCTTGCCCGGGGCTGGGATTCTTTGACTTTGCCTACAGGTGGGACTCTCCAACCTCACTTGTGGCTGGGATTCTCCGCTCCCGCTGCAGTGAACAGAGATTTGGCTGAGTGCTAAATTATCTGTTCTTGCTGGCAGTGGTGACAGGACATATACAGCTGGAGAATTCCAGCCTATGAATATAGGATCACCAAACAGTGCCAAATCGTTTGGAGGACTTGTGATACCGGGCTACAGGGAGGCCAAACAGGTCAGCATTTCAATCCACAACTCTCTACTTTCTTCTGAATCCTCTTCAGGAAAGGAATGGGGGATGCATCACAAACTGAATACATTGTAAGAGGAGAGAGCAATTGCTAGATTTGGTTATGAGTAAATAAAACAACGGGAATGGTAGCTATATGTTTACATGGTTTAAAGTGAAATAGAAAAGGAAATGACATAGGCTATATCCATGAAAACCACTCATTTATCCTACCTTCCAATTCTCTATCCATTACCCAATTCTCTATCCATATTACTAAATTACTCTGGTCACATTCTCATACACTCTCTTTTGTGATACTGTTCGAATACCTTTTGAAAATCCAAATACACTAGATCCACTACTTTCCCTTTATTCTCCTCACTCGTTAAATTCCCAAAAATCTCTCAAACTTCTGTCAAACGCGATTTATCTTTCATATAATCAGATTGATTTTAAAATGCCTTGTTAAAATCCTCTCAGTAATGGAACCCAGCATTTTCTCCACTACTGATGTCAGGTTTAACTGGCCAGCAGTTTCCTATTTCCGCTCTCCCTCTTAGTTTGAATTGTAGGATTAAGGTTTCTATGTTCCAATCTGTTTCAGATTTCAGGGAATTTTGGAAGACTGCAACTAAGGAATCCACAATCTTCACAGTTGTGTGTTTTGAACCCTAAGGTGTGGACATCATGTAGGTCACAGGGATTTAAAAGCTTTTCCATTAGTTTCCCTCATACCATTCCTACTCATATTAATGACTTTTAGCTCTTCACTCTTGTTAGCTCCTTAATTTCCCTGCTATTGTAGTTGTGTCTTTTGCTGTGAACACATTTTTGAACATTTTCTGAATGCCCATTGTAATTCCTCCAATCCAGACCAACTGTTATTTTTGCTACTCTCTTTCTGAGACTAGAGGTGAGATTTTATGGCCTCACTTGTCCGGGAAATGTGAAAATCCTGCCCAAGGTCAACAGACCTTCCCAAGTTCTGCTCCTTGCCTACTCCAATTCCCATGGCAGGCAGGCCGGTAGAATTCCGACGTGGTCCTTTGAATGAGGATTGGAGAGTGCTCAGTGTAAAAAGGTTTCAATAGTAAGACGGCACTAATCTGGATAAACTGGGTCAATGTAATACTTTTGGCTGAGAAAGTGCTAAAAAAGAAACATGTGCATTTACATAGCATCTTTCCCAATGAATGGACATCTGAAATCAGCTCACAGCCACTGAAACCCTTCTGTCATATAGTCACTGTTTCAATACACGAAACGTAGCCAGCAATTTGTACACAGCAAGATCCCATAAGCAACTGTATGATAATGACCAGCTAATGTGTTTTATCAATTTAGTTGAGGGATAAATATTGGTCAGGACATTGGCGATAACTCTTCTGCAAAATAGCTCCGTGGGGATCTTTGAAGTCCAGCTGAGAAAGCAGGTGGTGATTAGGTATAACATCACACCAAGAAACACAGATTTGGACTACAACATTCCCTCAGTGCAGCACTGTGGCTGGGATTTTCCAGCTGCACTCACTGCAAGTCTGGAAAATCCCGCACAAGATCAATGGACCTTTGCCCGGTGCCTTCCTCCACCCTGCCAGAGTGCTATGATTCCCTAGGTGGGAGGGATGGGAAAATTCCACCTTTAGTGTTAGTTCTGATTTTTGTGCTCAAGTGCGAGAGTGGGGCCAGGAGCTGGAATCATCCATCCCAGAGGGAATGAGGGTAACTCACCGAGCCACTGCTGACTCTGGAATGGTTCAATTTAAAGGTGAACAGCTGTAGCTCCCACAAGATCTTTCCCCAGCAGTCCACTGAACGGTGAACAAGAGATTGGTGCAAGCCATGGGGGAATATACCAATCGCATGGGCGTCTCTGGTGAATTATGTTGGGGGATTAAGTGAAAACCTCATTGAAATTCTCCCCCCAAAATTACAAAATCACCCAAACAAAAAGGAAACCAGCAATGGCTTTCAGATTTGTGCTGACATTGTTCGAGGAAGTGAAAGAGAGCGGGTGAGTAAATGCAGCAGATGTGGTATACAGTGACTTCAGGAAGCCTTTGACTTGGTTCCCTGGTTATTTTCTACATGACACAATTCAGCAAAGATAAGAAATAGCAACTTAAAAATTATTTAAGGGCGGAGACAACCAGTTGGAGCTAAAGATAGTCTCTCACAGCCAAGGGTGAGTAAGCAATGCCCACAATGTTCTGCTCTCAGTGTACACTAATCAGGCCCAGAGTGACAGGGGGTGTCCTCTAATTTATAAATGAATCTAACATTTGAAGATTCAGCAAATCACTCTGAGGCCCAAAATAAGCAGCAAAGAAATACTGACAAGATAGTGGAATTGGCACAGGAATGTGGCAGATGGAATTCAATGGTGGCAAGTGTGAGGTGGTACATTTTGATTAAAAACTGTAATTATTATACTTTGTGGAGTGCGAGGAAGCAACCCAACCAATAACCCAAAGCATTTTCAGGAATTGAAGGTTAATCTTCAGGAATAAATCAGGAGAAAAGTTAATGGTATTAAAATGTGTGAGGTTTTTATTTTCCCTTTGTACATTGTTAAAAGATATTGAAGCATGAGACACGCTGTAAAAGGACTAAGTGAGAGTGGAGCATCATCCACAAGGGTATTAAAAAGCCAGTTACTCTCCAAGGCCAGATGCCATGAGTATAGAGTGTGGGGGTCAGGTGGGTAGAGAAATTCAGGGTTACTGCCAGGCAGAGGGGACAGGATTTGGAGGGTCAGCTTCATAAGGTATTAAAAGTTAGACAGGAGATGGTGGTGTTGAAGTAATCCAGGAAGCAGACTAATGCTCTGGGGACACGGGTTCAAATTCCACCACAGCAGCTGATGAAATTCAATTAGCAAATCCGGAATTGAAAGTTAGTCTCAGTAACGGTGACTATGATACTATTATTGATTTTCATTAAAAAATACAGTCTGGTTCAGTAATGTCCTTTAGGGAAGGAAATCTGCTGTCCTTACCTGGTCTGGTCTACATGTGACTCCAGAACCACAGCAATGTAGTTGACTCTTAACTGCCCCCTGAAATGGCCTAGCAAGCCACTCAATTCAAGGGCAATTAGGGATAAGCCACAAATGCTGCTCTTGTCAGCGTTACCCACATCCTATGAAAAGAGTAAGTTTTTTTTTAAATGACACCTCAAGTGAAAAAGGCCCTTAAAAAATGGAAATCTGGTGCTCGTGGGAAGTGTTCTTGATGAATCTCGAGGAAAACCTCAGAAACAACACAGTGCAAGTACTGAGTGCAGGTTTTGGGCTCAGATAACAAGAATATTGAGGACTGAGCACAGATTCACTTGGAAGCTGCCTTGATGTGAAGAAATATAAATACATTAGAAAAAGTTGGAAAACAGGGCCTGTTGGAAATTTGAAATGAGGAGAGATTATACAGAGCAGATGGAAACAGACTGTTCCCAGTGACTAAGGAGTCCAAGGGAGGTTTAGATATCATATTTGGGACAGAGAGTAGGAGGAAATCAGTAACAGGGGATTCAGAGGTTGTAGACTGCACTGTCCAGATTAAATATTGAAACAGACACCATGTCACGGTTAAGAACAGAACTGATAGGTGATTGAAGGATCAAGGAAGACAGCAACAGACAGACTCATGGGAACGGAATACTATTTCTGTGGAATGTGACACTCGATACAGGCGGGTGGAGGGTGAACCTCGATACAGGCGGGTGGAGGGTGAACCTCGATACAGGCGGGTGGAGGGTGAACCTCGATACAGGCGGGTGGAGGGTGAACCTCGATACAGGCGGGTGGAGGGTGAACCTCGATACAGGCGGGTGGAGGGTGAACCTCGATACAGGCGGGTGGAGGGTGAACCTCAATACAGGCGGGTGGAGGGTGAACCTTGATACAGGCAGGTGGAGGGTGAACCTCGATACAGGTGGGTGGAGGGTGAACCTCGATACAGACGGGTGGAGGGTGAACCTCGATACAGGCGGGTGGAGGGTGAACCTCGATACAGGCGGGTGGAGGGTGAGCCTCGATACAGGCGGGTGGAGGGTGAACCTCGATACAGGCGGGTGGAGGGTGAACCTCGATACAGGCGGGTGGAGGGTGAACCTCGATACAGGCGGGTGGAGGGTGAACCTCGATACAGACAGATTGAGCCCAATGATCTGTCTGCATGTTGGAATTTTCCAGGCAATTGTGATATAAGTTGGAAAACCCGCCATCAAGGGACAGCTGATTGATCGGAGTGAGAGGCTGGGAATGATAATAGGACATAATGGACAGCAGGTTACGGCTAAGTGCTTAACAATGCAGCAGGATTGATCAGAATATTCGCTGTAATTTTGAGTGCGCATTTGGATGCAAAGATATTTTGTCCGTTGTGATGTGTGATTGAGTGGAATTTTTATGAGCATGCAATTGTTGAATGTTTTCTGCTGATGATATATGCCACAAAACTGCAATGGTGGCATTTCTGTCACAATATTTGAATCAATTTCCTGTTTTGATGATGGTGTTGAAATGACTATTCTAATTCAAGCTTTTATAAATCTCTCCCTGCAGCCAATGGACTGGAACGATACAATTAGCTCCCAGCTTTAAGAAAATTACTGGCTCCTATCTCGCAGAAACCGTGCCATCTTGATAGGAACAGCTGCCCCATGAGGAATCTGAACATGTCCCACTCACAGCAGCTCCCCCTCCTACTCCTCCTGCTCCAGGCCATTCTCCTGTCCTCCAGCAACCTGCCCAGTGCCAAGAAGGAGATTGCGATAGAGGGGGATCTTGTGATCGGGGGATTGTTCCCAGTCCATGAGAAAGGCAATGGTTTGGAAGATTGTGGAGGGATCAATGAACAACGTGGCATCCAACGGCTCGAGGCTATGCTGTTTGCATTGGACATGATAAATAAGGACCCCAACATTTTGCCCGGAATTAAGCTTGGAGCCCACATCCTGGACACATGTTCCAAGGACACTTACGCTCTGGAACAGTCACTGGAATTTGTGAGGTCCTCCCTGACAAAAGTGGACGAGACAGAATACATCTGCCCAGATGGGTCTTATGCCATCCACGATGACACAGCCTTTGCCATAGCTGGAGTCATTGGGGGCTCCTACAGTGACGTATCCATCCAGGTAAGGAACAAGTAGAACTTACTGCAAGGGGCAAGCAAGGAAACATGTTGAACTGTCAGCACAGGAGATTGATTTTCTTTGATTTGATTTATTATTATTGTCGTATATTAGTATACAGTGAAAAGTATTGTTTCTTGCATGCTGTACACACAAAGCACACCATTCATAGGGAAGGAAAGGAAAGAGTGCAGAATGAAGTGTTACACAGCTAGGGTATAGAGAAAATCAACTTAATGCGGGGTAAGTCCATTCAAAAGTCTGACAGCAGCAGGGAAGAAGCTGTTCTTGAGTTGTTGGTGTGTGACCTCAGACTTTTGTATCTTTTTCCTGATGGAAGAAGGTAGAAGAGAGAAGGTCCGGAGTGTGTAGAGTCCTTGGTTATGCTGGCTGCTTTTCCAAGGCAGCGGGAACGATAGACAGCTTCAATGGATCGGAGATTGGTTTATGTGATGGACTGGGCTTCATTCATAGCCCTTTGTAGTTTATTGCAGTCTTGAACATAGCAGGAGCCATACCAAGCAGTGATATAATAAGAAATAATATTTTCTTTGGTAGAACTTCATCTGTAGAAATTGGTGAGAGTTGTAGCAGACATGCCAATTTTCCTTAGTTTCATCGGGACAGGCTGTTGGTGATCTGGACACCTAAAAACCTGAAGCTAGACCATTTCTGCTTCATCCCCATGGATGTAGACAGGGGTATGCCCTCCATGATGCTTCCTGAAGTTAATGGCTATCTTCTTTGTTTTGTTAATATTGAGGGAGAGATTATTGTCTTCATATCAGCTCACCAGATTCACTATCTCTTTCCTGTAGTCCATCTCGTCATTATTTGAGATCTGACCCATAACGGTGGTGTCATCAGCAAACTTGAAAATTGAGTTGGAGGGGAATTTGGCCACACAGGTATAGGTGTATAGGAGTACAGCAAGAGGCTGAGGACACCCAACATTTTCGCTGAGGTCACTGTTAGTACTTGAGAGTATGCTTTGATGAATTGCCTGCATTGTACACCATCAGTAATCGGGGGTATTGATGGCAATGTCATTCAGGTCCCACTCCAAAGCCATAAGCACATAATCTAGGCTGACACTCACACTGATGGAGTTGTTATCTTTCCAAACAAATTCCCAGAAAGATCCCATTGCGCTTTGTGAAGGAGAGCAGGAGAGTTTTCCTGATGTATTGGTCAATATTTATCACATGACTTAAATTGCTATCTGGTGATTTTGGTGTTTTGGGATCTTGCTTTGTATAAGTTGGCTGCCAGAATTCCCCACATTAAAATAGTGAGTGGAACCTTACCAAAAAACGGCAAAGGAACTCTGACTGAAAATCGACATATTTCTCTCTTGATCTTACGGCACTTTGTCAAAAAAATCAGGAGAGGGTGTGTTTCATGTTGTTCCATGTTGAGCAACGGGGCCTAAATGCACCAGTAAAACCCAGCTGCACTGAGATCCCACCACCACCCACGGCAGATTTAACAGCAGCCAGAGTTCCTTTGCATTTTTTCCTAAGCTTCTTTATAAAGGTCACTTCATGTAATGTGCACCCTGAGCTGATTGGACTGATAAGAGACCAGAATGGAGCTCTTGCCCGTCATCGCAGTTGAATTTGATTGCCAACCAGTTGTGAAGACTCATGGGAGTGACACAAGCTGCCTGTGAAAAGTTGGCTCTCTCTCTACGGGGCAATAACTGCCCTTTGTCACCAATCTATGGGTGGCACATGGCAGCAAAGTGGTTAGCACTGCTGCCTCACAGCGCCAAGGACCTGTGTTCAATTATTGGCTTGGGTCACTGTCTGTGCAGCTGTGCAGAGTCTGCACATTCTCCCTGTGTCTGGGTGGGTTTCCTCCAGGTGCTCTGGTTCCCTTCCACAGTCCGAAAGCTAGTCAGGTGCATTGACCAAGCTAAAATCTCCCCACTGTGTATGCACACGGAAGGGGAGACGGACAGACAATCCACTCCGAACTTCAGCCAGTCCCTTCTCTTCTGGCTGGACCTGGTTTTCCTCCTAAATTGGTTTCACAGAAGTGAATGGTCAAATCTCTGTCCCAGTGGTTGTGAATGCTGGAAGGCCAATTCAAGCTTTCTGTTCTGTGATGAGCAGCTTTTTATTCAGTAGGAGTTTCGGGAGGGTATGGAGTAAATGGGGCTGAAGAATATGTCAGCCAAGATTTGTAACACATATGAAATGATAGAACAGTCTTGAAGAGCTGAATAGCCTACACCTGTTCCCATGCTGTTTACATGTTTCAGACCTTACATCGGTGGTGGCCACATATATTTTAAGCTGCCAATTACTGTCAAACGTATGAAATTTATTAAGCAGTAGGTCAGCAGGTACGAGCAGTGGGAGGTTGATGTAATACCTTGTGGTTAAACTAGTGGTTACTAATTAGTGCCCTCACTGAAGGGTTAATTAAAGGGAAGGCCATGATGCGAATAAGCTGCTGCCTGATGTTGACTATATTACTAAGGAGAAAAGTCTTCATACAGCTCTGTCAGGCTGCATGATATTGTGCATGAGCCCGCATACTGAAACCCTTTCACACTCTGGTGAGATAATGAGAAACAAAGAACTGGCTTCAAATGTTCTTAAAATAACTTTGTCAGCACAGTAGGAAACAGCTCAGTGATACTGCGCCACTGAGCAAACTCCTTCTGCCGAGAAACCATTTAAGAGTCAAAGTTCTAGGTGAAAGGCCAAGGCCCACAGGACACGGTTGCAGGTTAAGGATCAAAGGTAACAGTTCATTACCTTGACAAGGTCAAGGCCTCTTCTGATGGACCTCAAATAAGAGCCAAGACTCACAGAGCAGGATCTTGAATGAAGGAATTTTGAATGTCATTCAGCTCCTTGAGCCTATTCCCCAACTCAATTAAATCATGACTGATCATTTGATTTGATTTGATTTATTATTGACAAATGTATTAACATAAAGTGAAAAGTATTGTTTTTTGCACATTATGCAGATAAAGCATACCATTCATAGAGAAGGAAATGAGACAGTGCAGAAAATAGTGTTACAGTCATAGCTAGGGTGTAAAGAAAGATCAACTTAATGCGAGGTAGGTCCATTCAAAAGTCTGGCAGCAACAGGGAAGAAGCTGTTCTTGAGTCGGTTGGTATGTGACCTCAGGCTTTTATATCTTTTTCCCAAAGGAAGAAGGTGGAAGAGAGAATGACCAGGGTGCGTGGGGTCCTTAATTATACTGGCTGCTTTGCTGAGGCAGTGGGAAGTGTAGACAGAGTCAATGAATGGGAGGTTGGTTTGCGTGATGGATTGGGCTACATTCATAACCTTTCGTAGTTCCCTCTGGTCTTGGGCAGAGCAGGAGCCATACCAAGCTGTGATACAACCAGAAAGAATGCTTTCTATGGTGCATCGGTAAAAGTTGGTGAAAGTCATAGCTGGCATGCCAAATTTCCTTAGTCTTCTGAGAAAGTATAGGTGTTGCTGGGCTTTCTTAACTATAGTGCCGGCATGGAGGGACCAGGTTAGGTTGTTTGTGATCTGGACATCTAAAAATTTGAAGTCTCAACCCTTTCTACTTTATCCCCATTGAAGTAGAGGCATGTTCTCCTTTACCCTTCCTGAAGTCGATGACAATCTCCTTCGTTTTGTTGACATTGCGGGAGAGATTATTGTTGCCGCACCAGTTTCGTGATTCTCTATCTCATTCCTGTGCTCTGTCTCATTATTGTTTGAGACCCAACTCACTATGGTGGTGTCGTCAGCAAACTTGAAAATCAAATTGGAGGGGAATTTGGCCGCACAGTCATAGATGTATAAGAAGTATAATAGGGGGTTGAGGACACAGCCTTGTGGGGCACCGGTGTTGAGGATGATCGTGGAGGAGGTGTTGTTGCCTATCCTTACTGATTGTGGTCTGTGAGTTAAGAAGTTCAGGATCCAGTTGCAGAGGGAGGTGCCGAGGGCCAGGTCACGGAGTTTGGAGGTGAGTTTCATGGGAATAATAGTGTTGAAGGCTGAGCTGTAATCAATAAATAGGAGTCTGATATAGGTGTCCATATGTGTTCCAGGATTGAGTGCAGGGCCAGGGAGATGGCGTCTGCAGTTGACCTGTTGCAGCAGTAGGCAAACTGTAGTGGATCCAGGTAGTCCAAGAGGCTGGAATTGATACATACCAGGATTAAGCTTTTGAAGCACTTCATAATGATGGATGTCAGAACCTCTGGCCAAAAGTCATTAAGGCACACTGTTTGGTTTTTCTTAGGTACTGGCATGATTGTTGTCTTCTTGAAGCAGATAGGGACCTTGGATTATTCTAAAGAAAGGTTGAAGGTATCTGTGAATGCCAGCTGATCTGCGCAGGATCTGAGTGCATGTCCGAGTATCCCATCCAGGCCAGTTGCTTTCCGTGGGTTGATCTGACATCTGTAATGCTGATCCCAGATACAAGTTCATACAGGGCTTCCAGGGTGGAGGGCATGCTCTCGCTGACCTCTTGCTCAAAATGGGCGTAGAATGCATTGAGCTCATCAGGGAGGGATGTGTGGGAGCCGGTGATTTTACATGTCTTTATCTTGTAGCCTGTTATGTCTTGGAGACCTTGCCGTCGCTGGTGGGGGTCGGTGTGGGTAGTGTGGGATTCTAGCTTAGTCCGGTTTTGTCTTTTGGCATCTTTGGTAGATCTCCTTAGATCGTACCTGGCTTTCTTGTATAGATCAGTGTCACCTGACTTGAATGCCTGAGACCTGGACTTCAACAAGCAGTGGATAGCCCTTTTCCCTGACTCCATCTATTTACCTTAGTTCCATAATCCTTCATGTTCTTGCCCTAATAAAAACCTGTCTTTGGTTTTAAACTTTTCAGTTTATCCCCAGGTTCAACATGGGGGAGCTTTAGATTTCAACTTTCCTCAATGTGAGAAATGCTTTCTGACATCACTCCTGAATGGCCCGTGCTAGTCTTAAAGTTATTCCCTCTTAATCCACTTTCTGTCTGTCTACCCTTTCGATTCACTTCATCAGTTTAAACACCTCAGTTATATCATCACTTCGCCTTCTGTTCTTAAAGGCGCAAGGCTGGCCTATGCAACCTACCCTCACGTGTTAAACCTTTTAAGCCCTAGTATTGTCTGCTTAACCTACACTACACCTCTCCAAATCCTTCTTATAACTGAACACAGTTCTCTCAATGAGGCCTAACCAATGCTTTACATAATTGGTGTGATATAAGCCCAACTCTTTGAATCTTTAACGTTAAAAACCAACATTTCAAGTTACCTCTTTATTGCACCATCTAACCTACAACACCAAACCTAAATACATGCCTGTCGATTTCTTCGTTTAGTCATTTATAAATGTAGATCCCTGGGAAACACCACTAATAGCACTAACCTGTCTGGTGTGGCAGGACTATCATATGAGTTGAGATTAAGTCAGTTAGGATGATATTCACTAGAGTTTAGAAGAGTGAGAGGGGATCTCATAGAAACTTATAAAATTCCAACAAGGTTAGACAGGGTAGTTTCAGAAAGAATGTTCCCAATGGTGGGGGAGTCCAGAACCAGGGGTCATAGTTTGAGGATAAGGGGCAAACCTTTCAAAATTGAGGTGAGGAGTAATTTCTTCACTCAAAGGGTGGTGAATGTGTGGAATTCACTACCACAGGATGTAGTTGAGGCTAAAATGTCTGATTTCAAGAAGATATTAGATATAGCTCTTGGTGCATAAGGGATCAAAAGATATGGGGCAAAGGGGGGATCAGGATATTGAATTCAATGATCAGCCATGATCAGAATGAATGGCGGAGCAGGCCCAAAGGGCCAAATGGCCAAGTCCTGCTTCTGGTTTCTATGTTTCTAAGTATATTCTATTATCCCTACTCCATGTCTCCTCTCTCCCCACACAATCCTTGCCTCCATTTCCATACAATATGATATTTGCTAATGAACTCTTATGTCGAATTTTATTAAATACTTTTTGGAAATCCATATAAACAACATCTGTCGACATCCTCTTAGCTACCACACTAATTACCATTCGCCAATTTCAGATAGTTTCAATAGACATGACATACCCTTCACAAATCCATGCCAATCTCTGGTTAATTCACAGTTGTCCAAATGTTTTGCATTCTCTTCCTAATAAAGGACAAAGGCTTCTGTACAACATTCCCAGTGAATCAGAGACACAGATAAGAGAATTGGTCAGCCATTGATATCTATGATAATGGAGATCCCACAGGAGAACAAGTGGGATTGTCCACTTTCTACCATTTTGACCCTGTCTCTTGCAGTCAGATGTTGCCAGATTTGAGGGTGGTAGAGCCTTATCCTGCTATCTCTATTCCTATGTATTTCTGTATTGTTGTAGTGTATCCCTGGTTCCGGTGTATCCCTGGGTGTCCTGGTATATTTCTGAGTGTCACGGTGTATCTCTATGTGTTGTGGTGTTTCCCTGGTCCCAGTGTACCTCTATGTTGCTCATGTATCTCAGTGTGTCATGGTGTATCTCTCATCCTAGGTGTATCTGGGTGTTGCAGTGTATCTCTGTGTGTCGCGGTATATCTGTGTGTTGTGGTGTATCTCTGTGTGTCGTGGTGTATCTCCAGGTGTTGTGGTGTATCTCCAGGTGTTGTGGTGTATCTCCATGTGTTGTGGTGTATCTCGCATCCTGGTGTATCTCTGTGTGTCCAGGGTGTATCTTGTTGCAGTGTATCTCTGTGTGTCCAGGGTGTATCTTGTCACAGTGTATCTCTGTGTGTCCAGGGTGTATCTTGTCACAGTGTATCTCTGTGTGTCGTGGTGTATCTCCAGGTGTTGTGGTGTATCTCCATGTGTTGTGGTTATCTCTCATCCTAGTGTATCTTTGTGTGTCCAGGGTGTATCTTGTTGCAGTGTATCTCTGTGTGTCCAGGGTGTATCTTGTCACAGTGTATCTCTGGGTGTCCTAGGTGTATCTCTGTATGTCACAGTGTATCTCTGTGTGTCGCAGTGTATCTCTGGGTGTTGCGACATATCTCTGTGTATCTCTGTGCGTCCTGGTGTACCTCTGTGTGTCATGGTGCATCACTGTGCGTCGCAGTGTATCTCTGTGTATCAAGGTGTATCTCTGTCGCAGTGTATCTCTGTGTATCATGTTGTATCTCTGTCGCAGTGTATCTCTGTGTATCATGGTGTATCTCTGTCACAGTGTATCTCTGTGTGTCGTGGTGTATCTCTGTGCATTGCGGTGTATCTCTGTGTCGTGGTGTATCGCTGTGTGTCGCGGTATATCTCTGTGTGTCACGGTGTATTTCTGTGTGTTGTGGTGTATCTCTGTGTGCCGTGGTGTATCTCTGTGCATTGCGGCATACCTCTGTGTGTTGTGGTGTATCTCTGTGCATTGCAGTGTATCTCTGTGAGTCGTGGTGTATCTCTGTGCATTGCGGTGTATCTCTGTGTGCCGTGGTGTATCTCTGTGCATTGCGGTGTATCTCTGTGCATTGCGGCGTATCTCTGTGTGCCGTGGTGTATCTCTGTGCATTGCGGTGTATCTCTGTGTCGTGGTGTATCTCTGTGTGTCGCGGTATATCTCTGTGTGTCGCGGTGTATTTCTGTGTGTTGTGGTGTATCTCTGTGTGCCGTGGTGTATCTCTGTGCATTGCGGCGTACCTCTGTGTGTCGTGGTGTATCTCTGTGTGTTGCAGTGTATCTCTGTGAGTCGTGGTGTATCTCTGTGCATTGCGGTGTATCTCTGTGTGCCGTGGTGTATCTCTGTGCATTGCGGTGTATCTCTGTGCATTGCGGCGTATCTCTGTGTGCCGTGGTGTATCTCTGTGTGTCGCGGTATATCTCTGTGTGTCGCGGTGTATTTCTGTGTGTTGTAGTGTATCTCTGTGTGTCATGGTGTACCTCTGTGCATCGCGGTGTATCTCTGCGTCGGGGTGTATCTCTGGCTCTTGTGGTGTATGTCTATGTGTTGCAGTGTATGTCTCATCCTGGTGTATCTCTGTGTGTCCTGGGTGTATCTCTGTGTGTCACGATGTATCTCTGTGTGTCGCAATGTATCTCTAGGTGTTGCGGTGTATCTGTGTGTCATGGTGTATCTCTGTGTATCACGGTGTATCTCTGTGTGTCGCGATGCATCTCTGGGTGTCGCGATGTATCTCTGGGTTTTGTGATGTATCTCTATGTATGGCGGTATATCTCTGTGCATCTAGGTGTACCTCTGTGTGCTCTGCTGTATCACTGTGTGTCACAGTGTATCTCTGTGTGTCATGGTATATCTCTGTCACAGTGTATCTCTGTGTGTCCCGGTGTATCTCTGTGTGTTGTGGTGTATCTCTGGGTGTTGCGGTGTATCTCTGTGTCACCCATGCATCCCAGTGTGTTATGGTGTATCTCTGATCCTGGTGTAACTCTGTGTATTGCGGTGTATCTCAGTGTGCTCCAGGATAATTCTGTGTCGCGGTGTTTTTCTTTCATGGTGACTGTGTGTCCTGGTGTATCTCTGTGTGTCCTGGTGTATCTCTGTGTGCCCTGGTGTATCTCTATGTGTTGCGGTGTATCTCTATGTGTTGCGGTGTATCTCTGTGCATCTTGGTGTACCTCTGTGTGCTGTGGTGTATCACTGTGTGTCGCAGTATATCTCTGTGTGTCAATGGTGTATCTCTTGCATTGTACCTCAGTGTGTCCCAGTTTTTCTTTGTGTCATGGTGCATCTCTGGCCCTTGTGTATATCTGTGTGTTGCAGTGTATCTCTGTGTGTTGCAGTGTATCTCTGTGTATTGTGGTGTATCTCTGTGTGTCACAGTGTACCTCTGTGTGTCGTGGTGCGTCATGGTGTATCTCTGGCGTATCTCTCCATGTTGCGGTGTATCTCTGCATGTTGCAGTGTATCTCTGTGTATTGTGGTGTATCTCTGTGTGTCACAGTGTATTTCTGTGTGACACGGTGTATCACTGTGTGGCACGGTGTATCTCTATGTGTGTATCCCTGTGGTGTCACTGTGTATCTATGTGTCATCGTGTATCACAGTGTGTCATGGTGTATCTCAATTTGTCCTGGTGTATCTCAGCATGTTGCAGTGTATCTCTTTGTATTGTGATGTATCTCTGTGTGTCACAGTTTATCTCTGTGTGGCACAGTGTATCTCTGTGTTGCAGTGTAGCTCAGCGTGTTGTGGTGTATCTCTGTGTGTCACAGTGTATTTTTGTGTGTCACGCGCATCTCTGTGTATCTCTGTGGTGTCACGGTGTATCTTTGTGTGTTGCGATGTATCTCTATGTGTTGTAGTGTACCACTGTGCATCACGGTGTATTTCTATGTGTTGCAGTGTATCTCTGTGTGGCATGGTGTGTCTCTGTGAGATGTGGTGTATCTCTGTGTGTCCCAGTGTATCTCTGTGTGTTCCAGTGTATCTTTGTGTATTGTGGTGTATTTCTGTGTGTCGTGGTGTATTTCCGTGTGTCGTGGTGTTTCTCTGTGTGTCCCGGTATTTCTCTGTGTATTGTGATGTCTGTGTGTTGCGGTGTATCTCTGTGTGCCCTGGTGTATCTCTGTGTATTGTGGTATATTTCTGTGTGTCGTGATGTATCTCTGATGTGTCCTGGTGTATCTCTGTGTATTGCGGTGTATTTTTGTGTGTCATGGTGTATCTCTGTGTGTCATGGTGTATCACTGTGTGTCGCGGTGAATCACTGTGTGTCGCGGTGTATCACTGTGTGTCGCGGTGTATTTCTATGTGTTGCAGTGTACCTCTCTGTCCATTCTCTGTGTTGTGGTGTATCTCTGTGCATTGCGGTGTATCTCTGTGTGTCATGGTGTATCACTGTGTGTCGCAGTATATCATTGTGTGTCGTGGTGTATCACTGTGTGTCGCGGTGTATTTCTATGTGTCGCAGTGTACCTCTCTGTCCATTCTCTGTGTTGTGGTGTATCTCTGCATTGCGGTGTACCTCTGTGTGTCATGGTGTATTTCTGTCTGTTCCAGTGTATCTCTGTGTGTCCTGATGTATTTCTGTGCTTTGTGGTGTATCTCTGTATGTCGCAGTGCATCTCTGTGTGTCTCAGTGTATCTCTGTGTATTGCAGCCTATTTCTGTGTGTCTTGGTGTATCTCTGTGGATTATGATGGATCTCTGTATATTGTGGTGTATCTCTGTATGGTGCGGTGTATCCCTTTGTGTCGCAGTGTATCACTGTGTGTCACATTGTATTTCTGAGTATCGTGCTGTATCCCTATGTGTCCTGGTGTATCTTTGTGTGTCGCGATGAATCTCTGTGTATTGCATTGTATCTCTGGACATCATGGTCCTTTGCTCAGTCCATCATTCAACATCCCAGAAACAGACTGAAAGGTCAAAGGAACATGCTGTTTGATTCAAACAATTGGTGGGAAGTACCTGACATCATACCAGCACTGGAAATCATACATGATATTGCTCAATTGTGTAGTAGAGTGAATATCTTTTTGGACTGACACAGCATTATGAAGAGCTGCTACGACTGTCTTTTGGAATCAAACTGCGTGTTCCTTCAAAATTCATCTCTTTATTCTGATGAGTACACAGTGAAAAGTATCAGGAACAGGAGTCTCTTTGTTGAGCCCACAACGATTCCTTTTCCTTCTACTGAGATTCTATTGGTGATAGAGATTGAACTCCCCCACCCAGAGTACAGTCTGTATCACTGTCTCAGAGGATCCTCCAAGTCATGCCCAACAGTGGGTTCCAGTCTTAGTTCTTAACAAATTTCTTTGTTTTTCTTGGAATAAAGGACTGTTAAAAAGAATAACACGACATAATGTGTGCAGAGAATATGGCGCCACCAGGCTTGGCAGATGCTGCCCCCTCCTGGCAGCTGGTGTACAATCTCAATACAACCGCACAAAGCTGTGGGCCACACGCCTTGCACTGTAACACCTGGCCATTGCTGTTTCTAGGAGCTTGCTGTGTATGAATTTCAACAGTATTTCAATGACTGTAAAGCATCTGGACTGTCCTCAGCTGGTACAAATCACAGAGGATGAAACTGGTCTTCGGCAGCAGAGAAAAACAGAGTGGCGGTGAATAACTATGATGTGGGTATGCCGGCGTTGGACTCGGGTAAACACAGTAAAAAGTCTCACAACTCCAGGTTAAAGTCCAACAGTTTATTTGGTAGCAAATGCACTAGCTTTAGGAGCGCTGCCCCTTCATCAGGTGAGTGGGGAGTGAGTGGGTGAAAGCTAGTGGCATTTGCTACCAAATAAACTGTTGGACTTTAACCTGGTGTTGTGAGACTTCTTACTGTGAATAACTAGCCCATTGGAGCAGCTTTCAATGTCCATTCCTTTAGAAAATATTGACAAGATTTTCCAATGAGAATTAGAATAATTGTGCTGTGAACTTCAACAGGAAGTGGTTTCAGGCCTAGTGCAGAATCCAATCCTGACTCACTCTGAACCCTGTCTGAGCTGTGGGTAGAGACCAGTATCCAGCCCACCAGCATTAAATATTAAAAGTCTTCCTGTGAACCTTTTTTGTGCTCACATTTGAGGACACCTTGTTTGGAGCTCACACACAGAGGGCGGGCTCAGGCCACAGGGAGTAGTGCTGGGTACGGGAGCAGGAGTTACCAAGTCTGTACAATGGGGAGCTCAGGACAAGATCACACCAGCTGTGGACTGCCCGTTCCAGAGCTCAGCCAATAGGAGGAGGGCTTGGCTGGTGGCAGACCCCTGAGTTTGGGTGGGTGGGGAGGGGGGGGGCGCTGCTGCTTGGTGACAAAAAGTGTTGGGGTTTTCATTCCCACCAGTCAATCCCTTTGCAGACAATGTGAGTGGAGATAGCATTCCAATCAGTATTCTGTCAATTGAGTTTGTGTCTTTATATGCCCTGTTTGTGAACAGAACTCCCACTCACCTGATGAAGAAGTAGCGCTCTGAAAGCTAGTGGCTTTTGTTACCAAATAAACCTGTTGGACTTTAACCTGGTGTTGTGAGACTTCTTACTGTGTTTACCCCAGTCCAATGCCAGCATCTCCACATCAAAACAAAATGGCCAGGATTCTCCCAAAACAAAACTAAGTGCCTTACAGGCAGGAAAATGGGAGACTTTCCTGTCCATTTTTCAGAGCATTTAGCGAAAAATCTTCACAATGCCTCTGGGAGATTCATACCGGTAAGTGGAGGCACGGGATCTCATCCCACTGGAGAGGCTGGAATCAGTGCACTGAGCGAGCCGCTGCACATGCACCAATCAGTCAGTGGGGAGGTTGGCAAATGCACTCTGCCACACGCCACCCCCACCACTGCCCTCCTGATGGCTGCCCTACCAATTTGTTTTCCAACACCCCTCACCCAGATCACCGACCTCCCCAACCCCCCACCTCAGGCCAGCCCCATGAGCCATCCCTGACCATACTGCCCCCCCCAAGGCCAGTCCTGAACCCCTCCATGGCCATCCCCCACCCCCCCATGGCCAGCCCATTGCTGCACATGGCCAGCCCTGGCCCCCCCCAATGGCCAGTCCGCACCCCCCCATGGCCAGTCCATTGCTGCACATGGCCAGCCCTGACCCCCCCCAATGGCCAGTCCCCACCCCCCCCATGGCCAGCCCATTGCTCACATGGCCAGCCCTGGCCCCCCCCAATGGCCAGTCCCCACCCCCCCCATGGCCAGCCCATTGCTGCACATGGCCAGCCCTGGCCCCCCCCAATGGCCAGTCCCCACCCCCCCCCCATGGCCAGTCCATTGCTGCACATGGCCAGCCCTGACCCCCCCCAATGCCCAGTCCCCACCCCCCCCATGGCCAGTCCATTGCTGCACATGGCCAGCCCTGACCCCCCCCCCAATGCCAGTCCCCCACCCCCCCATGGCCAGTCCATTGCTGTCCATGGCCAGCCTTGACCCCCCCCAATGCCCAGTCCCCACCCCCCCATGGCCAGTCCGTTGCTGTCCATGGCCAGCCATGACCACTCCCACATGGCCAGCCCTGACCCCCCTCAATGGCCAGTCCTAACTGGCCCCCATGACCAGCCCCAGCTACCCGCCATGGCCGGGCCCTGACCCTCCCATAGCCAGCCTTGACTCGCCCCCTCTGCGCCCCCCCCCCCCCCCCCCCCCCCCACCCCAGCCAGACCTGACCACATCCCCCATTCCCTCATGGCCAGCCCCACAATGGCCGGCCCGATTGCCGCCCCCACCCCTCCAACTTTGGCCAGTACTACCCACAATCCCCATGTCCACTGGCACTGCCAGGGTACCAGGTTGGCATAGACTGAGGGGCACCACCCTCTGCCCTGACTCCGAGGGGACAACATTGTCCATTGTCCCCACCAGTGGGGTGACCACACCTGATCTCCATCTGATCTCCATTGATTGGGGGCGGAAGTAAACCCTGCTGATGGGAGCCTCTCCGGTGACGGGGCGGGGGGGGAGGGGGAACTTGTGAACCCGGACATTACAATTCCGCGCTCGCTATTCATACTGAAATTGGAATTTCACTATGGTAATCAGCTTTGTGCCGATTTGGAGCGTGGGGCTGATCAGACGTTGCCTGGAAGACTCGCGATCTCCCCGCTGATATCTCCTGGCCTGCTGCGCTGCTAGAGTCGGGAGAATCCTGGCCAATCTTTTTAAGGCCAGGGTAGCACACAACAGTATCCTAGCGGTTAATCTTCAAATCATGGAATAGAATCACTGCAGTGTAAAAGGGAGCCATTCGGCCCATCAAGCCTGCACCAACAACAGTCCCACCTGGGCCCTATCCCTGTAATCATATCATACTAACTCCCTGACAGAAAGGGCCAATCCACCTAACTTGCTCATCTTTGGAGTGTGGGAGGAACCCCACACAGGAGAACGTGCAAACTCCACGCTGAGGCTGGTATTGAACCCGAAGCCCTGGTGCTGTGAGGCAGCAGTGCTAACCACTGTTCCACAGTGCTCCTCAATTCCTGGAGACTTCAGGCCAATCCTGGAGTGTTAGCAACTCCTCAAACATACTTCAGTTGAATTATTAGGTTCTGTAGGAATATTGGGGCCTGTCAGTGTGTTGGGCTTTGTAGGGATGTTGTAGCTAGGCCATGGTGTAGCTGTTACATTTGCAGCAATATTGGGTGTGTGGGAATTTTGGTATCTGTAAGAATGCTGTAGCCTCAAGGAAGGTTGTGCGCGTGTATAATTGTCACAATAGGAATATTTGAATTTGTAGGAATGTTAGCCTCATTAGGAATGCTGGGAATTGTAGAACTTTGACATCTGAAAGAATATTGGTGTGTGTAGGGATGTTGGTGTGTGTAGGGATGTTGGTGGTGTGTGCAGGGATGTTGGTGTGTGCAGGGATGTTGGTGTGTGCAGGGATGTTGTTGGTGTGTGTAGGGATGTTGTTGGTGTGTGCAGGGATGTTGGTGTGTGCAGGGATGTTGGTGTGTGCAGGGATGTTGGTGGTGTGTGCAGGGATGTTGGTGTGTGCAGGGATGTTGGTGTGTAGGGATGTTGGTGTGTGCAGGGATGTTGTTGGTGTGTGCAGGGATGTTGGTGTGTGCAGGGATGTTGGTGTGTGCAGGGATGTTGTTGGTGTGTGCAGGGATGTTGGTGTGTGCAGGGATGTTGTTGGCATGTGCAGGGATGTTGGTGTGTGCAGGAATGTTGGTGTGTGCAGGGATGTTGGTGTGTGCAGGGATGTTGGTGTGTGCAGGGATGTTGGTGTGTGCAGGGATGTTGGTGTGTGCAGGGATGTTGGTGTGTGCAGGGATGTTGGTGTGTGCAGGGATGTAGGTGTGTGCAGGGATGTTGTTGGTGTGTGCAGGGATGTTGGTGTGTGCAGGGATGTTGGTGTGTGCAGGGATGTTGGTGTGTGCAGGGATGTTGGTATGTGCAGGGATGTTGGTGTGTGCAGGGATGTTGGTGGTGTGTGCAGGGATGTTGGTGGTGTGTGCAGGGATGTTGGTGGTGTGTGCAGGGATGTTGGTGGTGTGTGCAGGGATGTTGGTGTGTGCAGGAATGTTGGTGTGTGCAGGGATGTAGGTGTGTGCAGGGATGTTGGTGTGTGCAGGGATGTTGTTGGTGTGTGCAGGAATGTTGGTGTGTGCAGGGATGTAGGTGTGTGCAGGGATGTTGGTGTGTGCAGGGATGTTGTTGGCATGTGCAGGGATGTTGGTGTGTGCAGGAATGTTGGTGTGTGCAGGGATGTTGGTGTGTGCAGGGATGTTGGTGTGTGCAGGGATGTTGGTGTGTGCAGGGATGTTGGTGTGTGCAGGGATGTTGTTGGTGTGTGCAGGGATGTTGTTGGTGTGTGCAGGGATGTTGTTGGTGTGTGCAGGGATGTTGGTGTGTGCAGGGATGTTGTTGGTGTGTGCAGGGATGTTGGTGTGTGCAGGGATGTTGGTGTGTGCAGGGATGTTGGTGTGTGCAGGGATGTTGTTGGTGTGTGCAGGGATGTTGTTGGTGTGTGCAGGGATGTTGTTGGTGTGTGCAGGGATGTTGGTGTGTGCAGGGATGTTGTTGGTGTGTGCAGGGATGTTGGTGTGTGCAGGGATGTTGGTGTGTGCAGGGATGTTGTTGGTGTGTGCAGGGATGTTGGTGTGTGCAGGGATGTTGGTGTGTGCAGGGATGTTGTTGGTGTGTGCAGGGATGTTGGTGTGTGCAGGGATGTTGTTGGTGTGTGCAGGGATGTTGGTGTGTGCAGGGATGTTGGTGTGTGCAGGGATGTTGTTGGTGTGTGCAGGGATGTTGGTGTGTGCAGGGATGTTGGTGTGTGTAGGGATGTTGGTGTGTGTAGGGATGTTGGTGTGTGCAGGGATGTTGGTGTGTGCAGGGATGTTGGTGTGTGCAGGGATGTTGGTGTGTGTAGGGATGTTGGTGTGTGCAGGGATGTTGGTGTGTGCAGGAATGTTGGTGTGTGCAGGGATGTTGGTGTGTGCAGGGATGTTGGTGTGTGTAGGGATGTTGGTGTGTGCAGGGATGTTGGTGTGTGCAGGGATGTTGGTGTGTGCAGGAATGTTGGTGTGTGCAGGGATGTTGGTGTGTGCAGGGATGTTGGTGTGTGTAGGGATGTTGGTGTGTGCAGGGATGTAGGTGTGTGCAGGGATGTTGGTGTGTGCAGGGATGTTGTTGGTGTGTGCAGGGATGTTGTTGGTGTGTGCAGGGATGTTGTTAGTGTGTGCAGGGATGTTGGTGTGTGCAGGGATGTTGGTGTGTGCAGGGATGTTGTTGGTGTGTGCAGGGATGTTGGTGTGTGCAGGGATGTTGTTAGTGTGTGCAGGGATGTTGGTGTGTGCAGGGATGTTGGTGTGTGCAGGGATGTTGTTGGTGTGTGCAGGGATGTTGTTGGTGTGTGCAGGGATGTTGTTGGTGTGTGCAGGGATGTTGTTGGTGTGTGCAGGGATGTTGGTGTGTGCAGGGATGTTGGTGTGTGCAGGAATGTTGGTGTGTGCAGGGATGTTGGTGTGTGCAGGGATGTTGGTGTGTGCAGGGATGTTGGTGTGTGCAGGGATGTTGGTGTGTGCAGGGATGTTGGTGTGTGCAGGGATGTTGTTGGTGTGTGCAGGGATGTTGTTGGTGTGTGCAGGGATGTTGGTGTGTGCAGGGATGTTGGTGTGTGCAGGGATGTTGTTGGTGTGTGCAGGGATGTTGGTGTGTGCAGGGATGTTGGTGTGTGCAGGGATGTTGGTGTGTGCAGGGATGTTGGTGTGTGCAGGGATGTTGTTGGTGTGTGCAGGAATGTTGTTGTGTGCAGGGATGTTGTTGGTGTGTGCAGGGATGTTGTTGGTATGTGCAGGGATGTTGGTGTGTGCAGGGATGTAGGTGTGTGCAGGGATGTTGTTGGTGTGTGCAGGGATGTTGTTGGTATGTGCAGGGATGTTGATGGTGTGTGCAGGGATGTTGGTGTGTGCAGGGATGTTGGTGTGTGCAGGGATGTTGTTGGTGTGTGCAGGGATGTTGTTGGTGTGTGCAGGGATGTTGTTGGTATGTGCAGGGATGTTGGTGTGTGCAGGGATGTAGGTGTGTGCAGGGATGTTGTTGGTGTGTGCAGGGATGTTGTTGGTGTGTGCAGGGATGTTGTTGGTATGTGCAGGGATGTTGGTGTGTGCAGGGATGTAGGTGTGTGCAGGGATGTTGTTGGTGTGTGCAGGGATGTTGTTGGTATGTGCAGGGATGTTGATGGTGTGTGCAGGGATGTTGGTGTGTGCAGGGATGTTGGTGTGTGCAGGGATGTTGGTGTGTGCAGGGATGTTGGCGTGTGCAGGGATGTTGTTGGTATGTGCAGGGATGTTGGTGTGTGCAGGGATGTTGGTGTGTGCAGGGATGTTGGTGTGTGCAGGGATGTTGTTGGTGTGTGCAGGGATGTTGGTGTGTGCAGGGATGTTGGTGTCTGCAGGGATGTTGGTGTGTGCAGAGATGTTGGTGTGTGCAGGGATGTTGTTGGTGTGTGCAGGGATAGAACATAGAACATTACAGCACAAATAGGCCCTTCAGCCCTCGAGTTGCACCGATCACATCAACCCCACCAATCTATAGACCTATCTATAACCCCCAATCCCATTAAACCCCATATACTCATCCAGAAGTCTTTTAAAAGACCCCAGCGAGTTTGCCTCCACCACCGATGACGGCAGCCGATTCCATTCACTCACCACACTCTGAGTGAAAAACTTACCCCTAACATCACCTCTGTACTTCCCTCCCCGCACTTTAAATCTGTGTCCTCTCGTAACGACCATTTCAACCCGGGGAAATAGCCTCTGAGAGTCCACCCTATCTATTCCTCTCAACATTTTATAAACTTCTATCAGGTCGCCTCTCAACCTTCGCCTCTCTAGGGAAAAGAGTCCCAGCTTCCTCAACCTATCTTCATAAGGCATGCCTCCCAGTCCAGGCAACATCCTTGTAAATCTCCTCTGCACCCTTTCAATAGCTTAAACGTCTTTCCTATAGTGAGGCGACCAGAACTGCGCACAGTACTCCAAATGAGGCCTGACAAGGGTCCTGTAAAGTTGCAGCTTTACCTCCCGACTCCTAAACTCAATCCCTCGATTAATGAAGGCCAGTACACCATACGCCTTCTTAACCACCTCCTCCACCTGCGAGGCCGATTTAAGAGTTCTGTGGACCCGGACCCCAAGATCCTTCTGCTCTTCAACGCTACTTAGACTCCTGCCCTTTATAGTGTACTCGTTCATCCTGTTGGTTCTGCCAAAATGGACGACTACACATTTATCCGCGTTGAAGTCAATCTGCCACTTCTCCGCCCATTCCTGCATCCTATCTATGTCCTGCTGCAACTTTTGACATCCTTCCAGACCATCCACAACACCACCAACCTTCGTGTCATCAGCGAACTTGCTAACCCATCCCTCCACTTCCTCATCCAGGTCATTTATGAAAATGACAAACAGCAAGAGTCCCAGAACAGATCCCTGGGGCACCCCACTGGTGACTGACCTCCATTCCGAAAAAGACCCATCCACAACCACTCTCTGCCTTCTGCAGGCAAGCCAGTTCTGGATCCACAAGGCCAAAGGCCCTTGGATCCCATGCCCTCTCACCTTCTCAAGAAGTCTTGCATGGGGGACCTTATCAAACGCCTTGCTGAAGTCCATGTACACCACGTCCACGGCACTTCCTTCGTCAATGTGTTCAGTCACATTATCGAAGAACTCAACTAGGCTCGTAAGGCACGACCTGCCCTTGACAAATCCATGCTGACTATTCCTGATCATGTCAAACCTCTCCAAATGCTCGTAAATCTTGTCCCTCAGAAGCCTCTCCATCAGCTTACCAACCACTGAGGTCAGACTCACCGGGCGGTAATTTCCCGGACTATCTCTGTTCCCTTTCTTGAAAATAGGGACTACATCCGCAATCCTCCAATCTTCCGGAACCTCTCCCGTCTCCATTGACGACGCAAAGATCATCGCCAGGGACTCTGCAATCACTTCCCTGGCCTCCCACAGTATCCTGGGGTACATCCCATCTGGTCCCGGCGACTTATCTATTTTGATAGAATTCAAAAGTTCTAACACATCCTCCTCCTTAATGTCCACGTACTCAATCTTTTCCATCTGCTGCAAGTCCATAGCAAGATCTCCCAGATTAGCTTCCACTGTGAATACTGAGGCAAAGTACTCATTAAGCACCTCCGCCATTTCTTCTGGTTCCACACAGACCTTTCCCCCTTCACCTTTTATAGGTCCTATCCTTTCCCTTCTCACCCTTTTACCTTTCACATATTTATAGAAGGCCTTGGAATTTTCCTTAATCTTACCCGCCAAGGTCTTCTCATGACCCCTTCTGGCTCTCCTAATTTCCCTTTTAACCTCCTTTCTACAGTCCTTATACTCTTCAAGATCCTTAACCTCTCCTAGTTCCCTGAACCTTTTGTACACCTTCCTTTTCCTCCTGACTAGGTTCAACACAGCCTTCGTGCACCATGGTTCCCACGACCTACCAAAACCCCCTTGTCTCATCGGAACATTGTCATGCAGAGCGCCAGACAAACATTCCTTGAATATCCGCCACCTTCCTTCGGTACTTTTCCCTAAGAACGCCTCCTTCCAGTTTATTTGTCCAAGTAACTTCCTGACTTCTTCGTATCTCCCCTTACTCCAGACAAACACCTTCCTAGCCTGCTTGATCCTATCTCGTTCCAATGCAATTGTGAAGGAGTTAGAATTATGGTCACCATTCCCAAGATGCTCTCCTACCGAGAGATCCATCACCTGCTCTGGTTCATTCGCCAGTACCAGGTCAAGTACAGCCTCTCCCCTCGTAGGCTTGTCCACATACTGTGTCAGGAAACCTTCCTGAACACACCTAACAAACTCCTCTCCAGCCAAACCCCTTACCCTAGGGATATTCCAGTCGATGTTTGGGAAATTGAAGTCTCCCATCACGACAACTCTGTTTTTAATACATTCCTCCAGAATCTGGTTCCCTATCTGCACTTCAACTTCTCTGTCACTATTGGGCGGCCTATAGAATACACCCAGCAAAGTTTTCGATCCTTTGCTATTCGTAACTTCCACCCACAGAGACTCTGTAGAAAGTCCCTCCACGGCATCCTCTTTCTCTGCAGCCATGACACTGTCCCTTATTAACAGTGCCACTCCACCACCTCTTCTGCCAGCCTCCCTGTCCTTCCTGAAACATCTGAAACCTGGCACCTGAAGTACCCAGTCCTGTCCCTGAGACATCCAAGTCTCCGTAATGGCCACCACATCACATTCCCAAGCAGCTCTCCACGCCCTAAGCTCATCTACCTTATTTACTATACTCCTTGCATTAAAATATATACACTTCAGCCCCTCAGTCTGGGCATTTCCCTTCTCCATCCCTTGTCTAACCTCCCTCCCATATTGCCTGTAGTCCTCCCCTACCTTTAAAGTATTAAAGTACATGCATTTCAAACCCTGCTCTGCCCCACCCCCACTACGCCGTGCCTTGCATTCTCCATCTATGCCCCCCTCACTTTCACCCCCTCTACTCAAGAACCCACCCCCCCTCCAAATCAGTTTAAACCTCCCCGCATAGCCTTTGCAAATTTACCCCCCAGGACATTGATTCCCCTCTGGTTCAGGTGTAGACCATCACTCATATAGAGGTCCCACCTTCCCCAGAATGAGCCCCAATTGCTCAAGTACCTGAACCCCTCCCTCCTGCACCATCTCCTCAGCCACGAGTTCAAACTTTCCCTCTCTTTATTCCTCTCTAAACTATCCTGTGGCACAGGCAAGAGTCCGGATATAACTACTCTTCCAGACTTAGCCTTTAGTTTCCACCCCAACTCCATAAATCTTTGCTTAATATCCCCTTCCCCTAATCTCCCTATGTCATGTGTCCCCACATGAACTATAACTTGGGGTTGATCTCCCTCTCCCCTAAGAGTCCTGAATACCCTGTCCGATACATCCCGGACCCCAGCCCCTGGTAGGCAACACACCAGCCCTGAGTCCCTACCCTTACCTCCGACTCTCCTATCCGTCCCCTTAATTGTGGAGTCCCCAATCACGAGGCCCAATCTCTTACCCTTAATCACCTGAGGTTTCCCAATAGGCTCACCCCCAGAGACCTGCTCCCTTTGGCTATCCCCAGTTGATTCCTCTTCAACTGTAGCCTCCAGGACCGAAAACCTATTTTGGAGGGGAACAGCCCCAGGGGATTGACCCCCCAACTGCTTCTTTCCCCTCTTCCTGGCAGTGACCCAAGACTCATTTCTAGGAGTAACTATCTCCTTGTAACTCCTTTCTATGCCCTCCTCCACTTTCCGGATTATGCGGAGCTCCTCTAATTCCACCTCCAGCTCCTTTACACGCTCCTCCAGAAACTGCAATCTTACACACTTCCGACAAGTAAAATTACCTGAAACACTGCTGAACTCCCTCACTACATACATCCCACAGGAGATGCAGCTTACAGCCTGAACTGCCATCCCTGAATCAGTTCCCAGCAGAAAAATAAAAATATATTAAAAAAAACTTCCCACACACTTATAATTAGGTTAGAGGAGGTGGAAGGGTGGGATTCTCTACCAGTGTAGAGAATCGGGTATCCTCTCTGCGCTAATTTATAGGGTTAGGGGCCCGAGAAAAAAAAACTACAAGTACCGGCAAGCGCCCTAGTGCCGACTTCCAGTTTCTAACTAATTTTTTTAAAAACCGCCGAAACTCGCGACTTTAAAACTAAAATAAAAAGTTACACAGTATAAACTGAAAAATATACCTTTTTGCTGCCTCCTCACTCGCCCAAAAATCGCTGCCTCTCGACTCTGCTCCACAGGAACAATGAGCAATGATGTTGGTGTGTGCAGGGATGTTGGTGTGTGCAGGGATGTTGGTGTGTGCAGGGATGTTGGTGTGTGCAGGGATGTTGGTGTGTGCAGGGATGTTGGTGTGTGCAGGGATGTTGGTGTGTGCAGGGATGTTGGTGGTATGTGTAAGAGTGTTGGTTTGTGTAGGGATGTTAGGTGTAGGGTTGTTGGTGTGTGTAGGGATTCTATTCCATTTTGTAGGAATGTTGGAGGTTGTAATGTACTATTTGGATTGTTGCGATAATGTGGGAATATTTGGATGTGTGGTGATGTCAGGATCAGTAGAATGTTGGTTTCTGTTGGAATGTTGTGGTTAGCGGGAAAATTGGTGCATGTCGGAATGTTGAGGTGTTTCGGAGTGTTGAAGGTGGATGGGATATTTCAGATTGTGTCAGAATGCTAGGAATGTTGATGCTTCTTGGAACAGGAGGTTGTAGGAATTACGGGATGTGGGGAATGATGGCGTTTGCAGGAATGTTGCATTGTGTGAGAATGTTGGAATGAGAAAATTGCAGGAATACTGATATTTGTATGAAGATTTTGATGTGTTGAAATGTATTGGTGTGTTTAGAACATTAGTGGCTGAAAGATTACTGGGATCTATAAGGAATTTTGGGATCTTGAGGATCACTGGAGTCTGTAGAATGTGGATGTTTTTGTTCTACTCAGACAGAAAAAATTTTGGGTCTTGTAGAGTTGTTGGGGTCTGTAGGAATGTTTGGAATTGTAGGAACACTGGGGTTTAAAGCTGCTGCCAAAGGAGTCTTAGCAAGTTGCTGCAGTACATTGCGTAAATGGCACACACAGCAGCCACTGTGTATCGGTGGTGGAGGGAGTGGATGTCTGTAGATGTGGCACCAATCAGGCAAGCTGCTTTGTCCTGGATGGTGTCAAGTTTCTTGAATGTTGTTGGAGCTGCATCCATCTAGGCAAATGGTTAGTATTCCATCATACTCCTGACTTGTACGTTATAGATGATGGATATCCTTTTGGGGAGTCAGGAGGTGAATTACTCACTGCACCATTCTTAACCTCTGACCTGCTCTATTTTTACATGGCTAGTCCAGTTCAATTTCTGGTCAATGGTAACCCTCAGGATGTTGTGAGTGGGAGAATCAGCGATGATGATACCATTGAATGTCAAGGGGAAATGGTTACATTCTTTCTTGTTGGAAATGGTCATTGCCTATCACTTGTGTGGCACAAATGTTACTTATCATTTGTCAACCAAGCTTGGATATTGTCCTGGTCTTGCTGTATTTGGACAAGGACTGCATCCTCCAGAATCTGAGGAATCATAAATTATGCTGAACATTGTATATTCATCAACAAACATTGACAAAAAGTTATTGATGAAGTAGCTGAAGATAATTCAACCTCAGAAACTACCCTGAGGAATTCCTGCTACAATGTCCTGAAGCTCCAACAATTACAATCATCTTCCTTTGTTGACCCCTATCAGTGGAGAGTTTTCATCTTGATTCCATTGACTCCAATTTTACTTGGGCTCCTTGTTGCCACGCTCGATCGAATGCTGCCTTGATGTCAAGGGCTGTTACCCTCACCTCACCGCTGGAATTCAGCTGTTTTGTCCGTGTTTGAACCAAGACTGTAATGAGGCCAGGAGCTGAGTAACCCTGATAGAACCCAAACTGGACAGGTTACTGCTGAATAAGTGTCAATTTAATAGACAAAACATATCAGGACAATGTCCCACGTTGTTAGACAAATGCCAGTGTGCCTGATGCCTGGAAAAGCTAGAACGACAAGTATGTGGGAATGTTAGGAGGAGTCATAATGTTGGAGTCTGTAGGAAGGTTGGGCCTATAACAATTATGGGATGAGGGCAACTGTAGCATTCTGTAGGAATGTTGACATCTGTAGAAACGTTTGGAATGTAGGAAAGGTACAGGCCAGTGGGAATTTTTGGATTCCGTAGGAAAGACATCTTGTATGATAATATTTAGGTGTGTGGGAATGGTGGAGTGTGTTTGAGAATGTCGGAATATGTGCAAATGCTGATGTCTGTGGGAATGCCGGAGAGTGTAAGAACGTCAGTGTGTGTGTGGTGTCTGAGAATTGGGCTGCGTAGAAATGTTTGGATCTGACGGAACATTGGGCTCTGTGGGAACATTGGGGTTTATAGGAATACTTGGGTTGTGTACGAATGTTAGATTCCTTTGCAATATTAAGTTGTGTGGGAATGTTGGGGTCCTTTGAAATACTGGGGGCGATTCTTCCAAAACATTCTAAGTGCCGAATTTGTGTGAAAACTGGAGTAACTCCTGCTGGTTTTTTTAACATGATTTTCACAATGAATCTCCCACACTCTGAGCGCTGCATAGTGCTCTAGTGAGATTCACATTGAAAACCCTGCCCCGGGGCCTATTCCAGAGAGACTGGCAGCATAGCGCTAAAAGGGCCCCTGTGAATGTGCCAATCTGGCAGAGTGGAAATCAGCACATGTGCAGTGGCCTTGCATTGCTGTCCTCCCAGTTACTGGCCAGCTCAATCGATGACCAGCCTCGTGACCCATCGCTGACCATCCCACCCCTCTATCACTGGCTTCCTGGACTTCTCCAGGCAACCCCCATGCCCCCTCACATCTGGCCCTGGCCAGCCCCGATCTCCCTTCCCACCTCCCTCAGCAATCCCCAACCCCTCCCCACCCAGATGCCCAGCCCCAGTCAGCCCCCTAGTGTCCATAGGAATGTTGGTGTGTATGGGAATGTTGAGCGTGTGTGGGAACATTGATGTCTTTGGGAATGTTGGAGTGTATAGGATTGTTGGAGCTTATGAGAATTTTGGTGATGGTGGGAATGTTGAAGTATGTGGGAATGTCAGAGTATAAGGGAATGCTGGTGTCCAAGGGAATGTTAAAGTGTGTGGGAATGTTAGGGTTTGTGAAAATGTTGGTTTCTGTGGGAGTGTTGGAGTGTGTGGGATTGTTCGAGTATGTGGGAATGTCAGTGTGTGGGAAACTTGGAATGTCGGTGTGTGGGAATGTGAGAGTGTGCACGAATGTTGGACTGTGTGGGAATGTTGGTGTCTTTGGGAATGTAGGAATGTGTGGGAATGTTTGGAGTGTATGGGAATGTTTGGAGTGTATGAGAGTGTGTAAGAATGTTGGGAGTGTGTGGGAATGTTGGTGTCTATGGGAATGTTGGAATGTGTAGGAATGTTGGAGTTTGCAGGAATTTTGGTGACAGTGGGAATGTTGGTGTCTGTGAGAATGTTGGAATATGTAGGAATGTCAGAGTATGTGGAAATGTCGAAATATGAGGGAATGTTGGTGTCCATGGGAATGCTTGAGCATGTGGGAATGTTGAGTTTTGTGGGAATGTCCGAGTGTGTGGGATTGTCGGAGTGTGTGGGAATGTCGGAGTGTGTGGGAATGTTGGAGTGTGTGGGGATGTTTGTGTCTTTGGGAATGTGGATATTTCAGGGAATGTTGATATTTATGGAAATGTTGATATTTATGGGAATGTTGGTGTCTGAGAATTGGGCTGTGTATGTATGTTTGGATCTGGCAGAATATTGGTCTCTTTGGGAATATTGGCATCTATATGAATATTGATTCCATAACAATATTTGGGCTGTGTGGAAATGTTGGACTCCTTTGGAATATTTCGTTGTGTGGGAATGTTGGGGTCTATTGGAATATTGGGGACGATTCTTCCAAAAACTTTTTAAGTGGCAAATTTGTGTGAAAACTGGAGTAAATCCTGGTATTTTTGAACTCTGTATGAATAAGAACATAAGAACATAAGAAATAGGAGCAGGAGTAGGCCATCTAGCCCTTTGAGCCTGCCCCGCCATTCAATAAGATCATGGCTGATCTGTCGCTGCTCAGTTCCACTTTCCGGCCCTCTCCCCATAACCCTTAATCCCCTCGCTTATCAAAAACCCATCAACCCGCTTCTTAAAAATATTTAGCGAGGCAGCCTCCACCACTTCAACGGGCAGAGAATTCCAGAGATTCACCACCCTTTGAGTGAAGAAGTTCCTCCTCAACTCCGTTCTAAACCGCCCCCCCCTTTATCTTGAGGCTGTGCCCCCTAGTCCTACTGTCTTTTTTGAGCGGGAAGAGTCTCTCCACCTCTATTCTATCCATCCCATTCATCATCTTATACGTCTCAATGAGATCTCCCCTCATTCTTCTAAACTCTAACGAGTACAAGCCTAGTTTATTCAGCCTCTCCTCATAGCTCAAACCCCTCAACTCCGGTATCAGCCTAGCAAATCTCCTCTGCACTCCCTCCAAGGCCAAAATATCCTTGCGCAGGTGCGGCGCCCAAAACTGCACACAGTACTCCAGCTGCAGCCTCACCAATGTCCTATACAGCTACAGCAAGACCTCCCTACTTTTATATTCAATCCCCCTCGCTATGAAGGCCAGCATCCCATTCGCCTTCCTGACCACATGCTGCACCTGCAAGCTGGGTTTTTGCGACTCATGCACAAGGACCCCGAGGTCCCTCTGCACCGTCACCTGCTGCAGTTTTTCGCCACGTAAGTAATAGTCCTTCCTACCATTATTCCTACCAAAGTGGACCACCTCACACTTGCCAACATTAAATTCCATTTGCCATTTCCTGGCCCATTCGCCCAGCCTATCTAGATCCTTCTGTAGACTCTCCACACCCTCCACACAATTTGCCGTTCCCCCAATTTTGGTGTCATCAGCAAATTTCGACACCCTGCACTCGGTTCCCTCCTCCAGATCATCTATATAAATGGTAAAAAGCTGTGGAATGTACAAATTTAAGGGATGAATGAAATAATGGCCATCTGTGCTGCAACTTTTCCATAGTTCTATGAGAGAAAGTTGGATTCGATAGGTGTGCGAGACTTTGTGAGGCTGTGTGGAAATGTTGGGATGTGTAGAAATTTTGGACCATGTGAGGACATTGCGATGTGTTGGTTTGTCCCTGTTTCTGTGAATGCCGTGGTTCAGAGCTATGTTGGGCTGCTAAGGTGCCCATTTTGTGGTCTGTGGAATTTCCAAGGCGTTTGCTTGTTAAGTATTGTGGGGAAGGTATTTGCTCCCATTGCTATCCTCAGCCTCAGTACAGCAGATCAATAGGTGACTGTTGTTTTTACTTTAGCAGGTACAGGGAGAAGTGATATGAAGAGTGCAGATCACTCTACATTGCTTTCACAGACCTTTTAATTTCACACTATCCTTAGCCTCCTTACTATGTCACAGAGAGATCTTTTTTGCTAAGTTGTAGCTTTTAAATGGAATGTATTTTTGTTTAATATTTTGGATTATTTCTTTAATTGTTTTCTGTTGTGTTTTTCCTCTCATACCTTTTACTCTATTTATGAAATAAACCTTAGCCAGTTCTGTCATATCTATGTAATTGTTTAAGTTGAAAATTCTTGAATATGATTGAATTATGTCACTTCCAAATTTACTGTAGCATTCTGTTGTATTATGATCACTATTTCCCAATCATTCACTGTGAGGTTAGTAACTAACCCTGTTCCACTGTACAATACTAGATCTAGATTTGTCCCTAGTTGCTTCCATAATATGTTGCTCCAGGAGATTGCCATGAAAGCATTTTACAAACTTTACCACCTTTACCAATTTGGTTTGTCCAGTCCAAATGAAGATTAATGTTCCTCACAACTATCACTTTGCCTTTTCAACAAACTTCAATAAGTTATTGTCCAGCATTATAATTACTGTTGGGTAGAGGCAGGGTGTGATCTATAAAATACTCCCACTGGCAGTTTATGACTTTTCCTACTCCTATTCTCTGCCCATACTGATCTTCCTGACCTTCTAAGCCAAGATCCTTTCTCAGAAATGTCCTTATATTACCCTTGAACGTTTTGGATGAGAATATAGGAGACATGGTTAGTAAGTTTGCAGATGACACCAAGATTGGTGGCATAATGAACAGTGAAGAAAGTTCTCTCCAATTGTAACAGGATCTTGATCAGTTGGGCCAGTGGGCTGACGAATGGCAGATGGAGTTTAATTTAGACAAATGCAAGGTGACGCATTTTGGTAGATTGAACTAGGGCAGGACTTACTCAGTTAGTGGTAGGGGGCTGGGGACAGTTACAGAACAAAGAGATCTAGGGGTACATGTTCATAGCTCCTTAATAGAGGTGGACAGAGTGGTAAAGAAGGCATTCGTCATGCTTGGTTTCATTGGACAGAACATTGAATACAGGAGTTGGGACATCTTGTTGTAGTTGTATAAGACATTGGTAAGACCACACTTGAAATACTCTGTGCACTTCTGGTCACCCTATTGTAGAAAGGATATTATTAAACTAGAAAGAGTGCAGAAGAGATTTACTAGGATGCTACCAGGACTTGATGGTTTGAGTTATAAAGAGAGGCTGAATAGACTAGGACTTCTTTCTCTGGAGCGTTGGAAGCTGAGGGGTGATCTTATAGAGGTCTATAAAATAATGAGGGGCGTAGATCAGCCTCTCATGATCAATATCTTTTCCCAATGGTAGGGGAGTCTAAAACTAGACAGCATAGGTTTAAGGTGCAAAGGGAGAGATACAAAAGCGTCCAGGGTTTTTTTTTCACACAGAGGGTGGTGAGTGTCTGGAACAAGCTGCCAGAGGTAGTAGTAAAGGTGGGTACAATTTTGTCTTTTAAAAAGCATTTTGATAGTTAAATGGATAAGATGGGTATAGAGGGATATAGGCCAAATGCAGACAACTGGGATTAGTTTAGGGGTTTCAAAAGGGCAGCATGGACAAGTTGGGCCGAAGGGCCTGTATACATGTTGTAAATCTCTATGACTCCATGAAGCTATGAATCTATTTACTTTTAGAGATGACTATCTTCCTTTACTATTCTGTCCATCCTAAAAAATGCTGGGTACCCAAGAATATTTATTTCCCAGCTTTATTTCCCTTTGGTCACCTTGTAACCAAAGGGAAACATTTATGTGTCCCTGCTTATGGATTTGCAGATGGGAGAGGATGGCCTGTAAAATTCACTGGATGGTTTTCCAACCACCTACTAGCTGGCCTCTGATTATTTGTAATTCCACAGAGCTTTTGGGCGATTGGGTGCCTGCTGCATGTGTCTGTAATAGTGATTAGATCTAAATCTTTTATTTGTATTTGTGCCACTAGTTTATTCACCATATTGTGGATGCTTTGTGCACTCAGGTAACAAGCTACTTCCTTTCTTAGTTGTCCTTCTTTGCATGGGCTTTCATCACCGATGAATGACTGCTGTTAAACCGTCTATCCTTTCATGGCTCATTCTGCTCATCTTTACCCAAATCACTACCCTCTTCTATTGTCACAACGTTTCTCTTCGGATCTTAGAATTTCCCTTCACCAGAACCCTCCTTTCCCTGTCCTCTCCCCATTCATTTAAAGCCCTATTCACAGCCCTGATTGTATAATTCATCAGGACATTGGCCCCAACCTGGTTTAAGTCCCATCCTAACACAGCAGCTCCCCCTTTCCAGAGCACCGATGCCAGTGTCCATGAAACCCCTTCTTCCCCATGCCACTCTTTGAGTCATGCGTTCAACTCTTTAATCTGCTGGACCCTGTGCCAATTTGCTCATGGTTCAAGTAGAAGTCCAGAAATGACTACCTTTGAGACAATTCAAGAGAAGGGTGATTTGAAAGTCCGAAGAGAAACATTGCGATAATAGAACAGGGTAGTGATTTGGGTAAAGGTGAGCAGAATGGGACAGAGGCTTAATGATGATAGTGCATCGGTGAAAAAAGCCCACTCAAAGAAAGGCAGCTAAAAATGGAAATAACTTGTTACCTGAATCCACAACCATCCATGGTAAGGTGAATAAACTAATGGCACAAATACAAATTACTTAGTGCATTTTAGTTAAATTTAAAGGAAATAAAAGTGAATTTAAAACAGATGTTAGGAACACCTTTACTACCTTCTATATTAAGTTCTATATTAAGTTCAACAATTTCAGCTGATAATTGCTGTTCAATTTGCAGTTGATATTTCCCCCTCCTTTGGACCCATCAACTGGTTCTTTACTTGTCCAACCTCCAACTCCTTAACCTTGCACCATCATTCATTTGGTCATTTAGTTACTCCCTCCTTCCATCCCCTCATACAGCTTTGCTTTCCACACTCCCCGGCCGTGATTTTCCCATCGTGACCCGCAACTTTTTCGGTGGGTCAGGGTGGGAGATGCGCGTCACTGGCCTTGAACAAGGATTTGTGCATGAATTGGGAATGCACGTGCATCTCCCAGAGTTGGTGAACAGTCGCCGATCAGACCATGATGTAAACCGGTGGGAAGGCAGGTAAGACATTTGAATCTGTTTTTAATAGTATTTTCAATCGAATTATCGGGAACTTTCAGGTCCCAATTGAATCTCCCAGCCCATCAGGAGTACATCATTCTGGCAGGGTTTAGACTAGCTCCCCATGTTCAGGGAATTAGAAGGAGACTCTGCCGGAATGCTGGGGGGCAATCGGGCCTCCCAGGGGGTCAGGCAGTAGGGGATCATGCCCCATGGGCACCTTGGTAGTGTCTGCCTATGCCCCCTGGCACTGCCCAAGGGTCAAAGTGTGCATGCCCGGGGGTGCCTTGGCACTGCCCACTGGGCATCAGGCAGTGTCAAGGAGGTGGGGCCTATTCTGGGCAGGGCCTAAGGGTGATTGGTGGGGGTGGAGCGTCCCACTGCCACTCTGCATGGGAATCAGTCTGGGCTGAAGGAGGTGCAGCAATTGGGGTGGGCTGGGGAAGGAGGTCTGACCCTGAGGGAGATGGAGGGGTTTCAGCAGGGGTGGGCAGGAAGTCTGCCAGGTTGTGAGTATCAGGGAATCTACAACAGCTGAGGGGGTGGTGAGCGATACATCAGGGTGCTGTGGGACGGAGGGGGTCAGGGCTGGCCTGGGAATTGCTGTGGTGGCCGCGATTGGGCCATGGGGGTTGCTGGAGGGGCAGCACTGCAGGGGTCCTGGGCTGGCCAGCGATCAGGCTGGCCAGCAAACGGGGGGACTGACAGATCGGGACAACTGCTCATGCTCAGAGTTCCAGAACTGTCAAACTCTGGCACAAATAGGTCCCACCCCCTGGGTTTTTAATGAGATTCGCAACTGGGACCTCTTCATTGCACAGAGTACAGAGATTCAGGTCTGAAGTTGCACTGAAAAAACAGTTGGGATCTAGAACAGTTTTCCCACCAGTTCAGCACCTTTGGGAGAATGTTCATTTCTGTATTTGCTTCGAATCTGTTAGTTTTCCTTCTGTTCTGACAATAGGCCAACGACATGAAACGTTAACCCTGTTTCTCTCTCCACAGATACTGCCTGAACTGCTGGGTATTTCCAGCATTTTTCGACTTTTGTATATTTTCAGCATTTGCAGTATTGAAAAGAACTTTGTGAAATATTTATAATAATCCACTAGACCGAAACACTAGGGACCTTTGAAATATAACAGATTCTCTAATGGATCACTAAGGCACTGAAGGGATGAGTTTCAAAGGATGATACATAACTAACTCGATTTAACAGCTTATTTACTAAATGTATGAATTATGGAGCTGAAAAGAATCAACTATAGCTCCAGACTCTTCAAATAATGTTCCTTGTTTGTAGGGTGGGGTGAGAATTGGTATTATTAATGTAGGCAAAAAAGCACTGGTGTGACAAAGCACATGGTGCATGTTTATTAGCAGCAGACAGCTCAATACCTCTGTTTTGTAACCGATGGGAATAAACTCTCTGTTTTACAGCAGTTCCTGCTGCCAGATGTGATGTCCCAAACTGGGGTTACCAAGCCCAATACAAGAGCTGAGGTAGAGCAGCAGTCAGGGTCAGGGTTGTGACGAACAGTATTCAGGTGTGCAGGTTAGGTTGATTGGCCCTGCTAAAAATTGTCCTTAGTGTCCTGAGATGCATTGGTTAGAGGGATTGGTGGGTGAATATGTAGGGGGTGGGGCCTGGATGGGATTGTGCTCGGTGCAGACTCGATGGGCTGAATGGCCTCTTTCTGTCCTGTAGGGTTTCTATGATTTCTATAATATTCACTCTGAACCTGACTGGCTTAGTCTCTGTAACAGGAGCAATTGGAAGAAGTAGTCTTTTACAGTCTAGTTTATATTTGGGAATTTTAGGAATTTCTGCACAACACATTGCGTAACCAAGCATCCAGGCAGTGAGTACCTCTCATCCGGGGCTTTCCCACTCAAGATGACATTCTAACAAAACTCTTCTTTTCATCATTTCCAGGTGGCCAACTTGCTGCGTTTGTTCCAGATTCCACAGATCAGCTACGCCTCAACCAGTGCCAAGCTAAGTGATAAATCGCGCTACGATTACTTTGCGCGAACTGTACCTCCTGATTTCTACCAAGCGAAAGCCATGTCTGACATTTTACGTTTCTTCAACTGGACGTACGTCTCCACCGTGGCATCTGAGGGGGACTATGGTGAAACAGGTATTGAGGCCTTTGAACAGGAAGCTCGTTCTAGGAACATCTGCATCGCCACCTCAGAGAAGGTGGGCCGCTCCATGAACCAGAAGACGTATGATGGAGTGATCAAAGCTTTGATGCAGAAGCCCAATGCCAAAGTGGTGGTTCTGTTCACAAAGAGCGAGGATGCTCGGGAGCTGCTGGCTGCTGCTCGGAGGCTCAATGTGTCCTTCATGTGGGTGGCCAGTGATGGTTGGGGTGCGCTGGAGAACGTGGTCAAAGGCAATGAACAGGCAGCCAATGGGGCCATAACTATCGAGTTGGCATCCCACAACATTCAGGAGTTTACGACCTATTTCGTCAACCTCAACCCTTACAACAACACCAGGAATTCCTGGTTTCAGGAGTTTTGGGAACAGAAGTTCCATTGCAGCTTAAGGACACCTGACTGTGGGAGAAACTCCCTCAAAATGAAATTTGAGCAGGAGACGAAGATCATGTTTGTTTTGAATGCAGTGTATGCAATGGCTCATGCCCTCCACAACATGCAGCAGGCTCTCTGTCCCAACAGCACCAGGCCTTGTGATAACATCAAGCCCATGAATGGAAAGAAGTTTTACAAGGATTACATCATCAAAGTTCACTTTGATGGTAAATTAACTCTTCCTCGTGGCTTCACTTGCATTTCTGGAGCACCTTTCATAATCTCAGGACATCCCAAAACACCTCAGCCCCAATACCAGCCTGTTGAGGTGTAGTCACTGTTTAAATGTAGGAAACCCCACAATTTGCACATAGCAAAGTCTCATTAACCACAAAGTGACAAATGATTGGATAATTTGTACAGCAATGTTTGCAGGATGAATATTACATTGAACATATGAATTAGGAGCAGGAGTAGGCCATTGAGCCCCTTGAGCCTTACCTGCCATTCAATAAGATCATGGCTGATCTGATATTCACATGAACCCCACATTAAATCGACCCCCTCATGATCTTTGACACACTGGACAGTGCAGCAGCATGAGAGAATGCTCTGACTGTTTCACCAAATGCGTTCTGCTCACATCATTCCCATTTACTCAGTTTCTGCCCTTTCCTATTCACCCTCACAAACATTAGGGTGAATGTTAAATGTGAGGCCAGATTTGACTGGCAGTGATTGGTTCAGAGATCAGAAAGACTGAGCGAGACTTCCTGAATGGGATAGGAGGTTAGTCAGACAGGGGATGGACACAGCAACACTGACCCCTGAGAATGTTCAGGGTGACCAACTATCCCAGATTTTTCAGCACTGTCACGCCATTTCACTCTTCTTTCCACATCTCAAGTCAGGTCATCATGGGACGTGTATTGTCCCGGGTCTTATCTGCTGAGGGTGGGGCTATCTGTCTGCATACACGTGAACCGTAGCAGCGAAATGATTTGTGGACGCCTGGGACGAGGGCTCCGAGCTGGATGTATCGAAGTCAGCTTGGGTCAGGAACGGACTGCCCGACCCCCACCTCACTTTCAGCCGTCCTTCACATTCTCACCAACTCCATTCCCCCCTGCAAAGCCTCCCTTAATTTATTCTCCAATAGTCGCTGTGAAACTGAGTGATATCACTCACAGGCCAAGACCTTGATTTGATTCGAGTTCCGTGTTGAGGAAGCTAGTATCAGCAGAGAGGGCAGTTTGTTAGGCGTGAGAATTTGCCTCAGTGCTCAGGGCTAGTGAGGAGGAGACAAACCAGGCACTGCTTGTCTTCCTAATTTTTTAGCCAGGTGGTGAAGGATAGAACTGGAATCTGGTCTTCGTTTGCTTTTATTTAATGGGACACACTTTGCACAGTGAACACCTCCACTAGGTGGATGGTGTGATGAACTTTGACTTTGGCAAAGTCAGAATCTCATTACCTACTTACTGTCTGATCCTGTTTGAGCTAGTTTGATCCCATTATCTCACTGCGTTAACATACCTCAGAGATCATGTCAATCTATTTCTCTTTTCTCCCCAGCTCCTTTCCGACCCCACGATACAAGGAGTAAAATCCGATTTGATACATTTGGAGATGGAATTGGCCGCTACAATATCTTAAATTACCAGTCGAAGGATGGGAGATATTCCTATCAGAAAGTGGGGTACTGGGGTGAAGATCTCACACTGAACAGCAGCTTGATTCCCTGGGCTGAAGCATCCATTCCTACTTCCCAGTGCAGTGATCCCTGTGCCAAGAATGAAGCCAAGAGTATGCAGCGAGGAGATGTCTGTTGTTGGCTCTGCATTCCCTGCCATCCTTATGAGTTTCTGTACGATGAATTCACTTGCATGGACTGTGGGCCAGGAAGATGGCCAACTGAGGATCTCAGCAGTTGCTATGACCTTCCAGAAGAGTATATCAAATGGGAGGATGCCTGGGCCATTGGGCCCATCACCATTTCCTGCCTTGGCTTCATTTCAACCCTCTGTGTGATTGGGATCTTTGTGAAAAACAATAACACCCCAGTGGTGAAGGCATCTGGACGTGAGCTCTGTTACATCCTTCTCATCGGAGTCCTGATGTGCTACAGCATGACCCTCATTTTCATTGCGAAACCATCCACCACAGTATGTACCTTGCGACGTTTGGGATTGGGATCGTCCTTTGCAGTTTGCTACTCGGCCCTCCTCACCAAGACAAATCGCATCGCCAGAATCTTCAACGGGGTAAAAGATGGCACGCAGAGACCACGATGCATCAGCCCAACCTCCCAAGTGGTGATCTGTTTGGCATTGATCTCTTGTCAATTGATTGTCGTCACCATCTGGCTTGTGGTGGAAACACCAGGCACCAGAAAGGAGACAACACTCGAGAAACGGGACATAGTCACTCTCAAGTGCAACACCAAGGAGTCCAGCATGCTGACCTCATTGACGTATACCGTGGTTCTCATTGTGCTCTGTACTGTGTACGCCTTTAAAACGAGGAAGTGCCCGGAGAACTTCAATGAGGCCAAATTCATTGGGTTCACCATGTATACCACATGTATTATCTGGCTGGCTTTCCTGCCAATCTTCTACGTCACCTCCAGTGACTATAGGGTAAGCAGCGCACCAAGGTCTTTATTCTACCAGTAAGAAACCAGTCTTAGACCAGTCCTCACAGCTGATTACTAAACATTTACTTACCAGATGCCTCTAACTTTGGAGACATTTCTCATTTTTACCCCATTGTTCCTGACTGCCAACCTCAGCCCTGATTGGGCTGTGATTTTCCATAGGTTATTTAATCTTTTATAAATCCTCAGAGGTAGGGTTCACCAGCTCTCCTTTCACTACAGTGCCAACCATTTCCCTATGTCCTAGTATCTCTCGTTTCCTCTAACCTGTTCCCACCTTGGGCATTCAGCCGGATCCTCCATCAGCTCAATAATTTGACTTAGGATTTGGGATGAGGCATGTTTGGAAAAAATGTCTTTCCCTTTCCAGATAGAGTTGTGAGTATCGAACACACTTATCACACAGACAACACATATATTAGAGTAAAGCTTCCTCCAGTTCCCTCCAATGCACTTTAGCATTGGAGGCAACTTCAGCACCTCAGAAAAATCACATTTCCCTCAGAAAAACACGGAAACATGATACTCAACCGTATCAGTGCTCCCCACAAAGCCCATTTTCACTTTATTTCATGTCACCCCGTCTGAATATCTTGATATTCCTTTCACCCCCTCACCCATCTGTCCCCAGCCCATGTACTCCCACCTCATTTGCCCGCTCCCATGTACCCTTGCCTCAAGTGCCCCCTCCCATGTACCTGTCCCATGTGCCCCACCCCATGTACTCCTGCCCCACGTACCCCTCACCCCATGTATCCCCACCCCATATGCTCCCATCCCATGTACCCCTACCTCATGTACTCCACCCCATGTGCCCCCACCCCATGTGCCCCTTCCATGTGCTCCCACCCCATGAAACTCCACCCCATGTGCCCCCACCCCATGTGCCCCTTCCATGTACTCCCACCCCATGTACCTCCACCCCATGTGCCCCCACCCCACATGCCCCTTCCATGTACTCCCACCCCATGTACCTCCACCCCATATGCCCCCATCCCAAGTGCCCCTTCCATGTACTCCAACCCCATGTACCTCCACCCCATGTACCTCCACCCCATGTGCCCCCACGTGCCCCTTCCATGTACTCCCACCCCATGTGCCCCCATCCCATGTACCCCTGCCCCCTGTACCCCCACCCCATGTAGCCCCTGCCCCATGTGCCCTCACCCATGTGCCCCCATCCCATGTACCCCAATCAATATGCCCACACCCCATCTGTCTCCACTCCATGCACTTCCTTGCCTACCCTAGTTTCCCCTTAGCTGCTTCTAGAAGCAGTCATGCTGCTCACTGGGTTAAAATCTGCTTCTCTCCACCAACCCATATATCAATCCAATTTCCAATCTTGAAACTTATACACCACATCCCCACCCAGTTGTGAGTCACCCAGTCTGCACCTACCCTTATCGCCAACTATCGATTGGCCAGATCCTGACCTCACTTCCAGTTATGTATGACCATGTGACCTCCTATACTGTCTGTCCATGCACAACCCTATGATATCTACTCTCTCTCCGTATATGGCCCAGTGGCCTCATCTACTCTCTCCCGATATTTGACTCCATGAGGCTGTCTATTTGGTTTCCTTTACACCTTCTCCATCATGACTTTCAGTCTGTCCCTCACGTTTGTAACCATTTCTGGTCACGATCACTATATCTTTGACAAATCTATGAGTAAAAGACAGTGGCAAATTTTGAAGAGCTTTAAGAGATGTTTCTTTAAGCTGGAAATGTAACATTCATTATCTTAATCATCAAACAGTGACTGATAATATTCTAGTCACAATGAGTCAGATTCAGCTCCATAAAGAACACTGCCAATTGACATCCTGTTGGATTTTTATAACTATAAGTAATTATTTTTCTTTGTTCTTATTCATATCTGACTGTTTAATAATATATGCTGCTGATAAATTGTTCATTTTGGGTTTAGTAGTTAAATGAAGGCAGCAGTTGTCTTGGGTATGTGTTGTTGAGTCATTGATCAGCTGTGGTTTCACCTTAAGAGAAAAGATCTGGAACTATTTCTGCTCATTTTACTTTGGGGGGGTGGGAGTGCATCAGGCAATGTTGGCAAGGCTGGCATTTATTGCTCTTCACTAGCTGCCCTGAGAGGATGGTAGTTTCTTTTAGATTTGAGTTACCTGCAGTTCACATTACCAAACCATTCCAAAGTCTTCCACAGCCAAAAAATTGCTTTAGCAGTGGAAGGACTATTATACTTCCAGCAATACACCAACCAGTTCAGCACGCACAGTAGGATCCCACTAATATCAAGTGAAATAAATGATGAGTTCAAGCTCTCATGGTTTGGAGATGATGTTAAGCACTCTGTGCTTTTCTTTGGGAATGTGTTAAGGCATTGTTTCCATCTCCATGACTAGGTATTCTGGCCCTAGTGGAGCACTGGCTCTATCCAAGAGAAGCTTGGGTTTTAGTGAGCAGCAGTGTCTGAACAGGGACCTGGTTTTGATCTGACTCTCTTGCTCTCTCTCCTTACAGGTCCAGACCACCACAATGTGTATCTCTGTCAGTCTGAGTGGCTCTGTTGTATTGGGCTGCCTGTTTGCTCCCAAAATCCACATCATCCTCTTCCAGCCTCAGAAAAACGTGGTCACCCACCGAGTGGCGACCAGTCGTTTCAGCGTGACCGGCTCAGGGGCTGTCCACTCGCACGGTGAGTCTCTCCCGCTCTCCAGGCCTGGCCCCTGTATTACAGACAGGATCGACCTGCCCACAGCTCCACTGACTGTCATTCACTCTACACTCATTCACATTTGTGTAGATGACCTGAAGTGCTCAGATTGGGAGTGTTTTCATCCTGCACCAGTAACTTCCTTTCTTCCTCTCCCCATGCTACTGGCTAATCTTGGGGTATAGACTTGCTGGGGTCTTTTAAAAGACTTCTGGATGAGTATATGGGGTTTAATGAGATTGAGGGTTATAGATAGGTCTGTAGGTTGGTAGGTGTTGATGTGATCGGCGCATCTCGTGGGCCGAAGGGCCTGTGTGTGCTGTAGTGTTCTATGTTCTATGTTCTTTAGGGAAGGAAATCTGCCATCCCTACCCAATGTGACTCCAGATCTACAGCTGGGACCTCACACCCCACTGACCAGTCTTCACACATGATGAATACATGTGTGGAGACAAAGCAATGAACCTCTCCCTCCATGAGTCTAATAAAAGACAGAGGGAGACAGGGGGAGGCAGTAGTATAGTGGTATTGTCACTGGACTATTAACCCAGAGATCCAGATAATGCTCGGGAGATTCCATGGCAGATGGTGAAATTTGAATTCAATGAAAACGTGGAATTAAAAGTCTAATGATGACCATGAAACCACTGGCACTAATGTTGAGTGGCGACCTGATAGAAGTTTACAAAATGTTGAGAGGAATAGATAGGGTGGACTCTCAGAGGCTATTTCCCCGGGTTGAAATGGTTGCTACGAGAGGACACAGATTTAAGGTGCAGGGAGGGAAGTTCAGAAGTGATGTTAGGGGTAAGTTTTTCACTCAGAGGGTGGTGAGTGAATGGAATCGGCTGCCGTCAGTGGTTTTGGAGGCGAACTCGCTGGGGTCTTTTAAAAGACTTCTGGATGAGTATATGGGGTTTAATGGGTTTGGGGGTTATAGATAGGTCTGTAGGTTGGTAGGTGTTGATGTGATCGGCGCAACTCGTGGGCCGAAGGGCCTGTTTGTGCTGTAGTGTTCTATGTTCTATGTTCTTTAGGGAAGGAAATCTGCCATCCCTACCCAATGTGACTCCAGATCTACAGCAAGGTAGTTGACTCTTAACTGCCCCTCTGAAATGGTCCAGCAAATCATTTGGTTCAAGGGTAATTAAGGATGGTCAGTAAATGTTGGCCCAGCCAGTGATGCCTATATCACCTGAACAAATAAAAAGATAGTGAGGACAACTGTAGCTCCCGTATTACCGCATGTGTCCAACATGTGCACAGGACCTGCTGTGAGAGCTTGTGGCCCTGATAAACACAAAAACATCATCTTTCTATCTGTGAGAGGTGGCAGACATTTGGGTGCACCTTTACTAATGTTAATCCTTGAGGCAATCTCATAAGAAATAGGAGCAGGAGTAGGCCATCTAGCCCTTCGAGCCTGCCCCGCCATTCAATAAGATCATGGCTGATCTGTCGTGGCTCAGTTCCACCTTCCCATCCTCTCCCCATAACCCTTAATCCCTTCTCTTATCAAAAACCCATCAACCCGTTTCTTAAAAATATTTAGCGAGGCAGCCTCCACCACTTCAACGGGCAGAGAATTCCAGAGATTCACCACCCTTTGAGTGAAGAAGTTCCTCCTCAACTCCGTTCTAAACCGCCTCCCCTTTATCTTGAGGCTGTGCCCCCTAGTCCTACTGTCTTTTTTGAGTGGGAACAGTCTCTCCACCTCTATCCTATCCATCCCATTCATCATCTTATACGTCTCAATGAGATCTCCCCTCATTCTTCTAAACTCTAACGAGTACAAGCCTAGTTTATTCAGCCTCTCCTCATAGCTCAATCCCCTCAACTCCGGTATCAGCCTAGTAAACCTCCTCTGCACTCCCTCCAGGGCCAAAATATCCTTGCGCAGGTGCGGCGCCCAAAACTGCACACAGTACTCCAGCTGCGGCCTCACCAATGCCCTATACAGCTGCAGCAAGACCTCCCTACTTTTATATTCAATCCCCCTCGCTATGAAGGCCAGCATCCCATTCGCCTTCCTGACCACCTGCTGCACCTGCAAGCTGGGTTTTTGCGACTCATGCACAAGGACCCCGAGGTCCCTCTGCACCGTCGCCTGCTGCAGTTTTTCGCCACGTAAGTAATAGTCCTTCCTACCATTCCTCCTACCAAAGTGGACCACCTCACACTTGCCAACATTAAATTCCATTTGCCATTTCCTGGCCCATTCGCCCAGTCTATCTAGATCCTTCTGCAGACTCTCCACACCCTCCTCACAATTTGCCTTTCCCCCAATCTTGGTGTCATCAGCTAATTTCGACACCCTGCACTCGGTTCCCTCCTCCAGATCATCTATATAAATGGTAAATAGCTGAGACCCCAGCACCGACCCCTGGGGCACCCCACTAGTCACCAACCGCCAATCTGAATAGCACCCATTGACCCCCACTCTCTGCCTCCTATTTGACAACCAATCCTCTATCCATGCTAACACCCTACCCCCAACTCCATGTCCCCTGACCTTCTGCAATAACCTCTTGTGAGGTACCTTGTCAAACGCCTTCTGAAAATCCAGAAAGACCACATCCACCGGCTCTCCTCTATCCACTGCCCTAGACACATCCTCATAGAACTCCAGTAAATTTGTCAGACACGACTTCCCTTTAATGAAACCGTGTTGCGTCCGCCCTATCAAGCAATTCCCCTCAAGATGCCTTGCTATTTCCTCCTTAATGACGGATTCTAACATTTTACCTACCACAGACGTTAAACTAACCGGCCTATAATTCCCCGCCTTTTGCCTGGCACCCTTCTTAAACAACGGCGTAACATTAGCCATTTTCCAATCTTCCGGCACTTCCCCGGAATCCAGCGACGTCTGGAAAATAACCACCAAGGCATCCACTATCACCTCCGCCATTTATTTCAGAACCCTCGGATGCATTCCATCCGGTCCTGGGGACTTGTCCACAATCAGCCCCTCCAGTCTGTCGAGCTCCACCTCTCTAGTAACAGTAATGTCATTAAGACCCTCCATTCCTACCACCTTTCCATCGCTAACACCCGGCAAATTATTCATGTCCTCCTCCGTGAAGACAGAAACAAAAAAATTATTCAAGATCTTAGCCATATCCCCATCCCCTACCACTAGCTCCCCTTTCTCATCCTCTAAAGGACCAATGTTCACCCTAGCCAGCCTCTTCCTTTTTATATATTTATAAAAACTCTTGCTATCCTTTTTTATATTAAGTGCTAACCCAGCCTCATAGCTTCTCCTACCCTCCTTTATCAACTTCTTTGTCAATCTTTGTTGACATTTAAACCTTTCCCAATCCTCTTCTCGCCCACTGCTCTTAGCTACTCTAAACTCCTCCGCTTTTAATTTAACACTTTCCTTCACCTCCTTCGTTATCCACGGCTTATTACCTCTCCTCCTACTGTCCTTTTTAACCATCGGAATAAATTTCTGCTGAGCACCAAGAAAGATCTCCTTAAAGATCCTCCACTGCTCCTCAGCAGACCTACCTTCCAACGCACTCCCCCAGTCCACATTTGCCAATTCTTCTCTTATCCTACCATACTCCCCTCTATTCAAACAAAGGACACGTGTCCGGGAACCCACTTTCTCCTCCTCCATCTGCACCAGAAACTCCACCATACAATGATCACTCTCTCCAAGAGGATCCTTCACCACAAGGTCCCTAATTCTACCCGCCTCATTACATAGCACCAGATCCAAGATAGCTCGCTCCCTCGTCGGCTCCAACACACACTGTTCAAGGAAATTATCCCTGCAGCATTCCAAGAACTTCTCCTCGAGCCCACCTCGTCCAACATGGATCGACCAATCAATATGCAGATTGAAATCTCCCATAACTACTGCCGTCCCATTCCTGCACGCCGCACTTATTTGCGTGTTAACAGCCCGCCCCACCTCCAGATCATTATTCGGGGGCCTATAGATGACACCCACTAGCGTCTTCCTCCCTTTGCTGTTCCTAATCTCCACCCACAACGATTCCACTTTCTGCTCTTTGGCTCTGATATCATCCCTTGCTACCACCTTGATACTATCCTTAATCAGCAGAGCTACGCCACCCCCTCTTTCCTCCTGCCTATCCTTCCTAAACACTTGATAGCCCTGTACATTCATCTCCCAGTCCCTGTCACCTTGCAGCCACGTCTCTGTAATGGCCACCAGATCGTATCCATTTGTGTCGATCTGCGCCACCAGCTCATCCACTTTATTCCGAATGCTTCGTGCATTCAGATAAAGCGCTTTCATCCCAGCCTTCACCTGGACCCTATTTGCCGTAACGCCACCAATTGGGACATCCTTGGCCTCTTCCCTTACCTGTACCCTATCCTTAACTTTAGACCTCATAGCGTCACCTACCCTCGCACCCTCCCCCCCCCCTAATTAGTTTAAAGCCCTGTCTACAGTCCTCTTTACTCTATTCGCCAGCACTCTGGTCCCAGCATGATTCAGACCAACCCCATCCCGCCAGCTGCACATACAGCTGCCAAGTGACTTTATGCTTTGCTGTTTTTGGTGTTGGCACCTGTTGATGAACTGCTGGTTGCCATGGCAGTGCATGGGAAGCAACATCTTGAACTAAATCTTGTCATTTCTCTTTGCAGGTTCTGCTGTGCACTATGTGCCAACTGTTTGCAATGGCCGAGAGATAGTGGATTCCACAACATCATCACTATGAGGACTGGATGTAGGTCTGCCTCCTTGTCACTAACCCCCTACCCTGCTAACCTCCAAATCCCCTCCCTCACCAACTCCTCCAGAGAAGTGTACAAAGTAAAAGTGACTAAACTGGTTATTATGTTCAATGTATAAAAAGTTTTTAATAAGTAGACTTCTTGTGAATTAGTATGTGTTATTGTAATTAATGTAAATAAAGTGGTTTTTTAAATAAATATTGTAACCTTGTCGCTGGTAGCTACCAGTTTAGTACCAGGTCAGTGGAGTCATTAGGTCAAACTATTATCAAGTAGATCCCAACAATGTGTGAAATTCTGGCAGCTAAGAGGTTCCTAGTGACTCCCTGATGTCAAACTTTCTTGTCTGTATTTTACTTTAGGAAAATCCCCCCACCTTCTGAGGAAGCTGACCATGATCACTGGTTCATAATGACTAAATTAACCAAGTCTTCCCACTCTTTTCCCACAAGTTTTCCAGTATGTACTGGCAGTAGCAGGAAAGGACTTGGAAAGTCTAACCTGTGATGAGCTCCATTCATTCTTTATTATGTGGGATTGTACGATTTCAGAGGTGTTTAAAATGATGAGTGGTTTCGATAGAGAGATGCAGGCAAGAAGGTCAGCAATCAAATGATACAGGTTTAAAAGCACTGGCAAGGAAACCAATGGGGAGATAAGGAGGAAATATTTCACATAGCAAATTATTTTGATCAGGAATCCATTGTCTGAATGAATGTTGGAAGAAGATTTAACTCAATTCCAAAAGAGAAAAGGGCAATTAAAGATGAAAACTGAAAAAAATTGAAGCTCCTTAGGAAAAGAGTAAAGGAATTAATTTGATCGCAGGCACAGGCAAGTTGGGCTGAATGGTCTCTGGGTTTTAATGGGAATTATTCTGATTAGCTGTGAAATTTACCATTGAGAGGCCTTGGCAGCTCTTGTTGGGAGTCAACTCCATGTTATTTGGCCAAAGACTCATCCTTGATGAGTGCACCTAGTCAGTGTGTTATGTAGGGTGTCGTCAGCCCATGCAAGCATTGCTGCCAAGCTCCATTTTGTCCTCCTCTGATGTACATACATTCACTTTGTAACAAGATTGACTTGAACATGATGGGTACAGGATTCTTGGCTGCTTTTTCTCTTCCTTAGGTTAGGTCAGTTCTCGTACTCTAACCGTTTTTTTCTTTCCTTCCTGCTGAAACAGTCTAGAATGGGGATCAAATCATAGAATAGAATCAAAGAACGTGCTGTGCTAGCTCATTCACAAAGCTATCCAATTGGCACCACTTCTCTGTTCTCTCTTCATTCGCACACAAATCTTTCCAAGTATTTCTCAAGTTCCCTTGAGTTTTCTTCCAGCATCGCTTTAGAGAGTGCCATCCAACTCATCATAACTCTCTGCAATCAAACATTTTCATTGGTTTCTTCACTAATGATGTTACAAATACAAAGAATTCAGAGCAGGAGCTGGCCATACAGCCTCTCGAGCCTGCTCCACCATTCAATGAGATCATGGTTGATATGATTGTGGCCTCAACTCCTCTTTCCTGTCTGATCCCCAAAACTTCTGACTCCTTCGTCAATCATAAATCAATCTAACTCAACTGTGAATATAGTCAGTGAGACAGCCTCCAGTGCTTTCTCACTCTGGTTACTACTCCTCATGCCATTGCTAACAGTTTCCTCTTATCTGCTTAATTAAAACCCTTCAAACTGTATTAAATCTCCCCATAACCTTCTCTGCTCAAAGGAGAACAATGTGGGAATTTACCAACTTGCCCAACTCTGTGCCACACCAGACAATGGGCAGGATTTTCTGTGCAACCCACCATGTATTTTGTGGTAGCAAGGGGGGAATCTAGTCAGTGGCCAGTAGCGGGATCTTCTGTTTCTGCCATTATCAATGGGATTTCCCATTGAGTGCGGCCCTCACACTGGGAAAGCAATGGTGAGGGAATATCTACAGTGTGACCAGAGGATCCTGCTGGCATGAATAGCCGGAAAAATCCCACCCAATAAGTATACAAGAGAAATTGGAACCACTTACATTTAAAATGTTGCCATCTCATCTTTTTGACCCCTCTTCCTCAAGGCCATAAGAGTTAATGATGTCAGAGCAATTTTTACCCAGTTTCCAGTGGACGGAGCCCCTCTACACAAAACTACCCATAAATTCACACAAGGATAGCCAAGCCCAATCAAGAGACCATAAAAATGGCCTAAAAGTGTGGTGGAAGCAGAGTAACAGAAAATTTCAAAAGGGAATTTTATGTCTACTTGAGAAGAAAAATTTGGTGGGCTTTGTGAACTTTGTGTACACCAAACAGAATTGGACTAATTGGATAGATCTGAGAAAGAGCTAGCACAGACAGGGGCTGAATGGTCTCTTTTTATGTTGTGTGACACTGTGATGTTACACATTGAGTGGCTACAAAAAGCAAAGTAAACAATCAATCCATGATATGATCAGAACATCTTAAGGACAGCAAAACAGTTTTGATAGTAAGACTGAGGTAGAGCTGAAACATCTTTTTAGTTCCTTCTATTCAGAGTTGTTGTAACAGAAATTGTGATGAATTAGTTTATGTTTTGTACCTTTGGTCTTAATAGAAGAACATCAGTGCAGGGAGTTCAAGCATGACTGTGATTGTGCTGCTTAATTGCTCTGTTTTAGTTGCTATTAACACAGAAGGGGTTGTCAATTATTTTGAAAACTAATAATGTGGTCAGAAATCTATGTATATGTTACCACATCATTTTTTTTTGCATTGAACTGGTGTTTTAGGTCACCCTTTTGACACAAACAGAATAAACTGTTTACCCCAAAAAATGGGAGGAAGTCCAAATGACTGAGAATAGGAAACAAGAGTAAGGAGCGTAGGTTTTACAAGGAATCACAGTGGTTGTAGAGACCAGAGAGATTAGGAATATTAGAGTGTTCGGAAACTTTTGTTCAATACACAACATTTCAAACAGATTTTTAACAAACAGCTTTAGGAAAATACAATTTGCTCATCCAGTGAATATGTGATGCCTTCTTCATCTCAGTGATCAGTAACATGGAATGTCAATGATCCATTTCTCAGACTCTGAGGATGAAGGCAATCTTTAGCTTCAAAGAAATGAAGAAATCCATTTCTCCTCTAATTGCTGCATCACAAGCAAAAAGACCAAAACATTCAGAGACATCAAGGAGATAGAGGGTGTCAGAAAGGCCAAGGAGAACAAGGAGTTCAGAAACTAGGACATTCATGTGATTGGGAACAACAGGATGACAACAATTTCTCATTCACATGCTGCCCGTCAGTGATATCACATAGGTGGGCCATGCTCAAATTTAGCTTACCTCCCTCTCTCTCAACTGTCTCAGACAGCCAGTGCTGGATAATCAGATTAAATATTGAGAAGACTGAAGATATTGTCTTCAGCTCAAACCACAGACCCTGCTCCCTAGCAACCAACTCTTTCCCGTTCCCTGGCAACAATCAACAGCTGAACCAAATTATCAAGAAAGTTGGTGCTATATTTAACCCCCTAGAATGAGATTCCAACCACATATTTGCCCTATCACTAAAACGGCCCATTTCCCCCTTCACAACATAATTTGATTCTGCTCCAGCTTCAACCCATCCTCGGATTAAACCCTTCCGATACTTTTGCTACCTCTGGTATTGACTATTGCAATGTGCTCCTGACTGATCTCCCATCTTCCACTCAAATAAAATAAGGTTCATCCAAGCTCTGGTGCCATACCCTAATGTGCGGCCAGTCCCAATCCCCCATCACCCCAGTGCCCACTACCCTTCATGGGTATCTGGTTAAACAATGCCTTGTTTTTTTTCAAATTGCATATTGCTCTCACCCATCCGTATCTCTGTAACCTCCTGCAGACCCATAACTAATTCTGGCATCTTGAGCATCTCTATTTCAAATTGTTCCAGCATTGGCACTTGTATCTTTAGCTGCTGAGTCAATAGGCTTTAGAATTCCCTCTCTATCCCTCCCCACTTTTCTTTTCTCCTTCAAGCCAATCCTTCAATATGACCTATTTGGCCAAGCTTTTGGTCAATATCTCCTGAGGCCCAGTGTCAAATTTGCTTCGAAGCCCTTTTGGAACTTCACAATTTTAAAGGTGCTATACAAATGCAAGTTATTGTCACAGTAGTTGAGGTCAAAGGTATCAGGAACATTTGCATCGCCAAGGAGAGTAAACAATCTCAATGTCACAATGATAGCCAAAGATTTTTGGGGGCATCTTAGCTGGCAGCTGGAGCACAGAAATTAGAGGCATCACTGTGGCCTATTACACCTCTTAGAAACATCTCAAAGTGCTTCATGTGCATTTCTCCTTGGAAGGTAATTATTGCTGTATGTAACTGTAGCAGCTATTTAGCACAAAAATAAAGAACAAATCACAAGGAGACCTATTTTGGGTGACTAGAATGAGGAAAAAGGTCTTGACTCAAAGGCTTGTGAATCTTTGGAATTCTTCACCTCCAAAGGAATGTGAATGCTCGGTCAATGAATAATTTCAAGACAAAATATATAGATTACTGGGGACTAAGAAAACAAGAGATATGGAGATGGGATGAGAAGGTGAAGTTGAGCTGAGTTCAACTCTCAAAGGATCAAATGGCCTCCTTCTGCTCCTATTTCTTAAGACCCTCTGCTCTTGAAAATCCAGCTAATGCCCTGGAGCAGCTAAGTGAGCCTCAGTTTAACATATTATCTGCAGGATCACTTGTTCTCAGACATAGACCAGTGGGTAGTACTCTTCCCTTTGTGGCTGAAGGCTGTTATGTTAACTAATATTTCCAAAGCTTGAGCACATTATTTAGGCCGATACACTGGTGCAGTAACTACAGAGTGCTGCGCTGTTGAAGTGCTGTTTCTTGGCTGCTTCCTCAGTAAACCAAAGCCCCTTGCTGTCCTCTCAGCACAGATGACACTATTTAAAAAATAGGTCATTTTTCACTCAATGCCCTGCTGAGATAAATGCATCCACTATCACTTGAGCATTTATCGTGTTGCTGCTTCTTGGACCTAGTTACGCACAAATTAGTTGCAGTTTTCCTACATGTCAACAATTTGCTACATTTAATGAAGCCTTGAGTGACTGAAATCTTTGGAATGTCCTGAAAGAAATTATATAAATACAGGTCCCCCCAGCACTGTACTGGGATTCTGTACTCAGATTTTGAGATGTGATAAATTCACGCTGTTCTCTCTGTGACAAAAAAGCAAAGTGCTGATTAGAACAAACCAGAGCTGCTGGACTGACCAGGATGATTGAGGAGATTAGGGACAACAAAATGGCCAGGTTCAAAGATATGAGGGCTGCTAAGGAGAGGAAGAAAACCAAAGAGGGCCAAACACAGCAAGATGTCCAGGGACACTAAGATCAAGTGTATCACTGTGGCCAGGGATTGCAAAGTGACCATACACATTATGGATACCATGGTAGTAAGCAAGATTGAAGGTCATCACAGTCATCAGTGTTCTCAAGATCAGGGTCTCCAGGGCAGCCCACCAGGTTTCTAATGCATCCTGTTGTAGATTGAATGGAACGTTTGCTGTAAAGTTTTCAAAAGGACAAAACATCTATTCAAAACTGTACTGAATCAGTGCTGAATGTTTTATTGGAGACTTTCAAGGTGATTAATGGTTTTTTAAAACTGAATCCATATTTTGTAGGTATTTGAAAACTTAAGGTGCTGAATAAAGAGCAGACTGATTAAAACCTCTTAGTGGCTGATTTATTTCACTATCTATTCACACTGAAACCACACAGAGAGCAGCATTTCGGGCATCAGTGATTATCAATCAGTGGGGCTCGTGAAGGTTTGGACATGTCCGACCCATCTGGTTATTTTTTATTGCGAATCACCAACATTATGTTTAAAAGCAGTCCATTGTTATTTTCTTCATGGATTTCCAGAAGGCATTAGATTATTATTACAAGACAAAAATGAGAGAACATGAGATAAGAAGCACATGGTGTAAGTCTGAGAAAGGATGAGTAGATAGTTTGAGATCATGTTGAGATCAAAAAGGAGGAGGAAAAACATTAAAGTAGACAAGTCCCCAGGGCTTGAAGAGATATACCCCAGAATACTGAGAGAGACAAAGGGGGAAATTGCTGGGGCCTTGAAAGAAATCTTTATATCTTCAGTGGCGACAGGGGAGGTCCCTGAGGATTGGAGAATAACCAGTGTTGTTCCTTTGTTTAAGAATAATCCAGGTAATTACAGGCCGGTGAGCCTTACATCAGTGGTAGGGAAATTATTGGAGAGGATTCTTTGACACAGGATTTATTCCCACTTGGAAATAAGTGGACTTATTAGTGAGAAGCAACATGGTTTTGTAAAGGGGAGGTCGTGTCTCACGAACTTGATCAAGTTTTTCCAGGAAGTGAAGAAGATGATTGATGAGGGTAGGGCAGTGGATGTTGTCTACATGGACTTTATTAAGGCCTTTGACAAGGTTCTTTATGGCAGACTGCTGCAGAAGGTGAAATCGTATGGGATCAGAGGTGAGCTGGCTAGGGGGATACAAAACTGGCTCAGCCAAAGAAGACAGAGGGTAGCAGTGGAAGGGTGCGTTTCTGAATGAAGGGCTGTGACAAGTGGTGTTCCTCAGGGATCAGTGCTGGGACCTTTGCTGTTTGTAATATATATAAATGATTTGGAGAAAAATGTAACTGGTTTTATTAGTAAGTTCGTGGATGACACAAAGGTTGGTGGATTTGCAGATAGCGATGAGGACCATCAGAGGACACAGCAGGATATAGATCAGTCGGAGACTTGGGCAGAGGGATGGCAGATGGAGTTTAATCTGGACAAATGTGAGGTAATGCATTTTGGAAGGTCTAATACAGATAGGAAATATACAGTAAATGGCATAACCCTTAAGAGTATTGAAAGGCAAAGGGATCTGGGTGTACAGGTACACAGGTCACCGAAAGTGGAAATGCAGGTGGAGGAGATAGTCAAGAAGGCAAACGGCATGCTTGTTTTCGTCAGCCAGGGTATTGAGTTTAAAAATTGGCACATCATGTTGCAGTTTCATAGAACCTTAGTTAGGCCACACTTGAAATATAGTGTTCAATTCTGGTTGCCACACTACCAGGAGGATGTGGAGGCTTTGGAAAGAGTACAGAAAAGATTTACCAGGATGTTGTCTAATATGGAAGGCATTATCTATGAGGAAAGGTTGGGGAAACTTGATTTGTTCTCACTGGAGCGATGGAGGTTGAGGGGAGACCTGATAGAAGTCTACAAGATTATGAGAGGCATGGACAGAGTGGATAATCAGAAGCTTTTTCCCAGGGTGGAAGAGTCAATTACTAGGGGGCATAGGTTTAAGGTGCGAGGGGCAAGGTTTAAAGGAGATGTACGAGGCAGATTTTTTACACAGAGGTAATGGATGCCTGGAACTTGTTGCCGGGGGAGGTAGTGAAGTGGATACGGTAGTGATTTTTAAGAGGCGTCTTGACAAATACATGAATAGGATGGGAATAGGGGATAAGAGGTTTTAGTTCAGTCAGGCAGCATGGTCAGTGCAGACTTGGAGGGCCAAAGGGCCTGTTCCTGTGCTGTAATTTTCTTTGTTCTTTTTTGACCTGGCATTATTAGTCTTAGCATTTATACTGCCTTTACCTCCCTATTTATACGCTGGGATTCTTTCGCCTCCCCCTTTGTTTTTCTTGATTTTTTTTCTCATCTGCTTACCTCACCCCTATTTCTAGTCACTCCTACAAGTGGAAACATCATCTCAGCATCCACTCTGTCAAGTCCCCTCAGGATCTTATATCATTCAATGTCCATAAAGAAGGTGGTGGTGAGCTGCTTTCTAGAGCTCCTGCTAGAGGGACAGGCATTTGTTCTGTTTGCTCCTTGTGTTGTCTCTTTTCTGATAAAGTTAAATTCTGAGACAGTGTTCAGATATTTTAAAAAAAGCTCAAAAGCAATAAAAACGATGAAACCCATTATCAAAGATCACCGAAAACAAACATTACAAGTGTAGAAATTGTTGACAGAAGATTGATCAAATGAGGGGAAAGTTCATGATTCCCTCACCAAATAATAAATGTCAAAAACAGACACATATCAAAAAGAAGTTTCTGAGGAGGTCGAATTGAACCGGCTTTTAGAAACAGTTGGACAGATTTGGATAGACTGACAGGAAACAGTTAAATGCAGCTTGGGTGGGCAGAGAAAGGTTGATGCTTGGATTCGAAAACAATCTAAACAGCTTTACTGAAGATATTTCTGATGACTGGACAAAGGCCACTAAATGCAGCACTTTTTAAAAAGGTTTTTAAAAAACACATCCTCTACCTGAGGGGAGAAGACAGTGTAACGAATCTGGGTTTCATAGATAGGACTTGCCATTTACTAATGAAGATCAACATTGTCATTATGTTTGCTGGAATTTTTCAAATCTTCCCACAGACCTCAGTTGAGAACTCCTGATGTACAGCAAAACTCAGCTGGATGTGATGACACAAGCACACAACATGGAGCAACATTAGTGAGGAGGCCTCGGGAGCTGGAAGCACACAAGGATGTAAAGTAAAAATTCTAGGTGAAACATGTGAATGTAAGACCTTTAAGACAGTTGAGGAAAGGTAACCTCAAATGACATCCAACTTCAGTGGAAAACAGAACTCACAGTTAGTTTGTCCATGATGGCTGACTAACCAACATCATGAAACATTTCCCCGGCTTGCTGCTCATTTCAATAGAGATGGCATTCTCACTAACCTTCAATGTTCAAGATAGCCATTGTCTACCAATCCCCCAAGGCTGATCTTCTTGGAGACCTGTGATGTACAATACACATACACATGTACAATAAATCATTCCTTTGCCTGGCTTCCAACAGGAGATATTGTTCTGCCATCGGGAGGAGCTGCTGGGCTTTGGCTGGTGATTGCCCATGTTGATGCTGCTGGCACAGGCTGGGAGCACAGATTCAGAAACTGTGCACTCTCAGCCCATGGTGCAACCTGTTGAAATTGCTGGTTGGATTATGATGTACTAATAATCTATCAGTCATAGATGCTACTCTCCAGAAAGCCAGGCAGGAAAGAATAAAATAGGAGCCAATCTTTACACACTTTTATCAACATTTATTCACAGAGACACACTTTACAAACATGCATTTCCTAAACTCAAACTTCACTTCCAGTCTGTTCCTATCTATTGAAGCCAAAGTGAATTCTAATTAGTATTTGCTACTTGTATACAATTAAACATAATTCATATGCAGCTGATAGATTAACTTCTTGGTCTTTAGATTGGCAGCTCACTCACCTTCCAGCTAACAGGATTGAGCACAAAAACAAGACTGACATTTCAGAATGGTACAGAGGGAGTGTTCTGTTGTCAGATGTGCTGTCTTTCAAGTGAGATATTAAACTCAGAGAACATTTGCACTCTCAGGTGGATGTAAAAGGTTCCACGGAACAACTTTGAAGATCAGGTGAGCTATCCTCAGTGACCTTACCAATATTTATCTTTCAAACAATTACAAAATACAAATTATCTGATCATTCTCACATTATTTGGGCAGCTTCTCCCTGAAAAGTACTGCCCTGTTGAATTGAGGCTTTTGTATCAACTGATCCACACTCTCTTGAAAAGAGTGAAGAACCAAATTTAAATTACTTTTTCGGGGCAGGAGAGTGTGCACTAATACTTGTATCACCCAGTCACTCCGCAAAACACTTTGCAAATAATCTTGCTTTCGTCCTGTCCATCTGCTAGGACTTTTCCAGTATAAGGCCACCCACGTGACAAAGCTGATTGATCCTGTGTGATACCTCAGAATGACTTCAAACACTTTCTAGTTAGCTATTGCTACTCGTTTTGTCTCCTATTAGTTTATCCTCAGGCTTACACCAAAACTTCACCATCATGAGAATTCTGTTTCTCGGTCTATTCTGAGACCATTTTGTGCCTTTATTCCATTGTCTAAGGCCTCTGCTCCTTGTGGCTCAGTGACAATGTCTTTATCACTGAAAGGTCCAGGTTTGATTCCAATACTGACACTGAGGGAGAAAAAAACTAGAGGACATGGGTTAAGGGTGAAGGGGGAAAAGTTTAAAGGGAATATTGGGGGGTGGTTCTTCACACAGAGTGGTGGGAGTGTGGAATGAACTGCCAAATGAAGTGGTAAATGTAGGCTCACTTTTAACATTTAAGAAAAACTTGGACAGGTATATGGATGAGAGGGGTGTGGAGGGATATAGTCCAGGTGCAGGTCTGTGGGACTAGGCAGAAAAATGGTTCAGCACAGACAATAAGGGCCAAAAGGCCTGTTTCTGAGCTGTAATGTTCTATGGTTCTAATGCCAGGGTTTGTTGACCATGGAAGGAGCATTTAACATGGTTCACCGGGCTGCTAATCAGCTCAAGAATCCTTCCACCACTTCCCCACTATTTCTCAAAGGGTGAAAAACAATGTGGGTGTGAAGATACACTAAACAAACAACTCATATCATGCAACGGATGAAGATGCATCAGTGAAAGATTGAATTAGCAACAATCATAATCACAAAATGTCCCAACGTGCTTTACAGTCAATGATGTACTTTTGAAATGTAACTTATTATGTAGGAAATGTGTCAGTCCATTTGTGCACTGCAGATTCCATGTGTTAATGACCAGATAACATGTCTTAGTCATATTGGTTAAGGAATAAACACATGTATAGGTTCGAGTGGAAATGCCATGCCATGCCATTCTACTCAAAGCCATGCCACATCTTCCAGTAGTAATCAACCTCATTTTGGTCTATAGACCCAAACACAAGCCTCTGAACAGAGAATGATCACAGTGACACCCTATCCATACCACATGGACAGCAGGTGAGTAAAACAGGATTTAACTGGAACCATAGGATGTTCAATCCTAGAACAGCACTTCCTTCACATTGACATGCCTGTTTGGCTGAGGCCCAGGCTTGACTTTAGAGTCAGGGTTTTACAGTACAGCAAGGGGCCCTCCAGCTCATCATGTCAGTGCCAGCAACCATGGTTAGCACTGCTACCTCACAGTGCCAGGGACCCAGGTTCAATTCCAGCCTCAGGTGGAGTTTGCACGTTCTCCCTGTATCAGCATGGTTTTCCTCCAGGTGCTCTGGTTTCCTCTCACAGACCAAAGAAGTTTGGGTTAGGTTGTTTGACCATGCTAAATTGTCCCTTAGTATCAGGGGGATTAGTTAGGGTAAATAACTTGGGTTATGGGGATAGGGCTGAAAATGTAGAGATCATTGCAGATGACTTTGTAATCATACTTGCATAACAAATATTCACGAGACTCATTTCTGGGATAACAGTGCTATCCTCTAGGGAAAGATTGAGTAGACTAGATGTATATTCCTATAATTTAGAATATTGAGATTTCATCTAATTGAAACATAAAATGCTTAAGTGATTTGACAGAACAGATGTAAGGTGATACATTTTGGTAGATTGAACCAGGGCAGGACTTACTCAGTTAATAGAACAAAGAACAAAGAACAACACAGCACGGGAAACAGGCCCTTCGGCCCAACGAGCCCGCGCCGCCGTCCCATGGTCAGTGACCTATTCATGATTTTAGTCTATGCCTAATGTGTGAGGATCAGGGAGGTCCAATATAGGGACAATTTGTTACCCAATCAATCAGCCTAAAAGCACATTTTTGGGATGTGGGAGGAAACCGGAGTACCCGGAGGAAACCCACGCAACCATGGGGAGAGCGCGCAAACTCCCACGGACACAGGCCCAAATCCATGTGTCCGCATAGCAACAGAGATAGTCTCTGAGCTGTCATGTTGCCCTCGAGATGGTCCAGTTTACGCACACCAACGACATGAAGCAGTAGGCAACTCCCGAAGCAACATCCAAGAGCAGCCCACCACAACCTGCCGCACGCATGCTCCTTACTGGACTTAAATGCCTGTGGACAAAAAATTCATTATTAAAAAGACTCTATATCCCTGAGGCTAAAACTGAATCCCAAGCCTACAATGTTTAGTAAGGCCTGCTATATCCCCCTATATGTAGACCGCTCATGTGGCTGTCCAAGTGACTCTTGAACAACCCTAGCGTGCCTGCTTCCACCACCTTACTCGGCAGTGCATTCCACATCCCCACTACCCTTTGTGTGAAAAACTGCCCTCTAATATTAGTCTTATATCTAGCCCCCCTCACCCTAACCATGGGGTTACAGATTGTGTGACATGAACCCAAGATCTGTCTACACTATCTGTAACCCCCATGACTTGCCTGGGCTTGCAACATCTCACTTACTGTCCTGTCTGGAGACAATACATATCTCTTTAACCTATGCTTAATGCCATCTCCATTCACATTGTCTGCACCTTTAAGAATTGATTAGCTGTAAAGACTCGCATCCTAATCAGTATTCTGTAAACTGTGTGTGCCTTTATATGCACTGTTTGAGACCAGGGCTAATGATAGGGTGTTGGAGAGAGTTATAGAACAAAGATATCTAGGGGTACAGGTTCATAGCTCCTTGAAAGTAGAGTCACTATTTCTTCAGAGTGTTGAAGAAAGCATTCAGCATGCTTGGTTTCATTGGTCAGAACATTGAATACAGGATTTGGGATATCTTATGAAGTTGTACAAGACATTGGTAAGGCCACACTTGGAATACTGTGTACAGTTCTGGTCATCCTATTATAAAAAGGATATTATTAAACTGGAAAGAGTGAAAAAAAGATTTACTAGGATGCAACTGGTTTAAGTTATAAGGAGAGGCTGGATAGACTGGGACCTTTTTTCTCTGGAGCATAGGAGGCTGAGGGGTGATCTTTATAGCAGTCTATAAAACAATGAGGGGCATAGATCAGCTAGAAAGTCAATACTTCTTCCAAATTAGAGGAGTCTAAAACTAGAGGTCATGGGTTTAAGGTGAGAGGGGAGAGATACAAAAGTGTCCAGAGGGGCAATTTTTTTCACACAGATGGTGGTGAGTGTCTGGAACAAGCTGCCAGAGATAGTAATAGAGGTGGGTACAATTTTATCTTTTAAAAAGCATTTAGATAGTTACTGTGTGCAATTTTGGGCACCGCACCTGCGCAAAGATATTTTGGCCTTGGAGGGAGTGCAGAGGAGGTTTACTAGGCTGATACCGGAGTTGAGGGGGTTGAGCTATGAGGAGAGGCTGAATGAACTAGGCTTGTACTCGTTGGAGTTTAGAAGAATGAGGGGAGATCTCACTGAGACGTATAAGATGATGAATGGGATGGATAGGATAGAGGTGGAGAGACTGTTCCCGCTCAAAAAAGACAGTAGGACTAGGGGGCACAGCCTCAAGGTAAAGACGGGGTGTATTAGAACGGAGTTGAGGAGAAACTTCTTCACTCAAAGGGTGGTGAATCTCTGGAATTCTCTACCCGTTGAAGTGGTGGAGGCTGCCTCGCTAAATATTTTCAAGAAGCGGGTTGATGGGTTTTTGATAAGAGAGGGGATTAAGGGTTATGGGGAGAGGGCCGGAAAGTGGAACTGAGCCGCGACAGATCAGCCATGATCTTATCAAATGGCGGGGCAGGCCCGAAGGGCCAGATGGCCTACTCCTGCTCCTATTTCTTATGTCTTATGTTCTAGGTAAGATGGGTATAGAGGGATATGGGCCAAATGTGGGCAATTGGGATTAGCTTAGGAATTTTTAAAGAAAAGGGTGGCATGGACAAGTTGAGCCGAAGGGCCTGTTTCCATGCTGTAAACCTGTACGACTCTATGCTAGGAGATGTTTTGCCTGGCCAGGGAGTCTGAACTGAAGGCCATTTTTCCTTTAATTTTCATGATATATGGGCATCACTGGCAAAGCCAATATTTGTTTTTCATCCCTAATTAACCTTGAACTGAACATTTCAGAGAGCAATTAAGAATTAACCACACTACTGTGGATCTGGAGTCATACATCGACCAGATCAGGTAAGGACACCAGATTCCCTTCCTTAATGGACCAGATTGGTTTTTATGACAAAAGAATGATAGTTCCATGGTTACCATTTCTTTATATTCCAGATTTATTAACTGAATTCATCAGACACATTGGACCCATGTGACTAGAACATTAGCTTGGGCTTCTGTCTTACTAGTCCAGACATTACCATCAAAACCACCATCTCCCCCTTATTCAAGGCTCTGAAAAGTCTGCCATGTGGGACCTTGGCTTAGTCTTTTAGTCTTACTAAAATCCAGACCATATCGACTGCATTGACCTATCAACCCTCCTTGTTACTTCCACAAAACAGTCAGTTGTTAGTAAGACATTTTCCCTTAAATCCCTGGTTAATCTGTGCCTAAGTAACAATTTGTCCTAGCTCTCAGAATTTAGTTGAATAATTTGTTCACCACCAAACTCAGACTGACTGACATATAATTATTTGGCCTATTCCTCGCACCCTTTGTAAGCAATGGTGCAGTGTCTATAGCCCTCCAATCCTCTAGAACCTCCACAAGTGTGGTGAATCTGAGAAGCAATGCTGAACGAATCAGAGACTTATCAAACTGCAGGAATTGCTGTCAGTTGCTGATGACATACATGTAAACGGCATAAGTGAGACTCTGGTTCCACAGTGGCCTTCTGAATTCTCCAGTCTCCAAATCAAGAGGCAACACCAAAATGGCAGATCTGTAAACCAGTGAAAGCTCCAGCTCAATTAATGGATTAGGGCCAAGATTCTCCAAAAAATTTCTAAGTGCCAAATTCACGTAAGGACTGGAGTAACTCCCACAAGTTTTTTTAGGGGGATTTTCAAAATGAATCTCCTATACCCTGTGCACTGCAAAGTGCCCTAGCAAGATTCACATTGAAGTTCTGTGGGCAGGACCTATTCCTGCCAGAGAGACTGGCAGCAATGCGCTGAGTGAACCATTGTGCATGTGCCCACCTGTCAGAGTAGACATTGTGCAGTAGCCCTGCACTGCTGGCTCCCGATTGCTGCCCACCACAGCAACTGTCCATTGTTAGCCATGCAACCCCCACCCTTGACTGTTGGCCTCTGGACCAGCCCCAACTTTCCCTCACCCCACTGCCAACCCCAATCTCCCCAACCGCCCACTCCCCAGCAGTCCTGATCTCCCCAACACCCCTCCACCCCTGCAGTCCCAAACCCCATCCAGGCTGCCCCGACTGCCCCAGGCAGACGCCCATCCTATTGGCCAGCTTTGATCAGTCCCTTCCCTCCCCCTGGCATTGAACCCTATGCAGAGTGGCAGTGGGTCTCCTCACCCCCATCTATCTCCCCAGTGGATCCCGGCCCTCTGGTTCACCCCTGGCAGTGCCTGATAACCAGTGGGCAGTGTAAAGGTGCCCCTTGGGCATTGCCACATTGCCTCATGGACAGTGCCAGGGAGCCAGGCTGGCACTACCAGGCTGACAATGCCCAGGGGGCATTCCTCCTTACCCCCAAGTCCTGGGCAGGGGCCTCCTTAGCCTCCCTTCATGCCAGTGGGGTTAGGCCATCAGCTCCCCATAAATGAGCTATTGTAAACCCTGCTGGAATGAATCACTCTTAGGGTGGGTGGGGAGGCGGGTGGTGGGGGGGGATGTGTGAAGAGGCTAGTACGCCCAGAGACTTCAGTATCAGGCCCACTAATATAATTCAAATACAAATTTAAATATTTAAGTCAGCTCCACACTGGAGTTGTGTCCAGCGGGAAGCTTGCTAACAACCTCCGCTGATGTCTCCCAGCCTGCTGTGCTGCTACAGCAGTGTCAGGAGAATCACCTCCAACATGTTTTTACAATGCGTGTGTGTTTAAATTCATTTACAGGACATGGACATCACAGGCTAGGCCAATATTTATCACCTTCTCATTTTATTTTCAGGTAAATTGCAGAGTTTCACAATGGATACCTTACCTGAGCTCAAACAATTAGATAGCGTACCTGTTTCTATGAAGGGAAAGGCAAGCGGTGGATAGCTGTGTGTGTTGTCTGTATTACAGTCACATATTATGTGGCTGTCTCCTATTGGATGCATGTACATATGGCATGGAGCTCAGCACTGGCTCTTGCAACTCATGTATGTTAAACATGTTCAGTTAATTAATAAATCTTTGGTACATTTAAAAAAAAACAAGGCTTTAAACTACACTCTAAAGAGGGATCAACACCTTATGCAACCTCTAGCAGAAAATGCAAAAGAGATGTTAGAGTGCTGCTACAATGGTTTCCTATGTCAACTTGCCTTCCCTGTTTCTAAGAGCAAGTAAACAGGATTTGTAGAGCCAGACACTCAATCTGACATTGACAAAGATAGCTGGATGTGGGTTATGAGTGAAAAACAGCATCCACTGACAGCATTCCACACTTAAAATCAACAATACTTTTTCCTAATTGTCCCTGGAGACTGTTTCTGCAGCTGATGCTAAAAACTGGACTAGTTTTGAGAAAAATAACCATTACCCCCCTCAGGTCTCACTTGCTTCATATCAGATGATGAAAATCATTTCCTACATGCATTGTACAATGATACTGACAAGCTGTCAACACCTATAACATAGTAAGACTGATGTTTATGATCAGAGACAATCTGCACACTGACAAATCCACCAAAATACATGAAATTCTGCTTCTCCTTTGGCGTCAGGTCAGTTCTTAAAACTTGCTCACGTAGCAACAGGAACCAGTGTCATTTAATGCCAGGTCAGGCAGTAAAGTAATTGTATTATTTCCAGTCTGCCAAGTTGAGGAACTGCTCACATTTGAACTGCTTTTGTTGGAATTGTGAACAATGACCAGCTCAACAAAGGAAAATCTAACCATCATCTCCTGGCACTCAATAACATTACTATCGCTAAATCTCCCACCATCAACATCCTGAGGCTTAGCATCAACCAGAAACTTAACTGTAGCTACAAGAGCTGGAGAGAAGCCCCCTGGCTCTCCAAAGCCTGTCAACTATCTACAAGGTACAAGACAGGAGAGCAATGGACATATTATGCAACAGGTAAACTGGGAGGGTGAGTTCATAGAACATAGAACATAACAGCGCAGAACGGCCACACCAGAGTTGTGTACAGTTGCAACATAACGCTGCGACTCCTAAATTCAATCCCCCTACCAATAAACGCCAAAAACACCATATGCCTTCTTAACAACCTTATCTACTTGATTCCCAACTTTCAGGGATCTATGTACACATACACCTAGATCCCTCTGCTCCTCCACACTATTCAAAGTCCTCCCGTTAGCCCTATACTCGACACATCTGTTATTCCTACCAAAGTGAATTACCTCACACTTCTCCGCATTAAACTCCATCCGCCACCTCTCGGCCCAGCTCTGCAACCTGTCTAAGTCTTCCTGCAAACTATGACACCCTTCCTCACTATCTACCACACCTCCGACTTTGGTGTCATCAGCAAATTTACTAATCCACCCAACTATACCCTCATCCAGATCATTAATAAAAATTACAAACAGCAGTGGCCCCAAAACAGATCCCTGAGGCACACCACTCGTAACCGAACTACATGATGAATATTTACCATCAACCACCACCCTCTGTCTCCTATCCGCTAGCCAATTCCTGATCCAATTCCCTAGATCACCCCCAATCCCATACATCTGCATTTTCTGCAGAAGCCTACCATGGTGAACCTTATCAAACGCCTTACTAAAATCCATATACACCACGTCCACTGCTTTACCCCCATCCACCTCTTTGGTCACTTTCTCAAAAAACTCAATAAGGTTAGTAAGGCACGACCTACCCGCCACAAAACCATGCTGACTATCTCCAATCAATTCATTACTCTCCAAATAATTATAAATCCTATCCCGAATAATTTTTTCTAAAACCTTGCCCACAACAGAAGTGAGACTCACCGGTCTATAATTCCCGGGGAAGTCTCTGTTCCCCTTCTTAAACAATGGGACAACATTCGCTAACCTCCAATCTTCCGGTACTATACCAGAGGCCAACGACGACCTGAAGATCAGAGCCAGAGGCTCTGCAATCACTTCTCTTGCCTCCCAGAGAATCCTGGGGTAAATCCCATCCGGACCAGGGGACTTATCTATTTTCAGACCCTCCAAGATATCCAGCACATCCTCCTTATCAACTGTAACACTGTCAATTCTACTCCCCTGCAACCCATGTCCTCCTCAGCTATATCCATGTCCCCCTGCGTGAACACCGAAGAGAAATATTGGTTCAATGCCTCTCCAATCTCCTCCGGTTCCATACATAACTTCCCTCTGCTGTCTATAACTGGCCCTAATCTTGCCCTAACCAACCTTCTGTTCTTGACATACCTATAGAACGCCTTAGGATTCTCCTTAACCCTATCAGCCAAAGTCTTCTCATGTCCTCTTTTAGCCCTTCTTAGCTCACTCTTCAACTCCCTCCTAGCCAATCTAAAGTTCTCTAGTGCACTACCCGAGCCCGCACGTCTCATCCGAACATAAGCCTCCTTTTTCCTTTTAACCAACGAATCAACTTTTTTGGTGCACCACGGTTCACTAGCCCTACCAATTCCTCCTTGCCTGACAGGGATATACCTATCACGGACTTGCAGTAGCTGCTCCTTGAAAAAACTCCACATTTCGGACGTTCCCAGTCCCTGTAATCTCCTAGTCCAACCTATGCTTCCTAATTCTCTCCTAATAGCCTCATAATTACCCTTCCCCCAGCTAAAACCACTGGCCCGAGGTTCATGCCTATCCCTTTCCGTCACTAAGGTGAAAGTAACCAAATTGTGGTCACTATCACCAAAATGCACACCAACTTCCAAGTCTAGCACCTAGTCTGGCTAATTTCCCAGCACCAAATCCAATATAGCCTCACCTCTAGTTGGCCTATCTACTTACTGAGTCAAAAAACCTTCCTGCACGCTTTATACAAAAACTGACCCCTCTCAAGTAAGAAACTCATGTAAGTTTCTCCTGAGTTGGTTCCCTCACTAACCACCACAAGCCCAGACTGGTATTATATCTTTCAGCACTTGACTAGGTCAGTGTGTTGTGCTGATAACACTCACTCATGGCACTGGACACAAAGTTTCCAGAAAATATTTTGTGCTCTTGTTGTGTTGGTCCTCCTTTCAAGTGGTGTTTGACATGGAGGAACAAGATTCATTGACTAAAGGAGAATGGTCAGATGCCCCAACAGAATTTTGAGACTGGACTGGGTTCAACATATCTTTTCATACCTGGATCAGGTCAATGCCAAATGGTCCATTTGGTTTTTATTCTTGTTCAATTTTTGCATAGCCTGGTTATATTGGCCACAGAAGCAAACCTTACCTTCTACAACTGGAACATTCCTGTAGTCTTGATGTTTCTCTGAGTTGTGCATTTGTAGGCATGAAGCAATGTTAGCAGCATCACTACAATATGCATAATAAACAGTTCAAGTAATACACTCTGATGGAGAGAGTACAGATGAAACTCCCTGATTCATGTCCCAGTACATCAGAGATGCTATGGTGTACAAGTTAGAGCCTCATTAAACTGCATGAAGAGTTGTCAGTGATTTATGCAAATGAGTTACATGTAAACAACACTCCTTACATTGAGGACTCATCTGTAGTGTCTATTGGAGTGTCAGCTGTGGCTGTGGCTCAGTCTCAGTAGCATTCTCACCTTTTAACTCACAAAGTTCCAGATTCCATCTCCACTGCAGGACTTAGTACAAAAATCAAGGTCAACACTCAATTGTAGCATCAGAGTGTCACCTTTCAATGAGATGTTAAACCCAGGCCCTGTCTGCCTGTTCAGGCAAACAGACATTTGAATTAGGAATAGTAGGCCCTTCAAACCTGCTTGCTATTCAAATAGATCATGGCTGAAGTGAATGTGGCCTCGATTTCACATTCTGCTTACCCATACTGACCTTTGACACCCCTTGTTAGTCAAGAACCTATCTATCTCTGCCTTAAAATACTGAATGATCCAGCCAGTAAAAAGTCTGACACCACCAGGTTTTAGTCCAACCTATTTATTTGATAATATCCTCACAAGCTTTCGAGTGGACTGCCTCTTCGTCAGGTTAATGGAGAGTTCTGGCCTCAGGAAACCGGAGCACCCAGAGAAAACCCATGCAAGCAGAAGGAGAATGTGCAAACTCCCACAGACACCGGCCCAAATCCATGTGTCTGCACAGCAATCAGCGATAGTCACTGAGCTGTTGTCTTGCCCAGTATCTTTTTTATCTAGTTTTCACTAGTAGGAGAGTCTTGAACAAGGAGGCAGAGCTACAAAATTAAGGGCCAATCACTTAAAACTGAGGTGTACAGACATTTCTTCTTGCAGAGGGTGACGAATCTCTGGAATTCTCTGCCCCGAAAGCTTGTTATATATTATCAAATAATAGGTTGGACTAAAACCTGGTGTTGTCAGACTTTTTACTGTGTTTACGCCAGTCCAACGCCAGCATACCCACATCATGATCCAGCCTTCAGCTTCATTGGAGGAGAGTTCTAAGATTCACACAGAAAATAAACACAGGAGTCAGCCATTCACCACCTTGAGCCAGCTCCACCATTGACAGGATCATGGCTGATTCAACATTGCACATGTTCACTTTCTTGTCATTTCCCTTCATCCCTGGATTCCCCTACTGATCAAAATTCTATCTATTTCAGTCTTAAACATACAGGGGCTCTGCCTCCACAGTTGTCTATGGCAAGGTTTTCCAGAATCTCAATTCCTCCTTACCCCAGTCTTGAAGCAGCACCCCTTTATTCTGAGACTATGCCCTCTGGTCCTAGACTCTTTCATGAAGGGAACCATCCTCTCAGTATTTACCCTGTCAAGCCCCTTAAGGATCCTATATGATTCAATAAGATCACCTCCCGTTGTTCTAAATTACAATGAGCAATGTCTTAATCTGTTTAACCTTTCCTCATCCCTCCTCATCATTGTGAGCCTTCTCTGAACTGGCTCCAACAAAATAACATCTTTCCTTAAATTAGGGGATAAATATTGCTCAAAGTACTCCTAGATGTGGTCTCACCAGTACCTTGTACAGTTGCTTCAACCCCCTTGAAATAAGGCCAACATTCCATGAGCCTTCCTGATTACCTGCTGCATTTATGTGAGGGGGTGGCCTTATTCAAACATATAAGGTCTTGAGGGTGCTGAAAAGGGTAGATGATGAGATGTTTTCAAAGAACAAAGAACAAAATCAGCCCAGGAAACAGGCCCTTCGGCCCAACGCCACCATCTCAACACCACCAGTCCACCTCTCTACCCATGACCCCTATCTAATGTTTTATGGCCATCCAGATTGAGGGAAACTGATTTAGGGACAATTTATTCCTGCCAATCAACCTTATAGCACATCTTTGGGGTGTGGGAGGAAACCGGAGCACCCAGAGAAAACCCATGCAAGCAGAGGGAGAATGCACAAACTCCCACAGACACCGGCCCAAATCCATGTGTCTGCACAGCAATCAGCGAGTCACTGAGCTGTTGTCTTGCCCAGTATCTTTTTTATCTAGTTTTCACTAGTAGGAGAGTCTTGAACAAGGAGGCAGAGCTACAAAATTAAGGGCCAATCACTTAAAACTGAGGTGTACAGACATTTCTTCTTGCAGAGGGTGACGAATCTCTGGAATTCTCTGCCCCGAAAGGGTGGTGGAGGCTGGATCATTAGAAGTGACGCTGGATAAATATTTGATAGAACAATGAATAGAGGACGATGGGGAAATGGCACAGAAGAGGTTGAGGCCAGCATAGATCAGCCATGATCATGTTGAACGGCAGGGCAGGCTTGAAAGTCCAGGTGACCTACTCCTGCTTCTGTTTCTTGTGTTCTTGTTTTTCTTATTTCACTTTACTTCCCCATTGCCTTTGTTCCTGAAAGTCAAGGAGCTATTCTTTAAAACCAGAAACAAAAAATCATTTATAAACTATTTAAACACAATCCACTCCTGAAGGAGAGTAAATTTGGACTGAACTTTGCTTTGTATTTATCAGCTGCCCCAGTGCAGGTATTCCTCACAGGTCCAGCTGTCTCTGCTCTTGGAAAGTGAAATCGACAAGAGAAAAACATTATCCTTCCACTCTCCATCTAAAATCGGAGACTCTTATTTTTAAATCGTGTCCCCTTGTTCTGGTCTCTACCGAGAGGGAAAACATCCTTTCAGCATCCATCCTGTATATGTTTCAATAAGATCACCTCTCAATCTTCTACATTTTCCTTTCTAAGATAATCAACCCCCCTCTCCCCCATACCAGGTATCAATCAATTAAACCTTCTCTAAACTTATTCTAATGCAACCTTTCTTGAATAAGGAGACCAAAACTGTGTACAATACTCTGTGGTCTCACCAAAGGAGCACTATTTTAAAGAGTAACCCTGGTGTTTCCAATAATATTGATCCTCCAATTAAATCATAGAACAGAATTTTCAGAGCATTATCACATTGCTGCTTGTGTCAATTTGCTGTGTACAAAATTAGTTGCCATAGTTCCTACAGCCTCAAAAATACTTGGTTAACTGTAAAGCAATTTGAAAGACAAGTGTTCCATAAATGCAAGCCTTACTTTTTATTCATTGATATGTTTTACTTTAATCAAAGTTTGGGGTTCCACTACATTTCTTTTCAAATTGAAATGGTCAGATGGCAAATATTTTTTTCAGAGGGCAAGAATGTACTATAGGACACTCTTCTATTGTCCACTCATATGCACATGATGGACTGTATAAACAGTTATTCAGTGCTAGGCTACTGATTTTAAAAATGGCTGGATGTGTGTTACAACAGTAAACAACAGCAGCCTGTCAACCCTCTACCATCAAAGTTTTTCTAACGGCGCCTGAAGATTGTTTTCTCAGATGATACTAGAGATTGGACTAGCTTTGAGAAAAATAACAAATACTGTCCCTTGGGCTTCACTTCTTTCAGCTTCAAATCAGATGAAAATCATCTCCTACTTGCATCATACAATGATACTGTCAAGCTGTCAACTTCAATACGATAGTAGGACTGACATTTAAAAGTAATAATCTGTACAGATGACAAACACAAATACATACTTAGCCTCTCCTGTGGCATCAGCTCACCGTTAAAAACCTACTTGTGTAACCAGACAAGTGGGTTGGTTAAGAAATCATCCACTTCAGTGATGTTTTGTTGCGATTCAGTAGGGCGTTGGTGAGGCCACATCTGGAGTATCGTGTGCAGTTTCAATGTCTTTATCTGAGGAAGGATGTCCTTGCTATAAAGGGAGTACAGCAAAGGTTTACCAGGCTGAATCCTGGGATGGTAGGTCTGTCACTTAAGATGAAATTGGTTAGGATTGTATTCATTGGAGTTTAGAAGAGTGAGAATGGATCTCATAGAAACTTAAATTTCAACAGAGCTAGACAGGGTGGATTCAGAACGTTCCCAATGGTAAGGGAGTCCAGAACTAGGGGTCATAGATGAGGATAAGAGGTAAATCTTTTAGAATGGAGGTGAGGAGAAAGTCCTTCATCCAGAAAGTGGTGAATGTGTGGAAATTAACTATTACAAAGTAGTTGAGGCAGCACAGTGTGAGATTTCAAGAACGACTTTATCTTGGTGTGAAAGGGATCAAAGGATATGGGGGAGCAGGATATTGATTTTGAAGATCCTGCATGATTAAAATGAGTGGCAGAGTAGGCTCGAAGGGCAGAATTAGCTACTCCTGCTTCTACTTTGAGTCTTTGATGAATAGAACCCTTAGTGGAAGAAATGTCATCAAAAGCTGCTCATCAATCTTTGAAACTCAATAGTGTTCATGTCCGACAAACCATGATGCAGTAAAGCAAGTCAATGAAACAGCGACAGTGGAAAGCTCAAAATTAAACCAGATTCCAAACCCTCTCAGAGATGTGGAGGGCACATGGTGAAGTTCCAACCAAAGTCCACCTATGTGGATGTGGCTTCTGCTGAGGAGCATGCTGACAGATACATACTCCTGCATAGTATCAAGGCAACTTGACAGAATTCTACATTGTAGTGTCTGAGGCTCAAACATCTTCACCTTCTCTCCATCATAAAAGTAGGACTGTTTGCTGATGATTGCACTCCTTAAATAATGAAGCTGTCCCTCCATATCTAGCAAGACCTGGGCAATATTCATTCAACTGATAATCACAGAATCCCTCCAGTACATAACAAGGCCATTTAGCCCATTGAGTCTGCACTAACCACAATCCCACCTGGTCCTATTCCATTCATGCCACACATTTACCCTGCTAATCCCCTTGACACTGGGGAAAATTTAGTATGGCCAATTAACCTAACCCACACATCTTTGGACTGTGGAAGGAAACTGGAGCACCTGGAGGAAACCCACGCACACATGACGAGAAACTGCAAACTCCACAGATAGTGACCCAAGGCAGAATCGACCCCAGGTGCCTGGCACCCAGTACCAGGCACAGTGCTAACCACTGTGTGAAAATGCACTAGCGATCAAATAAATCTCTCAAATCCTTACAGCCTGTTCTCAGTAAGTCACACTGGACAAGAACACACAGTAGGATGGGAGATTCTATCACTGGTTCCACAATGAATCACTCTATTACAAATTATAATAAAAGGTGGGTGAAAAATTGACATTATGGGTCAAATCCTCCCTGCAGTAGCATACACCACTCGAATGCAACACTGGCTCTATTTAGCCTCAAGCTCCACATTTCTCACCAAGGTTTCCGACTTGGACCTATTGAGAAACGTGAAGCATCAATTCAGTCCTTCAGTGTAGCATCAGGACATCAGGGGAAAACAAAGACATGCGCCTTCAACTTCCCCACTATCGCATTCCAGCTAGTATAAAAGTATCAGCCACCTTTTCAAGCTTGGAGAGGTGTTTATGGTTAGTGGGTAGGTTGTCTTAAGGTTAGACAGGGGTCAGTAGAATACTTACCTAGAAGATAGAACTAGTTTTAATCCTTCTAACCTTTCCTGGGTAACTACTGTGCTAAGCTGGAACCATCTGAAGTCTCCAACTTTAATTCAGTTTTGGAGGGTTCCAGGCTGTGGGGAGTTGCTAAACAAAACTTCCCCAGAAAATCCAAGGGGTCACCCGAACATGTATCTTCCAGGTCTGATCCTCCAGAGACCTGGGCCTCTATCACACATTTGAGAGCAATGCCTCCCTAACAAAGTAAAGCCCAACGATTCATCTGGTTCCAATCTGCTGGCCTGCAGCCCTCCATACAAAGACTGCAGCTGATAAACCCAAGCTCAAACCTGGTTTCTCTTGAATCTTTGTTTTGCTGTTAAACACAAACTCATGTGTTGAACAGTCTGTCCCATTTCAAAGTGACTTTGTTTAACTAAGCTATTCTCAAGTTGCAGAATCCAGAAAAATATATCAATATCTAATATTAAAATATGAACTCAAAGAATAGTTTTGCCCAAGATCCGAACTACTTCTGCTGTCCCCTTAACATTCTACATTGCTAGTCTAGTCCCAACTCCATGTATTATTGGAAGTAATTACTGATGAAAATGGTCAAGGCAAGTATAAAATTCTGAGACTGGATAAGTGTCAGGAGGTGGGAATGCCACAGGCTTTTCTGGAAAAGGGCTCTGTGTAGTACTATGGACATCATGGCAAGCAGAGGGGTTTCACCACAATTTTATTTACAAAATATAGGCTCTCAAAATTACCCAGGTGGAGTGTGTTAGACCCAGTCTAAACATCAATTATTCTCATCACAGCTATTTATTGTTCCAGGTTGTTGCTTGGTCTCTCTCTTCTTCAGTGAGATAATACAGATTCCATTCTTAGCTTCTTTTAGTCTCCACCAGCGGCCTAACCTACAAAAGAAAATAGAAATTTTATTCAAATGAAACAGCTTTTATTCAATTTTGCAGATTTTAAGAGCAGCTCAGCTACAGCCAAAAAACATGAAAGCAAAACTCCCAGGTACTGGCAACCTTCAAATTAAACTGATGCCACTTCCACTGGTAATGGTGTGCTTCCTTAGGCACCATTATTCCCCTGCTACTTTACCAACTAGTCCACTCAAGCCTGCATCACTAGTGATGGCAGCCAACCCTACACAATCATTACAACCATCAGCGGGTTATACGAACTGAGACGGGCTCCCAAAAACACTAGCCCCAACTGCCAATCAGTCCAGAGTGAGTTAATTAGATATAGTTGGGGGACATGCGCTTTGTAACCAGAAGTTAACACAGAAAAACCGCACAAGTCGCAACACACCCTGCTAATGGTGATTGCAAGTAATGATGTTCATGATTAAAAACAACTAATTACAATGGCAGTATGAAATAAACACTTGAAAAGATCAAAAGCAAACATTGTAACCAACATCCTGTGATAAAAGCTCAGAAGTAAGGTCCTCCTGCTGAGGAGCTAGACAGTTTTGTCAGCTTCTGAACAGAATCTATTACCAACTCATCGATAAATACTCTCCTGGGATTTTAAAAAAAATTTATTTAGCAGCTTACGTTAGAAGATTGTAGACATGAAATTCTACTGTGAACTAGTCACTCGGCATTACAGTGCAACAGTACAAAATTACACAAACTGACAAACAATTCAAACATTTATTTGCTGGCACTATATCCCAATATAGGAGGGAAAGGATTTGAGGTACAGATCAGCTCTGATCTGCCATCACGAGTTACCAACTAGTTCACTCAAGCGTGCGTTAAGTGTCAGGAGGTGGGAATGCCACAAGCTTTTCTGGAAAATGGCTCTGTGTAGCACTACAAACATCATGGCAAGCAGAGCGGTTTCACCACAAAATATAGGCTCTCAAAATTACCCAGCTGGAGTGTGTTAGACCTAGTGTGTTAGATGATGCAGGCTTGAGGTGACAAATGGCCTACTCCTGTTCCAATAATCAAGCTGTGGGGGGAAGGAAGGAACGCAGGCAAGCTGAGAGAGGGGAATGATGGAGGCAAGATAGGCAAACGTGAATAAGCGGAGGGTGCTGGGGAGGGCGAATACATGTGATTGTGGTACGGGTTGTGACCCGTGCTCCTTACTTGTGCTCCTGTCCCATGCCAGCCACCAAAAAGTCACCTGAACTTGAAAACTTCAAACTGTTCACAAAGCCAACCTATGAAAAAGGTAGACAAAGAGATTGTTAGCTTTCATAGAACAGCTCAGGCCACTTGGAATGTCGTATCTGTGTTAGGTCTATATTGAAGCCATTAACTAGTGCCACTCCCTGCCTTCTCCCCGTGATCCTGCACATTCTATCCTTTCAGGTAGTAATCCATTTCCCTGGTGAAAGCTGCCTCCACCACACAGTCGGGCAGCATGTTCGAAATCCTAACCACTTGCTGCATGAGGGGTTTTCTTCATGTTGCCGTTGCTTTGGTTGTCAATTATCTTAAATCTGTGCCCTCTACTTCCCAATCTATTCACAGGTGGGAACAGATTCTCCATCTCCTCAGTCCAGACTGCTTATGATTTTAAACATCTTTATCAAATTTCCTCCCAATTTCTTTGGAGAGGAGAAAGTTACCAGCTGACCACAGGTCTGGATCTCAGCCCTGGACAGGATTATGCCATCCTCAGACAAGATTCTGAACTTGCTGCCACTGTTTTCTGGAGAGTTAGCTGCTTGCAGCTGGGGCAGCAGTAAAGATGATGCAGTGTCCCTGGATTGTGCACATGTGTGCAAGAAAAAAAAACACAGGACAAAAACAGTCAAAGTCTCCCCTCAGCACAGCTCATTGACAGAAATTGGCACCATGCTGATATTTAAAATTCAGTCTAATATTGGGATACATAAACACAATCACCTTCCTCAAAGGGATGCTGTTCTTTCAGCAATCCCAGATATTTACAGAATTCAAAAAAATCATAGTGTACTGGAGAAAAGGCACAACAGCAGACTGACTGGAAACACAATCAGAATAGACCAATAGATACTGGAAAATCACCTTCCCCCCTCAGCATTATCGCTGTCAACACTGAAGAAAGATTACCTCTCCCCATTCTTTCCAATCTCCTCTGCCACTTCCCCAGACTTCATTTTCACCATAACTAATTACTCTTCAACAAACACAGATTACGCTCAACTCGGTGAAGCAGGGGGGAGGAAGAGAGAGGTGAATGATGCCTGGGATGACCTGAGAATTCTATTGTGTGCATTTGGGTCTGAAGGAATTGCTGGGTTGAAGTGACCTTACACAGCCACATTTCCTGGTTCTGATGGAGGATTTAATTGCAAAGGCTGACAGCAGCTCAGTGACTCAAGAAACACAGCTGATGGTAACAAAGGCACACAGGCTTACTAGCTCCAGTTGAAAGCTCAGAAATCATAATGCAGTAACAAACTTGGACTGCAAGTGCTGCATTAATTAACTGAACTAATTAACTGTGTTGGCATTGTTATTTTAAGGTCAATTAACAGCAGGGGCTCTCTCAGCATGAACTGCAGTCCTGCGTTTGAGCAATGCTCCACTGGGGAATAGGCAGAGCGAATGTAATCAGTACTCATTTCCAAATGAACCCAAATCCAGCCTAAAATTGTGCAGGTGAATCAACTCACAAGAATGCTGAGATAAAGGGAAAGGAGAGTCCAGGAGAACTCTGTCAGGTCCATTGCTTTCAATCACTATTACTTCCTGCCTAAGAGAGTAATTTCATGGAAAGGAGCATGGTTGGAAAATGTCTCAACAAAGTCACTGCCCACTGTTGAAAAGTCTGGTGATTGGAGGACTGTCACAACTTACAAAGAAATCATACTCTAATCAAGCAGTCAGCATGGCTTCCTGAAAGGGAAATCATGTCTGACTAATTTATTTGCGTTTTTCGAGGAAGTTTCAACCAGAGTGGATAGAGGAGAACCAATACATATGTTGTATTTGGACTTTTAGAAGTCATTCGACAGGCTACCTCACAAAAGGTTAAGTCATTAAAGCCCGTGGAGTTGGAGGTGGTATATTGGTATGGATAGAGAATTTGTTTATGGGCAGGAAACAGTGAGTGAGGATAAGGCGTTCTTTTTCAGGTTGGTGACCTATAACCAGTGAGGTTTCGTGGGATCACTGCTGGGACTGCAACTATTTACTATATTAGTGACTTCGAGGAAGTGAATGTACTGTAGCCAAATTTTCAGATACAAAAATAGCTGAAAAAGCAACTTGCAAAAGGAATACAAATGGTTCACAAAAAGAGATATTGATAGGTTAAGTGGGCAAAAAGTGGCAAACGCAGCATAATGTGTGAAAATATAAATTTCTTCATTGTGGAATGGAGAACAAAAGAACAGCATTATTAAAATGGAGAAGAACTACAGAAAATTGCAACACAAAAGGGACTTGGGGGCACTTGTGCACAAAACACAAAGCAGGTACACAGGTAATCAGGGAGGCCAGTGGAATGTTGGCCCTTATTTCAAGGCGGTTGGAGCTTAACAGTAGGGAAGTCATGCTGTAACTGTACAAAGTACAGGTGAGACCACATCTAGGAGTACTCTGAACAGTTTTGGTCCTCTTATTTAAACAGAGATATTATTTTATTGGAGCCCATTCAGAAAAAGTTCACCAAGATGATCTCCGGTATGGAGGGATTGTCTTATGGGAAAGGTTAACTAGACTGGGATTCTACTCATTGGAATTTAGAAGAATAAGAGCTGATCTCATTGAAACATATAGGATTCTTAAGGGGCTTGACAAGGTAAATGGTAAGAGGATGTTTCCTCTCATGGGGAGACCATAGAACATAATAGCGCAGAACAGGCCCTTCGGCCCACAATGTTGCGCCGACCAGGTAAAAAACAATGACCCTCTAACCTAAACCAATCCCTTTTCATCCATAAACCTATCCACGGATCTCTTAAATGCCCCCAAACTAGGCACATTTACAACTGCAGCAGGCAGGGCATTCCAATTCCTCACCACCCTCTGGGTAAAGAACCTACCCCTGACATCCGTCCTATAACTACCCCCGCTTAATTTAAAGCCATGCCCCCTCGTGCTAGCTTTCTCCATTCGAGGAAAAAGGCTATCACTATCCACCCTATCTAAACCTCTAATCATCTTATATGTTTCAATAAGATCCCCTCTTAGCCTCCTTCTTTCTAGCGAAAACCTAGAGTCTGGGTCCGGAGGATATAGCCTCAGAATTAAGTGGTACAAACTCAAGACTGAGATGAGGAGGAATTTCTTTGCTCAGAGGTTTGAGTGTCTTTGGAACTCCTTGCCACAGAGAAGGCAGGTTCCTTGTGTATAGATAGAATTTATCAGTAAAGAAACCAAGAGTTATTGAGAAAGGACAGGAAAGTGCAAGTGAGGAATGTTGGATCAGCTATGATCCGACTGAAAGTTGGAGCAGGTTAGAGGGGCCGAACAACATACTCCTGTTCCTACTTCCTATGGTCTTATCTCTTTCCAGTACAGGTCACTTGAAGAGATGCGCACATACTATTGGGGTAAAGAATGCTGCCAATTTACAGATCCCTGATTTTAAACTGTAAACTTTGATGTATTGGAAGCTAGTGGTAGTTTCTGGTAGCCAGAAACTGCACAGTAATTCATTCAATTAGTCAAAACAGTAACACATTAAACACACAAGAACCTGTGCAATCTCTGTCTTACCACAGGAATGTCAAACAGCAGCTCCAATGATTTAAAACCTTCACCACATTTCCAGAGTCTGATCTTGGAATCATGAGAACCTGAAATCACCAGATTAAATTAGATTATAACATTAACATGTCAACCAATGACGCAAAGAGCTGTGAAAGCACATTCAACATCTTGCTGTGCATTATATAATGCCATCTTCCTGTTGGGTCGTGGCTACGGGATTTATAGCTAGCTATCGATGAACATCTGAAAGAGGAAGACAGGGTAGTGTTGTACTAAAACAAAATACTGCAGATGCTGGAATAACTCAGCAAGTCTGGCAGTATCTGTGTACGACGGTGAGAGAAACAGAGTTAACATTTCAGGAACTGAGTAATGTCACTCAGATTCTGGACAAGAACTGAAGCATCTGGTCAAAAAGTAAATGCGCCAGTCTCTTTCAGGTGCTGAATCACTGCTGTTTATTCCAATTACCAATACAGTGACTGGCTGGCGGTCAGAGTAACCAAAACCAGATTCAGGACACAAAATCTGAAATCAGGAAAATGATCACTGCGTTGCTGAAATCTGATGTCAGCAATGGATTGCATGATACAGAGCAATTAACTTATGCAAATACCTTACAGCATGACACAGGAGGAACTTGTAGCACTGCTTTGCCAGGAGGAGGTGGCGATAAAAATGGAACGAGATGGTAGAATGGGAAATCTTATAAATTCTGAATGAAGCAACCTGGTTGTTGAAATATCTGCACAATGTGGCTTTAGTCAATTTGAGTAGATAAAAACTCAGACACAAGGAACATTAAACAGTATCTCACAGCTTGAAATACCTGAGGCAACCAAGTCGCTGTTCAGTAATGCTGTCACGGAGGTAATCCAATTTGGCTGTTGTAGCCCTGGGTCTCCATGGATACCATGGGCTGACTTGACTGTCACCAGAGGTTTCTTCTTAGTAACTGTCCAAAGGGCCAAGGAGCTGGAACACAGCAAGGTCAACATTTAATGACCCTCAATACAAGCAAAAACATTTTTTTCTTAAAAATTAAAAGCTGGATAGAAATCCAATATTTCAAGCAATAAACAAACCCATCATCCGCTCCAGAAATCATGTATTCTTCATTTATCAGCTGTATGCAATCAATGGAACTCCTAAAGAAGAAACAGAAGTGTACAATTAGCAATGCTAATACTGAGAGTAGGAGATGCTCATGGGAGAAGCCAGTTACTCGGGGCTTTTGCATCAACTTTCGGCATCAGAAGGGCAGCACTCAGCTACAAAGCAGTGCTCTTGAGTCAATATTCAGGGGGGGCGGGGGTTAGTGGAGAACTGGTATTCTTTGATGCTTATGAATGCCACTCTCCAGACTGAGAGGAACAGAAAGAAAATAAAGCTGGAGGGGATTTTGGTGGAGGTACTGAACTTGTCACTTTATATGCTGTCAGGTTCTTCAGGATAAAGGAATGGGAAAACTAGCCCACTGCTGCCAGAAGCATGTTAACAACACAAAGGTAGATACTGTGCAAACTGCTTCTGGTGGAACTTTTCTTGGTCAGTTCACTGCAATGCATCTTGTGTCATTAGCTAAGGAGAAAGGGTAAGGGGGTTGCACAAAACTGAACAGAATTACTGTTAGAAAATTCAAACTGAAACAAAACTTTGAACTTTTAACCACAAACAAATTACAAGTTGCTCAATCTGAACTGACTGACTCCACAGAAATGCTTTAAATTACAGTGCTCCACCGTGCGCTCGCTGAAGGAGGGCTACACGGGCCGGGCCGAGTACTCACAGGAGGATGGCTACACGGGCTAGGCGGGGCTGAGTGCTTGATGAAGAAGGGGGGCTACAAGGGCCAGGCTGAGTGCTCGCTGAAGGAGGGGGGCTACACGGGCTGGGCCGAGCACTCACTGAAGGAGGGCTACATGGGCCGGGCCGAGTGCTCCCTCAAGGAGGGCCACACGGGCTGAGCTGGGCCAAGCGTTCACTGGAGGAGAGGTACACGGGCTGAGCTGAGTGTTCACTGGAGGAGGGGGTACATGGGTAGAGCTGGGACCAGTGTTCACTGGAGGAGAGGTACACGGGCTGAGCTGAGTGTTCACTGGAGGAGGGGGTACATGGGCAGAGCTGGGACCAGTGTTCACTGGAGGAGAGGTACACGGGCAGAGACGGGCCGAGTGTTCACTGGAGAGCTGATTTGGTGTGAATTGTTTTTGAAAATTCTGAAGGAACTAGAGAATAGAGACAGTGAGCATCAATTTGCTCTTGTTTAGAATAAGAGCCAGAGAACATGGTTTACACTTAAACAGAATCAACCCAAAAACACATCTACAGAGACGTTTCAGTCAGGAAGTCAGGCTCACCCAGGAAATGGTGGAACCATTGGTACATTCAGGTTCACAGAATTGTCAGAGTGTCAGAGGTGACCATTTGGCCCATCATGTCTGCACTGGCTCTCCAAACAAATCACGATTTAGTGCCATTCCCCTGCCTTTTCTCCATAGCACTGAACATTGATGTTTCCATTCAAATAATCAAATATTCTCTTGAATGCTTCGATTGAATCTGCCTCCACCATACTTCCAGGCAATGAATTGCAGAACCAAACCACTCAGTGTGTGAAAAGCTTTTTCTCATTTGCTTCTTTTACCAATCACTTTAAATCTGCCCTCTCACTCATCATCATTTTATGAACAGGAACAGTTTACCCTATCTACTCTGTCCAGCCCCCTTATGATTTTGAGCATCTCTATCAAATCTTCTCTTAGACTTCTCATCTGCAAGGAGAACAGTCCCAACCTATCCTCATAACTGAAGTTTCTCATGCTTGGAACTATTCTTGTAAACCTCTTCTGCACTCTCTCCAATACTTCACATCCTTTCCACAGTGTGGCACCCAGAACTGTACACAATATTCCAACTGAGATCTATCTAGCATCTTGTATAAGAATAACATCCTTGCTCTTGTATTCTTATGATGCTATTAATAAAGACCGGGATACCATCGGCTTTATTAACTGCTCTCACCATCCACTTTGCCACCTTCAATGACCCGTGCACTTATACACACGCAAATTCCTCTGGTCCTGCACCCTCAAGAGTTTTACCCCTTATTCAAATGCACATTAGATATATCTCTTTCAGAAGTACTATATTTGGATGCAGTATATGAGCCATTTGGATGAAAATTGGAAATAATATTTAAAGATAATGGAACCCACGAGTTCAAACATTTTCAACCACTGATGTTTCCCTTTCCTCAGTTCTGGGTCAGCTGCAGAACAACTGTTAGTGTTAAATTGTAATGATTAGCCAACAACTAACTCATTGCATCATACAAAACTGGAGAAGATAGAGGGTGGACCTTGTTCTTATTTTGTCCCTCAATTCCCATGTTCCAAACCAATCAATTGAAAATAATTTCAAAACTCAAGAGATAACAGAAAGAAACAAGCACAGCTGTTTAAAAATCTGTGGTTCCAGCTGTCCTACTCTCCCGTTTTAAACAACGATCCCTGCTTTATGCTGTTTAAGGTTAGATTCCCTGGTTTTCTTTAACTGCAGGATTCACTTGATAATAACATCCCAGTCTGCACCATGAGCATGATGCCTGGAAACAATCAACAGATTGTCATATAAACTGTGGATATGATTAACCCATTCAGTACCAAAAGCCTGTTACAGCTTTATACCTGCAGCATCACCTGGCTGACAAAATGGGTATATAGAGTACAACTTGAAAGTATATGGAACAACACCCTGAACAGTGGTGATGTACCCCAGAGTTAAGCAGTCACCTGGCACTGATTCACTAACATGAATCTTACCCAGGAAAATTCAATGTTTGCAGGGGAGACACAGTCAGGGGGCTATAAGAAGTAGAACCAAATGTCGGGGACAGGATTGGCAGCACTGAGTTGGTATGATTACAGAACTCATAAGTGGGGCTGAATTAACAGATTATAGATATTGAAGCATCCTCAGCTTGATTGTATGTGTTGATGTTAATTCAGACAGTGAGTGAACAATAACTGCATCAGGCTGTGAGCTCCAGAGTATTGCATTCAAATAAAGCCACCAAATGACCACAGAATAGAAGCCATTTGGTCCATTGAGTTGATGCCAGCTCACCAAAAGAGGAATTCTCTGAGTACCATTCCCTGGCTTCTCCCTGTAATCCTCAACATTCAGATAATAATCTAATTTCCTCCAAAATACTTTGCTTAAATCCTTCTCCACCAGACTCTAAGGCAGCATATTTGAGAATCACAGTCATAGAGGTTTACAGCATGGAAACAGTCTCTTCGGCCCAACTTGTCCATGCCATCTCTCTTTTTAACCGATAAGCTAGTGCCAATTGCCCGTGTTTGGCCATATCCCTCTACCCGTCTAAACACTTTTTAGAAGACAAATTTGTCCCATCTCTATTACTACCTCTGGCAGCTTGTTCCAGGCACCATCCCATGTGTAAAATTTGCCTCTCTGGAGCCTTTTGTATCTTTCCCCTCTCACCTTAAACCTACGCCCTCTAATTTTAGATTCCCCTAACTTTGGGAAAGATAAAGAACAAAGAACAAAGAACAACCCAGCACGGGAAACAGGCCCTTCGGCCCAACGAGCCCGCGCCGCCACATCACCCTGCACCTATTCTACCCTGCATGGCTACGAATGGAACCCTACTCAGTCAGATTCAGGGAAGAAATAGTGTCAATTTGGTAAAAACCGATTAGCCTGAGAGCACATTTTTGGGGTGTGGGAGGAAACCGGAGCGCCCGGAGGAAACCCACGCAACCACAGGGAGAATGCGCAAACTCCCACAGACACAGGCCCAAATCCATGTGCCTGCACAGCCAGCAGTGCTAGTCACTGAGCTGTTGCGGCGCCCATCTACCGGTCCAGGATCAAGCACACACACCGACACGAAGTTCTAGGCCACTCCTGGAACTTCCAAGAGCAGCCCAGGCACGACCCGCCGCGTGAATGCCCCTCGTTTGACACGAGGTGGACCTCCACCTGTGGAATAAAGTCAAAATATTAATCTTACAAAGAACAAAGAACAATCCAGCACGGGAAACAGGCCCTTCGGCCCAACGAGCCCGCGCCGCCACATCACCCTACACCTATTCTACCCTGCATGGCTACGAATGGAACCCTACTCAGTCAGATTCAGGGAAGAAATAGTGTCGATTTGGTAAAAACCGATTAGCCTGAGAGCACATTTTTGGGGTGTGGGAGGAAACCGGAGCGCCCGGAGGAAACCCACGCAACCACAGGGAGAATGAGCAAACTCCCACAGACACAGGCCCAAATCCATGTGCCTGCACAGCCAGCAGTGCTAGTCACTGAGCTGTTGCGGCGCCCATCTACCGGTCCAGGATCAAGCACACACACCGACACGAAGTTCTAGGCCACTCCTGGAACTTCCAAGAGCAGCCCAGGCACGACCCGCCGTGTGAATGCCCCTCGTTTGACACGAGGTGGACCTCCACCTGTGGAATAAAGTCAAAATATTAATCTTACAGCCTGCCTTTCCGGTGTCTCCCGAGGTTTAACCCTATTTAATATCCCCTACCATATCCCTCCATTCTCGTTTCACTCATGTGCCTATCTAACTGCATCTTAAAAGAGTCCAATGTTCCTGCCTCCACCACCCTACTCGGTAGCGCGTTCCAGACCCCTACAACTCTCTGCGTAAAGAACCTTCCTCTCACCTCCAAATTATACCTCTCCCCCCTCACCCTTAAATGATGACCTCTCGTGTTTGTATCCAGTCTAGGGAGCAGTCTCTCACTATTAACTCTATCCATTCCCTTCATTATCTTATATACTTCTATCATGTCCCCTCTCAATCTCCGCCTTTCCAAGGAGAATAGTCCCAGTTTCTTCAACCTCTCCTCGTAACCCAGTCCCCCCATGCCAGGCAACATCCTGGTAAACCTCCTCTGCACCCTTTCCAGAGACTCCACGTCCTTCCGGTAGTAAGGTGACCAGAACTGGACGCAGTACTCCAAATGCGGTCTAACCAACGTTCTGTATAACTGAAGCATTAGACGGCAGCTTTTATACTCTATGCCCCTTCCTATAAAGGCCAACATCCCATAAGCCTTCCTAACGACCTTCTCCACTTGTGATGCAACCTTCATGGATTTGTGAACCTGCACTCCCAGGTCCCTCTGTATGTCAATACTCCTAATCGGCCTCCCTTTAATCTCATAGCTCCTCTCTGCATTATTCCGTCCAAAATGCATCACCTCGCATTTGTCAGGATTAAATGCCATCTGCCACCTATCTGCCCACTGCACCAACCTATCTATATCCTGTTGTACCACCTGACAATCCAGTTCCGTACCCGCCAACCCTGCCATCTTGGTGTCATCAGCAAACTTGCTAATCACACCACCTACGCCCTCTTCCAAGTCATTTATGTAGACTACAAAGAGGAGAGGTCCCAGTACTGAGCCCTGCGGCACACCACTGGTCACTGACCTCCAGCCCGACAAGGTCCCTTCCACAACTACCCTCTGTCTCCTATTTCCCAGCCAGTTCTCAATCCACCTAGCTACCTTGCCTCGTATCCCATGCGCCTTAACCTTTTCTACCAGCCTACCGTGAGGGACTTTGTCAAACGCCTTACTGAAATCCATATAGATGACATTAACGGTTCTCCCATCGTCAACCGTTTTTGTCACCTCCTCAAAGAATTCCACCAGATTCGTAAGGCAAGACCTCCCTCTAACAAAGCCATGTTGCGTATCCCTAATCAGATCGCAACGCTCCAAATGCTCATACATCCTACCCCTAAGTATTTTTTCCATTAACTTCCCTACCACCGACGTCAAACTCACCGGTCTATAATTCCCAGGGTTATCCCTACTGCCTTTTTTGAAACAGCCTGCCTTTCCGGTGTCTCCCGAGGTTTAACCCTATTTAATATCCCCTACCATATCCCTCCATTCTCGTTTCACTCATGTGCCTATCTAACTGCATCTTAAAAGAGTCCAATGTTCCTGCCTCCAGATGCTGACTATTTGTTGAGCTTTGACCCTCATTATTTTATAGATTTCTAAAAGATCACTTCTAAGCCTTCTAAGCTCCAGAGAAAAAAGTCTGTGTATCCCACCTCTCCTTATAACTCAAACTATCAAGTTCCAGTAACATCCTGGTAAATCTTATCTGCACTCTTTCTAACTTAATGTCCTTTATCTAACCACTCGCTGTGTGAAGTTTTTTTCTCATGTCATCATTGCTTCCTTTACCAATTACCCTAAGTCTCTTTCTTGATCCTTCCACCAAGAGATTCTCTCTATCTCCCTCAGTCTATATAACATAAGATTTTGAACAGTCCGATCAAAACTCTCCATCAATCTTCTCGTCTCCAAAGGGAACAAAGACAGAGGCAATGTAACTTCTAGCCACTACTCCATTTTAAAACAAGTTAAGATAAAGCCCAGTGTTTGGCTGAACAAAATCATTGTATTTACTGGGCAGAAAGGAGACACAATAGAGTTATTTGAAGGTCACAATTTTGTAATTGGGTTTTCTGACCTTCTTGCAGATAACTGGGCAACCTGAACTGGCCTCCAGAATTGGGCATCAGAGCTTGGGTTAGGAGGCCAAATTGGCGTGTTTATTTATCTGACAGCAAGGTGGGAGCTGTCAGCCGATTGTCAATGCAGCGTTAATCTAAATGACAGGTGCAAAGCAGAGAATTTTCACGTTACACCAGAGTGCTTGGAGAACCAGTAGGTGTGAAACTGATGAACATTCTGTATCAAGAACTTATAAATGTGAGAATAGAAGCCAAGGGAGTACGAACCAGAAAGTAAGATTATAATGAGCATGGCACTGAACTAAACTATAATTAGAAAGTTGGATAGGAATAAAACTTGGTATGTTTCTCTAATTCTGCTGTAGACATATACATATGAATTTATTGACTGACTAATCCTTCAGTTTTGCACAGAAATGAGGTCTCATTATATCACGGTGCTTTTCTTTACATTACAGGAGTTGCACTGTAATATCAGCGCTGTGTTGGGACATTAAAAAAAAACACATTCTCCGTGCTCTCAAAGAGCCAAAGTATATGGCTGACGCGTCCTCCATTTCATACGAGTGCACTCAGCTGACTTCAGAGCAACAACTATACCTCCTCTCCCCCTCCCTCCCACCCCGATAGTCAGCCCCACAAGCTCACAACTCATAACCATATGTACAATGTCACTACTCACTCATGACCGTGAAACACAAGTTGTGATTCTTCAACAATCTTCCAAATACGGATTGTCCGGTCTCTCCCCCCAGCTGTGACACAACGTTCTCGACTGAGGCTGTCTAACCCTGTGATGGCATCTTGGTGACCGAACCTGTTTAAATTGGGGACAAGTTAAAAATCAAGGACAGCACCAGGCACCAATTCACATAAACCACCCGACTCAGCTGGTCACGGATTCAAAATCCACTCCAGCGACACAATACAAAATTAAGGCCGACACTTCAGTGCAGTACCGAGGGAGTGCTGCATTGTTAGAGGTGCCATATTCTGAATGAGGGGCTAAATCAAGACCCCATTTAACTTTGGGATTGAACAGGATGATATCTGGGAGTTATTGGAACAGCAGGGAAGCTCAGATCCAGGCAATTACTTGTTCTTCACTGAAAGCAGACTATCTGCTCTGTTGTTCCATTATGGTTTGTGGGAGTTAATTGTGTGCCTATTATCTGCCATGTTTCCTGCATTACAACAATGACTTGTGCTAAAAATGTTCTTCATTGTCTGCAAAGGGCTTTGGAATGTCTAGAGATTGTGAAAGGCACTAATCTCTCTTTCTTTACACAAATCCCTCCTTCCTGTGTCCTCAGTGTTTAAATTGAAACTTGCCAGATCACATCTTAACCTAACATCTTTTCCAGGCCTTCAGATGGATGCAGTGTTTCACTGAAGCTGACTTATGGTGTATTTACACTACACTTGGTGGTCTATAAGATAAATGGCGTTTGCTAAGGGAGGTATTGAGGACCGAAACAGCAAAGTTTCCTTCACGGGCAGCAACGCCCAACATTGGTCCGTAAGTTGGATGACCCATGAAACAAAGTTAGAACGTTCAAAGAACAGCACGTAGGCTGGGAGTGAGGAAGTCAGGGAGATGGCATGTCTGAACTGGGGCAGTCAGGGCATGGTCTAACTGCACTTTGCAAAACTGCCTGTGAGAAACAGAACATAAGAAATAGGAGCAGGAGTAGGCCATCTAGCCCTTCGAGCCCGCCCCGCCATTCAACAAGACCATGGCTGATCTGAAGTGGCTCAGTTCCACTTTCCCGCTTTCTCCCAAAACCCTTAATTCCCTTGCCTAGCAAAAACCTATCTACCCACATCTTAAATGTATTTAGCGAGGTAGCCTCCACCACTTCAACGGGCAGAGAATTCCAGAGATTCACCACCTTTGAATGAAGAAGTTTCTCCTCAACTCCGTTCTAAACTGCCCCCCCACTTATCTTGAGGCAGTGCCCCTCTAGTCCTGCTGTCCTTTCTGAGCAGGAAGAACCTCTCCACCTCTACCCTATCCATCCCTTTCATCATCTTATATGTCTCAATGCAATCTCCCCTCATCCTTCTAAACTCTAACGAGTACAAGCCCAGTCTATTCAGCCTCTCATCAGAGCTCAACCCCCTCAACTCCAGTATCAGCCTAGTGAACCTCCTCTGCACTCCCTCCAAGGCCAATATATCCTTGCGCAGGTGCGGCGACCAAAACTGCACACAGTACTCCAGCTGCGGCCTCACCAGTGCCCTGTACAGCTGCAGCAAGACCTCCCTACTTTTATATTCAATCCCCCTTGCTATGAAGGCCAGCATCCCATTTGCCTTCCTGACCACCTGCTGCACCTGTAGGCTGGGTTTTTGTGACTCATGCATAAGAACCTCCAGGTCCCCCTGCACCGTAGCATGCTGCAGCTTTTCGCCCTGTAAGTGGTAGTCCTTCCTACCAAAGTGGATAACCTCACACTTGCCAACATTGTATTCCATCTGCCAGGTCCTCGCCCACTCGCTCAGCCTATCTAAATCCCTCTGCAGACTTTCCACACCCTCCACACAATTTGCCGTTCCATTTATCTTTGTGTCATCAGCAAATTTCGACACCTTACACTCGGTCCCTCCTCCAGATCATCTATATAAATGGTAAATAGATGAGGCCTCAGCACCGATCCCTGGGGCACTCCACTAGTCACCAACCGCCAATCTGAATAGCACCCATTGACACCCACTCTGCCTCCTATTTGACAGCCAATCCCCTATCCACGCTAACACCCTATCCCCAACTCCATGCCCCCTAACCTTCTGTAACAACCTTTTGTGCGGCACCTTATCAAACGCCTTCTGAAAATCGAGAAACACCACATCCACCGGTTCCCCTCTATCCACCACACTAGACACATCCTCATAGAATTCCAATAAATTCGTCAGACACGGCTTCCCTTTAACGAAACCGTGCTGCGTCTGCTCTATCAAACAATTCTTCTCAAGATGCCTCGCTATTTTCTCCTTGATTACAGATTCAAGCATTTTTCCTACAACAGACGTTAAACTAACCAGCCTAAAACTCCCTGCCTTTTGCCTGCTACCCTTTTTAAACAGCGGTGTAACATTAGCCGTTTTCCAATCTTCCGGCACTTCCCCGGAATCCAGCGAGGTTTGGAAAATAATCACCAAGGCATCCACTATCACCTCCACCATTTCCTTCAGAACCCTTGGATGCATTCCATCCAGTCCTGGGGACTTGTCCACCATCAGTTCTTTAGGCGTAGACTAAAATCATGAATAGGTCACTGAGACAATGGGACGGCGGCGCGGGCTCATTGGGCCGAAGGGCCTGTTTCCCGTGCTGTGTTGTTCTTTGTTCTTCTTTGTTCTAGTCTGTCGAGCACTGCCTCTCTATTAACAATGATCTCATTCAGGCCCTCCACTCCTCTACCATCTTTCCATCGTTAACACCCGGCAAACTATTCGCGTCCTCCTCCATGAAGACCGAAGCAAAAAATTTATTCAAGGCCTCAGCCATTTCCTCATCTCCCACCACTAAATCTCATCCTCTAAGGGTCCAACATTCAAAAAAAAAATCGGAACTAGAAGCTTTGGTGACCCCAGGATCCTGTATCCCTGGTACAGTACATATTTTCACTTGTGTGCTCTTTTACTGAAGCCAAGGCAGAGTGGTGGAACAGATACAATGCAAGAATGAATGGATTAAGTGGATCATTCTGAAATCCTTGACACAGGATTAAAATATCAAAGCTAACAAAGAAAAAGAAGTTCTGAACTTTACTAATAAACAGGAAGGTACACCAGCAGAGATGCATGTGATGAAATATATCTGACTCTACCTTGATGAGGATATTGGGGAGGACAAAGCTCAAGAAACGTTTATTCTCAGCAATCTACTTAATAGCCTATAGGTCATGAAACAATAAGTTTAGCCTGACCCAAGGTCCACAAGCTGAAATTTGAAGTGTGAACTGTAAATGTTTCAAACACAAGGATTGAAATGAGTATAGAAAGGGGAAAGGTTCCTGGAAAATGTCACTTTGGGAGAAGTCCAAACCCAGCTGGATGCTTGATGTACGAGAAGGTGACTTGTAGTAGATTAGATCTGATGAGCTCTTCCTAATTGTCTATTAATGTTGTGTCTAATTAAGTTTGCACACATTTTTAAATTAATAAAGTAATAGGTTGAATAGTTAATCAGAACTGTATTCTAACAACTCCATCCTGATGATGAATCAGTGCATGTTAGGCTGTGGCTTCCACAGGAAGGCTGCAATACTCACAGAGTTTCAACGTAGGCATTCTGGTCGACATTCCACACCTTCACTGAGCGGTCATGTGAGGCACTATATAACTGATGTGTGCCTTTCCGAAAGGACAGGCCCTGAAGGAGGGACACAGCATTTAGAAGATGACCTGCTATGAGTTGGAAGTACAGAGAGTATAGGCCAGAAGCTATTTTAACCAACAAAGGCTTCCCTTTGCTTTTAAAAAAAAAATCACAGGTTTTGAACTTTCTCTGAAAACCATTTTCTATTAAAATTGTGATGCTGCCTCCTCTCCTTTCCCTCGTTAAAGTCTAAAGTACTCAATGTAATTTCTCACCTCCTCAGCCTTCCCCCTTTAAAATGTCTACCTTTAAGATAATCCCTCACAAAGTGATGGATTCATGTGTTTTTTGATCCTCTCTGATCATTTGTCCTCTCACCTCAAAAACCCATCCACATCATTTAGGGGTGGCATGTAACATTGTTCAGCACTGCTTCCTCACAGCACCAGGGATCCGGCTGACTGCGTGGAGTTTGCACATTATCCCAGTGTCTACTTGGGTTTCCCCTGGGTGCTCTGGTTTCTTCCCATAGCCCAAAGATGTGCAGGTTAGGTTGACTGGCCATGCTAAATTGCTGTTAGTGTCAGGTGGATTAACAGGGTAAACGTGTGGGGTTACGGAGAATAGGGCCGGGGTAGGATTGTGGCTGGTGTAGGCTTGATGGGCTGAATGGTCTCCTTTTGCACTGAAGAGAAGGATTCTATGACAATGTCACTGCATATTTTACAATTTTACTGTTCCTCCTTGTCTCTGACCTGCCAAATACAATGCAATTGTGTCAGTTTATTTGTTGGGGCTGTGTTCCATGCAAGGTAACACACAAAAATAACAAGAGATCGCAACATCGGTGGTAGTGGCTCAACTATCAGAACGTGCACCAAAAGAAAACAGTCAAACCACAGCACCATGATATATTACTGCTGTCCTATCTGGACAGCACAGTTCCTGTGATGTTATTATTATTCTTCTCTGCCACCAGAGGGCAACTGAACACCATTTCAGGATTCAAAACACAGGTGACAAGATTCCCATTTCAACATTCAGCAGCATGTTCAGCGACGCTGAGAGCGCCCTCCGTCAACAAACATATTTGGATGCTGCTCTCCTGATCAGAATTGCCAACGTCACAACTTGAAGATGAATCATGAAAGCTCGGTGCTTCCTTCTGCAGTCTTGCCACCAATAACCTGCCTGTTATTCCATTCAGAATCGTCAAGAATAACGTAACAAAACTTGACACGAGTTTCCCCGTAACAAGGTCATTTCCCCATAATTACCCAGGGCTTTAACTTGGACTATTGCCATAACATTGCTCTTTATGTATTTGGACTTGGGCAGACACGGCTTAATTTCAAAATCTGAAATGAAATCAGGCATGTAGGAAATGAGGACGATATTAAGAGATTTCAGGAGGACATACGCTGACTGGTGAAGCTGGCACTCAAGGCTTTAACCAAGAAGTGTGAAGTGATACATTTTGGCAGGATGAATGAGGCACCAAAAGCTAAAATGATATAATTTTAACAAAGCAAAGTGATCTTCTGGTATACATAAAAAAATCTTGTACACTTGGGCAAGAAGAATTGAAAAGCACTATATCAATTAAATGGAGACATAATGCAGAACTCAGTAGTACGGAGGGATGGGAGTGTCCTGATACATGAATCGGGAAAAGTAACTATGCAGGTACAGCAGGTGATCAGGAAGGCAAATGGAATGTTGGTATTTATTACAAGAGGAATGGAATATACAGGTAGAAATGTTTTACTATAGTTAGTAAAAAGTCTGACAACACCAGGTTTTAGTCCAACCTATTTATTTGATAATATACTCACAAGCTTTCGGGGTTAGCCCCTTCGTCAGGTGATTGGAGAGTTCTGGCCTCAGACAGAGCATATAAAGCACAGACAGTTTAGAATGATTAGAATGATTAGGTCAGAGGCTGAATGCCCGTGACCACTGAAGTGTCTGCCAACAGGAAGGGAACAGTCTTGCCTGGTGACTGTCGAGCAATGTTCATTCATCCGTTGTCGTAGCGTCTGCATGGTCTCCCCAATGTACCATGCTTCGGGATATCCTTTCTTGCAACGTATCAGGTAGACAATGTTGGCCGAGTTGCAAGAGTATTTACCATGTACCTGGTGGATGGTATTCTCACGTGTGATGATGGTATCCATGTCGATGATCCGGCATGTCTTGCAGAGGTTGCTGTGGCAGGATTGTGTGGTATTGTGGTCACTGTTCTCCTGAAGGCTGGGTAGTTTGCTGCGAACAATGGTCTGTTTGAGGTTGTGTGGTTGTCTGAAAGCAAGAAGTGGGGGTAGCCCTGGCGAGATGTTCGTCTTCATCAATGATATGTTGAAGACTTCGGAGAAGATGTTGTAGCTTCTCCGCTCCGGGGAAGTACTGGACGACGAAGGGTACTCTGTCCACTGTGTCCTGTGTTTGCCTTCTGAGGAGATCGGTACAGTTTTTCGCTGCGCCGCATCGGAACTGCCGATCTGTGAGTCGAGCACCATATCCTGTTCTTATGAGGGCATCTTTCAGGGTCTGGGGGTGTCTGTTGGTCACGGGCATTCAGCCTCTGACCTTCGGGTAAGCATTCTCCAAGGTGGCCTTCACGACACACGACAGCGCAGAGTCGCTGAACAGAGACTGATAGCCAAGTTCCACACACATGAGGACGGTCTCAACAGGGATCTTGGGTTCATGTTGCACTATCTGTAACCCCCGTGACTTGCCTGGGTTTGCAAAACCTCACTTACTGTACTGTCTGGAGACAATACACATCTCTTTAAACTGTGATCAGTGCTCCTTCCACTCACATTATCAGCCACTTCAGGTCTTGAACAGCAGGTTAGGTGTAAGGTTTCGCATTCTAATCGGCAATCTCTAAACTGTCTGTGCTTTATATGCTCTGTCTGAGGCCAGAATTCTCCATTCACCTGACGAAGGGGCTAACCCCGAAAGCTTGTGAGTATATTATCAAATAAATAGGTTGGACTAAAACCTGGTGTTGTCAGACTTTTTACTGTGTTTACGCCAGTCCAACGCCGGCATACCCACATCATGATTACTATAGTTAAACAGGGCATTGGTGAGACCACATCTGGAATACTGTGTCCAATTTTGGTATCCTTGAGAAGTGATATAAATGCATTCGAAACAGTTCAGGGAAGGCTCACTTCACTAAAACCTTCTCCCTCAGTGTACAAGAACAGGAGCCTGAGAGTGGCGTGTAACATAAACAGGGCCTAGTTTTATGGCTGATAAAATTGGATATCCTAAGGTAAAGAATTGGGCATATTAAAAATCAAACACAGTCAAACCTCAGGGAGGCCAGTTGTACAATACACAAACCTGTCTAGGCCTGACTCATCAACCTCCTATCAAAGGTCGTTGCACCCTACTGATACTTAGCAAGAGATCAATGCACCCCATTGAAATGCACCAGCCTATTGTTAGAAGCCCACATCGGGCCAGACTTCTGTCACCACAAGCTCCTGCAGTTGGCTTAATCTGATAACAGGTTACATGTAAGCAACAGCATGGAGATGGACACCTGAGGGCAGACCCTGGTGTCCTGTCAGGCAGACATCAAGAAACCCACTGGGTATTGGAACCTCCTCCTGGGACCTCATTGGCCAGAAGCCACAGAAGTTTCTGGAACAGCAAGCAGGCAGGGGATAAAGGAACACACTTTCAGACACCAGAAGGGAAGACTGGAGAAGACTCGATGAAGGAGGCTTGACCATTTGGAAGGCTGATCAGAGAAGGAAGGAAGGAAGGAAGGAAGAAGCTGGTATCGAGACTCACCTTCGTGATGTTGGACCAGAGGGACTCAGAATCAAGCCTGCAGTTTTAACCAAACCATCTTTGCGGGTAGTATATCTGATTTTGGGGTATCCTCTTGTTTTATGTGGGTAATTTAAGGGTTAGTAGTGTTATTGTTAATAAACTTGTTGAATCTTTACTTGTGTTTGTTGTTTGTCCACCTTGCAAATAAGGGCACCGGGGTAAAACACTGGAATAAGCAAACTGGTTGAAAGAATCAGATTTTTAACATTTCAATAGGGGAGTAGGGGATTTTCACAGTACTTCAGTGCAGGGTTGATGCAAGCCTAGTTGAGACACTAATAGACAAACTTTAAACCTTACCTAGGCTGGGTGTGGAGGGCTGTCTTACCCTCCACACCAAGGAAAGGTTAGACAGGTTGGGACTGTGTCCATTGGAGTTTGGAAGAATGAGAAGTGATCGTATTGAAAAACACAAGATCCTGTACAGGATGGTTCTCCTTGTGGGAGAGACTAGAACTTGGGGGACACGGTTTTAAAATAAGGGATCTCCCATTTAAGATGGAGATGAAAATGAAAATTTGTTTGCTTCTCACAGAGGGTGTTCCACACAGCACGGCAGAGACAGGGTCATTGAATATTTTAATGCAGAGATAGATGCATTCTTGGCTAAAAAGAGAGTCAAAGGTTATCAGGGGTAAGCAGAATGTGGAGCTGAAGCCATAATCAGCTCAGCTAAGATCATACTGAATAGCAGGACAGGTCTGAGGAGCCAAATGGCCTATCCTGCTCCTAATTTGTATGTTTTTTAAATTAATTCATGGGATGTAGATGTTGCTGACTAGGCCAGCATTTGCTGCCCATCCCTAATTGCCCTTCAGAAGGTGGTGAGTCCCTGTGATGTGCTGTTAGGAATTTGAGGATTTTGACCCAGTGACAATGAAGGAATAGTGATATACTTCCAAATCAGGATGGTGAGTGACCTGGAGGGGAGCTTCCAGGTGATGGCAGGTATCTGCTGCGCTCATCCACGTGGATTTGGAAGATGCTGCCTAAGGAACGTTGCTGAGTCACTGCGGTGCATCTTGTAGATGGTACACACGGCTGCCTGTGTGCATCGGTGTTGGAATGATTAAATGTGTGTGGAACAGGTGTCAATCAAGCAGTCTCCTTTGTCCTGGATGATGTTGAGTTTACTGAATGTCGTTGGAGTTCCAGGCAAGTGGAAAGTATTTCATTACATTCCTGACTTTTGCTATGTAGATAGCAGACAGGCACTGGGGAGTCAGGAAGTGAGTTACTCATTACACAATTCCTAGCCTTTGACCTGTCCTCCTAGCCACAATATTTATAAGACTAGTCCAGTTTAGCTTCTGGTCTCCTTGATGCCACACTCGATCAAATTCCGCCTTGATGTCAAGGGCTGTCTCTCTCACCTGACTTCTGGAGTTCAGCTCTTTTGTCCATGTGAAGCAAGGCTGTTATGAGGTCAGGAGCTGAATGACCCTGGCGAAACCCAAACTGGGTGTCACTGAGCAGGTGCTGCTTGATAGCACTGTCGAGGGCCCCTTCCATCACTTCACTGATGATCGAGAGTAGACTGATTGGGCGGTAATTGGCCGGGTTGAATTTGTCCTGCTTTTTGTACAGGATATACACTGTCACACTGTCAGGGTTGAAGCTGTGGTCAAACAGCTTGGCTCGCGGTACAACAAATTTTGGAGCAGAAGATTTCAGTACTATTATCGGAATATTCACAGAATCCCTACAGCGCAGAAGAGATCATTTGGCCCAACAATTTTGCACTGATTCTGACAGTATCTTACTAGGCCCCCTTCCCTATAACTCCATACATTTACAGTGGCTAATCCCCCTAACCTACACATCTTGGTGCTGTGTGAGGAGGCCGGAGCACTGAGACAAAGTCCACAAAGACATGGGAAGAACACAAACTCCACACACACAGTCCCCAAGGCCACAATTGAACTTGGCTCCCTTGAGCTATGAGGCAGCAATGCTAACCACTGTGCTACATATTGTCAGGGCCCACAGGGCTCAAAAGTGAGGAAGCTACATTAAACCTTTGAAAATTATTGGTTCAGTATCTCCTGGAATATTCTAGGTGCCACAACTTTAAGGTCAAAGACATTGGAGAGATTGCTGATAGCACAGTACTAGCAATGAAGGGACTATGTGGAGGGGCTGTAGAAGCTAGAGCTGTTCTGAGAGCAGAGAGGTCTAGGTGGGAATTTGAGGTATGAGAAACCTTGAAGAATTTTGATCAGAAAAACTGCTTCTGGTGCTGGGGAGTTATTTAGCAGAGAATAAGGACAGAAGATCACAAAAGCTGCAGTAACACAAGGAACATTTTTTAAAAACACAGCGTTGTGATCTGGAAAATATAGAACAGAGAACATTACAGCACAAACAGGCCCTTCGGCCCTCGAGTTGCGCCGATCACATCAACCCCACCAATCTATAGACCTATCTATAACCCCCAATCCCATTAAACCCCATATACTCATCCAGAAGTCTTTTAAAAGACCCCAGCGAGTTCGCCTCCACCACCGACGACGGCAGCCGATTCCATTCACTCACCACCCTCTGAGTGAAAAACTTACCCCTAACATCACCTCTGTACTTCCCTCCCCGCACCTTAAATCTGTGTCCTCTCGTAGCGACCATTTCAACCCGGGGAAATAGCCTCTGAGAGTCCACCCTATCTATTCCTCTCAACATTTTATAAACTTCTATCAGGTCGCCTCTCAACCTTCGCCTCTCCAGGGAAAAGAGTCCCAGCTCCCTCAACCTATCTTCATAAGGCATGCCTCCCAGTCCAGGCAACATCCTTGTAAATCTCCTCTGCACCCTTTCAATAGCTTCTACGTCTTTCCTATAGTGAGGCGACCAGAACTGCGCACAGTACTCCAAATGAGGCCTGACGAGGGTCCTGTAAAGTTGCAGCATTACCTCCCGACCCCTAAACTCAATCCCTCGATTAATGAAGGCCAGTACACCATACGCCTTCTTGACCACCTCCTCCACCTGCGAGGCCGATTTAAGAGTCCTGTGAACCCGGACCCCGAGATCCTTCTGCTCTTCAACGCTACTAAGACCCCTGCCCTTAATAGTGTACTCGTTCATCCCGTTGGTTCTGCCGAAATGGACGACTACACATTTATCCGCGTTGAAGTCCATCTGCCACTTCTCCACCCATTCCTGCATCCTATCTATGTCCTGCTGCAACTTTTGACATCCTTCCAGACCATCCACAACACCGCCGACCTTCGTGTCATCAGCGAACTTGCTAACCCATCCCTCCACTTCCTCATCCAGGTCATTTATGAAAATGACAAACAGCAAGGGTCCCAGAACAGATCCCTGGGGCACCCCACTGGTGACTGACCTCCATTCCGAAAAAGACCCATCCACAACCACTCTCTGCCTTCTGCAGGCAAGCCAGTTCTGGATCCACAAGGCCAAAGGCCCTTGGATCCCATGCCCTCTCACCTTCTCAAGAAGTCTTGCATGGGGGACCTTATCAAAAGCCTTGCTGAAGTCCATGTACACTACGTCCACGGCACTTCCTTCGTCAATGTGTTCAGTCACATTATCGAAGAACTCAACTAGGCTCGTAAGGCACGACCTGCCCTTGACAAATCCATGCTGACTATTCCTGATCATGTCAAACCTCTCCAAATGCTCGTAAATCTTGTCCCTCAGAAGCCTCTCCATCAGCTTACCAACCACTGAGGTCAGACTCACCGGCCGGTAATTTCCCGGGCTATCTCTGTTCCCTTTCTTGAAAATAGGGACTACATCCGCAATCCTCCAATCTTCCGGAAACTCTCCCGTCTCCATTGACGACGCAAAGATCATCGCCAAGGGCTCTGCAATCACTTCCCTGGCCTCCCACAGTATCCTGGGGTACATCCCATCTGGTCCCGGCGACTTATCTACCTTGATAGAATTCAAAAGTTCTAACACATCCTCCTCCTTAATGTCCACGTACTCAATCTTTTCCACCTGCTGCAAGTCCATAGCAACATCTCCCAAATCAGCTTCCACTGTGAATACTGAGGCAAAGTACTCATTAAGCACCTCCGCCATTTCTTCTGGTTCTACACCTTTTATAGGTCCTATCCTTTCCCTTCTCACCCTTTTACCTTTCACATACTTATAGAAGGCCTTGGGATTTTCCTTAATCATACCCGCCAAGGTCTTCTCATGACCCCTTCTGGCTCTCCTAATTTCCCTTTTAACCTCCTTTCTACAGTCCTTATATTCTTCAAGATCCTTAACCTCTCCTAGTTCCCTGAACCTTTTGTACACCTTCCTTTTCCTCCTGACTAGGTTCAACACAGCCTTCGTGCACCACGGTTCCCGCGACCTACCAAAACCCCCTTGCCTTATCGGAACATTGTCATGCAGAGCGCCAGACAAACATTCCTTGAATATCCGCCACCTTCCTTCGGTACTTTTCCCTAAGAATGCCTCCTTCCAGTTTATTTGTCCAAGTAACTTCCTGACTTCTTCGTATCTCCCCTTACTCCAGACAAACACCTTCCTAGCCTGTCTGATCCTATCTCGTTCCAATGCAATTGTGAAGGAGATAGAATTATGGTCACCATTCCCAAGATGCTCTCCTACTGAGAGATCCATCACCTGCCCTGGTTCATTCGCCAGTACCTGGTCAAGTACAGCCTCTCCCCTCGTAGGCTTGTCCACATACTGTGTCAGGAAACCTTCCTGAACACACCTAACAAACTTCTCTCCAGCCAAACCCCTTACTCTAGGGATATTCCAGTCGATGTTTGGGAAATTGAAGTCTCCCATCACGACAACTCTGTTTTTAATACATTTCTCCAGAATCTGGTTCCCTATCTGCACTTCAACTTCCCTGTCACTATTGGGCGGCCTATAGAATACACCCAGCAAAGTTTTCGACCCTTTGCTGTTCGTAACTTCCACCCACAGAGACTCTGTAGAAAGTCCCTCCACGGCATCCTCTTTCTCTGCAGCCATGACACTGTCCCTTATTAACAGTGCCACTCCACCACCTCTTCTGCCAGCCTCCCTGTCCTTCCTGAAACATCTGAAACCTGGCACCTGAAGTACCCAGTCCTGTCCCTGAGACATCCAAGTCTCCGTAATGGCCACCACATCACATTCCCAAGCAGCTATCCACACCCTAAGCTCATCTACCTTATTTACTGTACTCCTTGCATTAAAATATACACAATTAAAATATGCCCCTCAGTCTGGGCATTTCCTTCTCCACCCCCTGTCTAACCTCCCTCCCATGTTTCCTGCGGTCCTCCCCTACCTTTAAAGTATTAAAGCACATGCATTTCAAACCCTGCTCCGCCCCACCCCCACTACGCCGTGCCTTGCATTCCCCATCTATGCCCCCCTCCCTTTCACTCCCTCTACTCAAGATCCCCCCCCCCCCCCCCCCCCCCCCCCCCAAATCAAAATACTTCCTGAAACAGTAATGGAAGGAGACTCAATAAAAACTCAATAAGGCAATTGGATAAAATCTAAGTGGAAAAACTTGTAGGACTTGTAGCATGAATAAGTAGAACATGACTAATTAGAATAACTTGTTTAAAGAGCATCGTTCTGTGCTGCATCATTCTATGATTCTATTTAACTCCTCAAAGAGTTTCTTCCACAAAAATGCAATCATCTCCCAACTTCACCCCTCCACAGCCTGAGCTCACTCACCGATACTGCATCTTTATGTCCCTTGAATGTATGATGATGTTGGCATGTGGCAGGATTCCAGATCAAGATTAGCTTGTTTCGGTCCCCTGTAGCCTACAAGAAAAGGTAGTTAGAGTTGGCACTGTACACACAGTATACTGTCACAGCTACACTACCTACCAGATTATAGTACCAGTCACATACTATATCATGTGCTATAAAACCTTGTCACTGAACTGGCACGAGTGTGTGCAACTACATCCAGTAAGACACAATGGGAGCAAGACAAATCATATCCACTCTGGTTGTATAACTCATGGTAGTCACCACACAGACAACGTCCAGGAACTAACATTTCAGATCTATTGAAGAAGTAAACTAACCACCTCAATCAATTCTAGTGGGTAATAACTTAGCACTGAATGGATTACTTCATATGACCACAGAATAACTGGTGCAGGTAACGGCGACTAATGTTTGTGCAGTAATAGGACACCCTCAATTAGGAGCTTGAGAATGCTGTTGAAACACAGAAGCTGTTCCATGTTGCATGTCTAACCTATTTTGTACCTGATGAGGGACATCGTGCATGATTCAGTGGTAGATGGTTGTGGGTTTTGAATCCACAACTCAGGCTGACACACTAGTACAGGACTGAGGGAATGGTGTACTATCGGAGGTGCTACCTTTCAGATAAGATGTAAACCTGTCCACCGTCTCAAGTGCACATAGAAATAGTGCAAAATGATTTGTAAGAGGAGCAGAATCATCTCCAGCGTCAACATTAAATTATCCCTCATCCATCAGCACTTAATATAAAATAATCTTGCAATTTGCTGTTTCTTGAACCAACTGCTGCATAAACTGCCAGTGCATTTCCTACATTACTACAGTGACTACAAGTGATCAGGTAGTTAATTGAGTGAAAAATGTTCTGGGGTGTACCAAGATCATGGGGGGGCTCTATAGAAATGCAAATACTTTCCTTTCTTCCTGATGTGGCTAGAATACCAAGCTCTTAGAAAGAGGAGTTTGACAAAGCAGCAGAGATGGTACAGAAGATGGAGCCACTCACCAGGTATTTGCCATCTGATGAGATTGCCATGGAGAGGATGTGTCCCAGATGTCGATCTTCAGCACCCTCTTGTCCTCTGTGGATTGTGTGAAGCTTTTTCCCACAGCTAACATCCCCTAGAAACATGGGAGAGAAGCACAGCCCTTTGAACACAATAAATATGGATATCGGCAGCAACAAAACCCAGGTGAAACTGTGGTCAGATCACAGCCTGCCAACATTCCCTCCACAGACAGGATCAGCTGCTCACACACACCTACAGTCGGGCTGCAGAAACTTACACTTAATGATGGAACAATCTTTAGAGGCTGAAAAAATGTATTTATCATCAGGGGACACAACCAGACACGTAACTGGAAGCTGATGACCTCGTAGCAGACGAATCTCAGATATATCAGGAGGGACATACTGGAAGAAAATAAAGTATTGTCACTTTCAAAGTACAATGAGAGGGGTATACAGAGACACATTCCGTTAGTGAAAAAGCAGCACCTGTGACGTTTCAGAAATCAAAGGGAAGACATCAGGTTTTAAACATATAGTTTTAAGATCTGGGTGTTGCTTATTGGCCATATTTACTGTCCTTATCCTTCGTCACCCAGTGATAGACCTTCTCCTCAAACCACAGTAACTCATGTGGTGATGGAACAATGGTGTTAGATAAACAGATCCAGCATACTCACTCCATCACAATGATGCACAGCCCGGAGAGGATGGTGTGTGAGCTGGAGAGGAAATTGTAGATGATGGCGCTCCCAAAACATGACTGCTCTTTTCCTGTATGCGAGAGCTAACAAAGCAGTAGATGGTACACAGTGCATTTGCAATGAAAGGGAGGAGGATTTTGGTTAATTCAGAAATCCAGTGACAGGAAACCGATCACGTGCTTTTGACAGGATCAAGCTTCATGTAGGTGCATCAGGTGAGTGGTAAATATTCTTGCAAAATCATGGCTTAAGCTTTATAGATGCTAAAGCAATTTTAAGAGGTCTGTAGGGGAGAAACCCACAAACACACCTGCAGTAACATCAGGTACTGAATGGATTTTTTGCATCTCTCTATAGCCGAGCTCAGCTGTTTTCTGCATTATGAGTCATAAGTCATTGCCACTCCCTTTGGAAGAGGCTGTCAATTTTGAACAAGCAGGTTGACGGTATAAGCCAACATAACATGTAGATTGACAAATTTACTCATCAATGCCTTAACCCCTTGAAGCAAAGCAGTCTATAGCTCTGGGGCTGGTGAGGGCTGGAGGTGAAAATAAATACACCCCATACACCAACAATGAGCATTAGTGAGGGACACAGTGCACATCTCACTGAATAGCAAGGATTACCCTGGTCGAGAGTACCAGAACTGAAGCCCAGTGAGTCAGCACTTACACCAAATAAAACACTGACAAGAAACCAGCAGTTCAATATTCAGCGTGACTGAAAAGAGGTTTTCCATCCTGGCCACCGTGTGCATATCACAATCTTTACTTCAAATAGCTGGATTCAAAATCAGGCTGTATCTTTGTATGTAAGAAACAGATCAGGCTATTGTTTACAAGTTAACAAAATTTTTTTTTGATGTCTAGCAATTTGGTTACAATATCATCATGTGGCAAAATAGCCTAGGGAAGATGCAGAAAGCTAAACAAAAGACAGCAATTATAAGACATTGTTCCATTGTGAAAACATACACTTGGTTAGGCTGATTTTTTTTGGGAAAGGAATTGCCAGAAACAACTGGGTAAACAATAAACTCCTGTCATCCCAGTTTCAGAAACTGCAACAATCAATTGAACTGTATAGCATTTTCTTTAGATTTCTGCTCCTGTGAATAATTTCATTTATAATAAATCTGATAATAGTAGCTTAGCCTGTATGAATGGTTTAGCTAGGAAAATCTTTAGTCTTTGGAACTGGAAATTGATGCAATGAGCAACTTAATGTTACAAATACGTAATTTATGATTAATACATTTTAGGAGTGCCACTTTTAGTTTGGGTACTAGAATTTTTAAATGCAAGATAAGTGAAAACACCTGGTTTGAGAAGCTGGTAAACAAAACTAATGTAACTGCAAATTAAAGGATTGCCTAGGTTTATTTTATAAAGTCATAATGGCAAGTAGTGGAAACTAAACAATGGACTACCTCTCTCCAGTTTCTTGATTGAGGCTGCATCTGTCTTAATAAGGGGTTCAATTATTCATAAGATTTCCCAGCATAAAGACAGTTTGGAAATGAAGAGAATTAGTAAATCTTTACCTCGAACATCTCAGATATGCTGCATTGCTGTGGGGATAGATTGCAGGGAAGTATTTTTTTTAGCTAGGCAGTTGTTCACAGAAACAGACAAGTTGATGAGGGGGTAATTCCGAGACAGGCAGAGAATCTGCTATGAGCTGTAAAGCAACTAGAACCCGTAGCACAGAGTTACCAGAAATCAAGGGATTTTCCCATTTGGAGTCACTAAGGAATGCAGTGAAGCCCATTTTTGGATTGGGGAGTCCACAATCATGAGTTCTGTTGGACAGCTCACCATGCTGGATAGCGAAAGGATCCCAAGAAATCTCATACCTTGGGAAATAGAATAAATAACAGGAAGACTCAAAGTGAATTCCTGAAGGCTGTGGTACATCTCGGTTTGGTACCAGGTGAAGGATCCTGTGAAGTATAATGGAACTCTTGGGAGGAAATAAAAGGAGAACTGGCAGAGTCATGTTGACATTTTCAGAATTGAAGTAGATGCTTACAAAATATGTTAAATTAATACTTTAACTCTTGTAGTTAAATTTTTGTTTAAAATATGAAATCTTGTATAATCCTTTCAGATAGAAATAGAGATAATTGGGAATTTGAAGTCAACAGTCTCTATAATGAGATTGTAACATTTTATTTGTCTAGTATACAATTTATCATGATTATGTTTAACTATGTTATGTTAGACCAGGAATATGTTGGTCCAGCATGAGAGTAAAAGATCCAGGTTTAAATTTGAAAGTGACAGTCTACTTGCAGAAACTGAAATTTACATGAGACAAATGTGTTGCAAAGGCTTCAGCAAAGTAAAAGTTTTGCTGCTTTGTAGCCTGAACTTCATACTCAGACCAGTGATGGGAGGGAAATCTACCCAAAGATCTTTAAATTTATACTCACATATTTGGCAACAAGTCGTTTAAGTTTTCCTTTCTGTTCAAGCTGCAAAGAGAGAAGAAAAATCAAAAATGCTGCTGAGGCTACATCATTAGTTTCAAAATCAACCAACCAACCAGACAAAAAATCCAGAGGTTAACAATTAGTTGAGAAACTTTAAGAATCGCTAGACTGCACACACTCTCTCTCCTCTAGGGTCCTGTCAATGAAGACTGGATTAAAATGTGTCCTCCAACAGGAAAAGTACAATAAAAAATAAATCAGGAAACCTCTGCCAATAATGAGTGAGGGGCAGCAAAAAACTGCAAACCAACCAGCACAGTAATGCTGAACAGGCCATCTGGATGAAACTTAGGAATGATGGAAAAATTGTCAATCTTGACAGTGAGAGGTACTGCTTTAAGCCCATTTTTTCAAAGTCTTTAGTAGTCACTATACAACGTAACATTGTGTTCAGAATGGATCTGCTATGTGCAATCTCGACTAGTCCTTGTGTAGTAAACACACGGTATTGCTGGTTCAAATCCAGTGCCACAATTGCAACCAATGCTGCAACAGTAACCTGACACAGGTTCCTGTCTATGATTCCAATGCGCAATGAGCACCTGGTTTCAAATGGATTGCTACCAAAAGAGGCAGTTTTCTTCCTAAAGGGTTAATACAGAAAATATAAACACAGTGATATTGATTCTGGAAATTGGAATGGAGTTACTGTCTGACACAATTCATTTCTTTCCCTTTAAAAGCACAGCATTTTTTTACCACTTCCTCCTCGAGTCTGCCTCCAATACCGTCACCCTTAAACTGCTCTTCTTCTGCTCGCTCCTCTTCTGCAAAATAAAAATCAAATCACAGTTATTACAACTGATCTCAGGACTGTTCAAAGGCAAGGAAACAATAACTCATCAGTTTCCATTGCCAAGACTATTCACTAGTACAGTCCACTTGATCAGTAACTGGCCTATTGTAAACAGCACTCAGACCCACTTCACAGCACCACTGCCTGCTTGAAGCAAGAACAGGGGCTACTTTTTCATCAGTTCCTCAGTACAAGACACTGAGGGTAACTTGCAATCTCAGCTCAATATACATTAAATCTGGAGCCAGTATTCATCAATCTGTACCAGGCAGGGCTGTGTGTCTCCCCATCTTGTGACAGTCCCAGTAAAGCATGGTTTGATGTACTGAGAGAAAATGAATGAAGGTGCATTTTCTAAACCCATCCCCGCCCACTGCTCACAGAGGTAATTAACCTTTTAGAAACCCATTATCTGTACCTTCTTTCCGGAGTTGCTCTAGATAGAGTTTGGCAAGCCGTAACTTCTTCTCTTGTGCCGTCTCCTCGATCTCCTCTTCAGCGTCTTTATTATTGTGATCAACACTGTCAGAGGAGAATTGAAACAGTCTTTAAGTTTCAGGTTTGTGGTGCTAGAAAAAAATTCTAATTCACACTCCACTGCTTCTGGCAATGAACTGTGTAAGGCTCCATCCTACTGTGGCTCAGTTAGTTGGTCTTTGCTACAGGCTAAGGATTGGGGAGGGGTTTATATTTGAACTCACTGCCTTTGAAATTGATGGAACGAAATATCAGGCAGAGTTCCTGCTCCAATCTACCAGTTCCTTGTTGGAGTGCCTGGTGTGGACAAGGTGAAGTGTGGAGGTCCTGGATAGTCAGACTTCCAAGGACTCCTCTTCAAGGCTCACCATTACTACTGGGAACTGGAGTAGGACACTGGAGGCACTATTCACCTGCATAAGTCAGTACCTATAGCAGAGAACTGGCAGAAGGATTATGCTTCAAATCTAATAATATATCAGTTAGTCAGCACTTACGACATGGTTTCTCAAAATTTGTAAAGGTCATTTGTTTTTTAAAAACTGTTTCAAAATGGTTCCAGGATTTCAGACTGGTTCTCCTCTCCCAAGAGAGGAAAGGACTATCTTTAATTCTGGTTCACTGTGATCTTGTCCAGAATCTCAGAGTTCACGAAGTTTTGATGTACAAATATATGTTGTGCCTTGGCCATGACAAAAACTAACCAGAGGTGGGAGAAAGACTGTTTGAAGTCTCAAATAAGCATCTCCTTATTTGGGAAACGACTTGGCATTTTCTATAGGTCACATGATAGCAGCCATCTCACCTTACCCACAAAAAGCAAAGGGCAGGAAACTGGCAGATCCCAAGAACTGTCTTGAAGAAACTTCAACCCAGAACATAAGAAATAGGAGCAGGAGTAGGCCATCTAGCCCTTCGAGCCTGCCCCGCCATTCAATAAGATCATGGCTGATCTGAAGTGGATCAGTTCCATTTTCTCCCCATAACTCTTAATTCCCTTGACTGTCAAAAACTTATCTACCTGTGACTTAAATATATTTAGCAAGGTAGCCTCCACCACTTCAACAGGCCGAGAATTCCAGAGATTCACCAACCTTCGAGTGAAGAAGTTCCTCCTCAACTCTGTTCTAAATTGCACCCCTCCTCCCTTACCTTGAGGCTGTGCCCTCTAGTCCTGCTATCCTTACTAAGTGGGAAGAATCTCTCTACCTCTACCCTATCCATCCCTTTCATTATCTTATATGTCTCTATAAGATCCCCCCTCATCCTTCTAAACTCCAACAAGTACAGACCCAGTCTATTCAGCCTCTCTTCATAGTCCAACCCCCTCATCTCCGGTATCAGCCTAGCGAACATCCTCTGCACTCCCTCCAAGGTCAAAATATCCTTGTGCAAGTGCGGCGACCAAAACTGCACACAGTACTCCAGCTGCGGCCTCACCAGTGCCCTGTACAATTGCAGCAAGACCTCCCTACTTTTATATTCTATCCCCTCGCTATAAAGGCCAGCATACCATTCGCCTTTTTGATCACTTGCTGCACCTGCAGACTGGGTTTTTGCAACTCGTGCACAAGGACCCCCAGGTTCCTCTGCACTATAGCATGCTGCAGCTTTTCGCCCTTTAAATAGTAATCCCTCCTACTATTATTCCTGCCAAAGTGGATAACTTCACACTTGCTAACATTGTACTCCATCTGCCAGGTCCTCGCCCACCCGCTCAGCCTATCCAGATCCCTCTGCAGACTTTCCACACCCTCCGCACAATTTGCTTTTCCACTCATCTTTGTGTCATCAGCAAATTTCGTTATCCTACACTCAGCCCCCTTCTCCAGATCATCTACATAAATGGTAAATAGCTGAGGCACTCCACTAGTCACCAGTGCCAATCAGAATAGCACCCATTGATACCAACTCTCTGCCTCCTATTAGAGGACCAATCCTCTATCCACACTAACACCTTACCCCCAACTCCATGCACCCTAACCTTCTGAAGCAACCTTTTGTGAGGCACCTTATCAAATGCCTTCTGAAAATCGAGAAACACCACATCCACCGGTTCCCCTCTGTCTACCAGGGAGAGCAGCTGTTAAGTAACTAGACAGTTAAGAGTGCTGGCCTGCACATTCTCTCCTTCCTGCAAACTCTGATTCCACCTACTAAGCCTACTTGTTAAAGAAACCTACAGCAATGGGGTTGGAAGTCCAGTGGAAGCCACCACAGCCACAAAGACTTCTCCACAACTTCAAATTCGAAACATATCAGGTCCATACCCAATATGGACTACTTCGATTCATGATTATAATGATTATTTTTGTTTTTCCCTGTAACTAATGTTTGTGCATGAATGTATTAGTGATCTCTTAAGTAACTTCCAGAGCAAAATAGTGTAAAAATAAGCAAACATTTTCCTTACGTAAGAAGACACACATGCACAAGGGCACAACTCCTTGGTGTTGCTGACAATTAGCTTTTGTAAACTATTCTATGGAAGAAGCTTACACTTTAGCTTGCAAATACTAGTGCAATGAACAGGACAATTCCTGTTAAACCTACAATGCCATTAAGCAGATCAGTCTATCACTGACATAAGGCTGTCACGTCACACCATAAATATAAGCGAGTAGATTTGAAATGTTGTTGGTTTAGAGATAATTACAATTGTTTATTTGTATTTTGCCTCCACTCTAGAGAGAGTGGTGCAGTGCTTAGCACTGCTGCCTTAGTGCCAGGGACCCACGTTCAATTCCAGCTTTGTGCAAACTCCACAGAGACAGACGCCCATTCTCCCTATGTCTGCATGAGTTTCCTCTGGTGCTCCGATTTCCTCCCACAGTCCAAAGATATGCGAGTTAGGTGGGATTATCATGTTAAATTGCCTCTTTAGGTGTCCCAAGATCTATAAATTCGGGGGATTAAATGTTGGGGTTCCAGGGTCAGGGCAGGGGTGTCAGAGAGTCGGTGCAGACTAGATGGGCCGATTGGCCTCCTTCTGCATTGTAGGGATCTACTCTAATCTCTTCCTCCCACCCACTAGAATCAGACCAGAGCTTCCATATCACACATACTGAACACCAGGGGAGCGACGACAACCATCAAAACTTGTCACAATCACTCCTTCTCCTTAAACTGCAACGACAGCCAAGCCCCCATTGAGTGAGTGCTTTTGCCCAAAGTGCCACACACGGGTTGGGAATGTACATAAAAACTAGGAGTAGGCAAATTCAGTCCCTCAATCCTGCTTTGAATTTAATATGACCATGGCTGATCTTCTCATCTCGGCCTCAATTCCACTTTCCTTCGCACCATAAACTTTTCAAATCTTTAATAATTAAAAAATCCTGTCCACTTTTCCTTAAATTTATTCAAAGTCCTGGCATCCACTACGCTCTAATGAATTCCAGACTCACGACCCGATGAGAGAAGTAATTTCTCCTCATCTCTTTTAAATTTGCTAAAACTATGACCTCTTGTTCTAGATTGCCCCACAAGAAGAGATATTCTCTCCACATCTATGTCAATCTCCCTCATCATCTTGTACACCTCAATTAGGTCTCCTCTCATTCTTCTAAAATCCAGGGAGTATAGGCCTTAACTGTCCAACTTCTTCCCAAGTCAAACCCCTTATATCAGGAATCAAATGAACCTCTCTGAACCGCTTCCAATATAATAACATCCTTCCTCAAGGGATCAAAACTAGATGCAGTATTCTAAGTATGGTCTCACTAACTCTTTGTACAGTGGCAGCAATAATTTACTATTTGAACATTCTATTCTATTAGCAGTAAGTGCCAAGATTTCATTTCCCTTCCTTATTACCTGCTGTGTCTGCAGGTTAGTTTTCTGCGACTCATGCACAAGAACACCCAGATCAGTTTGCATCGAAGTACAAAAAGTTTCTCTCCATTTAGATAATAATTTGCCTTTGTACTTTCCTACCAAAATGGTTAACCTCCACACTAAACTATCTGCCAAACTTTGCCCGAACCACTTAACCTACCTATATCCGTTTGTAAATGTCTTATTTCATTACCATAACTTACTATCCCAACTATCTTTTTAAAGTTTATTATGTCATTAACACTGCAATGAAGTTACTGTGAAAATCCCCTCGTCGTCACACTCCGGCAACCGCTCAGGTATACTGAGGGAGAACTTGGCATTGTTTATGCACCTAATCAGCACATCTTTCTGTGGGAGACCCGGAGAAAATGTGCAGATTCTGCACAAGCAATAATCTAAGCTGGAATTAAATCCAGGTCCCGGCGCTGTAAAGCAGCAGTGTAGCAACTGACAGTGTAGCAGCAGCACTATGTCACATCCTATATGTTTAAATATATATATCATCAGGGTCATTTATGCCATTCAGACTATTAAGTCCATGCTGGATTTCTGCAGAGCGATCCAGCCAGTCCCACTGCCCCCACAGTCTCCATGTGATCTTGCAGGTTTATTTCATTCAAATGCCAATTTCCTTTAAAATTGATTGTCTCATGTTCAACCATCCTCTTGGACGTTGAGTTCCCAGATTAATACCACATGCTGTGCAAAAATGTTCTTCTTCACATTCCCCCAGCATCTCGTGTCACCTACCTACTTGTACCATCAGCTAATAGGAAATTCTTTCTTGTTAACCTGATCCAAAACCATCATATTTCTGTATATCTTGATCAAATCTTCCATCCTTCACTCCATGGAGAAGAGCCCAGCTTCTTCAACCTAACCCGGTAGATAGTCCTGCATCCCTGGAACCATTCTGGTAAATCTTTGCAACCTCTCAAGGGCTCTGACATCCTTTCCAAAGTGTGGTGACCAGCAATGGGTGCAATGTTCCAACTGTAGCCAAACCCAACTTTATAAAGATACAGCATAAATTGTCTGTTTCTCTACCCAATACCTCTATTTATGAGGGTCATGATCCCATCAACATTGCTAACTATGTGCAGCCACCTTCAAACGATTACAAATAGCCCAGGCATCACTGTTCTTCACATTCTTTCGAGCACAGCCACTGGTCTATTGATGCTTATATACAAATCTTTAAACTTGTTTGTTGGCATGAGTATACAAAGTCAAAACCAATACTGGAAATTCAAAACAGTTAGTCAATTTCTAAACATTGTAAGTGCCATTTTTTTGGAAATCGAACATTGCAAATTCAAGGACCATTTGTGCCACCTGTTCCTCTGCTAGTACCTCACCCTCTCTGCTCCTGCAATGACCCTCCCCCTGACCACCCATCCTCTCCCTGCCCTGCCCCCAACCAGCCATCTTCTTCTCCCCTTCCTCTGACCACCCCTTTATAGAGGGCACAGGGTTGGGAGGAAGCAGTGCAATGAGCAGCAGTAGATGGGCAGGAGCTGTACATGACATGACAGACAGGAAGCTGACAACCGCACGTTACAGAACTTTCCTCATGTCTGCACCTGGAAGCAGGCGTGTGCAGATTGGAGTGTTGGGAAACTCAGACTGACGCTGCAGTGTAACTTGGGTCTGTTAGTTCTGCTCCATGGCATGGTTTCTAGTATGGCTCAGTGAAATGTAATTGTGCTCCAATATTGAAAGCTGCAGAATTAGTGAATTCTCAGTTACCTTTCTGTCTCCGAGTCGCTGGAAATCTCTTCATTCAGCTTTGTAGGGAGCTTCTTGCGAACTTTAACTTCGCCATCTTCACCCTGCGAAGAGATGGAAAGTCAGATTTCCAGTTTGGACAGAGGGGGGAATCTCCCGGGGTGACTGACTCCAGTCTGGAGGAGCTCAGACATAACCCCGGCCCGCGAATCAGGCCTTCTTGCCCCGACCACTCACCTTCTTTTTACGGCCTTGGCCCTCAACCATTTTCCTTTTGCGGATGAAGAATGATCCACTCGCCGCCGCCATCCTGCTCTCCGGATCCACATGGATTCCACGCGCAGCCACGCCTACTGTCCCTCCCCACCAATCAACACACTCCTCTCCGCTGCTCACCAATCAGCACGCTACGCCAGTCCCACCAATCAGCATGCTCTGCCAGTCTCACCAGTCAGCACGCTCCTCCCTCACCTCCCCACCAATCAGCACGCTCCTTCCTCCCCACCGATCCTCAATTGGTTTAGACAATTGACCAATCAGCAGCCGCATTGCGGGTGTGTTGTTGTTGTGGGTCCCCCGGAGCGTAAAGATAGAGACAATAGTTCCGAAGCGTGAACCGAATGTTAAGTTTGTCTTAGAGCGAATGGGAACAGAGGGTTTCGGTTCCAGTGTTCAAAGGACAGGCAGATCCCCAGTCCCACATTCCCAGGATAGAGAGAGTCACTGGGGATAGTCCCATTCTTGGAGCCAGGCCTTTCCAGTAGTATTGAGTCATAAGAACATAAGAAATAGGAGCAGGAGTAGGCCATCTGGCCCCTCGAGCCTGCCCCGCCATTCAATAAGATCATGGCTGATCTGTCACTGCTCAGTTCCACCTTCCCGCCCTCTCCCCATAACCCTTAATCCCCTCTCTTATCAAAAACCCATCAACCCGCGTCTTAAAAATATTTAGCGAGGCAGCCTCCACCACTTCAACGGGCAGAGAATTCCAGAGATTCACCACCCTCAAATGATGGAGAAATATTGGGAAGGTCTCAGAGCTGCAAATGATCAACTCTGACTAAATGGAGGTTTCCTCACATTCCAGCCAGTCTTAGGAGCGCTGCCTTCCTAACCCCACCTGTAAAACAACAAAACTATTTACCCTGTTGCAAAAACAGAAAATGCTGGAAAATCTCAGAAGTCTGACAGCACCTGTGGAGAGAGAACAGAGCCAACATTTCAAATCAGGATGACCCTATGTCAGCTGTTTTTGTTTCAAATTCCAGCATCCGCAGTATTTTGCTTCTATCTTTACCCAATTGGATGGTGCTAGGCTGTCAGCCAAACAGCCTTTTTTCCCCATTTTCAGGACTTTCATATCCTTGAAAGAGAAATGGTTAAAGAAAATGATAACATAAGCATTTTCCTTTATGTCCTGATGAGTTTTTTCCAGGTCGCCTTCAATTCCTTTAGACTCCAGGCTAATCCTGGAGGGTTGGCAACACTACATTGTATTCAATCTGGAGAAGGTGCAAAAGGAGGAAGTCTGGAGAAGTGCTAGAATCTGTGGTGACTCCAATCTGTATCAAGAGTAAGAAAGAGTGTGGGGGAGAGTGTGTTTGTAAGTAATAGGAGCAGTGATAGCCATTCAATTCCTCAAACCTGCTCTGCCATTCAATAAGATCGGATTTGGCTTCAACTTGGGGGAGGAGGGAGGGTCAACAATGTGTGGAACAAGGTAGGGTTAACACTGCAAGGAGCGAGGGGGGGTTAACACTGCAGGGACTGAGGGAGGGTTAACCCCCAATGTGTGGGAGCGAGGGAGGGTTAACACTGTGTAGGGACTGAGAGAAGGTTAACACTGTAGGAAACGAGGAACAGTTAACACTGTGCAGGGAGCAAGGGAGGGTTAACACTGTAGGGAGCAAGGGACCGTTAACACTGTGCAGGGACTGAGGGAGGGTTAACACTGTAGGAAGCGAGGGAGGGTTAACACTGTGCAGGGAGCGAGGGAGGGTTAACATTGTGTAGGGAGCAACGGAGGGTTAACACTGTGTAGGGAGTGAGGGAGGGTTAACACAGTGTAGGGAGCGAGGGAGGGTTAACACTGTGCAGGGACTGAGGGAGGGTTAACACTAGGAAGCGAGGGAGGGTTAACACTGTGCAGGGAGCGAGGGAGGGTTAACATTGTGTAGGGAGAAACGGAGGGTTAACACTGTGTAGGGAGTGAGGGAGGGTTAACACAGTGTAGGGAGCGAGGGAGGGTTAACACTGTGTAGGGACTGAGGGAGGGTTAACACTGTGTAGGGAGCGAGGGAGCGTTAACACTGTGCAGGGACTGAGGGATGGTTAACACTGTGTAGGGACTGAGGGAGGGTTAACACTAGGAAGCGAGGGAGGGTTAACACGGTGCAGGGAGCGAGGGAGGGTTAACATTGTGTAGGGAGCAACGGAGGGTTAACACTGTGTAGGGAGTGAGGGAGGGTTAACACAGTGTAGGGAGCGAGGGAGGGTTAACACTGTGTAGGGACTGAGGGAGGGTTAACACTGTGTAGGGAGCGAGGGAGCATTAACACTGTGCAGGGACTGAGGGATGGTTAACACTGTGTAGGGACTGAGGGAGGGTTAACACTGTGCAGGGAGCGAGGGAGGGTTAACACTGTGCAGGGAGCGAGGGAGGGTTAACACTGTGCAGGGTCTGAGGGAGGGTTAACACTGTGTAGGGACTGAGGGAGGGTTAACATTGTAGGGAGCGAGGGAGGGTTAACACTGTGTAGGGAGCGAGGGAGGGTTAACACTGTGTAGGGACTGATGGAGGGTTAACACTGCGGGAGGGTTAGCACTGTGTAGGGACTGAGAGAGGGTTAACACTGTGCAGGGAGCGAGGGAGGGTTAACATTGTGTAGGGAGCAACGGAGGGTTAACACTGTGTAGGGAGTGAGGGAGGGTTAACACAGTGTAGGGAGCGAGGGAGGGTTAACACTGTGTAGGGACTGAGGGAGGGTTAACACTGTGTAGGGAGCGAGGGAGCGTTAACACTGTGCAGGGACTGAGGGATGGTTAACACTGTGTAGGGACTGAGGGAGGGTTAACACTAGGAAGCGAGGGAGGGTTAACACTGCAGGGAGCGAGGGAGGGTTAACATTGTGTAGGGAGAAACGGAGGGTTAACACTGTGTAGGGAGTGAGGGAGGGTTAACACAGTGTAGGGAGCGAGGGAGGGTTAACACTGTGTAGGGACTGAGGGAGGGTTAACACTGTGTAGGGAGCGAGGGAGCGTTAACACTGTGCAGGGACTGAGGAATGGTTAACACTGTGTAGGGACTGAGGGAGGGTTAACACTAGGAAGCGAGGGAGGGTTAACACGGTGCAGGGAGCGAGGGAGGGTTAACATTGTGTAGGGAGCAACGGAGGGTTAACACTGTGTAGGGAGTGAGGGAGGGTTAACACAGTGTAGGGAGCGAGGGAGGGTTAACACTGTAGGGACTGAGGGAGGGTTAACACTGTGTAGGGAGCGAGGGAGCATTAACACTGCAGGGACTGAGGGATGGTTAACACTGTGTAGGGACTGAGGGAGGGTTAACACTGTGCAGGGAGCGAGGGAGGGTTAACACTGTGCAGGGAGCGAGGGAGGGTTAACACTGTGTAGGGAGTGAGGGAGGGTTAACACAGTGTAGGGAGCGAGGGAGGGTTAACACTGTGTAAGGACTGAGGGAGGGTTAACACTGTGTAGGGAGCGAGGGAGCGTTAACACTGTGCAGGGACTGAGGGATGGTTAACACTGTGTAGGGACTGAGGGAGGGTTAACACTAGGAAGCGAGGGAGGGTTAACAGTGTGCAGGGAGCGAGGGAGGGTTAACATTGTGTAGGGAGCAACGGAGGGTTAACACTGTGTAGGGAGTGAGGGAGGGTTAACACAGTGTAGGGAGCGAGGGAGGGTTAACACTGTGTAGGGACTGAGGGAGGGTTAACACTGTGTAGGGAGCGAGGGAGCGTTAACACTGTGCAGGGACTGAGGGATGGTTAACACTGTGTAGGGACTGAGGGAGGGTTAACACTGTGCAGGGAGCGAGGGAGGGTTAACACTGTGCAGGGAGCGAGGGAGGGTTAACACTGTGCAGGGTCTGAGGGAGGGTTAACACTGTGTAGGGACTGAGGGAGGGTTAACATTGTAGGGAGCGAGGGAGGGTTAACACTGTGTAGGGAGCGAGGGAGGGTTAACACTGTGTAGGGACTGAGGGAGGGTTAACACTGCGGGAGGGTTAGCACTGTGTAGGGACTGAGAGAGGGTTAACACTGTGCAGGGAGCGAGGGAGGGTTAACACTGCAGGGACTGAGAGAGGGTTAACACTGCAGGGACGGAGGGAGGGTTAACACTGTGCAGGGAGCAAGGGAGGGTTAACACTGTGCAGGGAGCGAGGGAGGGTTAACACTGCAGGGACTGAGAGAGGGTTAACACTGCAGGGACGGAGGGAGGGTTAACACTGTGCAGGGAGCGAGGGAGGGTTAACACGGTGCAGGGAGCGAGGGAGGGTTAACACTGTGTAGGGACTGAGGGAGGGTTAACACTGTGCAGGGACTGAGAGAGGGTTAACACTGCAGGGACTGAGGGAGGGTTAACACTGTGCAGGGAGCGAGGGAGGGTTAACACTGTGTAGGGACTGAGGGAGGGTTAATACTGTGTAGGGAGAGAGGGAGGGTTAACACTGCGTAGGGAGCGAGGGAGGGTTAACAATGTGTAGGGAGCGACGGAGGGTTAACACTGTAGGGACTGAAGGAGGGTTAACACTGTGCAGGGACTGAGAGAGGGTTAACACTTCAGGGACTGAGAGAGGGTTAACACTGCAGGAACTGAGGGAGGGTTAACACTGTGCAGGGAGCGAGGGAGGGTTAACATTGTGTAGGGAGCAACGGAGGGTTAACACTGTGTAGGGAGCGAGGGAGGGTTAACACTGTGTAGGGAACGAAGGAGGGTTAACATTGTGTAGGGAGCGACGGAGGGTTAACACTGTAGGGACTGAGGGAGGGTTAACACTGCAGGGAGCGAGGGAGCGTTAACACTGTGCAGGGAGCGAGGGAGCATTAACACTCTGCAGGGACTGAGAGAGGGTTAACACTTCAGGGACTGAGAGAGGGTTAACACTGCAGGGACTGAGGGAGGGTTAACACTGTGTAGGGACTGAGGGAGGGTTAACACTGTGCAGGGAGCGAGGGAGGGTTAACATTGTGTAGGGAGCAACGGAGGGTTAACACTGTGTAGAAAGTGAGGGAGGGTTTACACTGTATAGGGAGCGAGGGAGGGTTAACACTGTGTAGGGACTGAGGGAGGGTTAACACTGTAGGGAGCGAGGGAGGGTTAACACTGCAGGGACTGAGGGAGGGTTAACACTGTAGAGAGTGAGGGAGGGTTAACACTGCAGGGACTGAGGGACGGTTAACACTGTGTAGGGACTGAGGGAAGGTTAACACTGTGTAGGGACTGAGGGAGGGTTAACACTGTGTAGGGAGCGTTAACACTGCAGGGAGCGAGGGAGGGTTAACACTGTGTAGGGACTGAGGGAGGGTTAACACTGTGTAGGGACTGAGGGAGGGTTAACACTGTAGGGACTGAGGGAGGGTTAACACTGTAGGGAGCGAGGGAGAGTTAACGCTGTGTAGGGACTGAGTGAGGGTTAACACTGTGTAGGGAGCGAGGGAGGGTTAACACTGTATGGAGCGAGGGAGGGTTAACACTGTAGGGACTGAGGGAGGGTTAACACTGTAGGGAGCGAGGGAGGGTTAACACTGTAGGGAGCGAGGGAGGGTTAACACTGTAGGGACTGAGGGAGGGTTAACACTGTAGGGACTGAGGGAGGGTTAACAGTGTGTAGGGAGCGAGGGAGGGTTAACACTGTGTAGGGACTGAGGGAGGGTTAACACTGTGTAGGGAGCGAGGGAGCATTAACACTGTGCAGGGACTGAGGGATGGTTAACACTGTGTAGGGACTGAGGGAGGGTTAACACTGTGCAGGGAGCGAGGGAGGGTTAACACTGTGCAGGGAGCGAGGGAGGGTTAACACTGTGCAGGGTCTGAGGGAGGGTTAACACTGTGTAGGGACTGAGGGAGGGTTAACATTGTAGGGAGCGAGGGAGGGTTAACACTGTGTAGGGAGCGAGGGAGGGTTAACACTGTGTAGGGACTGATGGAGGGTTAACACTGCGGGAGGGTTAGCACTGTGTAGGGACTGAGAGAGGGTTAACACTGTGCAGGGAGCGAGGGAGGGTTAACATTGTGTAGGGAGCAACGGAGGGTTAACACTGTGTAGGGAGTGAGGGAGGGTTAACACAGTGTAGGGAGCGAGGGAGGGTTAACACTGTGTAGGGACTGAGGGAGGGTTAACACTGTGTAGGGAGCGAGGGAGCGTTAACACTGTGCAGGGACTGAGGGATGGTTAACACTGTGTAGGGACTGAGGGAGGGTTAACACTAGGAAGCGAGGGAGGGTTAACACTGCAGGGAGCGAGGGAGGGTTAACATTGTGTAGGGAGAAACGGAGGGTTAACACTGTGTAGGGAGTGAGGGAGGGTTAACACAGTGTAGGGAGCGAGGGAGGGTTAACACTGTGTAGGGACTGAGGGAGGGTTAACACTGTGTAGGGAGCGAGGGAGCGTTAACACTGTGCAGGGACTGAGGAATGGTTAACACTGTGTAGGGACTGAGGGAGGGTTAACACTAGGAAGCGAGGGAGGGTTAACACGGTGCAGGGAGCGAGGGAGGGTTAACATTGTGTAGGGAGCAACGGAGGGTTAACACTGTGTAGGGAGTGAGGGAGGGTTAACACAGTGTAGGGAGCGAGGGAGGGTTAACACTGTAGGGACTGAGGGAGGGTTAACACTGTGTAGGGAGCGAGGGAGCATTAACACTGCAGGGACTGAGGGATGGTTAACACTGTGTAGGGACTGAGGGAGGGTTAACACTGTGCAGGGAGCGAGGGAGGGTTAACACTGTGCAGGGAGCGAGGGAGGGTTAACACTGTGTAGGGAGTGAGGGAGGGTTAACACAGTGTAGGGAGCGAGGGAGGGTTAACACTGTGTAAGGACTGAGGGAGGGTTAACACTGTGTAGGGAGCGAGGGAGCGTTAACACTGTGCAGGGACTGAGGGATGGTTAACACTGTGTAGGGACTGAGGGAGGGTTAACACTAGGAAGCGAGGGAGGGTTAACAGTGTGCAGGGAGCGAGGGAGGGTTAACATTGTGTAGGGAGCAACGGAGGGTTAACACTGTGTAGGGAGTGAGGGAGGGTTAACACAGTGTAGGGAGCGAGGGAGGGTTAACACTGTGTAGGGACTGAGGGAGGGTTAACACTGTGTAGGGAGCGAGGGAGCGTTAACACTGTGCAGGGACTGAGGGATGGTTAACACTGTGTAGGGACTGAGGGAGGGTTAACACTGTGCAGGGAGCGAGGGAGGGTTAACACTGTGCAGGGAGCGAGGGAGGGTTAACACTGTGCAGGGTCTGAGGGAGGGTTAACACTGTGTAGGGACTGAGGGAGGGTTAACATTGTAGGGAGCGAGGGAGGGTTAACACTGTGTAGGGAGCGAGGGAGGGTTAACACTGTGTAGGGACTGAGGGAGGGTTAACACTGCGGGAGGGTTAGCACTGTGTAGGGACTGAGAGAGGGTTAACACTGTGCAGGGAGCGAGGGAGGGTTAACACTGCAGGGACTGAGAGAGGGTTAACACTGCAGGGACGGAGGGAGGGTTAACACTGTGCAGGGAGCAAGGGAGGGTTAACACTGTGCAGGGAGCGAGGGAGGGTTAACACTGCAGGGACTGAGAGAGGGTTAACACTGCAGGGACGGAGGGAGGGTTAACACTGTGCAGGGAGCGAGGGAGGGTTAACACGGTGCAGGGAGCGAGGGAGGGTTAACACTGTGTAGGGACTGAGGGAGGGTTAACACTGTGCAGGGACTGAGAGAGGGTTAACACTGCAGGGACTGAGGGAGGGTTAACACTGTGCAGGGAGCGAGGGAGGGTTAACACTGTGTAGGGACTGAGGGAGGGTTAATACTGTGTAGGGAGAGAGGGAGGGTTAACACTGCGTAGGGAGCGAGGGAGGGTTAACAATGTGTAGGGAGCGACGGAGGGTTAACACTGTAGGGACTGAAGGAGGGTTAACACTGTGCAGGGACTGAGAGAGGGTTAACACTTCAGGGACTGAGAGAGGGTTAACACTGCAGGAACTGAGGGAGGGTTAACACTGTGCAGGGAGCGAGGGAGGGTTAACATTGTGTAGGGAGCAACGGAGGGTTAACACTGTGTAGGGAGCGAGGGAGGGTTAACACTGTGTAGGGAACGAAGGAGGGTTAACATTGTGTAGGGAGCGACGGAGGGTTAACACTGTAGGGACTGAGGGAGGGTTAACACTGCAGGGAGCGAGGGAGCGTTAACACTGTGCAGGGAGCGAGGGAGCATTAACACTCTGCAGGGACTGAGAGAGGGTTAACACTTCAGGGACTGAGAGAGGGTTAACACTGCAGGGACTGAGGGAGGGTTAACACTGTGTAGGGACTGAGGGAGGGTTAACACTGTGCAGGGAGCGAGGGAGGGTTAACATTGTGTAGGGAGCAACGGAGGGTTAACACTGTGTAGAAAGTGAGGGAGGGTTTACACTGTATAGGGAGCGAGGGAGGGTTAACACTGTGTAGGGACTGAGGGAGGGTTAACACTGTAGGGAGCGAGGGAGGGTTAACACTGCAGGGACTGAGGGAGGGTTAACACTGTAGAGAGTGAGGGAGGGTTAACACTGCAGGGACTGAGGGACGGTTAACACTGTGTAGGGACTGAGGGAAGGTTAACACTGTGTAGGGACTGAGGGAGGGTTAACACTGTGTAGGGAGCGTTAACACTGCAGGGAGCGAGGGAGGGTTAACACTGTGTAGGGACTGAGGGAGGGTTAACACTGTGTAGGGACTGAGGGAGGGTTAACACTGTAGGGACTGAGGGAGGGTTAACACTGTAGGGAGCGAGGGAGAGTTAACGCTGTGTAGGGACTGAGTGAGGGTTAACACTGTGTAGGGAGCGAGGGAGGGTTAACACTGTATGGAGCGAGGGAGGGTTAACACTGTAGGGACTGAGGGAGGGTTAACACTGTAGGGAGCGAGGGAGGGTTAACACTGTAGGGAGCGAGGGAGGGTTAACACTGTAGGGACTGAGGGAGGGTTAACACTGTAGGGACTGAGGGAGGGTTAACAGTGTGTAGGGAGCGAGGGAGGGTTAACACTGTAGGGACTGAGGGAGGGTTAACACTGCAGGGACTGAGGGAGGGTTAACACTGCAGGGACTGAGGGAGGGTTAACACTGTGTAGGGACTGAGGGAGGGTTAACACTGTGTAGGGACTGAGGGAGGGTTAACATTGTGTAGGGAGCGAGGAAGGGTTAACACTGTGTAGGGACTGAGGGAGGGTTAACACTGTAAGGAGCGAGGGAGGGTTAACACTGTGTAGGGAGCGAGGGAGGGTTAACACTGCAGGGATGGAGGGAAGGAATGAGTGAGAGAGGGTTAACACTGTGTAGGAAAGGAAGGAACGAGTGGGGGAGGGTTAACACTGCAGGGAAGGAGGGGGAGTTAATACTGTGGGCTGGCTGTGAGAAGGTCGCTGTTTCCATTTCTGATTGGATCAGTGTTTTTTGTGGGTGAGGCTAGTTCCCCTCGCAACTGATCCTACTTGTACAGACTTGTTCAGCCTGTTTCTGAGGAGTTCTCCCAGCCAGCAGCTTTCATTCCAGACTGCAGACCAGAATCCTTCAGTAAGTACCCGGCAGACTCTCTCAAGCTGTGGGTGTTGCAGATAATGCTGATATTCCTTATCCATTCCCAGTTTTTCCTGTCGTGTGTACTTTAGATCACAGTTAGCAGAGTGATGTATCTCGGCCAGATTGGTAACAAAGGCAACTTCCCTTCCCTGAAGGATACGAGTAAACCATTTAAAAAGAAAGACTTGCATTTATATATGATCTTTCATTGTGCCCAAAGCTTTTTAACAGTGTGTGAAGTACTTCTGAAAAATAGTTAGTCATTGTAAATTTTAATGGAAGTCTAACTGCTTCCTATTGATTTTTACAGATTCCTGTTTTTTAATGAGTTCAGTTTCTCCACAATCAGGGTGGTGGGATTTGAAGTTTTCTGGATTACTAGACTAGGTCTCTGCTTGAGTGTTGTGAGTTAAAAGGTGCATTCACCCTCGATTTCTAAATACCTCCAGTGTGACCAACATTGGCTGAAATGTGGCTGTGCCATTGCTTTCTAATTTAACCACTGTGCTCCCAGTCCAACAACATCTTGATTTTGAAATTCTTACCTTTTTTTCAATCCATCCCTCCCTATCCCTCTCATTGCCTCTATCCCGAGAACCCTCTGAGATACCTGCACCCTGAATTCTGCCCTCTGATTTTAATCCCCCCACTATTGACGGCTGTGCCTTCAGCTGCCATTAACTACCTGCCTGCCTCTTCACTTCCCGTGTTAACCAGGGCTCGGTTGGTGGCTGAGTCACCTGGTTCTGGGTTCGAGTCCCACTCGAAGCCTGAGCACAAAAATCAAAGCTAGAACCCGAGTTACAGAGGGAATGCTGTACCATCACAGGAGCTATCTTTCAGATGAAACGTTAAAGTGAGTAACCAGCCTGTCTGTCCAATTGGGTGAATGCAAACATAAGAACATAAGAAATAGGAGTAGGAGTAGGCCATCTGGCCCTTCGAGCCTGCCCCGCCATTCATTAAGACCATGGCTGATCTGTCGTGACTCAGCTCCACCTTCCCGCCCTCTCCCCATAACCCTTAATCCCTTCTCTTATCAAAAACCCATCAACCCGTTTCTTAAAAATATTTAGCGAGGCAGCCTCCACCACTTCAACGGGCAGAGAATTCCAGAGATTCACCACCCTTTGAGTGAAGAAGTTCCTCCTCAACTCTGTTCTAAACCGCCTCCCCTTTATCTTGAGGCTGTGCCCCCTAGTCCTACTGTCTTTTTTGAGCAGGAAGAGTCTCTCCACCTCTATCCTATCCATCCCATTCATCATCTTATACGTCTCAATGAGATCTCCCCTCATTCTTCTAAACTCTAACGAGTACAAGCCTAGTTTATTCAGCCTCTCCTCATAACTCAATCCCCTCAACTCCGGTATCAGCCTAGTAAACCTCCTCTGCACTCCCTCCAGGGCCAAAATATCCTTGCGCAGGTGCGGCAACCAAAACTGCACACAGTACTCCAGCTGCGGCCTCACCAATGCCCTATACAGCTGTAGCAAGACCTCCCTACTTTTATATTCAATCCCCCTCGCTATGAAGGCCAGCATCCCATTCGCCTTCCTGACCACCTGCTGCACCTGCAAGCTGGGTTTTTGCGACTCATGCACAAGGACCCCGAGGTCCCTCTGCACCGTCGCCTGCTGCAGTTTTTCGCCCCGTAAGTAATAGTCCTTCCTACCATTCCTCCTACCAAAGTGGACCACCTCACACTTGCCAACATTAAATTCCATTTGCCATTTCCTGGCCCATTCGC